>OX337240.1:0-1200000 GCA_946965045.2 Epithemia pelagica | reverse complement strand
GCGTGTTGGTCGGTGGTGCATCGCCCCATGGGACGGGTCCAGTGGATTATCGTGCCACTCGAGAATTTCGCATGGCCGTGGCCGTGTACATGGACGATCTACAACCCGATACGGTGGCCGAATTTGACGATGCCACGGCCGCCTTTCCTCCGGCCGGTGATTTGCGCTATTTAATGAGCCAGGCCGGACGTCATTGGACCAGTGACAACTCCGCCAGTCTGGAACAGGACAAGGGACGACGTCCCTACCGAGTTCGGGATCAGAATCCATTGGACTGCCCCAACTTGGCCGCGCAAGAGGGCAAGTGCAACGAACTTGCTGTTCGAAACATGTGCGTCAAGAGCTGTCACGTATACCTGGAGAATGACGTTTATTACGAAAAACTAGGACGGCTGCTTGGGTGGCCGACGGAAACAGAACGCGAGTTGTAGCACACCGTTTCAGCCTTTTGTGAAACAACTCACAGCGACAAACAGGCTGGTCCAATACACGATATTATTGAGTGAGCAATGAATACTGGATGAAGCATGTCGCGCTGTCCTTCGAATTTATCCATTTTCGAGGTAGACAAATCCAGAAAGCCTCAAACTTTGGCTGCGACGAGCATTGGACGGGTCAAGAGCAGCAACTGCAATTTAATAGGTTCGTGTGACCATCTCTATCTTTTTAAAATCGCCTTGGTGGTTGTGGCTTGTGCTATATGTAGAACCTCGATGTAGCGCACCGCACTTTGGACCATAGGACCTAAAACGACCATGTGCCTTGCTAGAGCATTTACGGCCGTTGGAGTGTATCGAGACGGTACCGCGTGTAGAACGGGATGGAAGCAAAGACCGTCCATACTGGTATTCGTATTCTTCCACTTTGGAAAACTGTTCTCGACTGCGGTCTCCTCAAAAAACGAGAATGAGTCATTCATTCATAAATTCATTTTGAGAATTTCAGACAGAATTGGGACTAGAGTCCAATAGTCCAATTGCTGCATCGTAAAAGCCAAAGATGGAATTGCCTCCTCGTTTCACTCCATATATCTGGTTGATAGAGATCAACCGCGAATTAAATGAGTGAAAGCCTGCACAAGCAACGCAGCCTCAATCGCACCATTCTGAGACGTCCGTGATTAGATTTGGGAGGCTCATTCCGAGAAATCGACTGGACACGTGATCGAGTTGTGCTAAAGATCTTCATCTTCGGTTCGTAAATCCTTAAAGATTTCTCTCGATAAATCACCCAGTCGAGCTTTTGAGTAGATTGTAGATCCTCGATCTCGTGGCATGTCCGATCCTTCCAAGTAGTAACCGTACGCGTCTTGCATCTTTCGGACCTTGGCCATGGCGCCCCAATCCGTGTAAAGTTCTCTTGCCTGAAGAATATACAATTGACCCCAACTGGACACAACAAAAAAGGATACGATTGGTTGGTGAGCAAGAGGCAATCGAACCCCGAAACAAGCATTGAAGAAGGTACTTACTCATTTTCATCTTGTTTCCTACAGTAAACACCTGCGCGCTCATTGCCCAGTGCTGCAAACGACGAAACGACAAAAATGAGACATTCATACTCTTGGTAAGACATTGTAAATCGAGAAATGCCAGACACACGTAATCCCGATGATGGTTCTCACCTTGGAAATGAAGGAAGCCACATCTTGCGGCTATGGATATCGCTTCGTCAAAAGACCGCCGGACTTTCGTAAAGTCCATGCTGGTGCCAGCATTGTACTCGGCCTTGAGAAGGAAAAGCATGTGATGAACGTTCACCACTCCGTGGCTGTCCCAGCGTTCCATAATTTTGATCATTTTCTTTCCTTTCCGTCGATGAGAACGTTTCTTTGTGAGAATGTAGGACGACAAGGCCGTCATCCCCAGGAAGAATACACGAAATGGCAAAAGGACGTCAGGACCTTCCTCAAATGGGGACCACATATTCTTCGACATTTGACGAGCCATGTCAATGTCACCAAAGAAATATGCCTGCATCATGCGTTGAAAGAAGGCCTGCTGAAGTGCAGCATCATACTTGCGTTCTTCCCACTCCGTCATGTAGTCCTCCTGCTCCATGACCTCGCCCAACAAACCATTTTCCGAACCTTTGTCATGTCCACCAATTAAAGCCTCGACGCATTGAAAGAAGGCTACATGATTTTCAAACGCTAGACGGTGCCCGTAGTCTTTCAACAGGTCAACGTACTTTCGAATGTCCATAGCCAACGGCTCAAGCCGGAGTCCACAGCAAAAGTATATTCTCAGATAGGTAATGGCTGAACAAAGAAAGAGGAAGTAGCACAAATGAATGGATAAACGGACCAAAAGACATCACGGATACTCTCCACTTACTGTCCAGAAAGACATATTCAATGGCTCCCAGGTCCCATAACTTTTGAAGTGCTTCTGTTGTAGGCTTGATTCCATCGTGATACGGATTTCTCCAATCTGAACATACGAGACGAAATTAGTATGATGTTCAGAACATGCAGGGATCAACGCATCAGTTTTACTTACGGTAAATGTGCATGTAGTACATTAGTATTGCTCTGCGTGTTCAAAACGGCACTGGTGAGATTCCACATTCAATGGAACGAAAGAACGATTTACTACTCACCTCGCGTCGTGGTAGCCTCCGGTTTGTTCCTTGGCTAACCGGACTCCAAGTTCTCCGAATCGGTGCGCTGCGTCCAACCTCCCAGCTCGGGCATGATACCACCCCCAAGAAACGAGGCAAGTGGGCGTCATACTAAATCTGCCGTGCTTGACCGTGAGTTGCATGACGCGCAACAGAGCAACGTTCAAAAGGTCAGGCTGTGGGTTGATCCCGTTCAAGGATACTTCTTCAAGGCGTTCCATGAAACTTCCAATGTCATCAATATGGTCCGCAGTCGCATTGGGGAGCGACAAGAGTTTCTCGTCCGACAAGCCTCGCATCATTCGAGCCATGCGAATCCAATCCAGAATTCTGTGCACTCGCAAAAATCGCCTTGGCACGGGAGCCCCCAGTTCGTTCAAGACGGACAAAATGAAATCAAGTGCTTCGTCTATTCTTTCATTTTGGGTGAGCCAGAGAACCTTGATATGATACGCCATTTTCTTGTCATCAAAGCTTGATGCATGTTGCAGAATTTCATTCGCGAGCTCCACACTCACAACCAGTCTCCCACAACAATAGTCCATTCGCATTAACGTATCGGACAATTTGATCATATCATCATAATGTTCAACCCATGGGTTTTCTCCCAAGAGATCAATCCCTGCTCGAAGGAAATCCGAGGCAGGAAAGAAGGAAGACCGCTGTATGGCATTCTTTGCAGCAGTAAAATTTAGCTTGCTCAACTCCACTTTTTCTTCCCGACTGTGCATGAGGTGTGACGCTTGGTTCAACTGGATGACAACCTGTAACAGCAACTTTTCATCACAAATATCGTCCACGAGCTGTTCCAGTAACCAAGCACGCAACTGCCGTCCAATTTGGAGTCTCATTTTGACCATGTCGACCCCTTTGGGTAACAGCGATACCGTGGCTTCCCGGATCCGATCGTGTGCAAATTTGTACTGTAGGGACCCGAGTGACTCCAGGTATCTACTTTCGGTCGCCTCTTCGAGCGAGCAAATGAGGGATTCCATGGATGTCGTTGCCTGGACAAAATTCAATTGCACCTCGTTTGAAGCTCGTCGAACCAAGGTTTCTTTCAGTACTCGTTCGCTTGGAATGGCTCGAAAGAGTGTCTGAGCCGAGAATATTCCTGATCCAAAGGCAGCTGCCGTTAACAAGGCAACTTTGATATCCAATGGAGCTTCGCAAATGGTAGATGCTACTACATCGACCACGTTGTCGGAAATCTCCATGCGAGCGCTAATGTCGGTCAAGTCGGCCCATTCCCACCGTGTATTGGGAATCGAATAGCGAATCATTCCTTTATTTTCCAGCATTCGGACAAATTCAATGACAAAGAAACAGTTTCCCGCCGTCTTGTGGAGAACCAAATTGGCAAATGGTCCAACATCGTGTTTCTCTCGTTTCAAAAGCTTGGAAACAAGTTCCACGACATCGTCGTGGCGCAAGGAGTCGACCTCGACATGTTCCGGTTTACTGATTGTTGTTTGTACGATACCCGCCTTGACTTGTTTCAAGGCCGCCTCTTCCAAGTCATAAATGAGTTTGAGCATTTCGTGTCCTCGTGGAAAGGGGCGATGGGCACCCAGAAACAAAAATCGACGAGGAAAGGAGCCCACGTCCATTAAAAAGGTTCGAAAGACGGCCACAGCTTCTCGTCCGGCCCATTGCAAATCATCTAAAAAGAACACTACCGTTCTCCATTTGCACACACAGCGCAAATACGCTCGAAGGGCAAATTGAATGCGCTCTACACTGTAATCTTCGTGATCCAGTTTTCCAGTAGTAGTAGTATTGTTGTTGTTGGAGGTGGCAGTACCCATGGATCGATGACGACTCCGCATCAAATCATCGGCCACGGAATCCTCATCGAGCGAATTCGTCTGGATAATGTGCTTATTGGTATTGCCATGCTTGAGTATAGGGTGATGATGATGATTGGGCCGATGCCGAAGGTTTCGTTGGGAGAAGGCTCCAAATCCGGGAGCTGCCGATTTGGTTCGGATGAGGGCCGCACGCATGGACATGTCTTGCACTAGGTTGGTGCCTTGGGGGGAGGAAGAATGATAGGGCGATGGCAAGCCAAGCGGTCCAACGGTCGTTGCTCCACTTGTCATGGCAAGGTCCTCCTCTCCCTTGGGCAAAAAGAATAAGGATCGGGATGTTGTTGCTGGTTCGGCCGTTTGCGAATCAAAATAGGTATCGGATCGCTCGCTCGAATCAATCAAGGAATCAGGTCGAGTCAACTCGGGCAATGTTGGTGATTCAACCTTGTGCAGTTGATGGACTGTGGAGGTGTCATCGACTTGCACCGCTACGGAATTGATGGAATCTTTTGGTTTGCGAACTTTCTTTTGTTGATTTTGCCGCCGCCATTTGCTCATGGCAAAGGCCACCACAAATGGATTTTTACTGTTGCTGCCACTACTACTAATACCTCCTTCCTGTGGTGGTGGTAGTGGTGGTGACACGGAATCGTTGTGTTCGGATTCGGACTGCGTTCGAGCCCGGTTGTGGTTGGTGGGAGTGTCACCGATGGTATGGGATCGTTTAAAACGCCCCCCAAGCGTGGGCGATGGTGATGCTTCTCCGGCATACTGTCCTCTTCCCGACGATACAATTCGAGAGAGGACCGAAGGTGGATGCGATTTGGTGAGACGAGAATGATCATTGGTCGTAATCCCCAACGCCAAGGGATTGCTGGCACTGGCCGGTTGGGATTGTGCCACCAGGGGTGGTGTGATTCGACGATCGGATCGAGGACGGCCTCCGGTCGTTTGTGCCCTGGCCAACGTCGCATGAGTTTGGGGTGGATTGGAGTCGACCGAGGCCATGTTGGTTGCCGTGGCCGGTACATTGGCAAATCGCATGGGTCGAGGAATGGGTGGGGGTGATACTTGTTCCAGTTCCTTGAGGGAGGGCAATAGGGGAACCAGAACCATCAAATCATTTTCAAGGGCTTGCGACAATATGGGCTTCCAATACTCTCGCGATTCTTCCGTCGCCAACAAGGTTTCCGTAATGGCCGCAAAACATTGCAACAAGGGTCCCAAGGCCTCCGAAGATGCAGCCTGTCCTTCGTCAAATTTGGCGGTACAAAAAATCGGAGGCAATTTGTGTTGTTGTTGTTGTTGATTGGTTGTTTCAGGTTCTCGTTCGTTACTATTGGTCCATCCCACTGATTTCTTTTCTTCTTCAAACGACAAATTTGGTTTGGGAGGAGAAGTAGTAGTAGTGTCATTGTGGGTGTGGGTATTGTTGGACCAATGAGGATGATGACCATTGCTGTTTTTGATAATGGAAGTTGGCTTGGTGGTGGTGGTGGTTTCGCCACTTGTTTTGAGTGGAATCATGATGCGATCTCGAAAGGCTTGAATGAGACGAGATTTACCACAACCTGCTCCCCCCTTGACCAAGACAGATGCAGCTCGTTTGGTCCGTTGGACTTTGCCAAAGACATGGACCAAGTCTTCCAATTCGGACCGACGACCACAAAAGGGTGGACCTCCTCCGGCATTAAACTCCAACCGAATCCGGTTCATGCCATTGTGATGATGATCTTGATGGAGGGACGGAGATTTCTCAACGCTATTATTATTTGTATGTGGTGGTGGTGAAGCAACCGTCAAGGAGGTGGACAAGGCCTCGAGTTTTTCAATGGATGCGTGTTGCGACTCATACTCCTCCGTGTCTCCACCGGCGGACAGGACGCCGCTGCTGCTTTCGTGTAAAGCTTCCATACAGCGGCAACATGCAAGTTTCTTCTGCTGCGAATGGAAGGAGGAGGAATGCCGTCGTCGTCGTCGTCTCGTTACTCGCTACCGCCGCAAAAAAAAAAAGTATTGTCCCATGCCAAAGAGAAGAAGGTTACAAATTTTCCCAACGCGCTTTCGCACCACCGGTTTCTCCATAATCGCATGCAGGTTTTAATAATTAACGCTGACTATACTACTGATAAATCTATATAAAATAATAACTATGACCAATTGTGTACAATGTTTCCTGCTACACCAGAAATGTTGTTGTCACTTTCGCAATTCTTCTTCTTCGGGGTTCGGATTTTTCGCAAGAAGGCTGGAGGTGCGCTTGCGCGCACGGTTGGTCGCGGAAGAGCTCTTTCGGAGGATCACCGAAAAACTTGCCAAGTCCAGCATCGATCCAGATCCAGCATCCATCCCATCAGTAAAATCATATAAAGTATTACACAAGTCTCTCGATGGACGACTTTTTCTATCCGATCCAACTCTAGAATGAGTTTAACTATGTTTGAGCTAGAGGCGCTAGTTTTAGGCCGTCACGGTTGGCGGTTTCCGAACCGACGATTCGTGGTGATGGGCGTGTCCTTCTTGTATGGCAGCTTCTGATTCCTCGGAAAAGCCATGGTCTCGTCCCACGAGGTCACCCTCCTTGGGTTCGCCCTGCACCACACGACCCTTTTCTTGCCAAAGTTTCAAGGCCTCGTCCCATGTCGGGATCGAGTCACTTTCATACCCATATACTTTTCCATATTTTCCCACAGTTCGAGAAATTTTCATGGCCTTGAGGTGTTCTCCTTGTCGCAAGTATTCCAACATGGCTTGACGGTTTTCCCAGACGGTCAACGTATGATGAATGGTCCCCACATCCTTGGCAGAGGTCCAAATATTTCCCGGCGACGATTGCGCTTGATGAAAGGATGGCACCGCATACATCATGAACTGCGGATATCGAAGCCAACTCTTGAGTTCCAACCCGGTGACACTGACCCAAACCTTTGGCATGGTGGTACTTGTTTCTGGATGATTGGTACTTTTTGTGGTTGTTGTACTGTTGTTACTGCGAATGGCACGGCACGTGTGTGGCGCAACACAAATTCCCAGGATCACAAGCACCACCAAAAGACTGTCTTGTTGTAGAATGCTGTGGATTGAGAGCATTTGTATATCTCGTGATGTTTTTTATGAGCACACGTTATCCATCCCAGCAAAGTCGTCCACCTTGGTAATGGGAGTTCCCGCTCCTTCGAAGTTGAATTCAGCGTTGTTCCCTCCGCCTCCGCCCACTTGGTTCGTTCGGTGCTGTTCCCGACTCGAATCTGACGTGTCGCAACCACACAAACAAAACCTAGCTGAGCGACTGCTTATGTAAAGAAATCATCCAACGGAAAAATCTGTATCCACTGAGGAGTATAGATCCTTTTTCCAGTCGCACCACGTACGCGCGGTTCCCATGGGATTCATTGGCATGACTTGAGACCCTCCATATCCTATGTGGTGTCAATGGAATACGGCCATCAACTCCTCAATTGACCTAAGTGGAACTCTTACTTTTTGGATAGCGTTGTAACCCGTATTTCGAGCGTAACTGGCACCCCGGTTTTCCGCATAATGAATCACATTGATAAAGTAGTTGTTGGACGATTGCAATTGCTTTTCGTTGCAGCGTCGGGCAAGATCCTTGACGTCGTCAACGTGCCACGTCAAGGGATTGTCCACAACAATCCAGAATTTGACATAGACATTGTCCACACTTGCACGAAGGTTCACGATACGTTCCAGTATGTCATTGTTATTGGTCCGATAGGATGGAATGACCACATCCATGACAATGCCTTGTGGATATTGTTGCAGTTGGTGGTGTTGGTGTCGTGACGTGGGTTCGACCAGATGAGATTTGAGACGACGTAATCCCATGTTGAGTATATGCCCTCGCCAATTGATGTGATACTTTTGGTAACGAGCATCGCCGTCACCACCAATGGTGTTTTCCAGACGACACGTTTTTTCAAATTCTGCAGCATTGAAAAGCCGGGGAAAGACAAATCGTTCATGGCGACACAGGCGGCACCAAAGGGAAGATGTGGATTTTTCTTGGCAATTCGGCAAAAGCACTGAACAATACGGCCCTCCCAATCCTTGTCCAAAAGACGAACATCATCTCCCAACAATACGAGAAAATCGTGTTCTGCCATTTTGCCTAAATGATTCCATATACGACATAGCTTACCATACTGTTCTGGTACAATGAAACCACCACCCGGCATGGCATTAAAGCCGTCAAACGATCCTTGGCCTCGTCATTCTGGCAAACGACATCATCAATGTCAATACCGATAATAATCTCGGTCAGCGATAATTGATCCTCGCACGCTGTCACTTCGAGTGTTTCGGCGAATTCTTGTAACATGGCCCAACAGCTGTCGTGATTGACGGTTGCTTTGCTTTTTTCATCATGCTGAGAAGAAAGAGTCAGATCCAAAAATCGGTTGGCACTGAAATTGTGTTGTTCCTTCGTGTTTGGATCATGTGGACCCTGGTTGACCATGTGCCGAGGTTTGGTCTGTTTGGACATGGCTCGAGAACAAATGGGCAAGAGAATACTCCAACTCTCCAACTTGCCAAAGGGGGTGGATCGACACTGGCAAAGGAATCCAGTGCTTGGTCCTGGTCGCTGGGAGTCGCATCGTCCTGGCCGTCGATCATGGAAGCGGTCGCTTGTTGGTTTTGTTTTCGTTGGACAAAATGCACCAGATTGGAATATCGAAAACAAAACTCCAACTGGTCATAGTTTTCAATGACAGTCGCCAAATCTTCCTGAGGATTGGCTTGTTTGACCGTTTCCTTGAGTCGCTTCACGGGAGCCGTCGGATCGACACCAAGAAACTGAAACAATTGGGGCATGATTTGTTCTTCCAATACAGTGGTATCACTGCACAATTGTTCGTAGGTGATGCAAAAGGTATCTCGCCCAACGGTCGGCGATTTGTATTTTCGAGCAAAGGTATCTCGATAATTGTCCACAAACTGTTGAAACTGAGCTGGATCAATGTGCAAGGTCAAGTCGTCGGGGTAGGCATGTTTCATGTATCGTCCCGTTTGATCGGCACGAAGCATGGACACAGAGACAGCTAATTCGTCTTGTCGATGCAAAATAATCTTTTTGACCCGAATATCTTTCATCAGGCCTCGTTGAAAAACGGCATCGTTCCGTACTTCCGACCAATGTTCGGGAAAGGATTTGAATCCAATGGCTTTGCACGCAGAGGAAGCCTCCTCTCGTTCCTCTTGTCTATGATATCTCGGCTAATCTTCTCTTAGTTGGGGCAACTGAAAGTCCTTGGCTGCAACTCGATTGCGGTGCCGAAGCTTCCGAGGAAATCCGAGACACAGCTTTATCTTCGCAAATCATCTCGTTCTTTGTCTCGATACTGGTAGTCATACTATCGGTATCTGCATCCACCAGATTCAATAAGATTTGGTGTGCATCCGAAACTGACATGCGATCGATCGAATTAGCCCTTGTCAAGGCATCCACTGTCGTTTTGATCGCGAGCGATGTGGAGTCAAGAGTATACCCACGATTGAGAAATTGTTCGAAAAAGAAAGCAATCGTCTTTCCCGCAGAAAACGCATCAGAAGCAATGGATGGTACCTCTCCCCGTTCGACCTCTGGTGCTTCATATCCCCTTGTCCCTGGAACATTCTTTGCTTCAGCAAGTAATTGGGCACGGCCGAAATCAATTAGCTTCACAACTCCTTTGCTCCAACGCACATTGTTGGGCTTCAAATCACAGTGCAATACGGTCGCTTTGGAGTGAAGTTTTTCCACGGTAGAGAGAAGCGCTACTGAAAAGGCAATGACATCGTCAATTGTATGAATTTCACCAAAATCAACAAACTCCATTGCAGCGACAAGATACTCATGCCTAGCTTGATGAGGTTTTGATTTGATCAGTTCCTTGGAGAGTGGCGAAGCAACTGGAACATTGTAACTGTGCGCCCTCCACTGCAACATCCATTCTTTCTCGACGGAATCAGGACAGGAGAGGTCGTCAACTCTCCAGACTTTCAGGAAAACACCCTGCGACGTACCATCAATAATCTGCTCATGATCATATTCCCCTTTGAAGTAAAAGGGTGATTTACTCTGATATTCAACCACGGTGTCGTCATCGCCAAAACTCAAGAACCTTGTGAATGGGTAAACTACGTTTTTAAACCTCCCGCAGCAACTTGCCGCCTTGCCAGCTTCCCTTTCCATTGCTCTGTTCGTACCCTGTTTGTTACTGCTTGTCTCCTGTTTTGCATCGCTTGTTTCCTGTTTTGTATTGCTTGCATCGGTTTCTAATGACTCTCTGTTCCTTTTTGCAGATCTTTTGCTGCTCCTTGTAGTCGAGAAAATGTTATCCCCATCATAATTGGCTTTCATCTGTTCATACATTTTTAGATTGCAGTCTTTTATGCTTGCGAGAAATTCGTCCAATAAAACAGCCAAAGCTACGAAGCAGCGCCAACGCGCTTCCGATGGTGATCCTTTGCAATTCACAGAACCACTCTTGTAGGTTTCGCTGCATAGATCCACCGTGGAAACAAAAGGGACACCACTGTCCGTCACCCTTGTAACATAAAGCGACAACCATTGTCCCCCTGCAACAATGAAGGGAATTGCAATAGATTTGATCACCTTCTTGTTCAGCTCGGGCAATAACGCAAGGGCAGTAGAAGCTGTTGCTAGGACGCACTTGTCGAAGTCTCTAAGGTTTAGGCGTGAATTATTGGCAGACAATTTCATTTCCATCATCCCAAAAACGTCCGTACATCCCTTTAGAACTGCGGCAGAATCAGGCTGGATTATTATGTGACCTTTTTGGTATTCGGTTTCTTCATTTTCCCTCCACATACATGGGATCGATGAGAGCACGTTCTCATCAGCATGATATTGAAGAGAAAGGTAAGGGTTGCCCACAAGCGAAAATGCCGCTGATGCAAAAAGCATACTAAACGAAGAGTAGAGGAATTGCTGGTATGCCATTTCCCCCGCACCCTTGAAGTCTTCTATCATGTCAAATTCCATCTCGTTCGCTTTGATTCCATTCCGAACAAATTTCTTTTGAAGGTGGGAGAGCTGGGAAACAAATGTCTCTTTCCAATTTTCTTTTTGAAAGATCTGCGCAATTCTATTGGATCTATAAACCTCTTCAACTTGCCGCGGTGTGAATCTCCCCTCGCGCTTGGTGATGAGACCAAAGCTGTAGCGACCATTCTTGTCAAAAGAAATCGTGTGTGTGTCAATCGTGTAGTAAAGGGTAGAGGTATTGGTATCCATCGTTGAACTGTCAAACTGAATTACTGGCTGTGACAGATAGCGCCATCGTCGCATCGTTCATTTGAAAAATTCGGCAATCGCAATCAACGAAAATATTTTCAATTGATGACAAACAATGCCATTGTCGGATCGGTGATAAAATGAGGCACGTTTATCGAGTGAGAAATGAATAGAGAGTAGGGGAAAGATACAGGTAAATTAAAAAAGATGATGTGAGGGCTTCAGTTTGTTCACTCATTTATGCTGTCATGCGCAATTGATTCTTGTTGCTGCGGCAGTCTAGCTCAATACCAGCCTGCCCAGATTAAGGCAAAATGACTACAGAATCTCGAAATCAAATACAGATACACAAATTCAAACTCACCTCGTTTTTATTTTGCAATGGACCTTGTTCTCGAAGATGTCGAATATATGCTTGGAGTCTTTTTTGTTCGAACCTACCTTGGACATCCAAGGTCTCATAAGCGAGGTTCATGTCTTCAGGCTTGTCAGGGTTGAACTCTCGTAGAGGTACCCCCTTGCCTTCATCGCACGCTGCAGCAACTGCTTCCCATTTTGTCTCCTCTTCAGTTGGTGTTTGCATCTCTGCAGTGGATTTAGTGTCAGGAAGAAAAAACAAGGTACAATCTGCGATGAAGGTTGAAAAAAGACTTGGAGGAGGCTACGGCTACGGCGGTGGTGTTATGCAGTGTGGGGAATCACTGCCATACCCATGTAAAATAGCACGGTATAAAAATTGTGATCTTTAGGAATTACGAGGAATTAGGGGGAATGAGGAATCCACAGTGCCACGTGCGACGAGAAATGACTGGAGGAGGTGTATAAATCTTGCCACTACACGCTACAACACGGTGTATACGGCGTGCAACAAGTGGCTAGACCAAAATTATGACTAGAAAACTAGATGCGTAGCAGCATATGTAGGCGATGCATATTCGCCAATATGCGACCATGTATCCGCCAATATGCGACCTGTTGGCGGGATTTATTCAGTCCCCGCGAGCTAGATCGGAAGTATTTCGACTAGGTCGCCCACGACTTGTTTCAGCAGAGGCCGGTCCATCAGGACTATTTTTTCTCAATTAAGAGGGGTGTCTATTCGGACAATAAAAGAGGGGGTGTGAGGACAATGAATTCGATCATGTAATCACCACAAAACACGTTGTGCTAGAAAACGCAATCGGGGTCCTGGTAACGATTTTGTCAGCAGGTCCGCAAGATTGGTTTCACCTTCTTCCCAGGCGATACGCACGATGTTGGCGGCTTGTGCCTCACGTGTGCGATGGTAAGCAATTGCATTGTGTTTCTTCTTCAGAGTGACTTCTGGCATGGTTGCACTCTTGAACACAGATTCATTATCACAGAACACATTGGTTTCGCCATCAAGTGGAATGCCCATCATTCTCAACTTGTAACGGAAACCCTCTATCTGTTCGATGGCAGTCTTCATTGCGACAAATTCAGAGCCAAATGTTGATGTCTCAACAGTACTCTGTCGTTTGGAATACCACAAGATAGGTGCTCGTTGTAAGAACATAAGAATACCAGTTTGTGAGCGACGCGTAGCAAGACAACCAGCGTGATCGGCATCAACAAAACAAGTTGTGGTAACAGCCCGTCCACGAGGTGGTGGCATATTGGGCGGCAAAGGGTCACTAGCATCAGGGTAGTATTCAGACCAGTCTGCCTGGAAGAAACGATCCTCGTCGAAGGTCGGAGTTGTGTCGTCGAACACAAGGGTGGAACGTCCATGCGCTTTTAGGTATGCAAAAATGTGCAAGGCTTGTTCGAGGTGTCCTTCACGTGGCATGGCTAGATATCGGGACAGTTGTGATACGGCAACAATGATATCGATACGACCAAGTTCCACAACCCAACGAAGGATACCAATTAGTCCCTGATAGTAATTTGCACGTCGGGGGTCCAGTTCAGGAGATGAGTCAATCTCAGGACGATACCCAGTGGCAAGCAGAGTTGAGACTCGTGTCTGTAGCTTTTGGCCAACTTTAGACAGTTCGGTCTCAATTTCAGATATGGCACGTTTAACATATTTGTCGGAGGACATGGCCCATCGGGGTTTGTTCTCAGGATCGTCAGTATCTGGTATGGTATAGTGTCGAATCTCAGATCCCAAGTATTCGTCTGGGTCTTTAATACTCTCGGGTTTGATTGTATACCGTTTTTCCAGATCATTCATGATCGATCGCGGATCATGACTGACACAGAGTATGTCGTCTATGTAGACAAGTACATACTCATAGTATTGGAACCCATCAGATGGTCGGACTTGAGGTCGAAGCCAGACATCAGGGTCAGCCAAGCAACTGTTGAACTTCATTTCACGAAGTGTTGCGGCAATGTGATCACGCCAACGAGCAGCAGAACTCTTCAAACCATACAGAGCACGAACAATCAGTGCAGGTCGGCCAACGTTTTCGGGACCAAATTCTAGTCCCGCCGTAATATAAGTTCGCTCTTTTGTTGGTGCATTGAGGTATGCATTTTGTACGTCCCCGGCCAACACGTCCAGGCCATTAAGGGCAGCGATAGTGAATGCAATTCGTACGCTATCACGGGATACAACACTGGAGTACGTGGATTCCTTCGGTGGATCAGTCTTATGCCCGCCGGCAACCAGTCGGGCTTTACGGCGAAGATCAGACTTGATATCAAAGACCATATGACATGGGATATGTTTGTATCCAATTGGTACTTTGTCATCATCACGGAATTCAAAGGCAATGCGAACATTTTTCATCTCCTTTTCGATGGCTTTCCGCCAGAAATCAGTCCCCGTTCGACGATCAATCTCAAGAGCTTCTGGAACGGTTTTGGGCAGTTCAATACCATATTTGTGGGTACGTTTCCAATAGCGAGATTTTACTTTCGCAAGAATTACACCACGTTTGCGTAACGTATGTGGAACCCACCAGGCATAGGCCGGTTCTTTGGCAAGCCCCGCCGCAACGGCATATTCGGCTAGTTGTACAGGCGAATCGTTTTTGAGATCTTTGAGAGGGATCCAAACAGTAGAACCATCGGAGAGTTCACACTCATGTTCCCAACCAACGGTTGTATGGCGTTTACGGCCATTCAACCAGTCCGGATTCGTTCGGAGGACAGCGTCCTTGGTTTTGCGATGTCCAATGATATCCTTTACAATGGCATAGGAGTTGCCCTCAGTGTCGACTTGAGAGTAAAGGTTCTCGGCAATGAGATTGGCAGCAAGAGATTCGGTTGATCCATCGGGATACAGCACGTCATAGAAACGTGTGTCTAAGATTGGATTTGGATCACGTTTGCCAATTGGTCGGCCATGTTCATCTTTGGAGCGGCCTATGATCTTGGCTCTGGCCTGGTCCCCGCCATGCGGCAGCATGACTTCGGCTGTGAGATATTCGTCTAACTCCTCCGGAGTGTAGTCGTCAGCATCAGGGAGAGGTGTATTGGAGTCAAGAGCAGCAGGAAAGAGAGATTTGCTTTCGTCTTCTCCAAAGAAGTCATCGGGTGGATCAGGGGAAACGTTGGCGGCATCTTCATCGGAAGACGGCGATGTATCCACGAGGAGAGTCTTGATAAGACCATCATAGACTTCCAGTTGTTGACGGATTGTGGGATTTTTCACATCGTCGTCAGGGATTGCCCACACATCTTTTCGGACAATAACTCGACCTTTCTCTGTCAAGACGTTGAAGGCCATGTCATCAATACAGTCATCGGCAAGACCAAGCCAGCGCCCAATACATTTACGCTCATGAGGGAAGTCATGCGACGGCGTATAATAGTATACAGGTTGATAGAAATCAAACAAAGCCATGGGAGAGATGTCGGGTGTCGATCCAAGAACGTGTTCAAATGGCGTTCGTCCATTAAGTTCAGGGATATCAGAGGCAGTTAACTGGCGGACAGAGGCAACCCACTTCAGCGCATAGGACCATGTGCGTCGTGGTGCACCAGTTTGACGTAACTTCCTAATAACACCTTTCTTCAACTCACGGATGCTCGCTTTGGCGGCATTCTGCCATTGATTGTATGGGACGGTCACTTCTTGTTTGATACGGTACTCATTACAGATCTCACGAGAACGTCCATGAAATAGCTCTTGCGCACCATCAGAAATTAACGTCTGAGGAATTCCGACATTCTGGATAAGGGACATCAGACCTTCAGGGTGTTGCTTCTTTGATTTCCAGGGATAGACAAAATCATAGCCCTTTCCATCAGTAAATACGGAAGCACCCGTGTGAAGATCAAGCGATGGGCACTTGGAGAACATCTCGTCGCAAAACCATCGTCCCTTGACATTCGGGAATTTGAGCCATGGAGCTTTCTTTCGGACCTTGCGTTCGGATGGGACAAGGACATTTCAGACCCCAGCCTGGGTTGTCACTTGTAAAGTCTTCTTGGCCTTAGTAAGGCCGACATTCCATCGAGAAGACAAGGTCTGGGGATCAAGTACAGTCTTAGAAGAAGATGGCAAGACTTTTACGGCTTTCGTTGGTCGTGACGAAGCAGACTTAACGGCTTTGAGAAAGTATTCGTCAGGATCAAGGTCCTCAATGTCCACAGTGTCCTCGGCACTCGGTGGATGGGACACTCGAACGGCAGCAACTAAGCGGTTGCATAGTTCATCCTCGTCATTCTCAAGTTCCATGCAATAGCCATAGGTTTCGTCGTATGATCGGACGGCAGCAACCAATCGCGGGACACAGGATGCGGCAATCGAATTCGGATCAACTTGGCGGACAGCAGATGCATTGGATGCATTGGCTTTCTCCTCCGCGGCAGCAAAGGTGGACGAATGAGGGTGCCACACCGAATCAGCAGTCATGACTATCCGTGGGAGCGACTCGAGCTCCTCCGGGGTTGGCTTCGTGGTCGCGAAGCCAGAGATAACACCGGACATTTCTAGAGGAATGGTCAGGTCAGCATCGGGAATACGAATGCTGTGTGTGCTGTAAGGGTCAAACTGACGCGGCACATCATGGACAATGAGGCCGTTTGAACGCAGTTGATTGGGACAAATCAATGATTGGGACAATCGGTCCCCGAAGAATAACGACTCGTGAAACAGCAATAGATAACTATTGTTGTGGGCATCAGTCCAGACAGTGGCGGTCGTGGTGACGGGGATACGCTCGAGGGGTTTATATTCCTCTGAGAATGGGGAAACAGTGATGTAACGGTCAGGTTCCCTCAATTTCACAAAGTTGCGACCAACACAACAAGTGTCAGCATGCGAGTCCATTTCACATGTCAGATCAATCGGATCAGTGGTATGGGACTGTGATACGGCAGCACATAAACGGTGTGCAAAGGCTAAGCTGAAGGTAGGGGTGCCTACAAGTGAGAAATGTGGACGGATAAGATTCGTTTTATCAATTTCATCACTGGGCACACAGCCTCAGGTCTGCTTTGTGGCCTTATCAGCAAGGGCAGCTTTTGCAACGGCAGTTGTAGGCTCCTTGGTTTCATCAGGGTTGTGCGGCTTTGTAGATCCTTTTTTACTATGGGCAAAGCGTCCGAAACTGTTTCCGGCTGAGGTTTTGGGAACAGTCGGTTCATCAGCAACAGGAGGATCAGGCTCGGAATGGTTTGGCGCGTCGTCCCCATCCAGGTCAGTGGTCTCTAATTTCATGTCATCAGACTTTGGAGTTTCAGTTTTACTCAACTTGCGAGAGCCATTTTCATCTTCAGTTTGCACGGCTCCGGCCTTGCGCTTTCCATTAGCGTCTTTCTGTTCTTTGTCTTTCTGTTCTTTACGGGCACGTAGGATTTCGGCCTTCTCTTCATCAGAGAGCTTGCGCCATTCATCCAAACTGTAATGACGTGTCTTCTTTTTATTCTGCTTGTTACGACCATTCTTCTTTCCACTAGTCTTAGTCGTACCCACACCAGCAATCTTTCGATTCTCGTCATTGGTCTTGTCGGTACGGGATGCAGCAATCAACGTGCCAAAATACTGCTGGCATGCTTCAAAATCAGAAAGCTTTGCTGCGTCACCGTTGACGACCGTCTTTCCCGCCGCCAAAGAGGGATCCGATATACCTTTGAGGAAATCGGTTACCTTTTTGGTTTCGGCAACAAGTTCATCAAGTTCAGCCAACGTATTATGAGCTTTCTGATGGCGGTGAACATATTGTTGATACGAGAAACGACCGCGGCCTGTAAACTTCGCGTCGGCAATAGCAGCGTATGCTTCTTTCTTGCAGATGGTGACAGCTGCTGTTCCAGTAGCTTGGCGAGTCAACGCAAGATACGCCTCACGGCCGTCCTTCTTCTTTTGGTGTGGCTTGATGAACGTCAGGCCAGGTCCGCCAACAAGGAAAGGTTTCATCAGTGTGAAGACGCGTTGATTGTCAAGGGCATACTGATCACCTTGCAGGATAGTAGTAGCAATCAAATCGTCATCGATAGTATCGTAGGCAGCATTCCTTGCTTCAGAACCGACAGGCTTAGTTTCACGAAGGACGTATGTCAAAGGGACACCCGTTGTGGGATTGCGATGCTGTGCGAGGAACGTGAGCAAGGCATCGTTAAACACCTCCCACTGAGTAAACGAAGTCAACTCTTTCGGTGGGGTCAGTTCATCGGAGGCAACTTCCTTGTTGAGTGCAAACAGTTCCTGGGTACGTTTGGTCCATTTCTTGATCAGGGGCGGATCAGAGAAAAGTGAGACTTTAAGAGCCTGACCACGAGACGAACGGTATTCGAGCCACATTCGGAAGCCGTGGAGCTGCAGGTTAGCACTGAAGGGAAAGGCTCCGTTCTCTGGAGGTGTCTTCGCCATCATCTTCAACATCGACGGCACTTGATGGACTGCAACAGTCATGAACGATTGAGCGTCATCAAAACCCTGCTCAATGATGTACATCTAAGGAAGGAACGGTACGCCAGTTTATGGCGGTTTAATTATCGATAAGAAAGCACCCCTAAGCGCATCCTACTAGAATCATCCGCGCGCAGGACACGCGCACACCTACAAGAACACGCGCACACCTACAAGAACACGCGCACACCTACAAGAACATGCGCATGGCCCTTCCTCACGTTATTACTAAAAATGTGCTTTCCAGAACCAGCAAGCGCATGACCCACATTTCACCAACTTCAACACCATGCACAGTCAAGAACCAATAGTCATCACATCCCTCCACCTTCATGCGCAGTCAAGAACCAACAGTCATCACAATCGTCCACCTTCATGCACAGTCAAGAACCAACAGTCATCACATACCCTCCTATGTATGCACTCATCCTTGATTGTGTCACATCACCATCATGCGCATTACTCCAGCATCAAGTGCAAGCAAGTTGAACACAGTGCATTTAACTAACACCATGCACACACTCCCACTAACAACCAGCGAATGAATGGAACACAATACATGTAGCTATATAGGAGTAGTATATGAAATGAAACCAATTGTCACTCTGATCAATCACTGCCACGACCGTTTTCGTGGCCTTTTAGAGGGCCTTGTCACAGCATCATCATCTGCATACCCCATTCGAGAGCGATATTGCCCATTGAGAAACATCATGAACCAGATACTGCGGTCGCCTGCTCTGTCTTCACGAGCGATTTTCTCTTCCATATCCTCAAAATAGTCCATACCATCCTCATTCATACATCGACTTGAGTTCCAACTGCCTGAATATTTGAAGCGAGGATACCTTGCTGAGGATGTATCAATCATTTGATCAACACCATTTTCATTGTACCACCTTGGATTTAATTCAAATAGTTTCGCCTTGAAAGTGGTCTTGCCCATGTGAGTCCACACATCCCAGCAATCCACAAGGATGGTCAATATGAACGCCTCGTCACTTGAAGTGAATAACTTCAAGGCCTTTTCACAATGTTCCTTTCCCTGCTGCTCAGTGTGGTCACCAAAATTGAAATCAATCACGGTTTTATGCATATTCTCACCATAGACACATGGACCAAACAATTGCAAGAGATATGAATAGGCATAGTTGTCACACTTCTCTCCTCTCAATAACAGAAATTCTTCCAGGGTAGGCATTGGCCCAAAGTCTTCACAGTCGTTCAAAAGGCATGGATACCTCCGCTGGAAATTACTGTCACGCCATAGATCAAGACCCACATGTTCTAGATTCAGCAACAAATTATCTCACATCTCTTTATGAGAAGACGACGTGATGAACCAACACATGCACTCTTCGATTGACACTTACTTATGAATGCTTTTCGCATGGAAGCCAGAACATTTGATCGTTTGCTTCGGAACTTGTCAAGCATATAAGGTGAATGTTCAATCCACCACTCCTCTTGTTGTTTTGCATCCGTAATGCCTTTGCCTTTGAAATAGTGCTCAGTAAACTATGTTTTGCCATACTTCCCCCAAAGACCATTCGGATCTGCCTTAGTATCTTCGGACATGGAGAAATACTTGACATAACGCCATGCCACCTTCCGAACAAATGTATCAAAGAACTTCTCCGATACCACCTCAGGCTTTTTCTTCGGCTTTTGCTTCTTATTCTTGTCCTTTTCGACAGAACCTTTGTGTGTAGTGGATGTTACAATCGTACTTGTCGGGCAAGATGATTGATTATGGTGTACTGTTGTTGTCTGTGTTTCCTGTGCCAACTGATTTTGAATATCGTCTTGTAGAGGAGTTTCCATCGCCTGATCAGGCCCTGTTGTTAGCAAAGTAGATGACGAAGATGAATCGGTGCCAGAATTTGCTACTCCAAAACCAGGGGTTGGTTGGTTGTCCAAGCAATCTCGCGACAAGAATAGAACAGAAGCAACTGGCTACCACCGTGTCACACTGCTTGCTTTGGGTCTGTTCTATTCAAGTCGGAGTATCACGAGGACAGGAGGGTTCTTGATAAACAATCTAACAGATAGCCCGAAACCGCTTTAATTGTAATAGCGTGATTGGAATGAAGGACAGAGCTGAGTGAAACAAGCAACAATCAGACAGATGCCCCAAGCCGCTTTAATTGTAGCGTGGTGATTGGAATGGCAGAGCTGCAAGATAGTGCAAGTGTCAAAGATAGGAAAAATGTCGACAATATTTCGAATGCTCTGGTGGTCGTTCTTCTTCTTGGGTTCCTCTTCTTCTTGTTTTCCTGTTGTAGCAGTTTTGGAGTGAAGGTCGTGGTTGAAAAGAAGCAAGCAACAATCAGACAGATGCCCCAAGCCGCTTTAGTTGTAGCGTGATTGGAATGGCAGAGCTGCAAGATAGTGCAAGTGTCAAAGATAGGACAAATGTCGACAATATTTCGAATGCTCTGGTGGTCGTTCTTCTTCTTGGGTTCCTCTTCTTCTTGTTTTCCTGTTGTAGCGGTTTTGGAGTGAAGGTCGTGGTTGAAAAGAAGCAAGCAACAATCAGACAGATGCCCCAAGCCGCTTTAGTTGTAGCGTGATTGGAATGGCAGAGCTGCAAGATAGTGCAAGTGTCAATGTCTCGAATGCTCTGGCCGTGCTTGAGTTCCTCTTCCTCTTCTTCTGGTGCAGCGGTTTTGGAGTGAAGGTGGCTGAAGAGGAAGCAAGCAAAAAAAGGTGGCTGAAAAGGAACCAAGCAACAATCAGACAGATGCCCCAAGCCGCTTTAATTGTAGCGTGATTGGAATGGCAGAGCTGTTAGGTTGGTGAAAGAAGTTGGATAGGTGAAAGGATTGAAAAGGGAATCTCGGCAGAGAGAAAGCAAGCAACAAAAAGGTGGCTGAAAAGGAACCAAGCAACAATCAGACAGATGCCCCAAGCCGCTTTAATTGTAGCGTGATTGGAATGGCAGAGCTGTTAGGTTGATGAAAGAAGCTGGATAGATAATGGGATTGAACAGGGGAATCTCGATAGCGTTGGGTGATCGATTGCTGTTGTTGCTGCTGCTGCTGTTGTTGTTTGTCGTGGTGTGTTGGGTGGAGGTGGAGGGAGATGAATGAGCATCGATTCTTGTGGTCGTTGATTGTTGAATGACTAGTATGCTAAGTTGTTCGGTTTTGTTCGATGGATCAGAGTGTCGAGTTGGTAATCCCCGCGGTTTGGGTGATTGGGAAGGAGGATCCATCTGAGACATTCTTTGGGACATCCATGTGCGTCAGTCTTTCTGGCAGCTACTGTGTGATGTGGTGGGAGTGGAAATTCGTGATTCAAAGGTGAGGGGACAGACGCTTGCGCATGAGGGTTGCGTCATGCGCGTCTCGGGGGGGTCGAGCGCGCCAGATAGTTGTAGTGCGCATTATCGGAGTGTGGCGCGCATTATTCGTGGTTTGATCGCGGGCTTGTGCGCATTAAAATTGTTGCATGCGCGTGATAGTCAGCTCGATCTCTAGAACTAGCTAGAGAAATGTGCATTGTTAGACCTAGATTTGCAGATTTAGTTGGGAAAGCAGGATTATAGTTAAAAACTGCGCATATAAAAATAAACTGCGCATAAAAAATTTTAATTCGGCGAATTTTTTCTAGAAATTCGCTTTTGGGGGTGGAAATCAAGCGCCAGGGCCCATTTCCCTCCTTAGATGTAGGTAACGGTGGCATCATTGTATCCACAGCGTTTAACGGCAGCCTTGAAATCTTCCTTGGGATTTTCAGGGGCAGTGGATGAAGACATGGTGGAAGGCAAAAGGAAAGCAAGAGAGACAGAAGCAGGAGAGGTTCAGAGCAAAACACAGGCAAAAAACACAGAAGTGTGGAGGCATTGCCAAAAGGTGATGCAGATCGCAGATTTCGCGATTCTACCTGGAATTAAGGTGCACAAGTAGTGTCGACTTGCGTTTGCGCTGCAGTCGGCAGAGAACAAATACTTAGGACGTGTGCGTCGGCACAGTGCAAAAGGAGGTATCTATATTTTCATGTATGGAGAAAAGATTACCAAAACAATCGCTCACTTAAGCGAGTGCTCCCCGTCACGTGGGAGAGTGCCATGGGTCACACATCACGAGTGTGAACTATAAGTAGTGCCGCAAGCATACCGTGACGAGTAGCTTAGCGCGAACACTCCCAAGCGGTGATCAGCCGCTACCAGTACGGGCAAAAGGCAGAGAGCAAAACTCGACAGAGTTCTCACATGGTGCACACGGAGCACCTTAGCATTTAGAATATCCGAGGCAGCATGGACCTGGTTAGAATTGGAATATAGTTAGGGGACAGTCGGACGCCGATGCACTATCTGGTCATTTTGATCTACCATCGGAGAGGTGGGTCCCGATACAGGGTCCAACGGCCGGTCGTCCGATAAATCATGGGGATTTGAACCCCAGACCTTCCATGCCAACAGCGTACATAAACCAACTAAACTACTGCGGCTGCAGCATTTTGGTCTGATAAACTGTATAAATCTTGCCACTTCACGCTACAACACGGTGTATACGGCGTGCAACAAGTGGCTAGACCAAAATTATGACTAGAAAACTAGATGCGTAGCAGCATATGTAGGCGATGCATATTCGCCAATATGCGACCATGTATCCGCCAATATGCGACCTGTTGGCGGGATTTATTCAGAGGAACAGCCAGATGGCGGAAGATTCATGTCGCAGTGTCAAGAACGCGAACCGGGAATGGAACGTGGCGACACGTATGGCGGGATCCATATAGGGGTACCGCACTCTACCTCTCCCTGGTCGGACCTAGGGAGTTCGAGCGGGACAAGAATGGGAAAGCTTGGACCAGCATTAAAACCCATTTATTCACAAAATGGAACAAGGCGACGAATGTCGGGACGATAACTAGGCGTTATCCTAGGATAAGGGGGGGGGGGGTGTCCCACGGTGGATCACGCAGGATACGCGCCCAAAATATCCCAATCCGCTAAACTGCCTCGAGCCAAATTATCGCACGTGCGTCTTTTTTAACGCTTTTCCCAGCTCCAAGATCGCCTGCCTTGCCACTTACCCAATCCATATCAGAACACACACGAACACACAGGATCGTTCCCAATACACTTTTGCAGAGGGTTCCTACGTCAAAGTTCCACTCCTACGTACCTAGTAGGACTATACGTTATATGGAACTTTGTACCTAGCAGATATCCCTCGGTATCAGTGTCCACTGCTTAGCTGTTTTTTGTCTGTGCCACTTCCATAGGTTCCCAAGTGGACACAGACAACAAAATTTTCTTTTTCCGATTTCCTTGCTAGAAATTCCCTTTACCTGTAATTTAACTCCCTAGAATGACATGCTCGCTAATTTTGACCGTTGAAGCACCACTGACCAACTCGCTAGTTCTTCTCTCACACACTCCAAAACAACAAGCACACTACACAGTCTGCACGAAGCACAACCAACAACAAAAAACCATTGACCCATCCCTCATCTTTGAACAAGCATAACTCTACATTGGTAAGTCAGATTGGAGTCTACTCTTGTGCATTAGAACCGTCTCTAACCCGCTACAACGGTTGTAGACCGCATTCTGGCGCATTGCTACAGAAAAAGTTGTACTGGATTGAGTGGAGTGGTACGACTTTTTTGTCTCTTGGGAGTGTCCATCTTTGAACAAGCATAACTCTACATTGGTAAGTCAGATTGGAGTCTACTCTTGTGCATTAGAACCGTCTCTAACCCGCTACAACGGTTGTAGACCGCACTCTGGCGCATTGCTACAGAAAAAGTTGTACTGGATTGAGTGGAGTGGTACGACTTTTTTGTCTCTTGGGAGTGTCCATCTTTGAACAAGCATAACTCTACATTGGTAAGTCAGATTGGAGTCTACTCTTGTGCATTAGAACCGTCTCTAACCCGCTACAACGGTTGTAGACCGCATTCTGGCGCATTGCTACAGAAAAAGTTGTACTGGATTGAGTGGAGTGGCACGACTTTTTTGTCTCTTGGGAGTGTCCATCTTTGAACAAGCATAACTCTACATTGGTAAGTCAGATTGGAGTCTACTCTTGTGCATTAGAACCGTCTCTAACCCGCTACAACGGTTGTAGACCGCATTCTGGCGCATTGCTACAGAAAAAGTTGTACTGGATTGAGTGGAGTGGTACGACTTTTTTGTCTCTTGGGAGTGTCCATCTTTGAACAAGCATAACTCTACATTGGTAAGTTGGGTTGTTGTTTGAATGGATGTCATGTATATTGCTCCAACTCCTTGCTTACCTCCTTGCTTACATTTTTTGCTGCACATTGTTCTTCCAGATTAAAAGAAAAGTTTACTCCTGCTCAAGTCTGTTGTGGTCTTCTTCTAAATGTCTGTTGCCAAAAAAGTTCTTAAGGGTGGCCGATCAGAACCAGCACACTCTATGAGTGTGTGCCATTCTACCCCCAAGTAGGGGTGAGTGGTCGGGTCGCATGTGTGTCGTGCTTTTGGTGTGCAAACTGTAACTCACCCCCAAGGCGCGACCTTCAAAAATCGGCGATTTCCCATTGTTGACACAAACAACAAACACCCACCACACACCCACTACGGAGCAAACTTGGTCGTCGTCATATCATCATCCACGAACCTTCGCCCCTCCTTCCAAGACGTCCAACTTATGTCCCATCCCTTACAGGAACCTACAGACCCGCCGCTTGCATGGGAGCACCTTCCACGAGCCCCCCGCAATAGCCACAACAACACCACGGACTGAAGACACAACAAATGCGGTTGAGTTAAAGACCGCCGAAAATGAAACCAAAAAGAGACCGACTGAAGACACGACAAAGGTGGTTAAGTCACGGACTGTCGAAGACGACACCATAGAGACCACAATTGAAGACACAGCAAAGGCGGTTGAGGCAAAGACTGCTGAAGACAAAACGAAAAAGACTACAACAGATTACACAAACAAGAAGAGTCAAAGACGATACTAAAATGACTTCAGCAGAAGAGGACAGAACTAAACAAGCAGAGGCTAACACTGCCATGGACAAAACGAAACCACTGGTTCCGATTCCACGGAACAGACAGAGTCCAAGACTGTTCAACAACAAGATGATAGCAAAAAGTCTGTGACGGAGGATGGAGACACGGAAAAGGTGGAACCACATCACAAACCTCCACCATTAGACGATGAGGACAGCATTAAGGATGATGCATCAGTTAAAAGCGATGCCGCGGTGAAAACAAACTTGAGAGGTTCTACCGACAAAACAGTCGTGCAAAGATCAGGGCTCCCGTTGCACTTTTTCATTCATCACAGCATACCGAAGTTAATACTAAGAATGCCCCTACAGCTTTTCTGTGTTTGGTATAGAAAATAAAAGAATATGACTGCAAGCAGAGACATGCCCTTATGCTACAGCCGCACCTTGCAAGGCCGTCAGTTGTTATTGACAAAAAGAGACTTGCATCCGACTGATAAAGGGCCATGCTTCGCGAAAGGGGTGATGAAAGGAGGGACCGGGGTAGGCTGGACTGCATCAGGTTGGCCATCAGAGACATTCATTCTTAATGAAGGGAGCCATTCCATTTCGGCGATAGAGACGCTTGATTCTTGTTTTGCTTCGGAGGCATGGTGATCCACTGTGCCCCGAGAAGCATAGGCCTTCCTTATGTCTTCCAGGGAACTGCGAAGGCGTTTGTGCGATGAAGAAGACATTGTAGGGATGTCAAACATGGTTTGGCACCTCCATTGCCGTGATGAGTGCAGGTGGTGGTTGGGAGGTTTGTGTCAAAGTCGAGAGCGCAGAGGTCGCGCCTTGGGGGTGAGTAAGAGAATGCTCATCAAATTCCGGTCACTAATCCTCATGACTCACCCCCGCTAGGGGGTATGTGCCATTCCAATGGCAAGGGTCGCACCGCCTTGTCCGTGGATAGATCTTCTTTCCATTGGGCGGGACTGGCAGAAAAGATGGAATCATGTGGCGACGCAAAAGTTCTCAAGGGTGGCCGATCAGACCCAACATGCTCTTCAAGCATGTGTCATGCATCAAATGACAAGGGTCTCACCGCCTTGTGCTTGGATAGATCTTCTATCCATAGGAGGGGACTGAATTCATCGCACACTACAAAGAAGAAAACTGCTTCAAAGTTGATCCAAAACCTGAGCAAGCACAGCTACAAAAACAACGATTGCTCTATCACCAACATCATACATACGTTCAAGTCTAACAAGCCTTCTTCACAACGAACACAAGTTGGAAAGGTTATATTGCATGGATGCTCCAAGGCAAGATCTAAAACTCAGCGACAGCATCGGAATAACAAATCAAAGAAGCAGTTGGAATTGAAGAATGTTGACAATGCCTCAAGTGAACACACACTGTCTGCACAAGTTCTTGACAAAAAATGCTGTGTTTTCAAAGATGTCGCGTCCGAGCCTTTGTTTGTTTCCAACAATCAAACATCTTCTCAGTTGGACTTAATTTCATTGTCATTGTTTCTAACAACTGATGTGGGACAAGGTGGGGCCATATTTCGTCCACAAAAAGCTGAGCTTCCCGTCTTCCTCAAAACTCCGAGAAACAAGAACCTTACCACCTTTGCTTTCGAAGACAAAGTCATCAAGGTTCTCTGGAAACTTGAGAGTCAGGTAAAGTTCCAACAGAGAGGCAAAAAACGATTTGTGGCACAAGATTCAAACAAATCATCGTATGTAACAGTTGGAATGACGGCAAACCAAGGTGGGAAAGGAATTGTTCCATCCAAGTTACATTTGATGAGCAAGAAAGACTTGAAAACGATGGTCAGGTTTGTCAAGCAGATCGAAGAGGAGTTCTATGCTTGGGCGGACTGGTCCTACATTTTTGGCTTTTCGAATTTCAATAAGATTCAAGACATCCCGACTTTGGGAGTCGATGGAAAGAAATCTACCTTCTTCAGTGCTATATCCTTTGGACGGAATGTTTTCCTAGCAGCTCACAAAGACCAAGACTATGGGTACTCCGTTGTCGTTGCAATGAGTCCTGAAGAATCTGTTTGTCAAAACGAAGAAGTCTTATGCTACTTTGTCTTTCCTGAACTTGGTCACAAAGTTGCTCTTCAAAATCTGGACATCCTGATTTTCAACCCTCAAGAATACCATTGTGTTTCAAAAAAAGTTGTTGATTCAGACGTCTTTGTTCTTTCCTTGTATATGAAAACGTCAGTTGTGGGGAAAAACAATAATGATCTGGGCTTGACTCCAATTGAAGAATGTATTCGTGACTACCTCAAACAAGTATAAATGACACACAAAAATTCATGTTTCTAATCACATCATTATCAGTTTCTGTAGTAAGTTTGTTGATATGAACTTCGAGAATTGTCGAAGTCGATATTGCTTGAAATAAATTGGTCTATTTCATTTGTCGTCCTGTTGCCCTCAAGTACACGTCTGCGTTTTCTTCCTAATTCACGGGATTGGTTTTGTCGCGCTTCACTTAGAATTGTCATAAGATGTTTCCGAGATGAGCGGCAGTTGAACAAGGGAAGCATATCCTTGAAAAAGGTTATCAAAGCTGACTGCTTTACCTCGTCGGATAATGGCATTTGAAACTGATACTCATTGCAGTCCACTTTATCAGAGTCGACGATCTCCTCCTCCATTGTAGTCTCTTGTGTGAAAGGAAACTCAGTGTCATCTATATCTTCTACTTCTTTTCCTGTACGATCTCTTTCTATTGGCTGATACTGAGTTGGATATTCCGAGACAGTATAGTTCCAGCATAGAGGAACTGGACTGTTTGCAATTTCTAGGATGTTGTCAATAGTATATTTGGTGCCTGACCAGATATAAGGATAGTCTTCTTCTGTGGAGATGTCTGTTTTCAAACGAAGCCCAATCTGATTCATTTCCTGGAAATCAGCTTATGCCTCTGTAAGGGAGGAAAATCCATTAGAATGGGCATAATAACCATATGCAAGATGCCATCGCACATCGATGTCTGAAGTGTCATATTCTGGTTCAATCGCAAATAGATGACGACAGGGGATCCCGTGCCTGTGCATGTAACCACAGGAACACTGTAGATATCCATCATTGTTTACCACTAACAAAACGGAGTGAAAATAAGATATAGGGTAACAGCGTAGTTCTAGACAAAAATTAACCCACCAACCACCCACCTGGATAACCAGGCGACTTCCTTTTCTATGATACTACGCTTCGTTTCGTTTGCGTTGTCCCTTTTTGCCAATATCTCCAGTGCCTTGCAAGAATCTTAGAGTCCCTGCGATCCCTTTCTTCTTAATCAATGGGTCCCATTCCTCACACTGTGACTTGATGTCGTCATTCCATTCACCATAGGAGCAGTTCACTTTGTCACATAGTCCTTTCAACAAACTTTGCGTCCTGGAAAAGAAATTCTGCTCCGGTGCCGAGTACCCCGATCTCCATTTCGACTTGTATCGTTGTTCAAGACCATAGAATCCTCCAAGTACTGGTTGGTTCGTCCATTCACCGATGCCAAAAAGTCTGAGTACACATCGGACAGGGATAGCAAGGCAGTATTGCCAATAAATCGAAAAGACAGAATTTTGTTAGACAAATCAGCCATCTCTGACGAACTCTCGCTCTCTTGGATTGTAGGTGTGTTGTTCTCAGGTGTGCGAGCAGGGGATTGTGTTACAGGTAATGCAGGCAGACTGTCTTCTCTCTCTCTCTGTTAACAGGAGTCGCATAGACAACTGGAGTCGCGAAGAATTCATCGTTCTTCTCTGTTGGTTGCTGACCAGGTAGCACTGGACTCTCAGCGTCACCATCTGCCGCCGTGTTCGTGTTCTCCGAGACGCGTGTTGCATGCATTCCCAAATCATCTGCTTGTTGAGTAATGCCTTTTCGGAAGTAATCACTCAACGCAGAGACTAAAGCAAATTGTCTCCTTTTCGCAGACTCTTCAAGTTCTTCTCCAAACTCGTGAATGCCTTGTTCACATCCAGTCGATATTCCTCCATTCGGCTGTTGGACTCCTCTGTGGCATTGAACAAACGCTGTAGGTCGTTCTGGAGTAGGTCGAAGCGCTTATTCAGACCAGGAAAACATTGCTCCACAACCTGTGTCTTTGGATCGTTGTCAATCCGTGTTGCTTTTACCAACTGCTCGGCCATTGTTGTTTTCTATGATTGAAATTCAGGGAAGAGAGAATAGAAAAGAGTGAAAAGATGTGGTGAGACAGACGACGAGATGAAGAGGGTTCTGGATCAGTCTCGAGTGTGCACATCATCGCGGCAGTATCTTGGATGAATACACGACGTAAAAACTTCAGGAAGCGTAGGAATTCCATTGCTGTGGGTTTGTCGTTCTTTCCGAAACCAACTATGTATGTCTCAGCCTCCTCTATCCACGACCACATCTGTGATTCGAGCTCCGAAGGAACTTTTACATTTCCTCTTGGAAGCCAATAACCCTCTCCTACCTCGAAACCAGCCATGCAGCGGATGGCTGAGATCGGAACCTTGGCAGAGTAGCGTGACTCTTGAGTATCTTGTTCCCAGTTACCTGTTAAAATACCGTAGTTAGAAACAATGTAGAAATTGCGTAGCGTTGTCAATCGAACTTACCCAGTTGCTTTACGAATTCAGGAGATAACTCCTTGAATTCGCAATGCGTTGGAGCTGTATGCCGGCACCAGTGAGTGACGTGATTCGATATGATTCCAAGCTTTTTGAACACTTTACCCAAGTCACGACGAAATGCTTGTTGATTGATTCCTTCCTCGGGATCAGCGCCAAGCTCTACCAAAACTTTGATGTCAAACCATTCCTCGTTGATGAGGAAATCAGGGAAACGTCCAGTCGGATCAAACTCACTGTTTTGTTGGAAACGGTAAGCAAGGTATAACGCGAGTGCCCCAAGTGGACAGCAAAAAACGTCGTGATGTCGTGTAGCGCGTGCAAATTGAGACGGGGAATCTTTTTTCACCGTCTTCCCAGTGAACATTTGCATTAGGACAATCTCCATTTTGTCGTGGTCTTGTCGACATTTAATTGGAAATACCCTAAGGTCAGAAAGTTCGGCGATGTGAAGAGTTTCCGCACGTAGAATGGACGCGTAGTTCATGAGAAAAGAGAAGCGGTTTCGGAGGGACGTGAACGTCGAACAGTTGTTCGACTGGTGACAACCTTTCAACCAAAACGTTTCTTCAATCTTGCCTACTAATTCCGAGTGGGAGAAGGGGGTAGACTCCGTAACTTTCTCGACGTAATTGCGTTTGGCAACGCGGGGAGCTCGTCCCTGTTAAATAAATGAAATTTCGAAATTTTAGAAAATGTGTGACTGGAATTCTAAGTCGGTATTGGATCGGCACTTACCTCGACAAGACTGAACCACTTGCGATTGGATGGGTTCATAATTTCCGAATCCCATTTACAAGGGGCAATTGTTCCATCGGAGCGGTGACGTTGGTAGTCGTACATTTTGCGAACGGCCGCGCGGTACGTATTAATAGAGGAATAGCCAAGTGGGTTCTTTGGTTCCATTTCGGTGAGAATCTCAGCGGCGGTGCGTTTTTGGCCGTTATTCTCGCGTAGGAGTACCTTGTATTTCTGGTCCACTTCTGTGTACAAATTGAAATCGAACTCGCCAGGTTTTAAATGTTTCGTACGCTTCCGGTCACGAAAAACTTGGTAGAACAAAAAACGATACAGTTTGTCAGAGTCCACTGCATACCGTACTTCAACCTGTTCGTGAGGATAAACAACATGACAGAAAGCTCTAAATTCCAACATTTTGTACTTGTATGCATCTCGTGTGTTTTTCCTCATCAGAGAATCGGCGCAACGATTGGTCAATGCGCGTAGTTCCGCAATGTTGTCGATTGGGGCAGGTAATAGGTGACGATCATCTGTTGTGTTGGTTGGCGTTGTTGGGTTCAGCCCATTTAGTGCTATATCCTGCATGGTCATAGAATCAATAATACTTTGTTGGTTACGGCGATTGTTGTTCGTACGATTGCGATTATTGTTGTTGTTGTTGTTGTTGCGGTTGCTGTTGGAGCGTCGACGTTGGGAATTGCCGCGGTTGGATGGAGGTGGTTGGTTACTCATATGATCATTGTTTATGGCTTCTATGACTTCGTCCATAGGAGTAGGTGCTGTTGCTTGGACCGGGATGACAGCATCGTTGTTGTTGTTGTTCTGTTTCTCCGTACGACGCGATGGAGATGAACGATTAGAACGATTAGAAGGGCGAGTGGATCGGGCCATCGTCGGGTACGAAAATTATGATAATGTGATAAGTTCTATTGCTATTTCGTAAGGATTCTATACAGGGAAACAATCGTACGGATCCGTATGACACTATGATGGTCATTGGATGTGTTCCTGTCCTGTCGATGGTGTCCTTCATCAACGCAGGGTCAACCATTTCGATGTGGGCGACGGGCGTCCATTACGACAATGTTGCGCGTATGTCCATCCCTATGTATTGACAGTGCATTGGAGCAGTGGGAAAATCTTATCCCACGACAAATAAGACTACTTATTTTGCTATAATGCAGCTTATCTTGTCACGAGATAAGCGATTTCAGGATAAAAAAGCACTATGTGCGACTAGATATAGGATATCTTTTGAAAAAATTTTATCCTGGGTACGAATAATGCAGTAATGTCGGTTCAATCGGTCTTTGTCCAATTGCCAACTGTCGCCCTTTGCTGTTGTAGCAAGTGGACCACCCCCTCAGCGGGGGGGGGTCGAGGTCATAGTTTCTGTGAACCACCCCCAACACCACCCCCAGCGGGGTTGGTTTCGAGGTTCTAGTTTCTGTGAACCACCCCCATAGGCTATCTAGTCGGCCGGCATATTGTGTATCTAATGAAAGGTATCACACACAAATCGACTTTTCTATCCGATCCACCAGGAATGATTTTTACTTTTTACTTTTTACTATGTATGAGCTGGAGAGGCGCTAGAGTGTTAGGCCGTCATGGTTGGCGGTTTCCGAACCGACGATTCGTGGTGATGGACGTGTCCTTGTATGGCAGCTTCGGATTCTTTGGAAAAGCCATGGTCTCGCCCGACGAGGTCACCCTCCTTGGGCTCTCCCTAAACCACACGACCCTTTTCTTGCCAAAGTTTCAAGGCTTCTTCCCATGTCGGGATCGAGTCACTTTCATACCCATATACTTTTCCATATTTTCCCACAGTTCGAGAAATTTTCATGGCCTTGAGGTGTTCTCCTTGTCGAAAGTATTCCAACATGGCTTGACGGTTTTCCCAGACGGTCAACGTATGATGAATGGTCCCCACATCCTTGGCAGAGGTCCAAATATTTCCCGGCGACGATTGTGCTTGATGAAAGGATGGCACCGCATACATCATGAACTGCGGCTATCGAAGCCAACTCTTGAGTTCCAACCCGGTGACACTGACCCAAACCTTTGGCATGGTGGTACTTGTTTCTGGATGATTGGTACTTTTTGTGGTGGTTGTACGGTTGGTACTGCGAATGGCACGGCACGTGTGTGGTGCAACACAAATTCTCAGGAGGACAAGCACCACCAAAAGACTGTCTTTTTGTTGTAGGATGCTGTGGATTGAGAGCATTTCGATCTCGTGATAGTTTTTGTTATGAGCACACGTTATCCATCCCAGCAACGTCGTCCACCTTGGTCAATAGGAGTTCCTGCTCCTTCGATGCGTCCCAACGTTGAATTCAGCGTTGTTCCCTCCGCCCACTTGGTTCGTTCGGTGCTGTTCCGACTCGAATCTGACGTGTCGAAACCACACATGCACAACCTCGCTGAGCGACTAAATTCTTCATAATAATCATCAAACGGAAAGATTCTGTAGCCACTGAGGAGTACATTTATCAGTCGCGGATCCTTATTCCAGTCGCACCCTATATTCGCGGTTCGCATCACATATCTATGATTGTACGATGGGATTGGCATTCCATTGAGCGACTTGAGACCCTCCATATCCATCATTGTATCGAGAGGCTTTATGTCGTGTCAATGGAATACGGCTATCAACTCCTCAATTGACCTAGGTGGAACTCTTACTTTTTCGATAGCGACGACCAAGCCCACCATGTCAAGCCAGTGTTCATGACACATCGTATCGCACTGCCCAATTGAATGTCCAGCTTAATGGTTGGTTTTTGTCCATCAAACCAATCGACTCGTCGGCACAGTGAAAAGAGACTGAATCGTTTTAACAAACACCAGGTTCTTGTAGCTTCTTGCGATGAAATAATGGACCCGGCACCCAGAGCCACCCATGCCGTCTGCCACCACCACCGACGAACAAGATTGGAAGGAGTTGCTGGTTCTTCTTGCTGGGATCCACCACCACCACTCACAGGACCACCTTGCGACAGTACGACTCTCTTGGCATCGACCCAATACCCATGTGCTTTGAGAATGTGTTCCCACACAATCACGGCACTGGCTGCCATCAAACCGGCCAGAGGCCGTTTCGTGTACAAGGAAAGTGGAAGAACCACAAACACGACATGCTCAATCCAATTGGGAAAGACGACAAAGGTTTTTTCGGGCCATTCTGTGATACATAAGGAATCACCCGTGGCCCAACCTGTGATTTGACCATAACAGGGTTGTCCATTTCGCCACCACGGATGGTGCACTCGAGCCTCGGGAACGCCCACCGTGACTCGTCGTCCCAGCGATGGATAATAGGCCTTGTACTGGTACACGAGGTCAATATCTTCTCCACCACCAGTCTTGGGGTAGAGGCTCTTGAATTGAATGGTTGGATTGTATCGGGACCCTCGTACCAACAGATTGGCAGTGACACCCCAGGGAGGATGCACCATTTTTTGTGCAATGCCATAAAAGTACCCCACGTTGCAGGTCCGCAGCATTTCGGTCCAAGCATTGTGTGAGGTGGGTGGAAGTTCGGTATGGCCCACAAACACTTTGGCGTCTGGATAGCGTTGCAAGGCGCCAAGGTAGGCATCCAACAAGTGTTTTTCCGGTACGACATCGTCGTCCAAAAACAGAATCCAATCAGCTGTGGAATAATTGTAACCCGTATTTCGAGCGTAACTGGCACCACGGTTTTCCGTATAATGAATCACATTGATAAAGTAGTTGTTGGACGATTGCAATTGCTTTTCGTTGCAGCGTCGGGCAAGATCCTTGACGTCGTCCACGTGCCATGTCAAGGGATTGTCCACAACAATCCAGAATTTGACATAGACATTGTCCACACTTGCACGAAGGTTCACGATACGTTCCAGTATGTCATTGTTATTGGTCCGATAGGATGGAATGACCACATCCATGACAATGCCTTGTGGATATTGTTGAAGTTGCTGTTGGTGTCGTGACGTGGGTTCGACCAGATGAGATTTGAGACGACGCAATCCCATGTTGAGTATATGCCCTCGCCAATTGATGTGATACTTTTGGTACCGAGCATCGCCGTCACCGCCAATGGTGTTTTCGAGACGACATGTTTGTACAAATTCTGCAGCATTGAATCGAGAATACAGCTCGTACAAATAGGGGTCTCCACCCTGATTGACAAACTGTTTGGGAAGAATCGAGCCAAATGTCTTGACATGCCACCGATGAACCACCGGAAAGGTGGGAAAGCCGGGGAAAGACAAATCGTTCATGGCGACACAGGCGGCACCAAAGGGAAGATGTGGATTTTTCTTGGCAATTCGGTGAAAGCACTGAACAATACGGCCCTGCCAACCCTTGTCCAAAAGACGAACATCATCTCCCAACAATACGAGAAAATCGTGTTCTGCCATTTTGCCCAAATGATTCCATATACGACATAGCTTACCATACTGTTCTGGTAGAATGGGAACAAAGACCACCCGGCATGGCATCAAAGCCGCCAAACGATCCTTGGCCTCGTCATTCTGGTAAACGACATCATCAATGTCAATACCGATAATAATCTCGGTCAGCGACAATTGATCCTCACACGCTGTCACTTCGAGTGTTTCGGCGAATTCCTGTAACATGGCCCAACAGCTGTCGTGATTGACGGTTGCTTTGCTTTTCTCATCATACTGAGAAGAAAGAGTCAGATCCAAAAATCGGTTGGCACTGAAATTGTGTTGTTCCTTCGTGTTTGGATCATGTGGACCCTGGTTGACCATGTGCCGAGGTTTGGTCTGTTTGGACATGGTTCGGGAACAAATGGGCAAGAGAATACTCCAACTTGCCAAAGGAGGTGGATCGACACTGGCAAAGGAATCCAGTGCCTGGTCCTGGTCGCTGAGAGCCGCATCGTCCTGGCCGTCGACCATGGAAGCGGTCGTTTGTTGGTTATGTATTCTTTGGACAAAATGCACCAGATTGGAATATCGAAAACAAAACTCCAACTGGTCATAGTTTTGAATGACAGTCGCCAAATCTTCCTGAGGATTGGCTTGTTTGACCGTTTCCTTGAGTCGCTTCACGGGAGCCGTCGGATCGACACCAAGAAACTGAAACAATTGGGGCATGATTTGTTCTTCCAATACAGTGGCATCGCCACACAATTGTTCGTAGGTGATGCAAAAGGTATCTCGCCCGACTGTGGGCGATTTGTATTTACGAGCAAAGGTATCTCGATAATGGTCCAGAAACTGTTGAAACTGAGCTGGATCAATGTGCAAGGTCAAGTCGTCGGGGTAGGCGTGTGTCATGTATCGTCCCGTTTGATCGGCACGAAGCATGGACACATAGACAGCTAATTCGTCTTGTCGATGCAAAATAATCTTTTTGACCCGAATATCTTCCATCAGGGCTCGTTGGAAAATGGCATCGTTCCGTACTTCCGACCAATGTTCGGGAAAGGATTTGAATCCAATGGCTTTGCAAGCAGAGGAGGATGCCAAAGGAGTGCCGAGGAGTCCATTCTGGTGGCCGTACCAGATAAAGTCCAAAAAGTCTTCGGGAAATAAATCACGTGTCAAGACACTCCACGAATCAGCACGACAAGCTCCGACCGAGTTGTTCGGATCGTTGTCATGAGAGGATGGACCACGAAAAAAGGTTGGATGGTAGGTGAAAATATCAATCGGATTAAAGAGTTCATTGTGCATGAGAATTTCAGGATGTAAGTGAAGCATACCACACAGCAAGTTGGAACCAGTCCGTTTCCAAGAAAGAACGACAAAGCGTTGTGGTTCTTGGTTGGTCGATGACTGGTGCAAAAAATGGGCGAGAAATCGTTGTCGGCGATCCTTGGAATGAGGTCGCTTCATGTACAGGTAAAAGTCAGCAATGCCTGTCATGTCGTATCGTCTTGTTGTTCGGGCACTTGCTTTTAGCCGCTGCTATATGAAGAAATGGGCTCCAATATCTTTTACTGTTGTCGAACAGACACGTCTCAAATCTTTGAAGAACAAAAAATGAGAGCATCGGACACTGATTTGGTCGCGGATTTTATTCATGCCTTCCACTGCCCCTTCTTTATGTTGACTTACAAAAAATAGCAGTACAATACGAATCATAGATACTGCCAATGTAGCTCTCGTGTATACTTATCTACTCCTACGAGTGTGCGACAATATCGAATAGCAGTCATGCAATCCATTCGTCTATTTCTGTGCCCCGATTGTAGGTTTCAGACAACTAAGGAAATGGGTCCAGTGGTCCCCCATTCCTAGCTACGCAAGGTGCCTCTTCCTGACGCGAAATGGATTCTCTTTGCAGCCTCGGCTTTTATCCAAGCGAAGAAAGAATCGTTGATGATGCGTGTCAGCAAACACTGGAGCTGCTACCCCAGAAAAGACCAACGAGCTGCAGGGACATAGATGTTGTATGGACAAGGGACGGACATGGAGAATGGAGACCATGAATTGGTGTGTATTTCTCGCACTTGACAAGAAGATCCATGATGACCATTTGCGCATGCACACAAAGAAGACCGTTTCATCCAATGGGCATGTGGGTGTCTGTGTTGTTGTTATTCCAGAAATGTCAATGGTTGTTGGGATGGAGGTGGTGGTGGTGGTTTTCGTGGATGCTGTTGCAAGGAGGTGGACAGATACTGCGCCGAGACACATGCCGAATCCAAGGCCTGTTGTTGCGATTGTCGTGCCATGGCTTGCAATTCTGGATCTTGCTGCAAGGTCTGCAATTGAGAAACGACAAATCGTGCCGATCGCACGAGATTGGGTTGAAAGGCCTTGCTATTGACACCCTGGACCAATTGCCACTGTTGTTCTTGCAACAAGGTCGTGCTCGCATGGGCCAAATCGGTCAGGACATGAGCTTGGGCCTCCGATACGGCAGCCTTGTCGCTGGTGCGGGGTAGATCGTCGAGAATGGCCAAGACACCCAGAATGTGACCTTGGGGATTGATCAAGGGGACGCTGGCAAAAAAGTGCAGGGGAGTTTCCACCACGGCAGTTGTTGTCGTTGTCGTCGAATCATTTGTCGCAACCACTGGATGGTGGTAAGTGGGAAGGTCCAAGGAGGGAGCATCCGGCAACGATAGATTGGTCAGAACGGAAACGTGGGGAACATGGTTGGAGTCGTCGTTGCAATTGTGGAGCATTTGTTGTTGTTGTTGGTAGGCATTTGTGACGGCCCAATCGTAGACGGATCGTTGGCGAGCAACTTCTTGGGAGCTCGTCGTCATTGACAACGACTCGTTATTGTCGGTCCTGGAGGATTCGGCCAAGATCCAACAGCGATCGAAATCGACCAAGACAATGCGTGCGAGACGAACCCGACAAAAGCGAGCGGCCATGGTCGCCAGACGAACTTGTTGAGGATTGGGAGGACGATCCAAGACATGATAGGATTGCAAGGCCATTAAACGGCCATGTTCTCGTTCAATGTCTTGTTGCCATTGAGAATGCTGGTTGTGGTTGCTGTTAGTGTTGTGGACTGTGGAAGCAGCATCCGTTGCACAACAAGACAACGAAGGAGGGTTCCTTTGTGTGTCCGTTTTCATTGGGTCCTTGTTATTGTCGTCTTCTGGATGACCGTGATCCAGAGTCTTTTTACCACACTCATCCTCCTCCTCCATGCTGGTGCTTGTAATTGTACGAGAAGATTTCGTGGTCGAAAGATCAGTCTTTTTCACAATGGCTTGGTTGGAATGGTTCATTGTTTGGAATTGCTCGTTTTTGTGTCGTCCGTCTTTTGTTCTCTTGTTGTTATCGAAGAATGTTATGGATGTCGTTGTTGTTTGTTGTTTGTTTTATGGGAAATGGGAATGTTGTTATTGTCGCGTTGATTGTTCATTGAGTCTTTTGAGGTAGTATTGAGTAACGAAAAAAGGAAAGATTGCATCATGTCAAGTTAGGATTGGGTGCTGCATTATTGTTTAAGTCTGGAGAATTCGCCGGATCTCGGTGCAACCTGGCAAGACAGAAACGAGACATATCAAACTGGCATTCGTTGAAGGAGCAGCTTCATCTAAGACATGAAAGTGACACAGAACACATGGTGTCTGACTCCACAGCTTTTTGATTCGACAATAGATGTCGTAAGACAGTCGCACGTCTCTGCGGCTCCGTCTACTACGACAAGCGGGGGAGATCTTTACTGAAATGCATGATAGATGACATGTATTATACATCGCGCTCAGGATTGATGCTCTCCATCAAAGTCTATGGATGCTATCTCCATCTCCCCGAACCCGAAATGAAATGACCGAACTGCGGCGTTGTTGTGAAATTCTTTTCTGCAATACCAACAATCCGTTGAGTCCATAGAACAAAAAGCAAACCTGACAAACTAATAGAGAGGAGGCCCCTTCCAGTTTTCTTGAATGGTTTGGCTGCTATAAGAAACTTGTTGTCCCCATTCGATTCATTGACCACCATGTCCAGTTCGCATTCGTCGGGGCGACGGTCGACACCACGAGGTGGAGGAAGTGGCCGAAGCAACAACAATAATAGTGGCCGCAGTCATCGTGGTCCACGAAGAGGTGGTGGAGGCGGACGAGGATCCAGACATCATCATGGTGGAGGACGAGGTAGTCGATCGTCGCATCATCATCATCAACCATCTCCTCCGTCCTCGTCGGTACCAGACGACAGGTCGTCGGGCATGACGATGATGCGCGATGAGGTACGTTCCTCTTTGAGTTTGTTTGGAATGGTTTGGTTTGATACACAGTGGGTTGTGAACGCTCATTCACGGTTTGGATGAACCTTTGTTCTGGTCCATTTTGATTCACCACAGGATGTCTTGATTGCCTTTATGCCCTATCTCAAGGGGAACCATCCACAGGCCTTGAGAATACACGAAGATTATCAGACTGGTCAGCAGGATCAAAAGGCATTTTTGAGTGCCGCACGTACCTTTTTAGGGTCCCAACAACAGCCAACCACAACAAGCCCTCAATCCTCGGCTGTGGCTACGCCATTGGATCACAACACTTTGAAAAATAATCAACCAACAAACTCTACACCTTCATCGATGACGGCACAGTCACAACCAATGTCCAGCACAACCAGTATACAAGCTCCCTCCTCCAGCACTACTCAAACTGCCATGGATCGGAAGATCTCTCCACAACCACCACCTCCACCCGTACAACAACAACCGTCTCTACAACCACCAACAATATCTTCCTTGCCGACTCCTCACCAATCCATTGCCTCCCCTGCTCAACCATCCATACCGCCTTCTCCAAACAGTAATCCTCCTTCTTCCTTGCCGATATCACCCTTTGCCTTTCACCATCATCCATCCAACGGACAACCGTCATCTTCTCTGCTGTTTCCCTCTTCCTCATCTGCTCCAATGCCTTTGTCTTCTTCTTCTGGTTCCCCTTCCAATAGAATGGTGTCTCCACCTTTGAATCATCCGTCCCTTCCTCCGGTACACGGTTATCCCTCCAACAATAATCAGAACCATGCACTCCTTTCTTCCAACAATACTCCACTCTTGCCGGAGCAACACAGTCCCCCATTCCTAGGTAGCTACGCAAGGTGCCTCTTCCTGACGCGAAATGGATTCTCTTTGCAGCCTCGGCTTTTATCCAAACGCAGACACAATCCTCGATGATGAGTGTCAGAAGAAGCTCTAGTAGAGCTGCTCCCCCAGAAAAGACCAACGAGCTGCAGGGACATAGATGTTGTATGGACAAGGGACGGACATGGAGAATGGAGACCATGAATTGGTGTGTATTTCTCGCACTTGACAAGAAGATCCATGATGACCATTTGCGCATGCACACACAGAAGACCGTTTCATCCAATGGGCATGTGGGTGTCTGTGTTGTTGTTATTCCAGAAATGTCAATGGTTGTTGGGATGGAGGTGGTGGTGGTGGTTTTCGTGGATGCTGTTGCAAGGAGGTGGACAGATACTGCGCCGAGACACATGCCGAATCCAAGGCCTGTTGTTGCGATTGTCGTGCCATGGCTTGCAATTCTGGATCTTGCTGCAAGGTCTGCAATTGAGAAACGACAAATCGTGCCGATCGCACGAGATTGGGTTGAAAGGCCTTGCTATTGACACCCTGGACCAATTGCCACTGTTGTTCTTGCAACAAGGTCGTGCTCGCATGGGCCAAATCGGTCAGGACATGAGCTTGGGCCTCCGATACGGCAGCCTTGTCGCTGGTGCGGGGTAGATCGTCGAGAATGGCCAAGACACCCAGAATGTGACCTTGGGGATTGATCAAGGGGACGCTGGCAAAAAAGTGCAGGGGAGTTTCCACCACGGCAGTTGTTGTCGTTGTCGTCGAATCATTTGTCGCAACCACTGGATGGTGGTAAGTGGGAAGGTCCAAGGAGGGAGCATCCGGCAACGATAGATTGGTCAGAACGGAAACGTGGGGAACATGGTTGGAGTCGTCGTTGCAATTGTGGAGCATTTGTTGTTGTTGTTGGTAGGCATTTGTGACGGCCCAATCGTAGACGGATCGTTGCCGAGCAACTTCTTGGGAGCTCGTCGTCATTGACAACGACTCGTTATTGTCGGTCCTGGAGGATTCGGCCAAGATCCAACAGCGATCGAAATCGACCAAGACAATGCGTGCGAGACGAACCCGACAAAAGCGAGCGGCCATGGTCGCCAGACGAACTTGTTGAGGATTGGGAGGACGATCCAAGACATGATAGGATTGCAAGGCCATTAAACGGCCATGTTCTCGTTCAATGTCTTGTTGCCATTGAGAATGCTGGTTGTGGTTGCTGTTAGTGTTGTGGACTGTGGAAGCAGCATCCGTTGCACAACAAGACAACGAAGGAGGGTTCCTTTGTGTGTCCGTTTTCATTGGGTCCTTGTTATTGTCGTCTTCTGGATGACCGTGATCCAGAGTCTTTTTACCACACTCATCCTCCTCCTCCATGCTGGTGCTTGTAATTGTACGAAAAGATTTCGTGGTCGAAAGATCAGTCTTTTTCACAATGGCTTGGTTGGAATGGTTCATTGTTTGGAATTGCTCGTTTTTGTGTCGTCCGTCTTTTGTTCTCTTGTTGTTATCGAAGAATGTTATGGATGTCGTTGTTGTTTGTTGTTTGTTTTATGGGAAATGGGAATGTTGTTATTGTCGCGTTGATTGTTCATTGAGTCTTTTGAGGGGTAGTTTTGAGTAAAACGAAAAAAGGGAAAGATTGCATCATGTCAAGTTAGGATTGGGTGCTGCATTATTGTTTAAGTCTGGAGAATTCGCCGGATCTCGGTGCAACCTGGCAAGACAGAAACGAGACATATCAAACTGGCATTCGTTGAAGGAGCAGCTTCATCTAAGACATGAAAGTGACACAGAACACATGGTGTCTGACTCCACAGCTTTTTGATTCGACAATAGATGTCGTAAGACAGTCGCACGTCTCTGCGGCTCCGTCTACTACGACAAGCGGGGGAGATCTTTACTGAAATGCATGATAGATGACATGTATTATACATCGCGCTCAGGATTGATGCTCTCCATCAAAGTCTATGGATGCTATCTCCATCTCCCCGAACCCGAAATGAAATGACCGAACTGCGGCGTTGTTGTGAAATTCTTTTCTGCAATACCAACAATCCGTTGAGTCCATAGAACAAAAAGCAAACCTGACAAACTAATAGAGAGGAGGCCCCTTCCAGTTTTCTTGAATGGTTTGGCTGCTATAAGAAACTTGTTGTCCCCATTCGATTCATTGACCACCATGTCCAGTTCGCATTCGTCGGGGCGACGGTCGACACCACGAGGTGGAGGAAGTGGCCGAAGCAACAACAATAATAGTGGCCGCAGTCATCGTGGTCCACGAAGAGGTGGTGGAGGCGGACGAGGATCCAGACATCATCATGGTGGAGGACGAGGTAGTCGATCGTCGCATCATCATCATCAACCATCTCCTCCGTCCTCGTCGGTACCAGACGACAGGTCGTCGGGCATGACGATGATGCGCGATGAGGTACGTTCCTCTTTGAGTTTGTTTGGAATGGTTTGGTTTGATACACAGTGGGTTGTGAACGCTCATTCACGGTTTGGATGAACCTTTGTTCTGGTCCATTTTGATTCACCACAGGATGTCTTGATTGCCTTTATGCCCTATCTCAAGGGGAACCATCCACAGGCCTTGAGAATACACGAAGATTATCAGACTGGTCAGCAGGATCAAAAGGCATTTTTGAGTGCCGCACGTACCTTTTTAGGGTCCCAACAACAGCCAACCACAACAAGCCCTCAATCCTCGGCTGTGGCTACGCCATTGGATCACAACACTTTGAAAAATAATCAACCAACAAACTCTACACCTTCATCGATGACGGCACAGTCACAACCAATGTCCAGCACAACCAGTATACAAGCTCCCTCCTCCAGCACTACTCAAACTGCCATGGATCGGAAGATCTCTCCACAACCACCACCTCCACCCGTACAACAACAACCGTCTCTACAACCACCAACAATATCTTCCTTGCCGACTCCTCACCAATCCATTGCCTCCCCTGCTCAACCATCCATACCGCCTTCTCCAAACAGTAATCCTCCTTCTTCCTTGCCGATATCACCCTTTGCCTTTCACCATCATCCATCCAACGGACAACCGTCATCTTCTCTGCTGTTTCCCTCTTCCTCATCTGCTCCAATGCCTTTGTCTTCTTCTTCTGGTTCCCCTTCCAATAGAATGGTGTCTCCACCTTTGAATCATCCGTCCCTTCCTCCGGTACACGGTTATCCCTCCAACAATAATCAGAACCATGCACTCCTTTCTTCCAACAATACTCCACTCTTGCCGGAGCAACACAGTCCCCCATTCCTAGGTAGCTACGCAAGGTGCCTCTTCCTGACGCGAAATGGATTCTCTTTGCAGCCTCGGCTTTTATCCAAACGCAGACACAATCCTCGATGATGAGTGTCAGAAGAAGCTCTAGTAGAGCTGCTCCCCCAGAAAAGACCAACGAGCTGCAGGGACATAGATGTTGTATGGACAAGGGACGGACATGGAGAATGGAGACCATGAATTGGTGTGTATTTCTCGCACTTGACAAGAAGATCCATGATGACCATTTGCGCATGCACACACAGAAGACCGTTTCATCCAATGGGCATGTGGGTGTCTGTGTTGTTGTTATTCCAGAAATGTCAATGGTTGTTGGGATGGAGGTGGTGGTGGTGGTTTTCGTGGATGCTGTTGCAAGGAGGTGGACAGATACTGCGCCGAGACACATGCCGAATCCAAGGCCTGTTGTTGCGATTGTCGTGCCATGGCTTGCAATTCTGGATCTTGCTGCAAGGTCTGCAATTGAGAAACGACAAATCGTGCCGATCGCACGAGATTGGGTTGAAAGGCCTTGCTATTGACACCCTGGACCAATTGCCACTGTTGTTCTTGCAACAAGGTCGTGCTCGCATGGGCCAAATCGGTCAGGACATGAGCTTGGGCCTCCGATACGGCAGCCTTGTCGCTGGTGCGGGGTAGATCGTCGAGAATGGCCAAGACACCCAGAATGTGACCTTGGGGATTGATCAAGGGGACGCTGGCAAAAAAGTGCAGGGGAGTTTCCACCACGGCAGTTGTTGTCGTTGTCGTCGAATCATTTGTCGCAACCACTGGATGGTGGTAAGTGGGAAGGTCCAAGGAGGGAGCATCCGGCAACGATAGATTGGTCAGAACGGAAACGTGGGGAACATGGTTGGAGTCGTCGTTGCAATTGTGGAGCATTTGTTGTTGTTGTTGGTAGGCATTTGTGACGGCCCAATCGTAGACGGATCGTTGCCGAGCAACTTCTTGGGAGCTCGTCGTCATTGACAACGACTCGTTATTGTCGGTCCTGGAGGATTCGGCCAAGATCCAACAGCGATCGAAATCGACCAAGACAATGCGTGCGAGACGAACCCGACAAAAGCGAGCGGCCATGGTCGCCAGACGAACTTGTTGAGGATTGGGAGGACGATCCAAGACATGATAGGATTGCAAGGCCATTAAACGGCCATGTTCTCGTTCAATGTCTTGTTGCCATTGAGAATGCTGGTTGTGGTTGCTGTTAGTGTTGTGGACTGTGGAAGCAGCATCCGTTGCACAACAAGACAACGAAGGAGGGTTCCTTTGTGTGTCCGTTTTCATTGGGTCCTTGTTATTGTCGTCTTCTGGATGACCGTGATCCAGAGTCTTTTTACCACACTCATCCTCCTCCTCCATGCTGGTGCTTGTAATTGTACGAAAAGATTTCGTGGTCGAAAGATCAGTCTTTTTCACAATGGCTTGGTTGGAATGGTTCATTGTTTGGAATTGCTCGTTTTTGTGTCGTCCGTCTTTTGTTCTCTTGTTGTTATCGAAGAATGTTATGGATGTCGTTGTTGTTTGTTGTTTGTTTTATGGGAAATGGGAATGTTGTTATTGTCGCGTTGATTGTTCATTGAGTCTTTTGAGGGGTAGTTTTGAGTAAAACGAAAAAAGGGAAAGATTGCATCATGTCAAGTTAGGATTGGGTGCTGCATTATTGTTTAAGTCTGGAGAATTCGCCGGATCTCGGTGCAACCTGGCAAGACAGAAACGAGACATATCAAACTGGCATTCGTTGAAGGAGCAGCTTCATCTAAGACATGAAAGTGACACAGAACACATGGTGTCTGACTCCACAGCTTTTTGATTCGACAATAGATGTCGTAAGACAGTCGCACGTCTCTGCGGCTCCGTCTACTACGACAAGCGGGGGAGATCTTTACTGAAATGCATGATAGATGACATGTATTATACATCGCGCTCAGGATTGATGCTCTCCATCAAAGTCTATGGATGCTATCTCCATCTCCCCGAACCCGAAATGAAATGACCGAACTGCGGCGTTGTTGTGAAATTCTTTTCTGCAATACCAACAATCCGTTGAGTCCATAGAACAAAAAGCAAACCTGACAAACTAATAGAGAGGAGGCCCCTTCCAGTTTTCTTGAATGGTTTGGCTGCTATAAGAAACTTGTTGTCCCCATTCGATTCATTGACCACCATGTCCAGTTCGCATTCGTCGGGGCGACGGTCGACACCACGAGGTGGAGGAAGTGGCCGAAGCAACAACAATAATAGTGGCCGCAGTCATCGTGGTCCACGAAGAGGTGGTGGAGGCGGACGAGGATCCAGACATCATCATGGTGGAGGACGAGGTAGTCGATCGTCGCATCATCATCATCAACCATCTCCTCCGTCCTCGTCGGTACCAGACGACAGGTCGTCGGGCATGACGATGATGCGCGATGAGGTACGTTCCTCTTTGAGTTTGTTTGGAATGGTTTGGTTTGATACACAGTGGGTTGTGAACGCTCATTCACGGTTTGGATGAACCTTTGTTCTGGTCCATTTTGATTCACCACAGGATGTCTTGATTGCCTTTATGCCCTATCTCAAGGGGAACCATCCACAGGCCTTGAGAATACACGAAGATTATCAGACTGGTCAGCAGGATCAAAAGGCATTTTTGAGTGCTGCACGTACCTTTTTAGGGTCCCAACAACAGCCAACCACAACAAGCCCTCAATCCTCGGCTGTGGCTACGCCATTGGATCACAACACTTTGAAAAATAATCAACCAACAAACTCTACACCTTCATCGATGACGGCACAGTCACAACCAATGTCCAGCACAACCAGTATACAAGCTCCCTCCTCCAGCACTACTCAAACTGCCATGGATCGGAAGATCTCTCCACAACCACCACCTCCACCCGTACAACAACAACCGTCTCTACAACCACCAACAATATCTTCCTTGCCGACTCCTCACCAATCCATTGCCTCCCCTGCTCAACCATCCATACCGCCTTCTCCAAACAGTAATCCTCCTTCTTCCTTGCCGATATCACCCTTTGCCTTTCACCATCATCCATCCAACGGACAACCGTCATCTTCTCTGCTGTTTCCCTCTTCCTCATCTGCTCCAATGCCTTTGTCTTCTTCTTCTGGTTCCCCTTCCAATAGAATGGTGTCTCCACCTTTGAATCATCCGTCCCTTCCTCCGGTACACGGTTATCCCTCCAACAATAATCAGAACCATGCACTCCTTTCTTCCAACAATACTCCACTCTTGCCGGAGCAACACACCACCAACAACAACGACAACAATCACCAACCACAACATGCATCACAATCCTCATTGGATGGATTACGCATGACGTCGATTGAACGAGGATTGGATGAACTCATGTCCGATGCTCCAACCACAACAACAAACAACACTCCATTGTCCACGATTCACCACCAGGCACCCTCCGTAATTGGAACACCACCACGACGAAACACTACTCCTCCAACGAATACAACTAACACCACAACCTCATCCATGACGACTCCAGATCGCCCCAGTCCTTGGGGACCACAGTCCCCAGCAGCAGCAGCATCACAGACACCTTCTCAACCACAACGCACTACTGCAACTCCTACGGTTCACTCGTCGTCCCCCGTCGGACCATCCTCTTTGCCGACACAGAATAGTACTCCGGTTCGAAAGGGTACGACACCAACCTCTCAGCCTCCCACTACTACGACAACAACAACAACAACAACAACAACAACAACAACAACAACTCCCACCAAGAAACCGCAAACTGCAGCGCCGGGGACACCCCTCCAAACTCCACCGGCCACAACCCACGCGGCACCTCCTACGACCACCAAAAAGGAAGCTCCTCCTCCCAAACGATTATGGACGCATCCAGAAGAGCAACCCGGACGGATTATGGTACGAGGTCAAGGAGGGCACGATTCCAGTGTGGTGTTGCCTCTCCGACCACGAGAAGAATTGGTCGCTCAATGGGTCTTGTCCATGGAGTATCTACGCAAACACATGACGGAACGGTATGGAGCCAAGGCTAGCCTCGAGCATGCCTTGTCCAAATTGCAGTTGGGTCTCTTTCGACGAGGGTGTACCGAAAATGGGACACAGACCTCCATTATTGCCAAGAGTGTCTTGGGAGAATTTTGGAAAGATCCAGCTTCCAAAAGTGTCTCTGGCAAGGTTCCCTTTTATTCTCCCCGTACACCCGGTCATGTCATTTTTCGCTTGTTTTGGGAAGACGATCCACTCTACACCTTGGCCACTGGACCGACCGTCTTGGTCCGTGTCCAGGAATCCGACTTTGAACCCAGTGTGCGCTTTATTTTGAGCAATTTCAAGGGTAAAAAATCCAATCCCACCTCCTTGTCGTCCTTGCATTCCTTGGCCATTATTTTGGAAACCCACTTGACCCGACCCAATGAATCGGCCGCTCGTGCCACTTGGGGTTGCATCCAAGAAGCGCGCAAGGTCGTGGAAGCCTGTGCCCACGAACACGACAAGACGAGTACCAAATTGGCCGTTCTGGAAAAAGAAGTGGAAGAACTCAAAAAACAACAGCAACAACAGCAAAAGGAGGATGCAGGGACATTGGACGAAACGGCTACTAGTACTACCGCTACTCCTGCTTCCAGTCGGAACGGCGGTGCTCCACAATTGACCAATCCAAAAGAAAATGAGGGAGACTCGTCCCCCGAAGCAGCCTTGGACGCTGAATTGAAGGAAAAGACACGGGTCCTCATGAGTGGACGAGCATCGTGTGAACGCAAGTGGAGAGATTCGCAATTGGCCTTTGCGGGTATACTTCGAGCGCTCGTGTTGAATCCGTCCATGACCATGTTACTTCGTCGCGAGTTGGTTTTGAAAATGAGAATTGAATACGAATTGTGGTGTCCCTTGTCGGAAGAATTTGCGCTTGTCGGTAACAATAGTGTGGACGAAGAAAGCAGCAACACGGGCCGAGGTACTCGCATTTGGTGCGAGGCCTTGCAAGATTTGCCACCCAATTTATCGGCGACAGACTTTGAGCGCTTTACCCAAGCCCGTGTCAAGATGCAAATGCGAACTCTGGGCTTTCATCCCAATACCTTACCACTCGAAGAAATTTTGTTTCCTCGCAACGGAGCCACCACCAACAACAACAACAACACAACAGCAACACCAGCAGCGTCGCCAGGATCAGCGTGGAGTGTGGATCCGGCGGCCGTCAATGTATTCAATAAAATGTCGTCGGCCATGGGCCAAGTGTTTCAACAAGTATTTGCCGAACAAGATATGGTCATGCAACGCCGAGAACTGGTTCGGAAACGTACCGAAGAATGCGTGCACCAAAGTGGTATTTTTCCTCCCGGTACCAAGGTGGTGATTTTTGGTTCCTCCGCCAATGGCTTTGGTTCCCCCAATTCGGATCTTGACATGTGCTTGCAATTGCCGGATGACGGAACGGCCGCAGAGCTCAATGGTGCCACGGCCATGGCAGAATTGGCCGAGTTTATGGAATCATCGGGTGGAATGGTCGATGTCGACACGGCGCGTCTTTCTGCTCGCATTCCGATTGTCATGTATCGTTGTCCCAATCCACTGTCATCGTCGTCTTCCCAAGGGAAAGACGAGAACGACAGTAAGGATGGCGAGGATGTGGACCAAAACAAGAAGGACGACTACATTGAATGTGACATTTCCATGCACAATCCTTTGGCTGTTCTCAATACGTCTCTGTTACGGTCCTACGCGGACATTACGCCCATTACACGAGTCTTGTCCATGATTATTAAACGCTGGGCCAAGGCTCGTGACATTAACAACCCCGCTCGGCACACACTCAGCAGCTATGGCTATATTATTATGCTGCTTCATTTCCTCACCTTTCACAAACGTTCTGGAAATGGCTTCGTCTCTCCCGTTGCTCGTCCCGAAGGCGACGCCCGTTTCCGCAATCCTTCCACCCAACGACCCAATCCTCTCTTGCCCAATCTGCAATGGATGGACCCGGCATGGCCCAGTTTGCCACGAGGAACGCCATATCGAGAACTCGTGGCCCTCCCCCGTCATATTGTCGCGCATCCATCGGAAGAGGGCAAACGCGTCAATCGACACTTTTACCAGGCCTCCACGAATCGTCCGGCGGCCCACAACAACCCCGGCGCGGCAGCGGCACCCAGTGAAGCCATGCTCTTGCAACTGCACTTTGCGGGCAATGATTTGAGTTTGTCCATATTGTTGGCCTCCTTTTTTCGTTATTATGCCTACGAGTTTGATTACAAACGATTTGTGGTGAGTCTCCATTCGACCGCGACTCGTGGTTTGATGGAACGGGAAGTCAAGGCCGAATTGGATGGCTGGCGGAATTACAGTGCCGCCTTGACGATTGAAGATCCCTTTGAAACCTTTTACGATGTGGCTCATGTACTACGGGGTGGTTATTATCATCGAATCCGTCGGGAATTTGCCGTGGCCTATTCCAAAATTGCCGATGCGGCCGCCGGAAGGGCGGGGTCCTGGAACAAGGGGGATTTGCGGGCTCTCTCGGGAGAGGAATTGATTGAATGGCTTTGTGAGCCCATTGAGAAGGAGCGCAGTAGCGAAGAAGAACATTAATACTGATACTAAAAAGACGTTCGGCAGTTCCGTACCCAAACCATATTCCACTTTTGTCGTTTTTGCAATGGAATATCACAAAGCATTCCTCGTCCCAAACGACGACGTGTTGTTTTTCGTGTTTCAGGTTTTGCCACCGCACGGTCGTACACATCTTGCCAAACACCACTTTGACACGTGACCGTTCTCTCCAAGGGGACGCATATGCGGGGCCTGTAGGTTGGTCTCACTCGTAGACGGGTCGAAAATTGGAGGCAACGGCTCCAAACTGTGGCGTGGGTTGTACCACAACTTGTTCCGTTCCGGAAGAATCCACAACGCGGACATGATGAACCATGGAAATGCCTTGTACACCCAATTCCCGCAAGGCGGCATAGACTTCATCTTGACACGATGCATGAGGTGCCGCGTACTGGAGCAAGGCTTGTTGGGCACCGGCTTGCAACAAGAGCGGACCCAAGGGTTGTGGCTGTGGTTGCGACTGTTGTCCCTCGGACTCGACCGATGCCACATTCGTCAGCAACTTGTCTCGACTGACCAAATTTCGAAGGGCCAAGGCGGCTTGTCGTTGCAGAGGTGCCGAGGAGGCATGGCGTTGCATGACCTGCACAATGGCCACGTGGACAGCATGGGTCACGACCAAGAATTGGGCATTGCGAGGCTGTCGCAAAGCCATGGCCGCAATCGTCCCACAGGCATGTTCCTGCAACAAGGGGGGATGCGAGGGAGTGGTCATGACGTGCACCAAGGACGGTACGATACTCATGACTTCGTTGTTGTTGGTGGTGGTGGAGTCACTGGACCGTCCCAAACACAACATGGTTTTGATTTCATCATTGGCACTCATGTTTCGAAAGAGACCCACAAGGGCCACGAGAGTATCCACTGTCCATGCCGGTGGTGGAGTGGCGGTATTGACAACCGTGTGGTTGTTAGTTGTAGTAGTTGTCGCAGTCCCCGCAGTGGTGGTTGCCAATGCCACCACCAAGTGATGAAAGGTTCGACAGGCTTGATGCAAGAGTCCGACCGTCACCATGGATTGCACGACTTGATTTTGAATGGCCATGGCTCTCAAAGCCAAAATCCACGGTGAGGGATCCCAGGATGGTGGAGACCAAATGGCAGTGGTTGTGGATGACAATGACGACGACGACGACTGTTCGTCGTCCTGCCAAGTCCACACTTGGTGCAAGGCGGGAATCCATCCAGCCGTGGCCAGAGACAAGACGGCATCGTGCGCCGACGAAACGAGGGGTGGCTGGTTCTTCTGGTTCTTGTGGTTGTTGTTGGTGCTAGTACTTGGTGGATTCCACCGCAATTCGGGTTCAAAGGTACACAAACTGGTTCCCAACCGACAAGTGGCACGAATACAGTCGTGGAGGAGGAGTCTGATGGTTTGCGTCGTATCATTTTGGTCCTTGTCGTCGTCGTCGTGGTGATCCTCCTCCTGGTGGCGTTGCGCAGCCGTCACGAGATGCGTGAGACACTCGACCAAGACGTGACTGCTCGTTCGGTGGACCGTGTCGGCTGGTGAGGATTCATTGTCGTTCTTGTCGTTGGTGGTTGGAAGAATGCGGAGTTGCAAGAATCGCTGTTTGTTGGCTTCGCATTGCTTGACAGCAAACCACAGCAGGACGAGAATGTACTGCATTTCTCGCAGTCGTTGTGATAGTGGTCTTGTTGTGGTGGTGGCTGTGGTGTCCTCCATGTGCTGGACATGACTGTACAAGGTTTGCACCCACGTGGACAAGACACTCGTCATTGTCGAAGATACAGCTTGTTGATAGTGTCCAATCACGGCATTGCGGACCTGAGTATTATTATGGTTGGAGCGTTGCAAGGCCGTCGTCAAGACATGATGCAAGGTTTGCAAGGCCGTCCACTGTCGTTGGGAATGGTCCGCATCGTCCTTGTGGGTCGAACTCGCCGCCGCAACAACAAGTGCCGTCAATCCACCACCTTGGTGGTTGCGTTCCGGATGATCCTCCATGTGCAACAAGAGCGACAAGTACAAGACCGGATTGCCGGTAAGGTACGCTTGAATTTGAGTCGCCGTAGTAGTACGGTCCAGTGTTGCGTCAGTGGTTTGGTGGTGGGTCGTCGTCGTCGTGTCCTGTGGTTCGTCTGGTTGTGGTGATACCAGAGAATGAACCAAGTATTGAAAGTGTTGCATCTGTCGTCGTTCTTCCACACCTTGCGGAGTGGTGGGAAAGGTTCGTGACAAGTGACTCAACCAAAAGCAGCACTCCTCATTCTTTGTTGTTGGGTGGTGGTGCTCATTGTCCACGGCGCCGACTCCCAATTGTTGCAGGAGTTGTTCTTCCGTTTCCTTCACGGCTTGATCCTCGTCGTCCAAGTCAAACACTTCGAGATTCTCCACACACAATTCATCGTAATACTCTTGCGTTATTGTCGTGGTTGTCCTTGTTGTCGTCATATTCTTGCTTGTGTATCCTATACACACCAGCAAGGCTTTGTTGATGAGAGAGAGAGAATGACAAGGATGAGAATGGATGCACACCAATGACTCATTTGTGCAAAAAATTAAGATCCGGGTTGTAACAAAGGACAACAAAACCGTAAAACGTAAAAGGGGTATCGTTTTATTTTTACATACACTTTTTGATGGAAAAAAGACGAATTTGGAAAAAATGAGAGTCGTCGTATCTTTTCTGTGTATCACGATCTTTTCTTCTTCGTCGTCGAGCCAACCCAGCAGGGATCGACTGGGAGGTTCCCACCGAACAACGACAGTGGCAGTGAGTTGTACAAGCACCACCACCATCAGAATGGATCCTCCTCCTCGTACTTTGGCCCGCGGCGGCAGCCACAACAAGAACAACCGCAAGCGACAACGACTACTACGACAACGTCAACGACACGCTCGATCGTTGTGGTTGCAAGCGACATGCTTGCAGGATATGGAACGAGTGGAACACTTGTATCAATCCGTCTACTATGACAACGACAACGACTACGATACCCCAACAAAGCCCAATGCCGACCCGACGACCCGACCCAAACGACCTCGAATCGATAAACACGACCCCAAGGACGACGACGACGACAACATCATGGACACTCTGGAGCATGAGGATGAGGAGTGTGGTGCTGCTGCTGCTTCTTGTCCTCGTCGACGTGCGGGAGAACAATTGGCCTTGTGGTATTTGCAATCGGGCCGTGTGGCACAAGCCGATGCGCTCTTGTCCGAGTTGGACTATACCTGTCGATTGTCCTCCAACGTCTTTGCACCCCTCGACTCCGCAGTATTAGTGCCGGTCGACAAGTCGTCATCGTCTGTCACCACCAGCAACACCACATCCTTACCACCATCACCACCACCCTGTCGCATTTGGGACGAGTTTTTGACGCACGAGGAATATACCATACTCCACTCCATTTTTGCCAATCCACAGGCCTCGTATTGGACCGATCATGATTATCACGTCGAACCCACGCCCAGTCCCTATTTTTCCTACGCCATTCCCTTGCAGCCGCCACCGCCGACATTACAACGCCAACCACTGAATGACGACGACTCATTGCCCTACGTGGTGCGCGAGTATGGATTTTTGGGACACTTGATTCACAAGGTGTGGAAACACTTGCTGGATCTGGACCATGACCATGACAACAATACCACCACGGGCGCTCCCTCCTCGTCATTGTTGTGGCGTCCCCACCGTCACGCCTTGCACCAGTGTACCCATGTCGAACTGTGGGCTCACAATCGTCCGGCCGTCACGGGACATCAATTGCATTTTGATTCCGATCAAGAAGGACAAACCGCCGTCGTTCGACATCCCCTCGTCAGTACCGTCTTGTACTTGTCGTCCGAGTCGAGTAGCAGTAGTAGTAGGAGTAATGGTGGAGCCACCTTGGTGACCAATCAACGACGGGTCAGTCGACACGTGGCCCAAACGGCCTGGTTGTGTCCCCCCGCTCCCCGACGGTGTGTCGCTTTTGATGGACGGGTCTTGCATGGCGTTGTGCCCGGAACCGTACACGACAAGCAACAACCACAATCACAACAACCGTCTTCTAGTAGTAGTAGTCCGAAGCGCGAACCAGAACCACCACCACACGACACAAGAAACAATGCCGTGTCACCCGACACGCCCACGAACCACGACAATAACCACAACAATAACAACGCTCCCTCCCATTCCAATCGCGTCACACTCATGTTGGCCTTTTGGAAAGAATTGCAAGTACGACCCGCAACGACAACCTCCACCAACAACGACAACAACACTAACAACCACCACAAGATTGTCCCCGGAGCATCACGACCCTTGCCCACCCATACAGAGTGGGCCAAGGCATTGCGACAACCCTATACACCAAGTATAAACAGCAAGAAGGAACCCCAAATGACGAGTCGTTTGCCATTGGTCCTCTCTCCCGTGTACGAATGTGTTGTACCACCACCATCACCATCACCATCACCATCACAACAGCAGTCTGTCACAACGACATTGTCGTGCACCGCAACAACAACAACAACGACGACGACAACCAGAAGCACAGGCCAACCGTGGACCCGTGCCATGGGTATGCCATCCTACGATCAAGTCTTTCAAGGATTTTAACGACACACATACACACGCACGCATGCACATACACACGCAACGGCTGTGGATCCATTCCTCCATCCATTTGGTTTTTGAATTCGTTTTATGCTAGCATCCAATCGAGCGTGCGTCCATCCATCCGTCTTGCCAAACTCTCTATCACCGACTGGAAACGAGTCTGCGTCGCATCGAGTCGTTTGGTGTTGTGTTGTGTGTGTAGCTATTCGATTCCCCAACCAAACCAAGAGGGATTCTTAGGCTGAAGAATCGGGTTTGTACTTGTATTCGCAAATCTTGTTGCCCTTGGCATCCTTGAGGACGGCCAATCCACCTCGATTGTTCCACAAGGCCTTGCCAGAACCAAAGGAATAGCCACCACTTTCCTTGTGAATTTCATTGGTATACACACGGACCGATCCACCAGGTTTGATCGAACTAGTACTACTTGTTGGAAAGACAAAGGTGGCTCCTTGTGTCCCCGAAGTGGCGACATACAAGGTATATCCCGACACATCCAAGGAGGCTGTTTTGGATCCATTCGAAAGAACCACGTATTCGTCCGATTCGGTGGTGGGAACCTTGCCATCGTAATTAATGTAGCTAATGGTGGCCGTTTCCTTTCCTGTTGGCGCTGTTGCCGGTGCTGCCGCTGTTGTGACCGCCGACACGGAGAGTGACGAAGAGAGAATGGGCGGCAGCTGGTACTGAAAAGGTGGTTGGTACTCTGTGGTCATGACACGCTGCAACGCCGGTTGCTCCACCAACACCGGTGTGGCCGGTGGCGGCGCATCAATGGAAAACCCATGCACAACACCGCAAGGGATGGAGACCATCATCCCCAGTGCAATCCACCATGAAGCATTGTTGTTGGAGACTCTCATCATAACTTTTGGTTGTTTCTTCGTTGTATGGCAAGAATATTCAAAAGAACACGAGACGTGGATCTTTGAGTGTCGTCAGTACACTCTAGAGTCTCCTTCTGGAAAGTCTCTCAATGTTGCAATGATACTCTGGATGATCAGAGAGCTAGGTTGTCTACCGATAAATAATTCGCGACCGTTTTCCGACTGATTTTGGTCGCACATCCACAACGCTATCCTTCCATGGGGGTATCTACCTCTGCGCGCATAAGTTATCTATCCATGACAATCCCGGTGGCCTCGATTCTCCAGTCGTTTGGGCAACTCTTGATCCACTGGAGGATTTCCTCTGTTTGTTTGATGTGTCGTCGTCATCGTCGAGGAGCCTTTTGCGACGGCGTCTCATGTCGGTGGATGTGGTTGGTTGTGGGAGGCACGTCGTCAACGACATGGACCGCACTCTTCATGAGGAGGCCTAGGCTACTGATACAAAGCCACAGTTTGGCAAGGACACTTTGCCGTTCTTTTTGTTGCCATCGGGTCGAATCCTCTTCACTACTGTGGTTTCCATCGTCGTTGACAACGATCCATTCCACCCGAATCAAGGTAGGATCGTGAACTGTGCGACGGTTGCCAGGAGGATGCTGCACGACGTACGAATCAAACAAGTTGGTTTGTTCCGTGAGCATGGCGGCAGCAGCAAGTCGAGTCGTTGTGGTTGTTGTGGTTGCCTTGACACGACGGTCCGTGGTCAAGAGAGTGGGGTCTCGTCCATGGGATTTTTCTGTTGCACCATGGTGGTTGTTTCGGTGGTCTTGAGTCGCGATTTGGGTCTGGTCATGTCTGTCTCTGGTGCCCGTTTCTATTGATGCGTCATCAGTGCCAAGCGACTGGATTGTGCCATCCTCACCCGCAAGGTCCTCAGCTTCTTCTTTTTCTTTTTCTTGATGAACAAAGGCCAACAAACAGTACACGACGGGTGGATGATCTTCATCTCCCATTGCTTCGGCGAGTCGCACTTCCAAGGATGTGGTTTCGTCCGAGGGTGGCATTCCCGTAGAATGGGATGGCGAGGACGACGAGGATGATGCACGGCGAACCGGAGGCTGTCGTTGGTGTGGTTGTTGTGGTTGTCGACGCGCCGTTCGAGGAGGAGCTTCTGGTGGATGCTGCCGTCCGTTTGGTGGTTGTGTCGGTTGTTGCACACGTTGACGATACAACCGAGCCAACTCGGAGACATCACCGGCATGGCCCAATCGAAAGGTAATCCATGGTGGTGGATCATCCTCCGAGGAGGAGGAGGATTTGGGCCACAAATAATCGCGTGCCGACTGATTGCGGCTGTGGTTGTTGGTAGCATCCTCCCCACGCGATCGAGCATTGAGAATGCAATGAAGGGCGTTTTCTAAATCCCAGCGATGGACCTCAGCTCCTCTCATGGCTGGGGTTTCTAGGTTGGAACGAGAAGGAATTTTGACTAGTTCTTCTTCTTCTTCGTTTTCTTCACTTTCCTGAATGACTCGTTCTCCATCTTCTTTTGGTCCTTCCTCTCTTCTTCGTTGTTTCTTGGCCTGCGTGTCATCTATCGATCTGCTTTGTTTGGGCAAAACGGGTCCAAGAAGGGATGGTTGATCCGTGGAAGGGCTGTGACGCTTTTGTTGCATGTGGTCCTTCTTTTTCGATCCCTCGATGGGCTTTCGGTTGTCGTTCTTGTTGTTGTTACCCTGAGATGACGAACCTGCGGATGACGTAGATGCCGTAGTTTGTTTCTTTTCGGCTGTCCTCGGATGATCTTGAGTCATTCCTTGTACTCCCTTTGCCTCTAATGGGTGGCTCCTTGCCGTGTTGCGGCAGTCACTCATATTCGTTTGAAATTTTTTGTGGGTCACGGCTTTGTATATATCAATTGTAATACAGCTCTTCCTCATTCACAAATTGACAGCTAGGGACGTGGAGTTCTGGTGACAGTCCCAGTTCTTCAAAAGAGGAATATCTATTGCGTGCGATCTACTCCTTTACGGGTATCCTTTTGTCTATTCTCTTTGCCGACAGCGTTCGACCATGGTCGACAAAAAGGATCGACGATCCGTGACTGGAAAATCGATCGCGGAAAGATTGCATGGCGGCGATTTTTTGCTTCCGAATCATAACAACCGGTCGCGGTTTTGTGGTGGGTGTTGTGTTGTGATCATGAGACGAAGAATGTGGGAATGGGCCACGTCCTCTCGCCCATCTTTTGATATTGCTAGCTTGGTTGTCGTCACTTTGGAGCGGCTCAAAATTGCAATGGCCAAGAGTCCGTCTACTACAAGATCCCCTTTAGCTTTAGCCAAGAACACTTTACCAAGTGTCACAAAAATATTTCTGTAGTTCTGGACCATACCTCACATACGCACTTTATGTTTCCCTGTTTTTACGACAAGTCCATGGTTCGTGGACGCTGCACTCGTCGTAGATTGCGTGACAAAAAGGCAGTTCCAAAGGCACCCGCCAAGAGTGGAACGTCATCGGTTCCATCACCAAATCCAAACGATTCCACCGACAGCTTGGCGGCAGCCGCGCCGTAGGCACTTGTCCGATCCCAAAAGGACAAGGCTTCTCGAGGACGTTTTCGGTCATGGGAGGACGACGACATGTGGTCTTGAAGGGATGGAATGGAACGAGAGGTGGTGGTCGTAGTCGTGGCAATCGTCGTAGTAGTATTCGATGGTGTCGTCTTGGAGCGGTCGGGCGTCCTGGTACCATCGCCCGAGAACCAACGATAAATACCTCCTTCTCGAACGACAAACATGAGATCCACTTCCTCTTGTGATGATGTCGACGACATGGTGGAATCCTCTCCCCAGCTGTCCTTGTCCACGTCTCTGTTGGCCGCAGCCGTCGTTGATGGATTGGTCAGAGAGGCCATTTCCATGACTTTCCCGGGCACTTGGACTTTGGTGCCACGGCTCACAACGGTCCCCCGTTCGACATCCATCAACCACAAGACAGACGTGCCGGTATTCCGGTCGTTCTTGTTATTATTATGATTGGGTGGATGATAGAGTGTCACGGCCACCAGCTCTTGGGGAAGAATGTATTCCACACACGAAATGACAACGGCCGCCGCGGCATGAGGAGGGGGGACGGACCACGTCCATCCCAAATTGAGGGGACCACCTTGTCCAAAGGGAGAATGAAAGGTGACTTGTCGTTTGGACCATGTGAGCATCATGTCACAAAACTTGGACGTGGAGGGTAAAAACAAGACGCGTTGAATGGCCGAAGTCACTGTCGTCGTGTCGGAATGTGGCAGGGACACCAACAGTACTTGTTGATCGACATCCCACAAAGTAACATGATTGCCAAGGCCAATGGCCAAGGTGGAATCGTCCGACGAAAAGGACATGGGACAGGTGGTGGTGACTTTGGCGGGTACATGGTTGGCAAATCCCGAAGGAACTTCAATGCGATAGCGACAAAACCATTGGGCCGCCAGTTCCGTATCAAACTGGTCGACGGTTTGTGGTTGTGGTGGTGATCGTCGCCGTTCCCAAATCCGAAAGGCATGTTCCTCGGGACTGAGTGTACACGCCACTGTGCCACGTTCCGAAAGTGTCGCCGCACACACGGAATGGTTCTTGCCATGGGGCGAGGACAGCTCGGCCACGACGTGATACTGATTGTGGTTGTGGTGGGTGGACCAAAATTTGAGACTGGTAATGGATCCATACGACGGAACCAAGTTGTGATTGGTGTGTGTGGTGGTACCCATGGTGTACACGTGGGTGCACATCACGTCCAGGGTCAAGAGAATGGTCCCCGTTCCATCCCAGACGGCATGGGTGATAAAGGGCATGGGCAATTCGACATCTTTGGGTTCCGTCTTGCTGACACGATTGTAGGGTGCGACATCCAATCGGGCCTCTTCCAGCATGCTGGCATCCTCATGATCATGGTCCTGTGGCGGGGGAGGATCCAGCCACTGGACCATGCCCGACGACTCGGGACCTCCAAACAGGGCCACCTTATTGCAGCACGACAACGACGACGACGCGTCGGTGCGGGTGGAGGGTACTGCCTTGAGTTGCATCCAGGGATGGGCATGGTTCTTGATGTGATGCGGGTCGGCCGTAGAAACGACGGACGTTTTCCATTGCACCTTGAGATTGTGCGCATTCACGAGTTGGAGAGATTCCTTGGCACACGTGACCAACAGGGTGGCCGACGCCCCAGTGTCGTCGTCATGGTCGTTGTTGCTGGCGGGGATATGCCGAATGTGGGCAATCCCCTGCAAGCCCAGACGCGGCAAGGTCCAGGACGGCTTGTCTTGACCTCGTGCCAAGTGCCATCCACACAAGACCGCTTCCAATCCGCCACTGTACAAAAAGGGCTCCTCGGCCACTGAGGCACTTTCAAAGGCCAAGGTGGCAACGGCATGGGCATGCCAATGCAACCGCCGTCGTCGAATGTCGGGGAGTCCATCCTTGTGGTCCGCCATGTTGTTGTCCGGAGTGATGGTTGTCGTCGTCGTTGTCAATGCCAATTGTTGGACCAAGTACTGGTGATAGAGCGGGATAAAATTTTTGACGAGATAAATTCGACCCGAATCATGTCCACACGCCACGTCCAACCCATTGGGAGAGGGAACCATCGCGGTCAAGGCATCGGTCGGGGAAAAGACGTAGCTGGCCGTGACACACGAGTGCGGCTGCTGCGAGTCCTTGTCATTCGGATGATTGGTGTCGTCTGGCCAGGGATACAAGGTAACTTGCAATTCCGTGGGACGACCCAGGAGGATCAAGACACCCTCCGGAACCAGAGAGGAATACCATTGAACCAAGTGGGTGGAATCGCGCAAACTCACGACACGATGGGAGGATTTGGAGCAAATGCATCGAAAGGACAAGGGAGGAGAGAGAGATTGTACCAAGGAGGATGGGTCCGTGGTCAAGTTCACGTCCACCGTTTCATGGCCTCCCGACGAGGATGATGATGATGATGATGGCGGTGGAATCTGAATCCGTGTCATGGTACAGTCCGATTCCGTCACAACCGTTGTTCGATGGTTCAAGGTTTCCACCTTGGTTTGGACCAACGCCCAACACTCCAAACCGGTTTGGCCCTGGCGGTTGTCGTGGAATGCATGGTGGTGGTTGGTCGTAGTATTCTTGGTACTCGTCGACTGTGGAACCGTCAAGGCTATGATCGGCGACGACGCATGGGCAATTTGCAGGCGCCGATGAGGATAGACAATGGGACCGGGCAAACGAGTCCCATCTACGAGATTGTACCACGCATGCTTCGGCCCTCGTGTCGTCGTCGACAAGGACGCTGCAATTCGTGTCATGGAAAATTCCAAGATATGTCCCTGGTTGCATCCCACATAGAGATATTCTTCGTCTTCTTCTTGTAGTCGCTCCACGTCCAGGCTCGGTCCGTCCATTCGAGCGTCGTCCATGGGATATCGTCGAAACGAGTCTTGTGCATGTGACGACGACGGCATGCACGCCAAGACGGCGCATTCCAGCGTCATGTGGTCCTTCTCGGCAAGACTGGAGGCCTCTTCATCTAGTTTGGTTTCGGATGCGTTGGTCGTCGTCGTCTTGTTGTTCTTGTCGTTGTCGTTTAGCAACAAATCGTTTTCGTCCGCGTCCTCCAAGACCAAAACTCCCAATCGTTTGCCCGTGGCATACGATAAGACTATGACAAATCGTTCCTGCGGAAGAAGAATGAACCGTTGCGGCGAATGGTCGTGGTGTGGTCTCTCCTGCTGCTGCTGTTGTTGTTGTTGCTGTTGTGATGGAATGGGTCGACTGACCAAGGGTTCCCACGAGGAACCAGCAGCAGTCGTTGTCGTGGCTCCCTGTCGACGTTGTCCCAACGACGCCCCTCCCAAGATTCGTATCGGCTTTATCATGGTGGAATGTTCTGTGTTTGGTTGGTCCGGTCAAGATCGTCCATGTGAGATGATAGATGATCCAATCGGTAGTATCAAAAAATGGGTTGGAAGTTGGAAGTGTGGTGGAGGCGATGCGAGAAAACGCGACTGCCCCTTCTCAATGGGATATGAGTCAACAAGCGTCCTAAGAGCGATTCACTTCACCAATGACAATTTTCGGCAAGAAAAAAGGGATGGCACAATGGCAGAAGGAGGAGACAGCCAACACAATCACAGCGACACAGACAAAGAGAGCTATAAACTTACAGGAGACGACGCTGGAGAATCTTCTTGTCTGCTCTCTTCCCCTCTGAACTACGGGATTTTCGTACTCCTGGGGAGATACCTGCTGGAAGCGAGGCAATTTCTCTCCAGTGGCCTTACTATACATCATGTCAAGGCCGCCTCCTTCCACTCCGCATTACCATCCTCCTCCTCCTGTTCCTGGTAGTAGGACCGACGACGACGATCCTGCGGCGAATTATCACTATTATTACGAATATCATCATGGTCGAGGAGAACATGTCTTGGTACGAGCCGATCCCGATGTCAATCGACCACGATTTTCGGTCAAGTGCATTGCCTGCCAGTGCCTCGATTGCTTGATTTTGACGGGATGCATCCTGTTTTTATATTTTAGTATCCGCTATGCGCTCTATCTACTGGACAATGCCGATGGTGGTGGTGGAAGATGAGGATGAGGATGAAAAAAATATGATTCCTGAAACAAAAAAGACACCCGAACGTGCGCTGGTGCCTGGTACATGACACCAAACTATAGAGGAGGGGGAGATGGAGTTTGAACACGCAAGCGAGTTGCGACACGAAGGACGGAGAGTCTGTGACGAGAAAAGAATGCGCGCCTGCTCTGGTGGTGGCAGTCAGTTGGTTGCAAAACACACACAACCAACCAAGGAATCCAAAAGCCGCGCTCTATCCGGAGATACCCAGAGGGCGTCACAAAGAAGCAATGAGAGCCAGGACGGTTGTTCCCAAAACGAGGCGCAACGAAAGGAGGAGCAGCAAGATTTGAAGACACTGGTCCACGACGAGGACCAGCCTCATTCGGAGCTTGCAGTGTCGTTTCAAGCCACGAGTCGTACATTGATTGTGGTTCCACAAGACTAGAGTAATCCGAGGAGGATACAGTGGGTTTAGTGATTATTATGAGTTATGAACCGAGTTGGTTTTTCTTTCTACATTCGAGCACTCGCGCTGGCAAATCGGGGGAGGATCAGCGACGCGTGATGACCCGAAGCAGTAGTAGTGGCATCGCTTCCACCCCACACAAAGGTGGACGACGATCGACTGGTACTCCCACTTCCATGCGTCCATACTTCCGATTGACATTCCAAATGGGCCGGGTTACATGTATGGAGATGCTCTACCTTGGCCTGACAATCCCATTCTTGATACAGGCTTCGAGCCTGTGCCAAGTAACGATTGGCTTGAACATGCTGGAGTGTCGTGGTCGTGGTGCGCCCGTTGTGTCGTTGCTCCGACAACAAGGTTCGCGCCGCCAATTCACACGTCAATGCTTGGAATTGAAACATACCACATCGAGCACATTGGTCAATCGCATCATCAAAGGCTTGCCGTCGTCGTCGTTGTGTTTCACTCAATGCGCTGCTCGACGACGAGGATCGGTACGACACTCGTAGGGCGTACAGAATCATTCGAAAGTGAGTACAATTTGCTTGACCATCTTGCATCCATCGATTGAATTGTTTCATGGCCGCTTCCCCCATTTTCCAATGCTTTTTGGAACGACGGGAAAGCAAATATCCGACACAACCCTTGACAAAGACCCGAAAGGGCAAGACAAAATCGGCCGGACGCTCCGAATCGGTCGACGACAAGGCTTTGCACAGGTCGTTCGCTTGATACACGTCATTGAAAAACAACCCCAATGTCGCTCCACACAAATAGTACATTTGCAAAGCCTGCTCATTTCCATCCGCCCGCCATTGGGCAATGAGTGATTCCTTTTGTGGCAAAAAGGAGCCATTCAACAGTGTGGGTCTTTGATTGGATCCTCGCAAAATGGCAATCATTTGAAAAAAGGGTATCGTAGGGGAACTATCCGCAAAGTCATGCTGCTGATAGTCACGAAACATTTCGGCAACAGTCTCGACACCTGCCTCCACTTGTTTCAAGGAATGACTGGCCAAAAAGGACATTTGTAACAGGGTGGCGGAATCGGGAAGGATCAATTCCAACGCTCCGAGTTTCCTGAGACCCCCCATGGCGGCTGAAAGTCCTTCGAAGCAATCATGAATCAGACGTGTCCAGGAGTCGCGGTTAATCAGTGTGACGGACAGGCGATATGGCAGTCACGATTCGAATCTGTGAGACATAGAATCGTGTCCCCACTATGTATCCAAGAGCAATGCCTTACTACCAGAGAAGGCCTTGCCCGTCGCATAGTAACCAAGCTCTAGCCATTGGCATCAATGGTTCCAAGCTAACCTCCATGAGTAAACGAGGAATTGATTCCTCATGAGGAATCAAATGAGGAATCGAATGTAGTTCCTAAACCTAGAGCTTATAGTATCAACAAACAGAAAGTTGTGAAACAACTTCTCTAGTGTATTGTCGTGGAGACTTGATCACCTCCACGCCAATATAGGTACTGACCCTAGCTACTACAGAGTATCCTGTGTACTTTGACTGATTATTACGCCCTTTACTGCCTTACCCGCTCACGCATCCTTTGCCTCTAAGCTCTTGCTTATCCGTTCGAACCCTCTCGCCGCCTGAATCTCCCCTCCGGCCGCCCCCTCCCTTGCAAGCTGTCGTCCTCCCCACGTGAAGACGACTCTCCCCGTTCCCTAGGAAGCTTCACCTTGCTCCCCATCGAAGAGGAAATCCAATTCCTCTCGGACAGTGAAGAAGAAACCACCAGCGATCCATCCGCTGAGCCAAGTGCCGACGACTCCTCCACCCAAGGAACCACGCCTCCCACTGCTCCTCCAGCCCCTGCACCAACCGAACGCGTCCTGTTCAAGCCTCCAAGCCCTCGAATGGGCAGTTTAGTCCAACTCGATGAGTATAAATGGGCTGCCTGGACTGGTGGCAAGCCCCTAGCGGATTGGAAAGGCCTGGATCCAGCCACATTCAATGGAACCACCCCCTTTCCCCGCACCCTTCACCAACGTCGTTTCGGCAAGGACATCACGGGTTTCGAAACCCGCTGTGGTGGATTGTCGAATTGTTTCCGCCAAGGAGACAACCTCCACAAGTTCATGAAGCGTCTCGACGAGACACTCATTCTCCGCGGCATGGACACCATTGCCTACATGCTTGACCCCGCTGACAACACCCGCATGCGCCATATTGTGAAGGAGCACACTCGCTTCACCCTGCGCCATGTCCAACAGAACGCAGCGGCCCATTGCCAACAGTTTGACACATATGACGCCGAAAACAACACGGCTGCTCGTCTGTGCCTTTTGGAATCCGTCGACCTCAAGCTCCGCCAGCGACTTGAAACCAAGACCTCTTCCAACGACTCGTTTTGTCTTACCTGGATGACTTTCATCAGCATTCTTCAGTCTGATTCAGTCACCAAGTATGACCAACTCGCCGCCAAGATTGCCTCCAGGACCCCATTCATGTACGCCGGCCAAAACATCACGGAAATGGCGGCCGACATGAAAGCAGATTGCGAAGACTTGTTTGCCTCCGGGTTTTACAAACAAACCTTGACCCTTGGCATCTTAGAAGCGTTCTCTCTTGCGAATGGAGACAGCCTCTACAACCTTGGATTGTTGAGTCTCCAACCGCTCATCCAAGCCAAGATTCTTGAAGTCCGTTACAAATCGGACCAGGACCAACAAGCCGATCTCGAAGCCGCCGAACTGTCATTCAAAGATATCTGCGACAAGGCCGACTCCTTGTATTCTGATGCAATCAACCGCGGCTCCTGGCCACCGTCGAGCAACAACAAGGACACCAAGGTTCCCCCCGAAGTCTTCGGCAAACTAACCGAAGTTCAAGCAATGGCCCTTCGGCAGCACATGGGTGGTGCTTTCATAAAAGGAGCCTGTCTGATTTGTGGCGCCCAAGATCACTGGGCCAAAGATTGCCCCCAGCGTTCCTCCAAGCAGAACTCCGGGCAAAACTCCAACCGTCGCTCCAACTCCCAATCCAACTCCCAGCAACGATCCAACCGTGGCAGCCGTGATGGAAGAGGCAACCAAGGCGGACGAAATGCTCGCAACAACAACAACCGCAGCAACAACAGCTCCTCCTCCACGAACTGGAAGAAAATCGCACCCACCGGCGACCAACCAACCCAAAAACAGAGCGATGGCAAAACATACAACTGGTGTGGTATCTGCGAACGTTGGACGCCCACCCACACCACCGATACCCACAATGGCCCCGTTCCCAACAGGCGCCGCAACAACAACAACAATCGAAACAACCGCCAAGCCCAAGCCCACACCCTGGCCGTCGACTTTGACCCCTCCGCCTGGGCTGCGGTCATCGACATGGACGAGCTCGTTTGCGTCGAATGCAGCGACCAAGACGAAACCGAAAACGAGAACGCGTCCCCTCCTTCCGCAAACGACGAAAACTCCTCCAACTCCATCCCTGACTCCTTCTGGGATGAGTTTTCCCCCACCGACAAAGAAGACGACGACGACGACGCCGTCTCCCTTTCGTCGTCTTCCAAACCACCCAGCACCAACTCCTCTCCAAGTGCCGATGCTCCCCTGTGGATTGAACAAAACACTGTCGTTGATTGTTTTGGTGATCACTCCGACACCGTTGATTGTTATTTTGGCCTTGCTGATAATTCGAGTGACGACGGCAAACCCTTTGCGGAAGACGACAACAACAACGACGACGACGAACACCATGACCAAACCTCTGTTGCATCTTCCACTCGCAGCATCCTTCTGCCTCCAACTCCAGGCAACATCGACGCCCTGGACATCGACATCTCCAACTTGTCCTTGTCCACAGCTCCCCATGGCCGTTCCCCTTGTCTTGACCGACAAGCCAACACCACCAACGACTCGTCCATCACTTCCGTTCCCACTCGAGTGCACAACACTCCCACTTCAACGGACCACCGACGCGAAGCCAACTTCGAAACTGCCTTCCGCCACATCCCAACGACGCCGCATCCCACCGCGCCGTCCAACCGTCCCTTCGTCCCCTTCAGCCGTCCTTTCGGCCATCCGTCGGCCATGGCCCTTGAATTCGACTGTGGTAGCCTCCCCTTGGAATACATTAACTTTCCTTTCCTTGGGGAGGACACCACCCCGATCGACCCCGACGACGCCATCCATCATGATCACCACCATGACGACGCGTCCTCCTTCGAGGAGTACACGGTCAATAGCGGTGCCAGCACCACCACGGCAACCACCGCCAACGAAACTGCTGCCACCACCACCACCGAAGTGTCACTTCCCGTCCCAGCGCCAACCGCCCTCATCATCTCCCTTCCTCAAGCTCCAGCCGATGCCACTACCGCTGATGATCCTGATGATGACGACAACGACAACACTTCCGCCGATGACAAGGACGACGACACCGTCGACGATGACGACTCCCCGGGTCCTCCTCCCGAAGACGATCACGATCCACATTACGATGCCGATCGAGACGATCACTCCAATGGCGGACCGACCTCCCAGGACAACACCGATGCCCCATCTGATGCTGCTGTTCCCAGCAACACCAGTAGGGAACCAACCGGATCTTCGAATCCACCTTCGAATGACGACGAGTCATCCTACGATCTTTTGGCTTCTGACACCGACGAAGCCACTGGTTCTACACCAGCCGAAAATTTGGATTCATCTACTGTATCTGTTATAAGTAGTATTAGTGTGACCACCGACTCTGCTGACATCAGTACTCCCCAAGACCGAACCCCCCCACGTGCACCACCGGCCCGCCCTCTAACTCCGTTCAACCGCCATCTTGACGCGTGGCGAACAGCAGTTGCAGCGCCAGCCGAGCCAACCACCCCTCGCACGAATGCCCTTGGTCTTTTCTCGCCGGTCTAGCCAACTGCTGTGCCATCTTCACCTCCGTCTCACACGACCCGTCCCCGTTGTACCTTCGACACCGACGATCCAGCAGTCCGCATCCAATGCATGGAACGAGCCGTCGAACGACTCATCCATGTGCACACGGCCATCAACAAGGAAGAAGACCTTTCCCAGCTCTCTCCTCTCCGAGACCAACTCGAGCAAGCCCGAACAAGTGTCCGCTTCCATCTCGAGACCCTCCGCCATGATGAATCCGTCCCCAACTCCAGGCTTGGTGCCCTCGATCCTCCTTTGAGCATCCAGTACACCTTCACCTGGGAAATGGCCACCAATCCCCACTACACGGCCACCCAAATGCAGTGTGAAAACACGTGCATCCCAGATACACCCCCGAGCAAACGAATTAAGTTCGAACCTCATGCCAACTTAGCATGTGTTCAACCAACCAACCAACCAAACAAACAACCACCGTCGAGGCGTCCCCCTGTCTCCCGACCACGATATCCTCGGAATCGGCACCAAGATCCCTTGGCCTCCCAATTCAGTTTGACTGTTTCGTTTTCTGCTCTTATCGTGGCTTCCCTTTCATGGCTCCAACCAACCGTCTTTTTCCACCTTCTGTGGTACTATGGCTGCTGTATTCCCTTGACCCTCTCGTGGATTGGTGAATTTCTCCTCACACATCGGCTCCTTCCCCGCTCCAAACACCATCTCCATCCTCGCCGGCACCCTTGGGCACACCCAATGATGAGCCATGCTTCATCACGTGCATGCTCTTCTCTGGCCGAATGGTTTGTTGCGTCGTTTCGTACATGGTGGATCCACCACTACCCCAACCTCTGCTCCACACCAGAGGGAGAGAGTCCATCAAACAATGGTGCTCCATAGAGGGCACGCCATCCAAACCGTTCCAATCAACACCGACGACGTCAACGACGAGGCAACCACCAGCACACCCATGGACCATCCCATCAAGACTCCATCTCCGAACCTCAACTCTGTGCCCTCATTAACCAACTCGGAGAAAGTGAAGCCTTGAAAATGGCCCTCCAAGCTCCAGCCAAGTTCAGATCCGCCATGGAAAACCAAAACTCATCCAGTTTCCCCATCATCTGGGACTCTGGAGCGAGTATTGCTGTGTCAAACACCAAATCCGATTTTGTTGGATCGATCCGAAAAGTACGACCAGACCTGCAACTCAAAGGTGTTGCCCAAGGCGTCCCAATCAACGGACTCGGCACCGTCCACTGGTCCGTCATGGACACCAGAGGCAATCTCCGCACCCTCAAACTCCTGGCTTTATTCGTCCCATCAGCCAATTGCAGATTGTTGAGTACAACGCATCTTCTTCAACAATACCCCGGAGAAACCATCACCCTTCAAGATTGCGGATTGACCCTCAGCGGGATACAAGACGACACCACTCGGACCCCGGTCTTTGCAACCATCAATCCAACCAACAACCTTCCGACCTGCTATGGTTATGGAAAAGATGGAATCCACCGATCCATCCGAGCACTCGTGACCACTGTCACCGTCGTCCACGAACGAAACTTGAACCTGACCGAACCACAGAAGGAATGGCTTCGGTGGCACCAACGACTCTGCCACATGAACTTTCGAACCATCCAATTCCTTTTCAAATCCGGTGTATTGTCGCGTTCTGCGTCAAACCGTCAGTTGCACACAGCCATCTGCAAACTACGGAGTCCGCCCATGTGTGCCGCCTGTCAATACGGCAAGCAACGACAACGGTCAACACCAGGACAAACAGTCACCAAAGTTCTCGACCGTGACGGTGCCCTCAAAAACAACGACCTGTTTCCGGGCCAAAGTGTGTCGGTGGACCACTTTATTTGCTCCACGAAGGGCAGATTGTTCACGTCGAAAGGAAAGACTAAAGATGAAAAAATGCTTTGAGGAGGATGCATCTTTGTTGATCACGCCAGCGGCCACATCGATGTGGTTTTTCAGGCGCATCTCAACACTCACGAGACTCTGAATGCCAAACTTACCTTCGAGCAACGTTGCAAGGACGTGGGTGTCGTTCCCCAACGATACCACACTGACAACGGCAGCTGTTTCACCGCACAAGACTACACCAAGCAACTTGAAACCTTTGCCCAGATTCGGTCCTATGCTGGAGTAGGCGCCCATCACCAGAATGGCGTCGCTGAACGAGCCATCCAAACCATCATGTCGATGGCGCGGACGATGATGCTCCACGCCAGCATCCACTGGCCTGACACAGCGGATCCCACCCTCTGGCCCATGGCGGTCTCTCACGCTGTCTTTGTCTTCAACCACGTTCCCAATCCGTCCACTGGCGTCTCGCCCCACGATATCTTTTCAAGGACAAGATGGCCCCAAAAACGGCTGCACGATCTTCATGTCTGGGGAGCTCCCGTGTACGTCCTGGAAAAACGAATTGCAGACGGTAAGAAACTGCCTCGATGGAAACCAAGATCACAACGAGGGATGAACATGGGACTTTCTCCCAACCATGCCACCACAGCACCACTCGTCTTGAATCTTTCCACGGGCGCCATCACACCGCAGTACCATGTCGTCTTCGACGATTGGTTTGCAACGGTGCCGACTCCAGCAGACACCAACAACACAGAAGACATCTCAAGACTTGACCGTGTCTTTGGCGACATGACCAATCATCTGCACTCACCGGGGTATGACAACGATGACTGTGTGGACGACACTGTCACCAGTGCACCACTTGCTGCTGTCAACCATCGTTCTGAAGATAATATCTTTACGTCTATGGAACGAACTGTTCCGTCTGTACCTCTTTCTGTTGACACGCCGGCCGTACCTGTCCCCAGAACTCCCCCAGACAACCCCACCACCCAGCCCTCCACAATTGATTCGTCTCGTCTTGCCCCGTCGGTTAGTGACCCACTCCCTTCTCCGCCTCCCGTGCCACCTCCGAACACGCCAGTGCGCGATGTCCCTCCGCGCGCGGCGACACCTCCAAGGCCCAAACCTGCTGTTTCCTTCTCGGAACCGCTCGTTTTGCCTTCCCCGTCGTCTCCTGTCCCCGTGCACTCGGAACAGAGGGAGAATCCAGCACCACTGTCGCCTCTCCGCATGGCACCAGCCTCCAATCCCTCTTCTCCTCAGAGGGAGCCGCTCTCCTCGAGACAGCCCTCCTCTCAGAGGGAGCCGCCTTCTCAGAGGGAGCCACCAAGCGATCCTCCTTCCGACGCACCATCTGCTCGACGATCCAACCGTGTCCGTCGTTCACCAAGTCGTCTCATCGAGAATATGGACGCCGCCCAACAATCCTATGTCGCCAATCAAGCCGAATTCGATGACATCAGTGGATTCAAGGTTGCCATTTCAGATCCAGACACTCTGTCCTACGAACAAGCAAGACAAGACAAGGATATCGGCCATTGGAGAGAAGCGGCTAGAGTAGAAATTGAAGAACTAACTAACAAGGGTACATGGACTGAGGTTCCAGAGGAAGAAGCAACATCAAGAATCATCCCTGGCACCTGGGTCTTCAAGCGCAAGCGCCACCCAGACGGAACCATCAAGAAATACAAGGCCAGATATTGTGTCCGCGGCGATCTTCAAGAAGGTGATTTCAACACCTACTCACCCGTCGTCAACTGGGCCTCGATTCGTATCGCCTTGGTACTTGCCCTGGCTCGCAATTGGGCAATGGTCTGCATCGATTTCAACAATGCCTTCGTTCAGGCCGAGTTGAAAGATCCTGTCTGGATCCATATCCCGCGCGGTTTCTCCTCCACCAAGACCACCAAAACCTGTCTCCGACTCCACAAGAGCCTTTATGGACTCTCGGTTGCACCTCGGTTATGGTACCAACGTCTCCGACAAGCCTTGCTCGATGATGGCTTCACCCAGAGCAAGTTCGACGAATGTGTCTTCCTCAAGGAAAACATGATGGTGTTTCTCTGGGTGGATGATTGTGGTATTATCGCTCCGACGATGGACGCAATCAACAAATTTGTGAAACGACTCAAGGCTCGAGGATTCGAGCTCTCCGTGGACAGCGATTTTGCTGAGTACTTGGGCATCCACTTCACTCGGAAAGATGGAACAATTACAATGACCCAACCAGGGCTCATTAAGAAGATCGCTGAGGCCACAGGCATGACAAATTGCAATGGCAACTTTGTGCCAGCCTCCCAAGTGTGCCTTGGCAGTGACCCTGACGGACCACCGATGAAAGAAAAATGGAACTATCGTTCCATCGTCGGCATGCTCCTTTACCTTTCCACCAACACACGGCCAGATATCAGTTTTGCTGTCTCCCAAGTCGCTCGCTTTTCAACCAACCCGAAACAATCCCATGCCCAAGCCATCAAAATGATTGTCAGATACCTCTGGAGAACTGTAGATTGCGGAACAATTTTTCGGCCAACAACCGCCTTCAAGGTTGATTGCTATGTGGATGCGGATTTCATGGGCCTCCATGGCCGTGAATCCGAGGACGAACCGATCAGTGCCAAATCACGCACTGGATACATCATCCATTTTGGCGGCTGTCCCTTGGTCTGGAAATCTCAGCTCCAAAGTGAGATTGCCACCAGTACCTTCCACGCCGAATACGTCGCGCTTTCGCAAAGCATGCGTGTTGTTGTGTGGCTCCAAGACATCTTGTTCGAGATCAACCACCACCTTGACCTCGGCACCGACTCCCCAACCATCTTTGCTGAAGTCCATGAGGACAACAACAGCGCGTATCTTCTTGCCAACAACCAGCGCCTCTCGTCCCGTTCCAGATCCCTCAACAACAAATACCACTGGTTCTGGGAAGCTGTGAAAGGGACGAATGCAACAGTTAGAATCTCCAAGATCGAAACAACGATGCAACGAGCAGACTATCTTACCAAAGGACTCTGCCGTGATGTTTTTGAGAGGATTCGGAAACTGAATCAAGGATGGTGATTGACTGTGTTTGAAAAGATATCGCCCTTGTCAAGAGGGAGAGTCGCGGTTAATCAGTGTGACGGACAGGCGATATGGCAGTCACGATTCGAATCTGTGAGACATAGAATCGTGTCCCCACTATGTATCCAAGAGCAATGCCTTACTACCAGAGAAGGCCTTGCCCGTCGCATAGTAACCAAGCTCTAGCCATTGGCATCAATGGTTCCAAGCTAACCTCCATGAGTAAACGAGGAATTGATTCCTCATGAGGAATCAAATGAGGAATCGAATGTAGTTCCTAAACCTAGAGCTTATAGTATCAACAAACAGAAAGTTGTGAAACAACTTCTCTAGTGTATTGTCGTGGAGACTTGATCACCTCCACGCCAATATAGGTACTGACCCTAGCTACTACAGAGTATCCTGTGTACTTTGACTCCAGGGATCAATGCATTTGTGAAACAACATTTTGGCTCGAAGATCCAGTCGTGCACTTTTGAGGCCTTGTTCATTGGCATATTGCAAACCGACCTTTCCGAAGCGTATGGCCTCGTTGTGTTCTCCCCTTTGCATCAGTATGTATCCCCAGTACACAAAACTCAGTGCAGTTGCTGGTACTCGACCATGATCCATGGAATGTTGCAGCAAACGAACCATGGACAATTCGACAAGATGATTGTGTTTGTCATCTAGATCACAAAGGGCAACCATGAAATCACCAATCTCATTCCATTGCTCAAACTCGTTGTTCTCGTCGTCCTCCTCCAAGAGATTGTCAGGTGTCTGCCGGGTCATGTCTTCCAAGGACCGGGACTTGAGCATGCGACGTAGAACACTGTTGGATCGAGAAACTTGTGCCTTGAGGCCTCGTTTCGGGAACGATTGGCCTAGTTCGTCCAGGATTTGGAGAATAAAGTCACAAGCCGCCTTGTTATCTTGCCGTGCCGTTTTGAGACACATGAGTTTTGTCCGGTACGCAAACCTCTTGTCGTGAAAGGTTTTGCCGCGGGTGATGATTTGGTCGGCCATACGGATACTTTCGGCAATTTGACCACAGTACAAATGCATTCGACTTTGAGCGTTGCTCAGTTTCAACATGAGGCCATAATCCTGTTCATTCCACGCAAAGCGGAGCAGCTCCATGCCTTTGAAGGAATATTTCAATCCAGAAAAGTACGAGTACTTGAGGGCGGCAACTTCCGAAGCATCGTAGTTTTTATTGACCAAATCCACGAGTTCCCATCGGTCCTGAATCAAACTTGACGCGAGATTCATTTGATTGACAAAATTGAACAGAAGAGTCTCTTCCAAGAACATTCCAGTTTCCTTGCTGCATTCCATCAAAGCACAAAGTCGTCGCCCCAAAATCAAATGAAGTGCTTTCTTTTGCTGTGCATCGGGAAGGAGGTGTTCACGAGCAACTTCCAACACGAGATCGTGCATACCATAGTGGTTCGAACTGTCCGATGGCTGTTTGACAAGGCCTTGTTCCGAAAGCTGTAGAAGAATTTTCTCCAGTTCCTCTCGCTGTTTGTGTTCTGGTAACGGAAGTAACGTAGTGAGGCAATGCTCGTGGTTGTCCCCCTCATCCGATTCTTCATTGGGAACCAGAACCCTTTCTACGATCCCAATGTCAAACGTTGTATTCCCCAACAATGCGACGGTGGTCAGAACCAGACGTTGGCTCTCCTCCAGTCCATCCAGTTGTGCTTTCAAGGCTACCCAGGGATCTGCAGAGTTGCTATTGAGTTCTTTTAACTCCAGAATCTTGTCACTCCAAGTGAATCGCTCCAGCTTGGGATCAAACACAAAGAGCTTCTGGCGTTGCAATGTTGTTTTCCTGCTACCGTGGGCAACAAGAACGAGCTCAACCCGTGTAAAACAAAGTTAAGTTGTGTGCTTAGTCTTTACATCTATTCGTAGCGATGGGTGTGATCCGTTGGATCATCTGCCGTTGGATAGGGTAGATTGGAGATCTTTTGCGATCTTGTTGCAATCTTGGTTTCCTATGTATTGTCGTCCAACCCGTTCTTGCCTGTCAGAATGTTTAGACGACGACAGTTATGGGATGCCACAGGATCTTGTTTCTCTATGTATTGGACTGGTTTGGGCCGTTATTGGTGATGACGCGTTGCTCCGAAATGAGACTTGGTCGGCCCATTGGTTCATTTGTTCTGTTCCTGATGATAAGATGGTACTTGTCTCTTGTCGGTCGAATCTTCTACTTCCGAATGCCGGTTCCGAATGCCGGTCGCACTTCGTCATTCACTGACCATATCTCATTATTTCGAACACTCCCTCTCGGCCGAGTAGAGTCGATGTTACCATCCTTGTATGCTCTCACGATGTTTCTCGAACGATGATTCGTTGAGCGATTTAGTGAAGATATCCGCGGTCTGATCGTCTGTCGCGCACGGGTGAATCTCGATCTCTTTTCGTTCCACAAAAGATTTAAAATGGAACAACTTGGTGCACAGATACCGTGTTCTGGGTCTGTACTTGTATACTGTTGCAAGTTCAACTGCACCACTGTTATCTTCGAATGCCTTGCAGTGTATATCGGGCGTCGTGGAGAGAATAGGGAATCCCAAATCCTTCATCTCATGAGTGATGGCCATCAACGGGATGACGGTACATAGCGACATAGCGCGTGCAACAAACAGATGATCTCTGCTTCTGTGGTTGATAACGCTATCTCTGACTGCAGTTTTGATTGCCAGAGGATGGGGCAACCTGCGTAGAAGACCACAAATCCAGTTCGAGACCGCGCCATGTCCTTGTTTGGGTGGTCGAGCTTGTTAAAATTCCCTGCAAAGTCCGCGTCGGCAAATACTTGGAAAGATTTCGTGGTGTCGGGTTTGAGTATCACTCCTTGCTTTCGTGTCCCGGCGAGGTAACGTGCTATGTGTTTGACGGCTTTCCCATGAATTGCTTTTGGGTTTTCGCAAAATCGAGCGCATTGGTGGACGGCGAAACTAATATCTGGTCTCGTGCTCTTTTCCAGGAAGTTGAGTTTCCCGATCGCCGACCTGTAATGGAAATGGTGATCAAATGCTTTCCCGTCTTGGTCTTGTCGCAAGCGGACTGCGGTTGGTGCCGGTGTTTCTTTCTTCTTTGTTGATTCGTCGGCAAGGTGAAGATCTTGGAGGATTGAGTCAATTAAATGTGGTTGAGTCAAGTGGATGGTGCCATCTTCTTTTCTGTCGATGTTGACCCCAAGAAAATCGTTGACTCCGTCTTCGTAGGTCATTTTCAGACCACTATTCTCCATTGTAACAATCAACCGGTCGAGTTCTTCTTTGTCGGGACCCAACAATAAGGAATCGTCCGTATACAAAATGTATACGCATTGACCGTGATAAAAGAGGCACTCGTCGTGTGCACTTTGTTGGAAACCGACTTGCTTAAGTCGTTCCACGAGGTGTTGATTCCATACTCGGGCACCCTGCTTCTGCCCGTAGTAATTTTGCTTGATCTTGAGGACGTAGTCCTCTGCTCGCTGGTTTCCTTTTGTATCGAAGGTGAAGCTTTTCGGCGCTTCCATATACATGTCAGTCTCGGCGACTGCTTGAGTATATGCCAGCACATAATCCACCTGTTTGATGTGCCATCCTTGTGTGAGTGCCATAGTCAGGATGAATCTCACGACGGGCCATTGAATCACGGGAGCGTAGGTCTCCCAATAGTTAACCCCCTTTTCTTGCATGGACCCATCATATGCCAACCTGGATTTCCATTTGTAGACTTCTCTAGTTTTTAGTCTTCTCTTTCGGACGCAACTCCACACTCCTCGAGAGATTAGTGCTCCTTTAGGAATGTCCTTTCGCTTGACCACCTCCCATAGCCCATTATCGCTATGATCTTGTACTTCTTTCTGTGCTGCCTTTATGAATTCTGCTCGATCCTCTTGTTTCATTGCTTCATGCCAGTACATGACATCTGGATTGCTGTTAGCTTGAGCCGTATTGACTGTCACGGTTGGTTTAGCTGTGATAGCTACTTCTCCGATCGCGTCTTCGGGTTCTTGGAGCGAAGTCAAGTAGTCTTGATATCGTTGTGTTCGACGAGGAGTACGTTGGGAACGCCTAGCTCCCTCATGCTCTGGCATAGTTTCTCGTTCTTCCATAGGCGGGTTAGCATCGTTAGTTTGGTCCCTGTCTTCGGGTATCGTAACGTCGGTATCACGTCGTGATGATGTCGTTGTACTTCCGAATTCCACGCGTGGTTGAATCTCCCTCATACGTGGCTTGGATTTTGTGAACCCTGCCTTATACTGCCATTGAGATATTGGTTGGGCCTCTCCAAAACTTTTGCGTATGGTTTCAAATTGGTCACCGTATTGAACGTGAAATTGAGGTGACGTCAATCCGGAAGAAAGTGATAAGATTAGTCCGATTGTCCTTGCATGTGGGGGAGAATAGCCCAAGAAAATGCCAACTCGAGCTCGTTCCGACCATTTGGGAATTGGAGTTCCGCTTTGTAATTCGTTGTCGAGTACATATGCTGGGCATCCGAACGTATGTGCGAGTCTTGTATTGAATCTTACTGTTGAACCTGTGAATAGTTCCATTGGCGTCTTTTCTTTGTGTTTCTTCATTGGTGCCTCATTGAACATATCGTTTGCATAGCGCACCGCGTAGGGCCATAAGTTCGTCGTCACTGTAGTTGGCCAGCGTCGTTGGGCGTGTATCAGCATTGTTCTTCCTGATTCTTGTAGTTCTCTAATACGTCGTTTGGCCATGCCACTTTGAAAGTGAGCATTAACCCCACTGAAAGTTAATCGTTGGTTCTTCATTTGTACTGCTTCCCGAAATTTATTGTCGGCAAAGATTCCGTTATCGGCGTGATAATGTCGGATCTTGACTCCGTGAGTGTCTGCCCAAGCTTCAAACCGTTCTTTAGCTTCGATCGTGTCTTTAGCTGATGTACTCCTTTGAAGGTGTACATAGCCTACCCCTGAGAAGTGGTCAACAAAAACCGTAGCCACCCTATATCGGTCCCGTGTGGGTGTCCCTCGTAGATGCGCAATGTAACCCGGAGTCTTTGATATCATTTGGTCGACCTACACACATTGTCCCGGTGACGTCATGGTATCTAGTGTTCCACGGTGACCTTTGATTCGCCAGGGACGTCGCGTCGCTTTCCCGTACATACACGCCGTACAGACCGGGACCTTACAGTTTGCAAGTCGCTTTGGGAGTCCTCCTTGTCGTGCGAGGCTTTGGATTTTCGCCATCGACAGGTGACCCATTCTATGATGCGTCCGGAGTAACTCGAGCGTTGGACTTTCGGGGAGTACCTCTTCTTCATTAGGAATCACATGCACGGTATCGCTGGGGTCTATGAGGAACTCGGTAGTCATCGGTACATCTCTTGTTGGAAAATAATGTTCATTTTGTTCGTCGTCGAGATTCTTGTGATTTCCGTCGATGCTCCAGTCGTCTCCCTCATCTTGGTCCATTGTTGATGGAGACCGTTCCATGATGGATTTGTCGTCGTCTTCAATGAGGTTTGCGTTGTTGACCAGCAAGGGCTTGTTGTCCTCTTGTTGGATTGTCGTGCCTGCCTTTTTGCAAAACGCTTTGTATTTTGTGTATCCTGGCGCAGTCGTAAACTCACCCACATTCGAACCTCGTTGCTTCAATGGAATCGTCCGTTTGAAGAGTCCTTGCCCCCAAATCAATTCAATAGCGTTGCTATATGTCACGCATCGTGTTCCTCTCGGTAAGGGTTTGATATCTTTTGCTGTTTGTGCCCAATGTTGGGGCGAAAGCAGTTTGGTCGGAGTCGATGGGATGTAGAACGACCTTGGGAGCGTGATCGTATGGATCTTGCCGTCGTCGTCCTCGATATCCCATCGTATCGTCGTCTCGTATATATCTGGTTGATATGTTCCAGCTACTCCCTTGACCTTTCGTTTGATTTTGATTGGTTTGGTGCAGCAGTCTTGTATATCGTTCGTAATTGACGCGGTTGCGCAATTGTCAATCAAGACTTTCCTGCTGTCGGTATCAAATCCAACTTCATGAGCCGCTCGGTGAGTAACTTGTCCGGTTGTCGAAGTCAGAATCGTTGCCATGCATAATGCCCGGACGAGTCCTGTATAGTTAGTTCTCCGTCGTCTCCGGCCATGGTCGATTCTTCGTTTCTTCTTCACTTTGATTTTGGTCGCGAGAGAGGTCGCTATGGAGTCGCATAGTCCTTGGACGTAGTCTAGGACTGACTCCAGGTGGTAGCACCTAGGACACCATAGCCCGTAGCACAGCATAGTGTAACTTGATAAAAGGATCGTCACTAATACTGTGTAAACGAGCTGCTTGATCTTGTCGTGCAGCCCGGGGAACCATCCCGGGTTTGGTTGTCATTCGTTGGTGCTGTTGTCGCTGTCATCGTCTTCATCGTGGGTAGCACCGGCTAAGGCGCTCGCAAGGCGGAGTCCTGGGTTCGTTCCCGTGTTCTCGGACGTGGTAGCATCTCCGTTCTCGTGGGCTGCGTCGTAGGCCCGTTTCTTATCTCCTGTCAGACCCCGTCCGTTACACGTTGCTGACGTGTGGTTTTTGTTGGTCGACCACTTTCCGTGCCATTTGCACCAGTACCACATCTTTCCGTTGACTTCTTTCGTCTCGGACTGACCACTCTTTGGTCCCACCGTAAGCCAGGCCTTATCGTTGTCAGTTGCCTTGTCCGTCTTCCCTTTGCTTGTCTGTTTCTTCTGGTCACTGGGGTTAGTCTTGCGTTTCTGTTCCTTGAGTTTATTCACGGATGCTTCAAGTGCGATCAATTTCTGGTCGCGTGCCGAGAGAGCCTGCCATTTCTTCTGTTCCACGAGCGTCTGGTACTTGGTGCGAGCAACGCTCATTAGTTGACGCGGGGTCAGTCCTGGATTATCGCCTTCTTCATACGCGTTCTTCTTGCGACGAATGAACTCGAGAAAATTATCGTCGTTCACAGTTTCGTACGCCTTAAATAGGTTTGGTAGAAGGTCGAGCGTCTGTTCGCCGCGCGCGTTGAGAGCCCGAAGAGTCTCGTCTACATAGAAGTTAAACTTGGCGATGTCCGCGTTCACATCCATAATATAGATGTGTAGGTCAGCCAGGCGTTGGCGTAGAACCATAACGGTGGCTTCGGTGTCCACATGTGCCAACGAGATCAAAACCTTGAGGAGAAGGGGTCCGGAACCACGCCCATCGATAGTGAAGTCTTCTCGTCGAATATTGACCTGGGCCTTGGCGTCGTCGGTAAGTGATGCCATAATACAAGTGTATGCCATGTATGCATTCTGTGTCTGACGATTGGCTCCATTGAAGTGTTCAACATAGGCGCGGACTTGTTGCAAAGAAACACGACCGTACTCGCTGGTGAGCAAACGAAGATTGGCGGCGGGGGCAGCAATCGCTTCTGGAATTGCGAAGATAGAGGTCCAGTTTTGTTCAACGATCCTGTCTTGGAGAGTATCGAGAAACGTCTTGAGTCCGTCGGCTTCAAGGTCGTAGAGATCTCCACTATCATACAATCCACGAATCGCTTGCTTGTAAAACTTTGCTCCTCCTGCCGTCGTGAAGTTAATCACTTGATTGGCGTTGGCATGAGCGGGTGAAAGGGCGAAATTTGCGGCCATGGTGGATGATGAAATGACAACGTTTTAGCTGTAAACAGCGCAGAGGAAGCGTGTTGTTTTCCTGCTACCGTGGGCAACAAGAACAAGCTCAACCCGTGTAAAACAAAGTTAAGTTGTGTGCTTAGTCTTTACATCTATTCGTAGCGATGGGTGTGATCCGTTGGATCATCTGCCGTTGGATAGGGTAGATTGGAGATCTTTTGCGATCTTGTTGCAATCTTGGTTTCCTATGTATTGTCGTCCAACCCGTTCTTGCCTGTCAGAATGTTTAGACGACGACAGTTATGGGATGCCACAGGATCTTGTTTCTCTATGTATTGGACTGGTTTGGGCCGTTATTGGTGATGACGCGTTGCTCCGAAATGAGACTTGGTCGGCCCATTGGTTCATTTGTTCTGTTCCTGATGATAAGATGGTACTTGTCTCTTGTCGGTCGAATCTTCTACTTCCGAATGCCGGTTCCGAATGCCGGTCGCACTTCGTCATTCACTGACCATATCTCATTATTTCGAACATTGCAAGTATCGAAAGAGTTGATTGATCATGAGAGCATTCCCTCGGGTGATGGAGGAAACAAACTCTACCAGGGGCTTTGCCTGTGTTGTCATTTCTGTACACACAAGTCTGGCCAAGAGTTCACCAATATCTTTTCTTGAGAATGGCGCGAGTCGGATTTTTGTTATTTGCGGAGGCCCAATGCTCTGGATGAGTTTCCACAACATGTGGTCATCAGGAACGGAACGATACGTTGCCACCACCAAAAGCTGAAGGCCTGGATGAGTATCTTGAAGGATGGTTCGTATAATTTCAAAAGAATCTCGTTCTGCCCAGTGGATATCATCCAACACAATCACCACGGGATGGTATGGACTAATGGCCCGAAGAATGGCTCGACAGGCCAACCGAAACCGCTCGTAACCCCAATCTCGTTCGTTGCCAATATATCCATCACTTTCAAGATCAATAGCATCCAACATGGCAAAGCTGGATTGTCTTCGATTGTTATTCACCAAGTGTCCCACAGCTGGAATAATATCTTCAATGGCCTTAAAGTCCTTATCCAAGGCATTTCTCACACGTTCTCTCCACAATGGGGAATCCTTCGACTCGACGAGATTGTGTACGAACTGTTCCAAAATGGCAAGTATGGATACGAGCGGTTCAGCGGCCGAGGTGGAAAGGTTGTCAAACTTGCCACGGCAGAAAAAGGCTCTGGATCCAACCGCCCTTTCAAAGGCATCCAACAAGTAGGACTTACCACAGCCTGCCGATCCATGGACAAATGCACTGGAAATTCTTCCTTCCGTGGCACGTTCAAAGGTAGACTGCAAAAGATGCAATTCGTTGCTCCGATGCTGAGATGTCATCCATGTAAAATCCACAATGCCATTGCCTTCATTTGTCTCTTGCTGATCGTTGCTCTTCATCATCTAGATATTGTGTTGCGCCAATTCTATTGATTCCACTACTAAACGCTTTTCTCGAAGGTCCGCAAAGTAGTATCTATCGCGTTCATGAGACCAAACGCAACAACAATCCACAATCCCCTTCCTGGAAGCTTGAATACGAACATTGAATCAGTTTTCGAGATCTGTGCAGAGTAAAAAAGGTTTCGTCTTGCGTCGTTCCCAACACAGAACCAAAAGCCGATCGCCGACATGGCATGCGACATGGAATGTACACTATTATATTACATTATATTCAGTACTCCCGACTCAAAAAGGATTCAAAATATTAAGCCCTCGTGAAGCGAACTTGAACCTTAATAAATGGACAATCCGTTGGGAGTGAGCAAGCCGAAAGGGACTTACAAGAAAAGAACCCCCCTTCCAAACTCTGCACAGTCAATGGGTAATCCCTTGTCTGTGCCGTAACTCTGGGTTTTAGACTTGTTCGGAGTTTATTCCGTAACATGATTGTTGTCTACGAGTAGAGGCATGGAGGATCGATACATTTGCAGAATGCCATCTTATGCCATCTTATGGGGATCGAGTGACGAATCTAATATACGGCTGATCACTCACCCTCCTTGTAGTCTTTGCGGTATCGCATCTTTCCTCTCCATCGATCGATCTACGCACAACATCATGATAAGAGAATCGCAGTCGCTTACGCGTACGAAACCTTGGCAACAAAGGTTGTCTCTTTCCGATGGTAGATGGTAGGTCCATATTCTCCATATAGCACACATTTGTTGGATGAGACGCACGGATGCTGATTGCTGATCCATTGACATCGACATGAACGCTTTTGTGGTCCGAATTTTCCGGTGATATGTAACCTGCTCGCGCGGAAATCTGTCACTGACTGTTAAAATTGTACAATACTTAAAGATATGAGATTCTCTGTGTCACATCTCTTTGGTGAGTTTGTTTTGTCTTCCTGTCAGACGATGACCCACCGTGAGTGACGGCTCATCCGAAAGCTAGCTCATCTGTCCATGTTTGATGTCTTGGATGAAGTGGATATGGATCCCGTTGTCCTCAAGATGCCATCCGCAATGGAAGAGCGCACCTTTGTTGGTCTCCTGCGACCATGCTTGGAGTCATGCCGAAGGCAAACTTTTGTCGCAGACGCATACGCTCTGCACCTCTGTTTGAGGGACGGGCGTTGCCTGGAGTCGGACGAGCAGACTGGAGAGCACTCTACCCACAGAATCGCACGGTTTGGCATCCCATTCGTGTCGTGACCAAAAAGTAGAATGGGAACCGATCTCGTTAAAAAGAAAGGACCAACGAGGGAGAATGAACCGCAGGTGGAACTCCGTACTGCCATATTTCCAGTGTGGGCTTTCCCATTCATTTGTCGTTTGTGGACACTATCTCAACCACACATAAAATCAGCAAGGACAAGACAACGAGAACGAGACGACAGACCCAACGACTAACAGGAAACGGACGATTCATCTTGTTGCATCTACATTCATGATTCCTGAACCTTGCGACGAGGAGTCGTCTGGAGGATCGGTTGCCAGTGCGCCAATGGATTCCACTACAGCAACAGCGGAAAAGGCCGTTTCCATGTCCTCCTCCCAGAACAAACCTCCCAAGAGAGAACGCCCTTCTTGGCCGATGAAGCTATGGAAACGCAAGAGTCGCTCTTTGAAGGAACAGCCTGGATTGGACCAACAGGAGGCCAAGACTAAACTCTTGCACAAGACAAGTCGTCAGACTTTGATTGAGATGATTCGTGCTCAGGAATCTACAGTCGAAATGCTGGAAGAGCGATATGCGGAAGAAAGAGCGCAATGCTCTCGTCACAAGAACAAGTTGGCCGATATGCACAAACTTTATCAAGTTTCACAAGATCGAAAGTATACGCTGCAGGTGAAGAACGATCAAGCCAAGGAACAGATCAAGTTTGCTCGTGCACAAGTGCAACGACTGGCCAAACAGGTGAACCGTCTCGAAGAGGAGAATCACTCTTTGGATTCTCGGAATAAACAGCTGACCAAACGATGTGCAGTGCTTTGTTTTCACCATAGAACCTGGTACGTTCCAGAGTTTCCCAGTCTCTGTCCAATGGATGATGGCATGCCGGAAAGTGATTCGTCGATTGGAAGGTACCAACTGTTGGATCTACTCGCAGATGGCCATATGGGCTTTGTGTTTGCTGCAACCACCCATTCCTCGAACGAGGAGTTTGCCATTAAAAAAATTTTGAAAAAACATCTCGATGATTATGAATCCATAAAACAACTGGACTGTGAAGTTTGTGCTCTTCAGACCTTGTGCTCGCATGACAACATTGTTAAGCTCAAGGCAACGTTTCATACGACAGAAAAGTTTTACATGGTGTTTGAAAAGGCATGGATGGATGTCCATGAATACAGCATACGTACAATCCTGTCGGAGAGGGACGTTCGCGAAATCATGGTCGGAGTACTGAAAGCATTGGAATTTGTTCATTCCCAATGCTTTGCTCACATGGATGTGAAACCAGATAATATTCTGCTCATCCGTCCAGAATCCGGAACCATTACCCATCAGAATGTGCAATTGTGTGATTTTGGACTTTGTGTGCACAACCCGGCGAGTCAAAATGGGGTCGTAGAAGTCGAGGGTGGTTCTATGCGGGGAACGAAACGGTTTTTTTCTCCCGAAGTCTGCGTACCTCAAGTGTTTGATGCGGCCTTGGCCGATGTTTGGTCGGCGGGGGCCTCGCTCTGTGAGTTAATGGGCGGTTTTGACCGTAATTGGACGAATATCTACAATTCCTTTGTCGAAGACAAGGCTGAGGAATTTCGTGATGACATGTATTCCGATATGGACTTTTACCGGGAGCAGTTCATGAAGCGAGACGGCAGTCAATGTTACCAAGATTTGCTCCTCAATTTCATGTTGGTCCGTCCCCAGGAGCGATTGAATGCCACCACGGTACAGAATCATGCCTGGTTTGGGTACGAAACATCAGCGTGACCAATGATGGATGGAACCTTGCTTTGAATACGTAGAGAGTAGACACAAATATTTGGGAACGGGAATAACCTACCTAGTAGTCCAATCCGTTCCATGCGCAAATCCCAGCCGGTGGAGGTCTCCACGCCTGTAGAATGCATAGGAACGAAAAAGACATTTTTTGTCGCGTGCTACTACTAGGTCCGCTGTTGCGGCTAGAATCTGTCTATAATACAGTGTAGTTGTGAGGTCTGCAGGACCCGGCAGTTGTGTTTTGTCCTCTGAATTGGGTTGTTGTGGTTGGTTGGTCATTGTGCGTGCGTTACGGCGCGGGCGGTTCACTTCCATCCAACAGTGCCTCGAGGGCTTGTTCCAATTGGCTCGAAGGAAGTCGCGTAATGGAGAGTGGATCGCCATATCGTTGTCCTTGTCGATACAAGACAAAGGTTGGAACGGCATCAATGCCCAAGGCTCGACCGACCAGTTTGCCAGCGTGACCCGAAGCTTCGGCTTGACAAAACACGAGGGACGTTTTGTTGTTGTCGTCGTCCTGGGAAGACGCCTCTTGATTGTGTCGTCGTCGAGCCATGGTATTGTAGGGCAGTTGCACTTTTTTGCAAGCGCGACAAAATTTGGCCGACAAAAACAAGACACAATCCAATTGTTCCTCCTCAATGCGTTGCAATTCCCGTACCGTATCCATGCGACGAATGTAGGGGGATTTGGACACAATCGTGGTACCACTCGTGCTGCTGGTGCGGTCGTTATCGGATGTGGTAGTCGAGATGCGACCCGCCGTCAAGGGTGGTTCCAAAATCATTTCCTCGTCGTCATCCTCATCCTCGTCATTATCATCAAAACTGGTGGTGCCCGGGACGGGAAAGCCATAGCGTGTGGTGGCCGTTCCTCGATTGTCACTGGGCCACAAGGTGGTTTCCATGTACCGTGCCAAATCCCACGAACGAACCTGGGGCGTGGATGGTTGTTCTTGTCGTTGTTTGGCGGAATTCTGGGCGGTCCACACAAGACCGGCTTGCAACAAGGTTTGCACCGTGGCACCAATGTGAGGAGGAGGCGCGACCATCGTGGTGGTGGTGGACGATAGCAATTGCGAATGATAGTGTTTGACCTTGCCCGGTCCCCACAAGACACCCTCTTTGGCCATCAATTCTTGGGCGTGGGTACAAGTGGAAATGTACGTGGCACAGCCATGACGTTCCTTCAACAAGGCCACAACCGAGGAGGAAGTAGGATCCAAGGATCCCTGTTCATTGCCCAGAGTATCCAACAGGGCATCAAAGGTTCCCAGGGCTTGGGCAAATCCCACATCTCCCATGGAAGGATCGGTGACCGTCAGTGTGGCCTTGTTGTTGTTGTTGTTGTCGGTGGTGGAAGAGAGGGGTTGCACTTTGGGCGATGTGGTCGAAACGACCGTCACATCCGAACCCAACCTGTGCAAGGCTTGTGCGGCGTGAATGGCATCGACATTGCCCCCCACAATCACAACATGACGAGGAGGTGTTGCCACCGTGCTGCTGGGACTCCCTCCCACACCCTCCACGACCGACAGAACCGAATGCACATGAGTCAATACATGAGCATACGTGACGGCCGCTTGATCCGCGGACAACTGGGACGGCAGACGGGCCACGGAATCTGCCTGCAAGACTTCTCCCGATTGCAAAGACACTCCCACGTCATGGTCATTGTGGTCGTTCTCCTCTTTGGGAACGGGCATTCCAATGACTCGCGTTCCATCGTCGGATAAAAGGCCCGTCACCAGTTGCAACTGGCCCACCTTGGAAGCCTGTTGGTTCTTCTTTTTTGGGTCGTTATTGTTGTTGGTAGACGCCCACCGAGCTTGCAACGAGGTCCAACAGGGTCCATCCAACAGGGTCGAATAATAGTGTGTGGTTGTCGTTGATGGTGCCGACTTGGCCGTGGCCTCCAATCGCACAAGAGTAGTACTGGAGGATGAAGCAGAAGTTGATGATGACGACAATGACAGGGAGGACGACCGTCCCATTCCTGGACTTGTCGTCGTCCAGGCATGCACCGTCCATGGCAACACGGCCAACAGCAATGCGAATGATGGAAGTATCATCCTGGTCCTTGTCCCTCTGGATCGTCGTTTCCAATCGTTCACCATAGTCGTTTGCAATACTTTGCCATGGAGCACGAGCAGAAGATTCCTTTGCCTCAATTCAATTCAAGGAACACAACAAAGAAGGGACGACGACAGGGTGTCGGGTTCTTCAACGCCGCAAACTGGATGAGATCATCCACTCCGACAGATGTTTGAGTCGCGCGAAGGAACATCAAGTCGCGGAAACGACGTCCACGCCAGCATACGAACTTTCTTGAAAGCGATTCAAACGCGTCCACTGAAGCGTGTCGCTATGCTCGCTACACCACCTTTTGGCGACGGGACTTGCCCTCGCAATGAGAATGATGTGGATTTGTACAAGTATAGTCAGAAGGTAAGAGCATCCAAACAACTCATTGGGGGTGTCGATCGAACGCAGCCAAACGACAGCAAGAATATCCTCTTTGAATACCGTCATCATCATCAGCAGCAGCATCATTGTCGTCCTAGAGGTGCTTCTCTAGAGCTTGAAAATAGAGGAAATAGAAATCCGCCATCGCCCCTCTGCGCGAGACTTTAGCATCCAGCATGTCGTCCGGCTCGCCACCCATACACGCTGCCGCCACCACGCTGGCACGCAACAAAAAGGATATGAGCAACACGATTCATCCACCAAGCCGCCACCACCATCTGGATCCACATCATCCTCCTTCTCTTCCTCCTCCTTCTCATCAGCCTCAGCACCACCAACCCGACACCAAGAGCAAGAGCAGGTGGAACACGATCTTGCCGTGACATGGCAATTGCCCTCCTCCTCCTCACTTGTCCTCGACCAGTTGTATCACCATCCTCATCGATACCATACTCGATTGCAAGAACGCTTGGAACACGTCTTGGACTATCCTCCGCATTCCGACGACGACAATAACGACACCATGAGAACTCCGCAATCGGCAGCATCCGCATCGTCTCCTCCCACCAAGAATCCTTCCCAAAGCACCCGGTTGGTGGAAACGACCCCCAACACCATGATTACCTATCAAACCTATGTTTGTCCGGAACGACGTCGGGAATTTTATTACAATCCAGCCAGTGATACCGTGACGTGGCATGCGCCTCATGTCGCCTTGACAAATGACAATGACGACTACGACGACAATCTGGACAAGGAGGACGAGTTGCGGCTCGATCCGGCCTTGGATTTGTTTCCCGAACAAGAGGAGGAATGGAAACGACCCATTGACGAATCATTAGTACTGGCCGAATCGAGACGAAAACGACTGGGACTGACATTGTTGGTGGCCGTGACGGTCCTTTCCACTCTGTTCACGGTGGGTTCGGGTATACTGGGTACACTCCAAGACGACAACCACCAGAACCCTGCGGAACCCGTCGCTCGGTTGATTCCTCCCCCCAAGGAGACCCCCTCCTCCGCAACCGTCCCTGTGGACCAAACATCCATTCCAGTGGCACGCAAACCCGACGATGATACCAAACCTATGGGCAGTCCGCAACTCCAACCACCACTCGAAACGGTGGAACCTCTGTCGGCTCCACACGAACAGGAGGAGGCAATCGTGGAATCGTCCTTGTCACAATCGCAATCGTCCTCCATGGCAGGCTTGTACGAATGCATTCCGGAACGTCTATGGGAACACGATGTCGTTTTGCCGGTCGAATTGACTCGGTCCTTGGCACTCCTCCAAGAAGATTTCGATACGACGGCCTGGACCCAAACCATTTTGGCTCGCATTGAATCCGAACTTGCCGCCACCAGCGTGCGTGAGTTCGACCACAACAACAACGACAACGACGACAACAACAAGGAGCCACTGTCCTTGTTGTCCCAAGATGCATTATGCAACGTACTGCCCTGGGCCAAACGATGGTGGTCGCAGTGCAAAGACTCGACTCCACTCCATTCCTCCGAACGACTCACGGATGATTTGGAACTCTTGGAATAAACCATGGTGGATCACCACCAATACGAGTCGTTCGCCACTGAATAGACCAGCAAAAGTACCGAGTCGAGAGACGGGGAAAAAAGAGACGGGGGAATGCGAGAAGAATCACTGGCACACGATGGCTCATCTCTTGTGCCATTCCTTAAATCAAACTATAGAGACACTCTCATAAAAATATATCGCTGCTGTAGAACGGTAGAGCTCCTATGCGCGGCGTAGAGAGAGAGAAAGAGAAGCGGTTGCCCTATATTATCATTCGGTAGAGAAATGGTTGGCAGATATACTACTAGCATTGCAGTGTGTAGGTAAATTCACAAGGAATTGTCAGTCTTGTGGCATTTCGTTTTTCAGAACAGACCCCACCCTCTCTTGTCCTTTGCCGCCTTGGTGTCGGAGGAGGCCGATGCGTCGGTCACGGGCACGGATGTATCCGTAGCGGCAAAGGACGACGACGATGACGATGCGGACGTCGAGAGGGTCGTATTGACTTGAAGTGTTTTGGCATAATGACGTTGAACGTCGGGATGAAAACAGGACGACAGGTAGCGACAGGCGGTTGGATCCACAAAGGGACACGTCGGAGGACGACATTCGGCCGGTTCCATATTTAGAGTCAAACAGGATTCCAATACGACACAATAGGGTTCTTGTTCTTCCAGCAATTGCAAAAATTCCGCTTCCAGGGCCGTCGAATTGACCAGGTCGGCCGTCCATTGGTCAATAATGGTATTGTCCAAACGATCCAACCAATCCAAGGCCAACTTGTCGGAAAAACGAGAACAATAATCCAAGGAAAGTTCCATGAGACAGCTCCGCAGGACGAAATCGTCATTTTGAATCAACGTGTCCTTGTCCACGGCCGGCGGCGGTGCCGATGGAGCAAAGGCATGGGACGATGCGGGTTGGGTGGTTCGATTGGAGTGCCAGGCATTGGTTTCCGTCATGAACCAAAAGGCATCGGTATAGTTTTTGCCCGTGTCTTCGTGCCGCAACGTGACCGTTACCAGACTGGAATTTTCCCCCACACGAGTCGAAACACTGTTGTGCACAGTCACGGGATGCAATAGGGCATCCACCATGTGACTACTCCGAATGGCAATTGCCTCCAGGGAGGAAATCACTTCTTCGTATTGATTTTGGAGATCCAAGACTTGGGCTGCCGAAAAGGTCGGCGACGACGAGTCAGTAGCGGATGACGACGACGACGACGACGAAGCAGCTCCCGTAAAGGCCGATGCATCCATGGACGTGGTTGTGAATGGTGATGATCCTGGAGTAGTGGCTGCTGTGGCTGTCCCTTGTCGTGGCACTCCCAAAGGAAGGGGTTGGTCCTTGAGGAGAGGTGTTTTGTGTTTGCCACCTTGAAAGAGCGATAGTAACTTTTGTCTCCATCCAGATCGATGCCAACGCGACATGGTCGTCATGGTCCGGATCCAATCAAAGACAGCATCTCCATATTGCCAATTGCCCAAGAAATCGGTCCCATGACGAGGAATGGGATTCTTTTTCGTCTTGCGTTGTTTGCCATGAAAAAAGAGCTTCCCGGAAAGACTGTAGAATTTCACAGTTGGATAATGCTTGACATGGGCTTGATCACAGACTTGCATATGTTCTTGATTCGTTTCGCAATCAAACAAGCCCATAATGAGATTGGCTTCTTTTGATCCGGCATGCAAGAGGCGACCGATTTTGTCCCAAATGGGAGCAAAGGCGTGACTGTTCGAGTCCCATTGAGCATAGTACAAGACCGCGACATCGTAATCATGCGTAGGACGATGTGGATCCGGCTCCAAATAATACTTCATGGTTTCCACATCCAAATAATCGAGATTGTACGGTCGCATCACGTCGGCCTCGGCCACACCCATGGAATGGTGATGGTTCTTGTGGCCCGTTCGTGGACGAAAGTACCCATGATGGCCGAGATACGTGATTCCAATCAATAGGATCAAGCTAATGACAGCTTGGCGTCTATGTGACCTTCTTGCAATCATGGTTCTATAATACGTCCTTCGACGCAATCGTTGATCCACAAAATACAAAATCCATCAAGAGGTTTGTGATCATCGCAACACGTGGAAGTTCCAAAACAGGGGGTATAGATTCGGAAGTTCCAAAACAGGGGGTATAGATTCTAGAGTCCAGAAGAGGGGCAGATAGCACGCAGGCCAGTGGAGCTTCGAGCGCGGTATTGAAGAACGAACCGTTATCAGGTCATAGAAAGTTTAACGGTACCGTTAAACGACTTTCTACGTCCACGGTTAGACGAACATCCAACTCGAAATTTTGGAATTGCAGTGGCAAAGGAATGACCACGGTACCGTTGGTCCTCTGTTGTTGTCTCACAAACGATGGATCCATCAGGTACTCCACCAACCCGAGAACGTCAAACAGAACAACCACCAACAACAGGAGAGAGTACGACGACAAATAATTATGAACCGTCCTCCAAGCGCCCGCGAACGGATTCCGGTACCGGTGCTGCAGCGGACACTACTAGCGCAACAACGGCAACAAGCGCCACCACCAATCAAGTCTTGATGGCTCCCGATCCTACAGCTCTGGCAGCCGATATTGCCGCAGTCCTTCCCGTCACACCCACACCGGATGCAGCCAATCGAGAAGCCGTGGCAGCGGCACAAAAAGTGTCGGGCATGAAACCTGCACCCGCGTCCGGTGGGGGCACCACAACAACAACCACGACGACGACCACAACCAATCGAACGACTGCAACACCACAAGTCCCCAAGGCTGAAATACAGGCGGCTCTTGAAAAAGTCAAGGAAGACAATTTGAAAAAAGAACCATCGATTAGTACATTGGTAACAGAGGGATTGTGGGATGACGATCCTCGCGTGGTCGAAGATGCCTTGACCAAGGTGGCCAATCTCAGCTATGGGAATGCCAATGCAGGCCCTAATCGCGTCACTATTAGTTTGACGGGTGGTCTGTTGGCCATTGTCAAGGCATTGCAAAAGTTTTCCAAAGATCCAGAAGTACAAGCTGCCGGTGGCCGTGCCTTGCAAAACTTGGCCTTGGATCAAAACAACAAGAGTGGCATTGCGAGCTCGGGTGGAATCAACATGTTGGTCAAGGCCATGAAAGAGTTTCCAAATCATGAGGGGGTACAATTGGGAGGATGCGGAACCTTTCAAAACTTGATTTGGGGAAACGATGGCAATCGATTGCAAATTCTCAAGGCGGGTGGAATCCCCGTCTTGGTCAATGCCATCAATCAGCATGCCGATGCCACGGAATTGCTCGAATGGGCCTGCGGGGCGGTCTACCTCTTGTCGGTGGGGGAAAAGGAAGTCCGAGATGCGCTCTTTGAACACCATGCCTTATCGGCCGTTGCCACGGCATTGGAAAACAATCGAGGGGAAGGTGGTCTTCTGGAAAAGGGACGAAATGCGCTGGCACGTCTTTTATGGCCATGAAACCACAATCATGCGTCTCTACCCAAGGTTGCCTCAACCTGGATGGACGGCTTGGATCCATCTAGCTCTGCAATAGATACAACTACCAAAGTTCGAAGAAGCAACACGACTGGCATAATGTTAAGATTTGTCATGCTTCTCTTTAAGCGTTCCAGCATTGTCTTGGTAGGGCGAGTGGGAGCAATAGTTCTTCGGAGTAGGAGTAGGTAGAATGAAACGAGAGTCTTTTGGCATTTTCTGTTGGGACTTGGACGGCACACATAGTAAAGCTTGTGGACCAGGTAGCTTTTTTGCTTCAATTTGGGGATCTATCACCCCGAAATATCACCCCTCATTTTGATCATTGCTTTTGATCAGATTCGGGGCAACTCTTCTCAACTCTTGCGAAGAGGAGACTTCCTTGGATCTTGTTGAAAGCATCTCGACTTCTATCATCTCCACTTAACTCTTTCGATAGGATATAATGTCTTCAAAAGCATCCTCTAATTTGGCTTCCACAGCAAGCGTGGGCAACGTCCTGTGGCACAAGCAATCCAAGGTCAATGCCGAGCTCTTTGCTCTCACCTACGGCGCCATGGTGGGCGAATTGATGCGCGATCTCGAGAAAACAGATAAAATTCAAGAGGAATTGGATCGAATGGGGCATTCAATGGGGATTCGCTGTATTGAAGAGTTTCTTGCCAAATCTGCCGCCGAGCAACAGGGAGGTTCGGTGGGCGCCGCCTTGAAAAGCCAGGTGTTTGCCGATACGGCCGAACTGTTGAAAGCAAGTCTCAAAATGTTTTTGGGAGTGACCGCAGAATCCAGTATCAAATCGGAAACATCGTATTCAATCACAATGGTCGACAATCCCTTGACTATTTTTGTGGAATTGCCGGAAGATCGATCGGAACTGGAGTATAGCCAATTGCTTTGTGGCATGGTGAGAGGGATGTTGGAAATGCTTCAATTTGACGTTACTTGCAAAATGACACAATCTCAACTCAAAGGGCATGACGTCAATGAAATGGTTGTGGATCTAAAACAAGTTCTACAAGAAGGTGCCGGTGAAGACTATCACGACGAGTAAACCAACTCTACTAGAGACATCAAAACACCAATGACCACGAGACTTGCATCGTATCTTTGGGCGGACCCACAGGATCGCATCACTTTCAGCAGAGTTTCTGGCCCGGTGATGCACCTAATAGTTTGCTGGAATCTTGCCCATTTTACGGGGTAACGAGTAAGACTAGAGAAGTCCGTAATCATAACATAGAACCAGTGCTTCTTCTGGAGGACCGTCGTAGAGTATGAAGGACGAAGTTCCAACCAGTGCTTCTCTTGGAAAACTGTGGGAATAACGTTTACCCAAGAGTAGAATATAGGTTCGAGATCTCTTGAAATCTGTGGATGCTGCTGCTTCTGATGGGCAGAGGAAAACTTTTCCAGACAGACGCACGTGGTGTATGATGCATCCGCTGAATTTGTCAGACAGTGCAGCTGAAGTGTAAGTTGACACAGCAGTTCCTTGTACAGCAAGCACTTTGAAATTCCAAAGAATCGACGCTCTGTATAGACGATCAGTTGTCGGTCATTCCCATCCTGTGTAGGGAACAAGGTCAAAGTTTGGTTCCACTGTTCCGTTGCGATGGAGACCATCAATTTCTCCATGCTGCCCATCGGCCCGCCACGTCGAAACTTGATGTCCCGATATGGCAAAAATCCGCAGAGCAACATTCGCAAGTGCTTTGGACGAGCTTCCCTCGTCCAAGAGTGGCAGTGAGATGTCGGTATTGTCAATGAGCTTCACTCGAGCTGGAAAAGCTTGTGCATGAGGTGGAAAGAGATTTTTCAGAACGTCATTGCACGGGTGATCCGTCGTTCTATTCAGAAATGGATCAAAGCAACTTGTTGCGTGCATGGGCGGTTGCATCCACGTGAAAAGGCTGATCGGAAATGTTGTATCATTCATGAGCTTCAAAAGATGTCCCACAAATGATGTGAGCTGGTCGCGATACTGTTGTTGTGAAAGTGCACCTTCCAACTCTTCCATGTTCATCAGCATGTGTTTGCATTTTCGGATCCTTTGTTTGTCACTGTAACTCCAATATCGATCCGGTCGGTGAAAGAATCCAGCCATGTTATACATATGGAACTTGAAAGGACGCTGTGACGGGAAGATGCTTGGTCGAATGTCCAAAAAATTCCTTCGAATCTGCTCCATAGTTTTGTTTCCCAGAAAACAGAGCAATTCATAATTACCCAGGCGTTTAAACTAAAAGAAAATGACAGCCTTGAAGTAAGTAGATGAATTGTGAAAGGACATGATCATTGAGTCACCGAGGTTTCATTAATTACCTGATAAAATCCGTGTTCCTTGGTGGCTACCGACTCTGTTACCACCAAGCTATCCGAAGCTTTCACAAGCGATTGCTCTGTCCGTGTCGGGTCCACCCACACGTATTTGTTACTCGGATTCAAGTCAGTCTTGTTGGAGTTGAGCCACCAGGAGAAGGGGAAAAGAGACTTTACACGCGAAGTTGGATCATTCTTTCCGATAATCTTCACGTTGAGAGCTTGAGGGTTCGTTTGAGGATTTTCATCCACGCGGGCAGAGCTACAGCCATAGAAATAGGTTTGTAGAGTGTAATATCCAGACACTGGGAATGTGAGCGTTCCAATCCATGCTCCACTTGCAGTATCCTCCACAAAGTGCAAGTAGACCAGTGCGTCCCCCACAAAACGGGCAAACACCCTCGGAAATTCACACTTCTTCTTGTCGACGTAAAGGAAGAGAGAGTGAGGACCAAGATCAAATGTGTCGTCATTATCGTTTTGGTCGTTTGGTTTCTTTTTTCTCAAGGCAACTGTCATCACGACACCGTCAGAAAGGCGAATCCTCTTGGGCTGTAAGTTGGGATCCTTGATCAAGGGTGGCGCAGCAACGTCTTCCTCATGTGACGAGAGAAGATGAACCACATAGTAGAGCACGAAAGAAATGAAGCCAATATCAAACGCTACTTTCCGTGCACGAACCCAAGGCTTGTCCTTGGATGTGTCGGTGCGCGTGACAACGGAACTTGGTCCATCGGACATCTTTGTCGCTTTACGACGGACGAGACTCATTTCTTTTTCATGCTCTCCATCAAGAAGGGAGAAAAGGTCAAACAAAGCGTTTTCTCCAATCTTTGTATGGACGCACTCAATTTCATAGAAGATCCATCGCTGTAAATGGATCTTTCGCGTCATTTTCATGATTATTATCTGCGACTCCGAAATTACCAGTGGGCCCAACAATAATCACAAATTGGTAGGGTGTGACGCTACAGTTTATCCGATTATCTCTGCCACTGGAAAAACAACAAGCCCCAACAACAAGCCCAACAGAACCCTCGGTATCAGTGTCCACTGCTTAGCTGTTTTTTGTCTGTGCCACCTTCATAGGTTCCCAGGTGGACACAGACAGGAAATTTCCTTTTTGACTCAAATGGAAATGGCTAAAAAGCAAATTGGCGCGCATACCCAGCTGGAGTTTTCACAGTTCATGAAACAGACGCAAGCCCAGCAAGCGGCCCTGCGTGGATGACGGTTGGTTGGTCTTCGCAGAATGCGCCATCCAAATCCGCCATAAAATCACACAGAGGCCATCACAGTTCACAATGGCATGGCATGAATTGTCGCCTTTCATGCAATTGAGGTAAGTTTGAACGCACAAAATGTTTCCATGACAACAGCTCTTGTACTGTCATTCTAACTTCTCCCTCTTTCTTGTATTTGTTTTTCTCTTCTGATATTCTCCATTCGCCAACTGTCTCTCTCCACTTCTTTGAGAGCGAAAGTTTTGTGGCTATGGAATGCCTATTCTCCATTCGAGCCTCGGCTTAAAATTGGAAACCACAACATAAAGCTTCTTTTCTTTGAATTTTGGAGGAGTTTTTATCTGTAGTTTAGTTCTCATCTTTCATAGGTTTTGTAAGATCGTTGCAGCGTGTTATTTCCTTGTTTTCAACAACCATGACACTCTGAAGCAGGTAAGAAGCCATCTTCCAGCATATCCGATAGACTCTACTCCTATGATCCATGACGACTACTCCTCTAGTTATAGTAGGACTAGTGACAACAAGATGCTGCAGTTGTCGTCATCTAGATCTACCACTCAACGAAAGGTTCTGTGGTTGACACGGATGATGGATGGGCGAAACACAATGATGAGTGTAAAAAACATGCTACAAAGATATGAAGACAACCAACCAACAATCAAACAGCACTACGAATAAAGCAAAGGAAAAGTTGTGGCAAATGGCCTACAATGACTTGTCCTCCGTTTCATTGCGACGAAATCAAAGGACAACAAACCATCAACTTTAACATGGACAAAGATAAATGAGATAACGTGTGAGAAAACTATGCAGGGCATGAAAGAAGCTAAGAGACAAACAACAAGTAACAAGAGAGAAAACCAACCAACATACTGCTTCAGGTCACAAGGATTCGTAAAGAGCTCGCTTCATGGTCAATGTCGATGTTTTTGACACCGCGTGAAATTTTTTGTGACGAGTATGAAAGGATTCCAAATTTGAATCGTGGTCACGGTCACAGGAAGGTGCCAACCGCCAACGGCTACTTGCACGCCGGCATTTCCACCAGCACGAGGAATCATATTGGTGAAAAGGACAGACAAAAAGTGAAATTTCCTGTCTGTGTCCACTTGGGAACCTATGAAGGTCGCACAGACAAAAAACAGCTAAGCAGTGGACACTGATACCGAGGGATTATGGCAATGATACTGTTAACTGGTAGAGCTTGTGCTACTTTGCAGCACGTCCCCAATATTATTGTAGTCCTCTCAACAAGAATTACTTAACAATTTTTCGGATTTTCTGGGGATTACACCGAATTTTGCTTCCCGAGGTGCTTACGAGTATGGGACTAAGCGAGCTTTCATCTGAACTCTCCACATCATTCTGATCATGAAAATCCTGATCCTGATCTTTGACTGCGACCCCCTCCCAGCCACATTATCCGACCAAGTCAAACGAATCGGGCCCTTGGACCATGCGAGTTCTAAAACGAGAGCTTTTCAAGTCGAATTTTCGCCGCCTGTTGCTGGTTGGAGAATCAAACTCATCCGTCTCCTCGACCCTGACACCTCTCTCGAAACTGGACTTGGTCGGGCGTGAGAAGCGAGTACGCTTTGATAGCAAACCCCATGTTTATCGCCACGACAACAAGCACAATGTGCATGAAGCCGAACTCTGGTATTCTTCCTTTGACATTGATGACCTTCGAAGTTCATGTTATGAAATTGGACATGGAATCGCCGACTTGGCGGACTCCAAGCATCCCCTTTTCGTATACCGAAAACTGATAACCAAACTTAGAGATGCAAGCAAGAGTTCCTCATCATCGGAGCGAGCTGCTGCCATGGTGAATCGGCAACTTGCGGGTTTAGACCAAGACTGGATGATCGGCTTGGGATTGGAGCTCAAGGCTTGTCGGAAGCAACGTCATTTGGTTCGAAAGACAAGACACGACATGTGGAAAAAGATTGAAGCCATCCAAAATGGCCCATCATTGACAGATGAAAAGAAAGAGAAACAAATACGTGCAGAATGTGAACACATTACTTCGCCTGCGCGAGTTTACGCTTCTCATATGGCAAAGGTACACTCTTTGTAACGGTTGAATCCAGATGACATTCATAGACTGGAATGAACAGAAATAAGATGTACTAATAAGATGTACTATAAAGAGACCTAATGATATGCAGTTTGATTTGAAAGGATGCTAGAGTATCTCCGTTTAGACTGCCATGAGATCTCAACCAGACTATTCTTCAAGAATAATCGGTGAGAGTTGCTACAACAGGAAACAGAAGTTGGACAATGTGGTTCATCAAACAATATTGCTGGAGCGAAGTAAGCGCTCCAAGCTGCTGATGATAACGCCGTTATGAGTAGTGTGAGAGGGGGGTGTTGGTTGTTCATTCGACGGTTCAGTCAATGCATCACTCTCCTCTTCTTTCTGTTTGTCAATGAGCTGCTCAAGGTTTGTTGACAGCACAGATTCAGAAGGACGTGGAACAGATTCAACATTGTCGCCATACCAAAGTCCATTCCGGTGACAAAACAGAAGAAATTGCCTCCAGACGTAGTAGTCAGCCATGCACTGAGAACAGCAGACGCAAACAAGTGAGTACGACCTGAAAGCCAACATTCACGGAGTCCGCCCGGCGAAAGACGTACCGTATTTGGATTACCGACAACGATAAACAAGTTCTCAGCTCTTGTCAAAGCCACGTTCGACCGCTTCGGCTGACCAAAAACACCCATGCGACGAGCAATATCGTTCGAAACAAGCGATTGTGTTGATCGGGTCAAACTCAAGATAATGACATCCCATTCGACAGCCTGATAATCTTCAATGGTACCTACATCAACATTCCCAAGAGAATTTTGCCGTAGAAGTTTTCGAATCAAATCAACTTGCCCTCGAAAGGGAGAACAGACGCCAATTGATCGAGGGTCGACCGCGACCTTTCCATTATTCTCGCCCATTGAAGTTAGGCATTTGATGATTTCCACCACTGCGTCTGCTTCTTCTCTATTCTTCCATGAATTGCTCGTGAAGCCATGGTGTATGGTGGCGTCCACATCCCTCCCAACAACCTGGAGGCAAATAAGGCAACAGAAGTATGAGCATAATAATCAACAAGTCCACCGTTTTTTATGAATGCAACCTTACCCCTCTGAAGTGAATAGGGAAACCAAACTGTTTACGAGGGACAAGGAGCTCCTCCAAAACAACATTGTCGCCACCATCATCATCTTGAGCAAGCACTGGTTGCGCCAGACATTCCAGCATTCGAAGTTTATCAAGCCAATCCAATGGACTCAATATAGTACTTTGATTTGTTATTCGGCGTTGTGTTTTGGATTTGCCTTCAGGTCTGAGAGGAGCACTTTGAAGCAGATCAGAGTAAAATAGAGCGCTTGGCAGAGTCAAGAAGGAAGGATGACCACGATAATTCATGGTCAAGAACACGGACAGAAGAGTCTGACTTTGCAGGGAATATTTCAGTAGACTTTCTATCTGCGATTGGTCCTCGCCGAGCAGTGTTTCATGCCCACCACCCGTACATTCAGCCGGTCGACGAAGCATTCGTTCCATCCATGAGCAACGAAACCCTGCATCCACCGCTTTTTCGCAAAAGACCTGCGGTGACAGCTGGCGAGGATCACCAACCAAGACAACTTCAACCTTTTGAACACCAACGGAAGGATCTGCCACAACGGACAGTGGAACCAGCGATTCGGCTTCTGTTGCCTGTGCTGCTTCGTCCAACAAAAGATGGGAAAAATGAGGAAACAACTCAATCGTCCGTTTAGCATTGGAGTCACTGAGTGAGATCCCAGATGCATCCAACTGATGAACAGCCATTTGATAAACTGACATCCGGTGTCTTCTCAATTGTTGGTTGGTACAACCGGCCAAGTAGAGCAGATGAGCATCAAGACAGGTAGAAACAATCACGTCGAACTGCAGCAATTCATGAGAAGACGGCAAACAAAATGTACCAGTTACAGGATCCTGACGATAGAATGGTGACAAATCACTCGGGATCGTATTCGAGGGTCGACTAGCATCCAAGAGACGAAACAACTGGTTGGGTTTCAAAAACTCCCCTAGGCCTCGTGTAATGACATTGGCTGCTGTGTGAGAGGGTGTACAGACAAGAACACGAATACGCTTTCCTCCTGCTCCTGCTGTGTCGTTTAGAGCGAGAATCCGTTGAATGCCATAAAGCATTGTCCTTGTCTTCCCGGTGCCTGCGAAAAAGCAAGCAGAGTGTAAGCGTTAATTCGACAAACCGAGATCAAGGTCAGAAGACAACTCACCAGCTGGCCCCGTCAAAATCAACGGACCACGGATATGACTAGTCGAAGGATGCAGGGTCCGTTGCAACATGAGTCTTACAAATGAAAATTGTTGCGGATTCAGATGGTTTGTATCCCCTGATTGCGGAAGAAGTACATCTTCATCTCGAATGGAGGGTAATATGGGTGCCTTAGTCGGAAATAGCAGCTCTTGAAGCACATTTATTGGTGCCGTATGGGAGTCGCCAAGGGGCTCCTTGTCATTCTCTGATTGCTGCGATGGTCTTCTTGTTCTTCTTGTTGGTCTTCTTCTTCTTCTTGTTGCGATGGTTCCTCCTCCCTGGGGAATTGTCATACTCCGCAACCAATCTACCGCTGTCAGGCACCGCACCAATGGACGAGGATTGGGAACAATGCGAATGTTGTGATCTATTTGAGCGCGAGGAATTCTCAAACTCGATGGAATATCATACTCAAAGGCAAGTTGATCCATTTTAGCTTTTTCAGGCCAGGTGACTAAAATTCGATCCACATTCTTCTTGTTAGTCTCACGGCCAGAGGCTCGCGTTACGGACAAAACTTGTGCTTGAACTTCAACATAGCCATACGCGTACGTAGGACCATGCTGTATAGGCGGTGGTGGATACGGGTGCTGGTGGTACGGATTAAAGTGGTTGTTTGGCATTGGTACTTTCCTTCCACATACTTTCCACGGACGGAAGAGCAAGATATCACCAACTTGCACGGCCGGTTGGGCATCCGCAATGCCCTCAAATTCAATCGAGGCATAGCTTGGCTGTTGCTCTTCACATATAAGCGATACCTTGTCATAATGATACTTCGAGTATCTCTCAAACAACAATAAATTCTCTCTTCGTTCAGCGAACAAGAGTTCCTCGAGTGTATCACAATACTGCGAAATACTGTTTGCTGCTCCACCACTACGCTCATCACTTTGTGCACCAATATTTTCCAAGGATGCCAAGGGCTTATCTCCATTACTCAGGGGAGACGGATCCTGATGTGATTGCTTCATTTGCTGTCTATGCCGTACCGCAAAGTGTGTATCAGGAGCAAGAATTCTCAGTGGCATGCCTGCCATGGGAATACTTGAGTATGTTGCAAGTCCTGTTGGAGAGCCGGGAGGCGGTGGTACCTGACTGCGTCGATTTCCTTGCGTAAGAGTTTGATTCAGAGTTTCTCCTGATGCTTTGATCAAATTGTGGGGCACCAATGGGACTGAGAAACAAAAAGATTGTCGAAGCTCTTGTGTTTGTTTCTCAGAATTTGCCAAAACTCTGTCCGGTTGAATGACTAGTAAAGGTTCCCGCTCATTGATGTATCGGTCGCGAGCAGGAACGAAGCAATCGGCCACGATTGAACCTTCCATACTATGCTTTGATGAATTTTGTGAAGGTGCTTGTTCAGTCGGAGCTTCCTTTTGCTTCCACCCACCCGACTCATTTTTCAATCCGTTTCTGGTCATAAGCAATCTATGCGTTCAGCAAACTTTTTAGTTGTATCTCGTCGTATGTTGTTTGAGCATGTTCTCTCCTTTGCTCTTGTTGTCACAGTTTACAGGTGAAGGTGAAGCGCGAACGAATCTGTCATCTGTCATTGCTTTCCAAAAAAACGAAACCGTCGGACCCGGATGTGAGTGAAATTGTTGTGCCAAACATGATGCATGGCTTTGGGTAGTGCAGGTAGATCGTTGGAAGGAATTTTCCCTAGTACACTGATAATACTCACTGTTCTTGGTCCTAGGAGGCGTAAGAGTCTTGATAGGAGAAAGCGTAATAAAGAGGGGACACTTGATCGTATCTTTCTGCCCGATTTGCTTGTAACCAGAAATGGTCCTTCTCACAAGACGAGTTGTCTTTCATGCAATTGTCAGGAGAGTCGTCCCCTTAGATTCTTTAAAAGACTGCAGAAAATTTCGATGCTTCATCACTGGGAGATTTCATGCCAAGCTTCACAATACAGATAAGATGAGAGCCCACTCCCTTGTCATCAAACGACTTCCATGCCCGTAGAACCGCGAAAGTCATCAAAGAGTCCATGCTTGCAAGTGATGTGGAACCCACAATCCAAGATTATATCCTTGTTTTGCGCGTGGAGAAGAAAACCTCGCCGGGACACGAATTCATTCAAGATGACCACCTTCCACCATCCAACTTGACGCCTCTATTCGACAACTTTCTTGAGTTCATCTTGCTCTAACTGCCTGATGAAAGTGCTGGCAGCATTATTAATCTCTCAGACGGCGCTGAAGCTGTCCTCGGAGAAGGCACAGCCATTATCGCTGTGTAGATTGAAGTCTGGAGTGAGTAAACACGTGGTTCTTCTTCATGTCACAACCTTAAGCATTCAAAATAGATCGGTTCAATACACAGATTGAGAATTGGTAGTAAGGCCATCCAGCTGAAGATGACAATAAGGGACCATGATTAACCACTAGAAAACGGACGAGGAATTCCACCAATGTAGGAGAGCATTCGCAAAACATTTTGTTCCTCTTGCATGCTAAAATTCAGACTGCGCGGATCTTCCGGTCCTGGCATATACTCGTACGCAAGCCATGCCAACAGCAGAGCCGCCTTAAGATACGACAAGTTCCAGTCCTCAGCGCCATTGGTATGATTTGGCATATAGGCCAAGGACAAATGTTGAAGCGACCGAACTCGTGAAGCCTCGTGTACTGAAAAGTGAACTTCAGGTAATAGCCTATTGTCCGTGGTGATCTTACAAATGTCTTGTCCCGAAAATTGCTTGCGCTGGTTCTCTGAAACGGCCGTTTGGCTGTTTGAAATGACTGTTGACATTCTTGCAATCGACGGGTCTTGATACCATTTTCGCAAACGTAAATCCAGTAAATGCAATAAGTGTTTACCCGAAGGAGATGGTCGATCACCATCCAAAAACAAGATCGGAGGTATGTTTGATGATAGGCTCAGTTCAGCACCACTCAATGCTTGCAGAAAATTATTTCCGTCCCGGATTCCAAGCGGGTGAGCTTCTGTTCGATTCCAAGCCAGGATTCGCTGTCCAAAGTCACCATCCTGTTCCCAGGTAACAATTACTTTAGAAGGAATCAATAACCACACCTTCTCAATAACGATTGGAACGGACTGAACCGAATCTTCCGAGCGTTGGTTCTTGGACGTCGTCATGTCTTGCATGTACAGCCATTTCAGCAAATTGATAAACAGCGAACGAATGTCCTTCCCTGTACTAGAAACGACAACAACGATGCGACCGTCATTTGTACGCCTTTCAGAAGTTGACGCAGTGATGTTACGGCTAATAGACGGACGCGTTTGTTTCATAACTTTCAGGAGACTAAATGGACTCTCATCATCTCCAGTGGTGGTACCATGATCACGCAACAATCCAGCCCCTCTCATTTGGCGTTTGCACATGATCCATCGCTTCTCCAAAACGTCAGTAAGCCTTAAAATTAAGAATTCGGATTCCCTCGTTTCTTCGTCTCGAATCCGCGTGCGAAGCCTCAAACCAGCCCGCAAGTATTCATGATAGCTATGATGAGGGGAAAGTTTGTCGAGGTAAAAACGGTGATTGTTTCTTGCCTGATCTTCGAGACGTGCGTGAAGAACAAGGACATTGAAAAGAACCCCTCCAATTACGCATATCACAAGTACTTGAGCGCAACGTCTAATCTTCTGGTTGGGTCGTTTTGGTCTCGAGTGCTTGGGGTTGATCATTTCATGAAGCGGAAATCGTAGTACAAGCAAGTTCCGAGCACTGGTTATCTTCCAGAAAAGAATGAGTGGCTCGATCCCGGCCATTCGCTATTCATCTGGAACACCGCCGTCGACAAGGTTCTAAACACTCTGAATGCGTGCCATTTCCATGTTCCATGTCAGTTCTCTAGAAGGTCTTCATACATAGCATAAAAAGGGGCGTTCAATTGTTTGTGTTTTCCCCCTTGACTCCCTCCGTACTGCCCCGTTTTCTCACAAGGAGAAAGAGGAATTAGGAGGGATACTTCCTAGCGCGTCCTACTTCTAGCTACTTTGACCACCAAGATTTCGATCACATCAAGGTAAGGGCTGGGGATACCGATCCATGTACATCTAAGTAGGCTCAGTACATTATCCTACGTAGTACTATTTTCGTCTGTGTAACAAGTGGGGCGGATGGTCATACTCGAAAACTTGCCGCCACGAGAAACAATGCAATCCGGAAGCCATCACTCGACAATGGTCGAGGCCATCACCCCCATGGCAATAACTTCCTGGATAATTGGGCTTGACTGAATCACTTCTAGAATAAGACTCTTTACTACTAGATCAACTATGCTTTCAATTTGATTCAGTCACCGTTGAAAAATGAAAGAGTTAGGAAGGTCGTTGGACTACAGCACCACAGAAAAATGAGCATACCTTTTGATCCAACGGGACAAATCTTCTGTAACTGCAGAACACAGTAACAAGAACAAAGTCAAAAAACTTACAATGATCAGATGTTTATGCGATGCATGGGTGAATGCATGCGGCATCACCAGATCTCGCCGTCATCGTGGAGTGTTTTTGCATTTTTTGGACTTCCGACCATTTCTGGGGTGACGTGTACTATGGGATTTTATGTACTCTACGTAGCTTTTGTACTGAGCCTACTTAGATGTACATGGATCGGTATCCCCAGCCCTTACTCATAGACCCTCAACTCCCTCCAAACCCAGACAACAAGGACGTTCAAGGTAATAGAGATCGATAAAATTTAAAGTAACTATTTAAGTTGTTCGGCCAACACGGGTGTCAGGTACTCCGCAACCTTCAAAGTTTCGACGGCAATTCCAATGGTGGCAACGCCTTCTGCTTCTTCTCCCGTGACAGTGTGCTTGGCAACACGTTCCTTGACTGTAATGTAGTCGGGATCTTGAGTGAAGAAATAAGGCATGGCCGTGGGGTATTTCGCCTGCAATTCCTCCACAAGTTTCTTGTCCTCGTCATCAGGCATGTAATATCGGAAGACTTCTTTTCCAGAAGTATCCGTGACAGTAGCGTACGAGTCGGTTCCACCACAACGATCGGCTTGGACACTAACTTCCTTACCAGTCTTGGTCTTGATTGTGAACTTGATCTTGTCAAAGTCCGTGTACATCTTGCCGCTAGGTCCAGGAAGGGTCTGCAAGGAAGAGAACTCCTTATCCGCGGTGACTTCGGCAATGTTATCCACAGACACATCGTAGAATGACACAAGCAACGCAAGTTCGTGAATTGCCATGTTCTTCAACATTCCCTCTGCGTTACGTTCAAAGCATTCACCGAGAGATTCAGGAGTGTTCTCATAAGCATTGTTCGAAACAAAAGTGACGACCGATCCTGCAACACCAGCAGCATATTCACGAGTCTTGCGAACATATTTGCAGACGTTCTTATTGTAACCCATAAGAACCTCAACACCAGCTTTGGCGGCATCCTTTTGCATTTGTTCCAGTTCGGCGACGGTGGGAGCGCCGGGCTTTTCCAAGTAGACGCATTTCGCACCACGAGCAATGGTCTCATTCATGAGACGAGGATTATCGGCTGTACGGCCACTGATAAGGGCAAGACGGGGAGCATCTGGGGGAGGCAAATCATCGAGAGAAGAGGCGAACTTGGTGCCGTACTTTTGTTCGGTTTCGGCCTGCCAGACAGCGAAGTCCTGACCGGCAGGAGAATCTTTTCCGTCTCCCATGAACCATGGTTCCACAATGAAGTCCAAAGAAGCACTTGGACATCTGAAACAGACGTAGAAACAAAGTGTTAGCAACTTGTGAGGTACGGCTATCACCAAATCGCCATTGTACGACCGGCACAGTCGAAACAAATATCCATGATAAGCCCAACTGGGGGTGAGTGCCCCCGATTCATGTTGAAGCTCATTTCACGAATCCCGAAGCCAAAGCGATGTCTGCTCTTCAGAGCTGGGATAAGAGACAACATCATGCTTCGAGGTGAAGAAAGAAACATGCACATGACTTCTTTTCTTTAACTTGCAGTCAAGTAAGAGGACTTACTTCTTTTCCAACATCTGAATGGCGTGGTACCAACCCATTCCACGGTTAGGAGCACCGCATCCCACAAGGATCACTTCGGCTTGTCCCTCTTCAGCATAGCGGAGAGGAGAAGTGCTGATGGAACGCACAGCTTGGGCTGCCGCCACTCGACGGGAGAGGAAGGCAGCGGAGCGTTGAAGATTCAAACTGGCGAACATGGTGATCGAGGCAATGTGGACGAACTTGTTGAAACTGGGAAAAATCATGATCGCGGTCGTAACAGTTCCGAAAAACAAGTGCAAACGTCAGCGTAGGCACCCCCAAATTTATCCTGTTGGGGGAAAATGATTTTGTTTGAAGGGGGTAGTTGCCGATAGACTTTTTATCCAACGATTTTTTGTGTCTCTTGCAGTGCGGGTATCTTTTCTTGAGTGAAAACCGAAACGGTGGACCTTGTCGCGCGAACAAACAGATGGAGGATCCAGATGTTCCATTGTTCCTCAGCAGATGCAAGATTCCCAGTGGAGACAAACAATGATTGCAGATGCGCATCTACAATATCTTCCATATCATATCCTTCATTCATACGTCCATTGCTTTCTCTGACCAAATGGTCCTTCGCACTTCGCAAAAGCAAAGAAGGATAGCGCAGGTTCGTTCGCAATAGAAAATGAAGAAGAGCACCTAGCTAATACAAGGAGGGAAAGGAAACGAAATCATTAGTCTCGCCATAAAAAGCTCTATTTTGTATGTGTTGTCGGTTGTCAGAGTGAAAGCCACAGCAACTTGCGAGCAGGCAGTCAAACATCACAATTCTTAGAGCGCGACATCTCGCAATGCTCACTCTGTGACGTCAAAAGCCCGACGAACCTTGAAATTGACTTCCTTGTCAAAGTTTCGAAGGTTATTAGCCGGGGCACTAATGGTGGCCTCCCATGGGCCATCCGTGTATTTGAGATCGACCACGGTGTTCGGCTTGTAGCCTACAGTTAAGATGCCGGATCCAAGAGGTCGGATATAGTCGACTTCAATGTCGCCATTGGTGTTGATCGATGGTTTGATGGATCCCAAATCACCACCGAGAAACTTTTCGACTGCCACTTTCTGTTTGGTCTTTGTGGCATCAATTGTCACTTTCACATCTGAAACCGCGTACGCAACTTTGACATCTCCCTTTCCGGAAGGAATGTTGTAGCGTGGCTTTACCGTGAGGCTACCTCCTGGAGCGTCAAAGCCCTGTGTGACCTCGACATTTTCCACCGATACCGAGCTGGCCTCGGCATCTGCAACACCTTCCAAAAGAACTTTGGAGTCGGCGACCGATGCCAGTAAATCGACGTCGAATTTGTTCATGTTGGAGGATTTCGTTTCGGCACGAGCCATCAAGCTTACTCCTCCCACTGTCTTTTTGATGCGACCCCAAAGCCCATACGGCATGTTGGAGGGGTCCGACACGGTAATATCGAAGCCACCCTAAAATGAAATGCAAAACATGAGGTTTCTCTTGCACACACATGCCATCGCTCCACCGTCGGTACCCTGCAGCCTGTACAAGCCAACATACCTCGACATCACAATCCGCGATCGTAGCAGATGTCTGCCATTTTACGGTCGGTTCAAGAGCGCCAACAATGCCCTTTTCCAGAGAATTACGGTTGATTCCGACAACTGTAAAGTTCCATGGAAAGCAATGGTGAGCACAGAGTCACAAAAGTGTACCGAATTCAAAGTTTACGGTCGAACTCCATGTCCAGATCTCGCTGGATCACGGACTCACATATTTCTGGCTTTGATGGACCCGCATTGGCGAGTGTCACGGCACAGGATAGCAGCAGCGGGTTCAAAAGACGCATGATGGTGTGTATAGTAGATAGTATCTTGTGCCGATAAAGCTCAACGCGATGGCCGATGAGGAGGATGATGATGCCCAAGATCTTTTTGGATTGGTATGCTTGATTGCATCAAATCAACCTTGGTCTCGAAGGATGACATGGACGATGACGTATGTCTGGGGATCCGGAGATCTCATTGGCCAACGGTTGTGCGATTGAACTGACACGATAGGGATGAGGGGACGCGGACGGTATCTTTGGTTGTGTGGGTCGCCCCGCTCGCGGAAGCGGAAGCTGTTGTTGACACTCTTTTCTGAAGAGTTGTCTCTCCTTTTGGTTGTTTTTCCATGTGGATTGTGGATTGATTGGCATTGTTGGTTTCTTGGTGGCGAGGGCATGAACGTTCGATGACATCTTTGGTGTCAACTGTCAATGTCGACCACATGAAGTTCCAAGATAGGCAAAGATGCGATATCTTGTGATTTCTGCTTCTCGACGAGTTCTCACAATCTTACCTGAGAGCTCAAGACCGTCCATTATCTGACTTGCCCCAGTTGCTTCTTCCAACCCCAACATGATGACCAAGTTTTCCCTCCCCATCCTTGCTTCCCTTTTGGGTTTGGCTGCTGCTACCTCCCCTCAGCTTTCGGTAAGTACAAGCAACGAACCCAAGGAAAACTTCCAGTTTGAGCATTGTTCCTCATTGTCCAATCACTTGTTCTTCTTTGTCGCAGCTCTCTGTCCGCAACGGAAATTTCGACGGATTGGATGGTCTTGACCCTCAAGTGCAATGGGAGAGTTCCACCCAAGCAGGAGATGTTGATGTTGCCTACGGGGCCAGTGCATCTGTCTATCCCACACGAGACCTTGCGGCACTCCCCAGGGCGCTCTGGGCCAAGGCCAGTACCAGTCTGAGTGGCTGGGGTCTTTCGGCCCGTGCCGAGACGGATGGACTCAACTTCCGACAAGCCAGCGTGGAGGTGGATGCCGACAATGAGGATGCAGACTTGAATGTTCATCTTGTCGCTTCGGCCGGAAGTGACAGCCGCGTCCGATCCGTCGAAGCCACCAAGGGTCTCGAAGTGGGTGGCGCCCATGTCGACATTACCCCCCGCTTCAACTTTGACGACGACTCCAGGGACGTTGTTGTCAACTACAATCAAGGCAAGACCGATGTGCAGGTCACCGCATCCATGGACAACCAAGAGGTCACCTTGTGGCAGCGACTCAACGACAACAACCGTGTTGCTCCCACCGTTTACAGCAACGGTGATGTGTCCGTGGCCTGGGAACGACGCCTTGCCGATGACTCCAGTCTTACGGCCACCCTCAAGCCCAATGACAACTTGAATGTCGAATGGAAGGACAATGACTGGACCGCCAACATCAAGATGCCCATTGATGGAACCAACATTAATGGTGCCGACGTCAGCATCAAGCGTGATGTCCACTTCTAACTTGTTCTTGTCGTTTCCTAGTAGGACGACGACAAGTTTGGAGGAAGGGGGTTCTTTCCGTGGATTCAGGAACTGTTTTCTCCAGACGTTCATCTCCAGTTCATTGTATGCCAAGTTGCTCACAAGCAAGTCCTCTATTCTATTATTACGCCTGGACTCCCAAAATTCATCTTTTTTTAATGAAGCGCAGATTTGTAAACCTGAAATAAATAAAAAACATTGGATATGAAACTCTTTGTTGCATTGAATTCAGCCTTAGTATCCATGGGATGACAAAGGCACATCTTCACTTCGCTCCACACACGACGTAGGGAGTGACTTTAGAAGACTGGTTTTGGTGGAAGAGTGACTCCTTGCTACGACATGAGTCAGAAAGTTCTCAAGAGTTCCTGTTGCGGCCAGGACTACCAAGGTCGACTAACGTTATAACATTCGTACAACAGTCAGTGATTCATATGCAACCCAGTACTTTCATTTAGAAACAGATCTAATACCAACTGAAAACACTGAGTCGTCCAACTGTATTGTCGTCAATTCGTCGGCCCTTCGAACTCCGATTGGGTCGTCAGCAATGATGGACAGTCCTTTCGACTCTTTCCCCAGTTATGCAGCTCGTTGGTGTAGTATGGAGTTATCCACACTTGCGTCCTGCGACCTCGTCGTTTTTCTGTTCCTCCATGAGGCGATCCATCAATTCGGCTACCGTGGGAATATCGGTAATGTCCCCCACACCTTGTCCGGCAAAAGTCCCCAAGGCATTCACATCACAGTATTTCATATCTTGTACTGGAACGACATCGACATAGCGTTCCCATGTGGTATTCCCATCGGCATCCAATGCGACAATGTCGTGTTCCCCGGGACGATTGCCATTCAACGTACCACCACTTGTAGTACTACTCGAAGGACCGGGAGGCCGACCATTGGATTCCCACATTTGAAAGGTCATATTGGTGCGCAATAGGCGGTGTGTCGCATTGGGCCAAACCTTGTTGAGACAGACCGTAAGGACCGTATCGGTGGCACCATTTTGTGCTTGAATCAGTTCTTGTTTGTAACTTTCATGTGCGGCACTCTCTTGTGTGGCGACAAACCGTGTTCCCATGACCACAGCCGCTGCTCCCATGGACAATACGGTTTGAATCTGTGCCCCCGTCGCAATACCACCGGCCGCCACTACAGGAACGGCACCCGCGACTTGTTGCAGCACCTCGGAAAGTGCCTCCTTCAAAGGCATGTTGCCCTGAACATGACCACCCGCCTCAATTCCTTGAACGACAAGAAAATCTGGCTTCAACTCCATGGCCTTTTTTGCTCCATTGGCATCGGAAACCTGAATACCCATAATCGACTGGTTGGAGGCGGCACGCAATTGGTTCACCATGTATTCACTGGGCAATCCCCATGAGAATAAAAACGCCCGGACGCCGGCATCCAGTGCAGTCGAAAAGGCTAGAGGAGAAAAGTTGAGAACAAAATTGGCCAAAAAGACTTGGTTTGTTTTCTCTTGAACTTGATGGATTTGCTCCAAGGCAGCCGCCGGTTCTCGAAAGCCCAAAGGAAGGGTCCCCAATCCACCTGCATTGGCCACCGCAATCACCAACTTGGGAGATGCTGCTCCGTCCATTCCAGCCTGAACAATGGGATATTTCAGACCAAACATGTCCATAAAGGAACGTGATTGAGCACTCAAGATATCTTTCATCCTTTTTCGAATCCGTAGAAAACAGAGTGAGATGAATGTGAGCAAACGGAGCACCCGAGACACACCTCACGGACTGGGTGTCTTTTTGTGCGTTCACACACGGAGCAAGGATCTTCTTGTGTATCTTTTCCACATTGTTGAATTGTCCTGTTTTAATGGTGATTTGGATCCAAATATGATCGCTTCAAAAAGGGCGACCGGCCAAAAAGCGTCGCTTTGATAGTCGCTTAAAGAGACGCTTCTGAGTAGCGTTTGGACACGTCAGTTCCCATTGGGTTGATTTGTGCTGATTGCCAGTTCGGGTATCACAAACCTACCGCCATTGTCCGTAGTGTTGTTTGGATTGCATCATCGCTATCTCTGTGCTGGCTTCTGACGAAGACTACGAGGTTGATCCACTATAGTCCATAAACTTGCCTTTTGCGGCTTCATTTGTATTTGATCAAAACCTAATACACCAATTCAATGAGATTGTCGGCCATCGTCCTTGTTTCCTGTCTCCCAGTGCTTACAGCGGCATTTGGCGTTGTGACCAGACAACAAAGCACTAGACACAATGGAGTTGCACTTCGAATGGGCCTTTTCGACGGTGTGAAGGACGCCTTCTCTGCTCCTGCATTGGAAAGATCAGCAATCGACAGTGAGCGAGAAACTCCGATTGACCGATGGATGGGATGGAGTGTTGTTTCGGAAAACGACAAGGTTCAAAAAGCTGTTGCTGGTACGTAACACGAGGACGACCGACACACTTTTAACTGTGTTTGCTGCTTCGGGTCGCGTATCCAGGCCTCTTGGATTGCTTCGTTTGGCAGTGTGTTCTCACTGAATTTTTTTGGGTACAGTGAGTGCGGACTTTGTTGATGCCATGGACAAGGGAAATTACGTCGCAGTGGAGCTAGCCAAGCCAATGGGCGTTATTTTTGAAGAAAATGATTCGGAATATGGTGGTATTTTTGTACAAGCCTTGAAAGAAGGAGGCGCTGCGGCAGAGGATGGTGTGTTACAAGAAGGTGATCAATTGGTTGCTGTGAATACTGCCAAAGTGAGTGGACTTCCATTTGACGAAGCCCTCGGAGTGATTGTAGATGCGGAAGGAGATACAACAAAATTGGTTCTTTTCAGAGGTAGTGCAAAGCAGCTTTACGGAAAGACTGGCGCCAGTCAAGAGTGGTTGGATGAATTTATTGCCAGTGGCGGTGTAGAAGCTTCAGCCGCTTCTAGCTAGAACAAATATACTTGACAATGATGACTAATTCCTGATAGAATAAGGTATCTACACATGATAGGATTCCTTCAAATCATCCATTCCACACTTTGATGATCATCAATCACTGGAGGTGTCGATGACGGCGTGCTGTCACTTCCTCGCTCATGTACGGAAACACGGCCGCAAACTCTGTGGTGCGAACATGACTTCTTCGAGGGAAAAGGGGCGACAAAATGAGATTTAATATGGGGCTCTATGTCTTTTTAATTCTAATATATGTATATATGTATATGCTTTGTATGTCTTGTCTCTTTTCAATCACAGCCTCAACGCTGTCGATGAGTCGCCTCTATCATTCTGGTGACCAGACCATAGCTTGATTTATGCAACGACCGATCATGGTGCTCAAGCGAGCGCTGATTTCATGGGTTTTGTAACGCTTGAATAAGCTTCCAACCATCCCGGATCAACCAACTGCGTGTTTGGCTTACCTGATGAGCATCCCACGACAGAATCATCAAAGTCTTCTACCAAGTTGTGCGCAAGTTCTGGCCAATGGTGGCGAATGTAGTCTTGAGCTATATCCACTGCAACCATTCCGCAATCTCCGTACTGTTCCTTACTGGCAATATGTATTTGGCGTCTGTCGGGTTCGGGGACACCATAGAAGGAAACACGACCCCAGAGATCTTCAGGAAGGTGGAAATGGTGGCCATTCCACAAGCAGAGAGGTCGACTCTTGCTTACAATGTTGGTTTCCTGAACGATCTGATCAAGTGCGCTGAGCACTCTCCCACAGGCAGCACCGCACCAGCCCTGTTTTTGGACAGGCCAGCTGACAACCAGACCGCAAACATTCATGTCTTGCACAATGTGAGAAATCTCTTCGAGCACACACTTTTTGACTACTTTCTTGTTCTCTCTGATTTCATACTGCAATGGTATGGAAGAAAGTCTGTACACCGGATCTTCTTGGCTTGGATGAGACGTTGTGGCCAAGTCGATGCTTCTCTCGCCCATGTGGACTGAGAGTAAGGCAGCTCCACTTATCTTCTTCCAGTCTAAAGCATGAGCAACTTGCGATGGAGACGCGAGAACCCGCGTGATGGTCTTATTCACAGCTGGTAGTGGCATTTCGGAGACTTCACCAAAGGATCGAATCAGATTTGTGAGCACAAGATCACTTCCAACGTTTGGATCGACTTGACAGATGAGATACCTGATTGCGAACAGTCAATCACGTCCGTACCAAAGGCCGAGATTACGGTTGTTGATTGCTTGTTTCACTTCGCTTTTTGAGTTTTGCGATCCGCACAGCGATGGCGATCCAGGGCCGTTGAAAATTCCCTTGCCTGCAATCGAATGCGCACAATGGGAATGGGAGATGATTGTGATTCCGAGCAATCAGATTTTGTTTCGCTTCGGTTTTTGTGGCGGTTGAAAGTTGAAATGGGAACCATCTGTAGTACTTATTGATTCACAGTAACCCAGGTTTTTAGTACAGATTGCGTCGCATCTTCTCATTCTTATTTTTCAGACCTCGCCTCAATACGTTTACTCCCAATTGCGATACGGAAGCTGCGTAGGATTGGAACACTTAGGTGTCCACGTCTTTTAGGGAGACAATAAAGTATTCTATCAACTATCTAGCGTCCTGTCAATTGTGACCCTTTTGTTTGCTGTGCACCTTTCATCTTTCATGTATACTCCTTTGACCGGTCCCGAGAAACGACAACAGAAGAGGCCCTCTAGCCTCTAGGTAGCTACAAATTTAACAAACTCAAAGTAGCGATTGAGTCCTTGTTCCAATTTCCGAGTTTGGTTGGTGGAGGGGTAAAAGTTTCTCGATGAACTACCTAGCTATTCTTCCCCTCCTCCGGCGGTGACCTCAAGATGTCGTCCGTTCTCCGACTGATCGAACATGGACGAAAGGCACTAGCCAAGGCTAATAGAGAGCAATCTCGATGTCCAGTGTTAAATTGAGACCTAGAGTGTCAAGGTTCCCTCTACCATTTGTAGGAGTAGGAAGTACTCCTAGCTAGCAAGAGGATGGTTTCGGATTTCGGACTCTACTCCTAGTAGCTAGAGGATTAGGATTAGGTAGGTACTCCTAGCGAGCAGCGAGGAAAAAATAGGTCTGTCCATTCGCCGCCGCCCCAGTCAAATTTCCTCAAACCTCAAACCAAGAACCAGAACTCAAGGACGTGGATTGCATTGGGAAAGTTAGGCTTAAATAATCGTAGAATTATGAGTGCAAACATTATTTGGCTCAAGAAATAAGCCTAATGTCCAATGTCCGCTAGTTGAGGGATTAATAAAATGGTCCTTACCCAATACGATTGTATTAAAAGTAGACTGAATTGCCCTTTCAGGGCTATAAAATTCCAGTGGAGGACGCTCTTGAAAGCAGTGTCGAGATTCCGCTGGGGAGTATTATAATGTTCATCCTGATCAGTAACTACAAGTTTGGTAGTTTTCGAGCCAGAGCATACTCCTTATCCTTTCACAGCAACATTCAAATTATCTTGGAAAGTGAGAATGGGGACTGGACACTTCCTTGGTTGGTCGTTGTTCCCGTCCAGCCACACATGGAGGCATCCACTTCGGTTGCAAAAGCGCTGAGAAGTCCTGAATGGAGTGGCCGGCGCGATTGTCGCAATAATTCTTTGCAACCTAGGATCGACAAACTTCAAACCGCGCAGTGGACTGTGGAAGGTGCTTCTACGCAGGCTTTGATGTAGTTGCGCCCACCACAACCAACAGCAGCAAAGCTCATTCCTCCCACTGATAACGCTTCCTTGACCCAAAGAGACGAAGGGAAATTGATATTGAAATTGCCTTATTTTCATCGTTGAGAGGTGTTTGGTTCAGACCAATCTTTGTTGAAGCATCGTTGTTAGTCTCGCTGGGAGAGCCTTCGGACAGAGCTGCGGAAAAGCGCGACAATTCACTCTGGTGCGGACATTGGTTTGGTTTGCCGTGAATACTTTCAAAGGGGAAAATACCAAGGGCAGAGTGACTGTTGATAGTGGTTTGTTTGGTGGATAAGATGCAGAATCACGCATTTATTGGAAAACTCGGTGGAACGAGAGGGCAGGAGTGGAAGAATCGAGCCTCTTGTTCTTCATGGACCTTGGTGCTTGCGTTGTTGCTCTCAAACGCGAAACTCCAATTCGCGGAAGCAGTTTCTTTTGGTATACCCGGAACAACGCAAACTATTAATGGTTATGATCGAGAGAAAGGAACAGATGCTTTTTGTTGGAAATCTAAAAGTGCTGAGGAAGGAATTCCTTTTTCCAACCCGTTGATCAGAGATTTCGTTGTGAGTTTCGATGGTGTGAAGATTCAGGATGCCTGTCCGGTGGGGAATAACATATCGGGTGTTCAACCCAGTGAACATGTCAGTGATGGAGAGATTCTTCCGACGCATCGAGAATACAATTACACGATCTTTTTGGATATCAACATGACCTCGCTTTGCGCCTCGGCTGGGTTTACCAGTGATCGAGGACCAGGATTTATTGCGTAGCAAGTGTTTAGTTGTGTGGCGGGCACTTCAGGATTCTGTTCCCCATATGTTCACGAACAAGCTATTGCCCGTTATCGTGAAGCCGCGGCGGCTGCTCGTGCCAGTGAAGGTGGTGGATCCAGCTGGGGAGGCGGCGGAAGCTCGGGTGGTTCTTCCGGAGGATCCAGCTGGGGTGGCGGCAGAAGCTCCGGTGGATCTGGAGGGGGGTCCGGAGGTGGAACTGAAACAGGAGATTCTGAAGGAGGTTCCGGAGGTGGAAATGAAACAGAAGGCTCTGGAGGAGGTTCCGGAGGTGGAAATGAAACAGAAGGCTCTGGAGCAGGATCCGGCTCTGGATCGGGTGGTGGCTCTGGATCGGGTGGTGGCTCTGGCGGGGGATCAGGAGGCAGCAGTAATCGCCGTCAGTGGGTGTATATCCGCGGTACCATCCATGGTGGTACTCATATTCATTCTGGATGGGTATACATCAACCTTCCAGTCGAAGAAGGCCCTATTTTCAAAGATCTCCGTATTGATATTGAGCAAATTGCTCTCGTCCCTGGTGACTATGTGTCTATTGCCGCGGCGCAGTTGTATTTCTGGGAGGAGAGCGAAGTTGAAGGCGAAGAACCATGGATTTCCCGTATTGATATGGCCAATATCTTGCACGGCAAACAAAGTTTAGTCCACTATCAACTACCCCCTGAGATCTTGGACGTCCCGAATGAAGTCATCTATCTCTCCTATGGCCTGATTGGATTGACCTCACTGGGTCTTTCCTTCCTTTTGTACCAGACAGTGAAACATCGTGATCATCAGATCATGAAGTTGAGTCAAGGACCATTTTTGGTGGTTTTCCTAGCCGCAGGTTTGACAGCAAATGTGTTTGTTTTCCTCAAGGAGCCTTGCAACGACTTCTACTGTCGCACGAACAACCTTGTAATTATGGTTAGCTTGCAGATCTTTTATGCCATTACAACTAGACGTTTGTGGCGTATTCATGCCCTCATCTCCCCCCTGCTCCTCAAGACACTGTCCACACAGGATTCTACCTGGGTTCGTGTGCAAAAGTTTCTGCAACGTTACCTCGGTTGTTGCTTCAAGCGATCCGAATTACAGAAAGTCCGAAACCAAGTATCTGAACTTCAGTTGTCCATTCTCATTGCTCTCTTGGTATTCCCTCAAGTCTTGATACAGCTTTTGGCGTTCTTTATTCAGCCGTACAAACGGATGATTGATTTCAATTCTGACGAGAGCACCAGAAGGGCCAAATGTGACTGTGATGAAGATCTCGAAAATTTCGAGACCATTGTCAATTATGGTTACGCAGTTTTCTGCCTTCTCATTGTAGGTCTGCTAATAATGGCCGTTCAATCGCGTAAACTTCCTTCACTCTTCAACGAATCCAAGAACATATTCGACAGCACTTTGTCAAGTCATGTCATCATGGTTATGGGTGTGGCTGTTGTCCTTGTCACTCAAGAGCCAACGACATCACCCGCCGTTTTGTACTTGGTGTGGGTCTTCCTCGTGATGAGTATGACGCTTAACACTTCCATCCGGATTGTATTACCGAAATTGCGAATGATTTGGAAGGGCGAAACGGTGATTGTATCACAACTGGTGATGGATCACACCAAGGAAACTCGCAAGTCTTTGGTTTGACGTTTGTCAAGCAACATGTCCAATGACAAGAAAACGGCGCGGGCGCTTCTCTATGATTCGACAAGTCTGAATGTGTCAGGCACGGAAGCGAACCAAGGATACATGAATAGTAAATCCAGTGGTGCAGATACGCCAGACGAAAAGTCAAGCAAAATCATTCCTTCCGAAGTGGAAATGGAAGAAGCGAACGGAGACACGACCGTGGACGAGAAAGGTTCCGATGAGTCTGGTCAAACGGATGATGTTGTAACAAATACTGAAGGTGAAATGGGTGAAGAGTCTTTGGAGCAAGCTCCGCATGCAGCACTTACGAAAAAGAATGTGCTGATTGCCGCCTCCGAGAGATACGAGGAAGGCTCGAGCGCTCTGAAAAAAGAGAAGAAGAGGCACTTGCTGATCGAAACGGACCATGCACCATCACGATGGCTTCTTTTGCGCATGGTAGACGCCCAAGAGCACTTGAGCCGTGTCACGCAACGAATCACGTCAGGAATGGCCGTTTCTCAGTCAGATTGGGAACACACGCGACGGTTGACAAGGAAGATGGGAGATACTTTCTCCAACGAAGTTGCCTTTTCTTGGGAAGTCAAAATTGATGAAGAGGAAGTAGAAGAAGAAGAGGTTCCGTTTGTGTCTGAAGTGCTGGACATGGAGTCCACAATCTACGAAGAATCAACCGCTACTTCGGAATTTGGTGAAAGAGCTTTCTAGGCTACTAAGGAAAGACGAACACTTCTGTTTCAAGAATATTTTGCCTCTGGTGGCTGATGACTTTGTTTGACCCTCTTCAATTTTGGTTTAATGTATTCGGTCAACCATCCGCCCTGTGTAATGCTCCCCGTCGCCTGCGTCATTAATGTAAAATCCTCCTCCACATACATATTATCATAGTTACGTCAAACGTCATTCACACTTCTATTAATGTCTCCCTCCGCCTCTCTCTATTCATTCCGATGCGTCGTAGTAGTAGTTATTACATGCATTACATATGATCTCAAGAGTCTGTGTAGAAAACATCCTGTTCTTCCGTTGAAAAGTTTGTCATCTTCCCATGTAGAATAGGTCAAAAAGCCTGGAGTGGCTAGCACCATTGGAGGCGGGTAGCACATTCCCTTGTTCTTTTTGTTCGTTGTTCGTTGACAAAGGCCACATCACTTTTCTATCAATCAGAATGTCCAATGTCCCTATCAACAACACAAGGAAATCTATTACGATGGCTTCCGAAAACAGCATCACTACTGAGCTTTGGGGGTTCCAGCTTGACCCTCGTATCGGTGGCTCGTGTGAGTCACTCGGCCGGCACAATGGCATCCTCTTCGTCGACCAGGGCGACCACTGTTTATCGTTTATCATCGAATACTGGCTTGCATCTCCATCTGCGATGTTTTGCTCTCCATCTTTTATCTACTGGGCCCTCTGCCGGTCCCTCGTGATGGTGATGAAACATTGGAATCATACAATATTCGAAATGCTCGTGGCAATTGGACCACGTGTACATTTCAAGGAGCTCTTTTTCAACCTGGAATTGGAGAATTCTACTATGCAGTTTGTTTATCAATCTACTACGTCTTGGTAATCCGGTATAACATCAAGGAACGAACGTTGGCTCGTTTGTTTGAGCCGGTCATGCACGCGGTCGTTTTGTCAATCTTTGTGGGGTTTGCCATTCTGGGTGTGATTGTCGATGTATATCAGCCGATGCCTCTCGTGAATACTTGCATCTTGGTTTCCTATCCCTACGATTGTGAAGAGAACCCTCCTTGTACCCGTGGGCCTGACCGCGCCAGTAAATACAATTTCGGTATGAACCTCATTCCAGGCATTGTTCTTATCGTTATTTTGGTCCTTTGCCTCGCCACTGTCATGTGGACTGTATGGCAACACCACCGACAGCACATCCGATTCTTGAATAACAACACTCGCACATTTATGAACCCTGAACCATCGACTGACACTTTGGTTTCAGAGCCTCCTGAACAACAGGAGAGTAGACCAAGTGAACAATTTTCCCCCATGTCTTTCTCTCCGAGAGGTTGGCTTGGACGAATCAGTAGCCAGGAAGAGCAGAACTCTTCGACAAGACGACAATTTCAAAGCGATGTGGACCGACATACTGCACAAACACATCGAGTGTTGCTGCAGTGCTTTTTGTATGGCTTCAATTACATCAATTCCACCATTTGGTTGACGATTTATAGCATTCTTGTCATTCGAGGCGAGGGTGACCGTGCATTTGGGGATCTCCTCTGGATGACCATGCTCTCCCGTGCCGCTGCTCCCATTTATGGATTTTTCAACTTTTTGATTTTTATCAGTCCGCGGTACGTACAAGTACGAAAGCCAGTACTGTCGTCGGCTCTACAATTGCCGCAAGGACAACTCAGTCCTTTGGCGGCCCTCTGGCATGCCGTGTGGTATCCCACCATCAGCAACCCACACACAAGTGCCTTCCCTCGTGACAGTAGTAGTGGCCAGTCTCCTGTTGAATTGACAAGACCAGGAGCCTGAAAGGCAGAGTTATTACCTTCTCTGGTAAACAAAATACAGTCTTTCCACTGCACCCAATAAGAATGACCACAACATCAACTCTCAGGCATGGAGGCAAGGCACAGGTGGACATAATCCAACGAAACGAGGCATGTCTTCATTCCAACGAGATACCAGTTGTGTTCCCCAAAGGTTTCATCAAGAACTTCTAACTTGTATACAAATGAAACAAAAGTAGGGATGAGAAAATATCTCGAGGATTTATCCTGAGTTAAGAAGATGCCGTGCTCAACTACACCTTCAACGTTTTGCTCTCTGGAAAAGGCCGTCGTGGGCACGCCCATTCCATATTGACACTTTGTTCAAGCTCATACGCTACAGGTAAGAGCATAGTCTGGGCCGAAAGACAGCATAACTGAGCGGATGAAAAAGAAAGAAAAAGAAAGCACATATCATCAACGACTCACGTCAAGTAACTCTGGATTTGTTCAGAAGCATGAACAGTCAATTCGAAAAAGCTGCTACTGCTGCAACTTCACTTGTCCTACCGTCGGGACACTTAAGATTTTTCGTTTATCCCGGTGTACATCGGCAGCTGGTCAACAAACTGCTTCCCAAACTTGGTATCATAGCCGTCCTAAAACCAGCGCGTTTTTGAAAAAGCTTATTCGCCGGTTTGAAAGATCATAATGGTACCCTTCGCTTTTGCCCTGCTCACTTGCCTGTGGAAGTATGTGCTATTGATATGGAATGCAGAACAGCCAACCTACGGTAGTCCGCCTATCAGCGATAGATCCCATACTATCCCTAAAGAGGAATAAGTGCCTCTAGCTAGAGCTATGCACACTATGCACTGGGCGAATTGAGTACGCTCCCCCGCTTCTCGCCCTCGCTCTTTCCGGGGTCGATCTGTAGTCGTACTAGAATCTCCCTACCAACATCACGTAGATAGAAAATAAGAAGCTCCTACGAGCTCGTATAACTCCGGCGTCGTTGGTCCCATCCGTCTACTAGTATCTCGCTACGAGTACGAGTACGAGTACTCGTAGAGAAGTGTCGTACATAATATATTTGGTAGGGACTACGGATGACTGCTAATAAAATTGCCCCGCACCGCACCCATCAGGTCAAGAAGGGACCGACGGACGAACGCAGAAGAGAAGTTGACGTCATCACGGATACGAGTTCAAGGAATGAGTCATTGTTGGTTGGGACTGTCGTGGGAACTACACGTCAGTACAGAGTATCGTATCCCAACCAACATGCAAATGATGAAGTTTGATCATAAGTTAATGGAAAGAGATAACAGCGGCAGTTTCACGGATCTGATCACCCATTGATCCTGTTGGCGGTTCTCTTTTCGTTCTCTTTTTCACTCCCTGACTGCCATAGCCAACCACTCTCTCGTTGTGTTTGTGTCGCTCCCTTCGGGTTTGCGCCTTTCGTGATGTATGATTGGGCTGGGACTTCGGAATCCTCGCCCTCTGTGGGGTCGTCAGGTGAGTCTGTTTCTGTTCTTGTGACCGGGGGGGGGGGGGGGGGCCCTCCGTTCGGGCCCTCTCTACGGTATCCTGCGGATGGAAGAGTCCGTGTTTTTGGGACTTTGTCGTGGAGTTATCGGGTCGGGTCAGCGCGTCTGCTTGCGCCGTGACTGTTCGATTGCTTCCCATACATCCAAGAAAGTTGATTGGGCCAGCATCGCGGGCGACGAGTCCCAATGCGTTTTTATTCGGGGTGCTAGTGGTTCCGATGGTGATGAGAACCCTACAATCTTTGCTTCTCCTACACTTCCGAGTTCGCTTATTCGAGAAGCGGAATGGTCTGAACTTGAAACAAGTCCGGGCAGTCTGGAAAGCTGGCAAGCCACCTTCTCCGCATTGAAGGAATCGGCTATGACGTCGGGAAATGGTACGGTGGATGGCAATATGGTGGCCCATGTTCTTCAAGATACTAAGACGGACATCAACTTTGTTTACACACCGGCAAGAAAGAAGGTGCGTTTGCCACCTCCCGTCGAGGACACCAAGCAAGGCCCCGATGCAGCTTCGAGATCTACGGATGATTCTTTCATAGCTGAGGCTCTTGCGGCCGTGAAGATGGAAAAGGCGGCTTCAGCAGTTGCATTCATTGATGTCCCAGAGGACTTGGGAAATCAGCCAACTCCGGCGTTTCGAACGCTTACTCAAGGGGCTTGGCGCGACCTACTTTCGAATGTAGCGGCGCTCAAGTCTGCTGTGGAGGAGGAAAAGATGATCCGGCAAAGTTTCCGAGGGAAGCACGACGAGCAATTGGACTCGGTCCATATGAAGCTCTCAGTGCTGCATGAGCTGTTAGGCGAGCGCCCAACCTCGTTTGGAACGTTGTCCGCTTTTGGTTTAATCGACCAGTTGACAGCGTCGACACACACGCTAGCCACATTGTTGGAAGAGACGAAACAAGCTCCAAGTGTCTCTCTTTCTCCCGAAGTGATGACTCGGATTACGTCCATGGAGGGTCATTTAGCCAACTTAAAAACAAATGTGGAAAAGATCGTGACGGAACAAATTGAAAGGTTCATGACTTCGGGAGACTTTCGAAGTCGCTTTGTTGAACCGACGATGCAGCTTCTTGCACGTTCTTCGCTGACGACTGCGGATCCAGGCGGTAAATGGGATGGAGAATTGCGAGATCTGAAGCGTCGAGTTGAAGTGTTGGAGTCAGGACGAAACTCGGGTCTATCAACAACGAGTCAGACCTCCTCGTCGTCAATGTTCGCTTGGGGAATAGCACCACCGTCCTTGGCGACCGCTCCCACTGGAACTGCAGCTCCATCACCTGGAGGCTCGGTAATCACCGCGTTGAAAGAAGAAATTGCGAAACTTAAAGCTGATGTGAAAGATTTACAAGAGCAATCGGAGTCCGATGCAATCGTTGTTGGATCAATCGTGTTCGCCTCTCGAAAGTCGTGCGACACTTGGCTCGTTCTGCATTCGGCGGTCGGTGACCCGTATGTGTTCGTTGATGCTGTCTCGTTACTTTCGCTCGCGACTTCGGATGCGAGTCTGGACGAGGGACAAGCTGCCAACCAGAGAGCGACCACTGCTCGGGTAAAGGACAAGACCCCTTACGACACCGCCTATATTGCTTCTTTCAACTTAGAAGTTCCCCCTCTCCTGGGGAAGGGCAATGATTCTTCGATGACAATCAATTCCAGAGCCCTGGCGGGGTTCCAAAGTTCATCGATTTCCATCCTCCGTCGGGCCGAGAAGGGATCCATCAGAGAGTGTTGGATTACGTAAAAGATGGACGCAAGACCTTGGAACAAGCCATTGAAGACTTGTTTGCGTTCGGGTCCGAACCATCCAGTGTGGCCCGAGAACTGTTGCTCTTGAGCAAGACGTTCTGGGATGAACTGTGCCACTGGATGGTTCGGTACCACAGAGAAATTAAGGAAGAAAGCGATGCAACGGAACACGAAGTGTGGATCCTCATATCCCACTGTGTCCGTGCAGTATTTAAAAGTCTGCGTGACGCACGCGCCCCGGGTAGAGCTTCCAATACGCCGGGAGGAATGCTCTGGGGAACGTTGAAAGCGCATGAGACAATGCGTGAGTACAGAGCTCACGACTTCAGCGGTCACCCGAGGATTGCATTGATTCTCCACGAACATCTCATTCGGTTTTCCACTCCCCGCTCCAAGTTTGATGAGGTGCGAGTCTCTTTCGATGAGAAGTTGGACAAGATCTCTCGCTCGGTAAATCAAGTGGTTGCCTTGGCAAACAAGAAAGGATCGGGAGGTGGGAACAAGGGAAGTACCAACGGAGAATCCAAAAAATGACAGAGTCAAGGGGATCTCAACCCAAGATGCAAACGAAAGTTTTATGAAGACGACAAGATGGAGCAGAGAACAAAAGAAATATCAGCGAGGGCTACGGTTAGCGAGGAGTTTAAGCTAGCGAAGAGACTTTGTTCTGACTCGAATCCTACAGAAGACGGTGTCTTGGAAAGCAAACGAACACAACTGCCTGTAGGGGCAAGCAATTTCACCGTCGGTTTGGTGTGTAGGGAGATCCCCTTTTGGTTTTGGACGACATCGCTCCTTGGCCCCGTCATTTGGATTGATCGATTGCAAGGCTCGCAAAAATGCGATTCGGTGATACACCAAGAATGGATAACGCTTTTACTGGCGAAGCCAAGGACGAAAAAATGGGGAGGAAGGAAGAGAAGTTGCTCGCAAATGGCTATCGATGAAGAGCAGGCGACGATCGACGATTCAGACGGACGATATCGCTATCCAGCGACAAACATGGTATTCTTCGATGCCATGTCGCCAGGACCTCAACATCCGGTCTGGGACATACCAAGTTTACAAATTGTTGTATGGTGGAAGAGCCGTCCCACAGCAGGACCTCCGACGGACCAGGGCTGGAGTACCACCCGTATGAGAATGGATCATGGCTTGTTGGGTGGTGTCACCACGCGAATTGACTGGGTGTATATTGCCTCCAAACCTGCGCCAGGGGAACAAGAGGGAACATCTTTTGACAACTGGTGGGACGGAGCTATTGAGTCAGGTCTGAGATTCACAAGTGTTCGTGGAATCATAGACCACACACTACACGGTCGGGTCAAAGCCGTGGACAACGAGGTAACGTCGTTGATGAATCGGAAAATGGACTGGAAAAGGGACAAGACGGCCGTTCATGTCCTGCCAAGTGTGTTCTCTCCAACTGGGTTGGTCTCTCGTCGCTTGGGAGTCCGAGAGCTGTCGCTGGCGCTAGATTTCCCCGCGATAATGAGCAAACACGCGGCAGAAGACGATTTGTCACGATGGTTGGAACAAGTGGGGCCACCCTTCAAAGCAAGAGTACAGGTTGTTCATCTAATTCGTCGATTTTTGTCGCTTCCACGATCACGCGGCCGGAATGGATCGGACAGAGAAGAGTCGGTTTCATCAACCGACGACAGGGATAAACCAGGAATGAAGGAGTGTGATGAGCCGTCCACTCTTGACGACATGGACCCTTCGTTGATTGTTGAAATGTCAGACGAGCTCAAGGACGAGGATCGAAACTTGAAGGCCACAAAGGCGGATGACGCGGAAATTCCGTACCATCTTTGGAATGACAGAATTCTGTCTCGTTACGGAGTACAAACATTCGCGGAAACCAGTCAATGATCAAAGCGTTGAGTTTGATTCGTGACGGGGCGTTGAAATATTGGAAGCGCAAGGTCTCGAACGATTTTTGGACCTGGTGGAGACTTCACAAGAAGCAGTTGAGTGATAGGGAACAAAAGGTATCGCTTGACGCCGGAATTAGCGCAATGCAACATGTGTCTCGAGCCTCATGGTGGGATTGGGACTTGGGCTCCTCTCCGTTCTTTTGGAGGATGCCCGATCGAGTATGGCACGTTGAAATGAGAGATGGAGTCAAACCCATGTGGATTGGGCCGCCACCTAGGTACAGGATTCCACAAAGAAACAATCCGGACGAGACAAGTCGAGCATTAGAGAAGAAGAAGATCAGCAAGGTTAGAAATCGAGGGTACATCGCTCCACAGGCCGGGATCCTTTCTCTTACTAGCTTCTTCTCAGTCCCCAAGGGCCCAACTGATATACGTATGGTATATGATGGAACGAAGAGTGGTCTCAACGCATCACTACACGCTCCTTGGTTCAGTTTGGCCACTGTGGATTCAATGCTCAGATCGGTTGATGTGACAACGTGGTCGGCCGATAGCGATTTTGGTGAAATGTTCCTAAATTTCTGGATTCATCCAGAAATAAGGAAATACACAGGGGTCGACTTGACAGCATTGTTTGAAGAAGAAACAAGCAAGGAATTGGGTAAGAAGAAGAAATGGGAAGCATGGGTACGCTGCGCCATGGGCATTACGGTATCCCCTTATCAGACGACCCAGTGTTCACAACGAGTCAAAAGAGTAACCTTTGGTTGCCGACTTGATAAGAAAAATATTTTTCGGTGGGCGAAAGTGGAGCTCAACCTGCCGGGAAGCCAGGACTATGATCCAGCAAGACCATGGATATGTAAGATACGAGAAGATGGAAAAATCGCGGTCGATATTCATACTTACGTCGATGATCTTCGTGGAACTGCTCCTTCAAAAGAAGAAGCACGGTTGGCCGCTAGTGCAATGGCCAAGGGCGCTGCATACTTTGGTCTTCAAGACGCTGCACGAAAACGTCGGCCGCCAAGTCAAACACCAGGAGCATGGGCCGGCGCAGTTGTCGAAACCACGGGGGACGCAGTGTATAAAACAGTATCGATGGAAAGATGGAAGAAGACCAGGAATCATGTCCAAAGATTGGTTGAATGGGCAGCAGAAGAGGAGGAAATCGACCGTAAGGAATTAGAGCGTATACGGGGTTTCTTAGTGTATGTCTCATTGACTTACCAAAGCATGGTGCCGTACTTAAAAGGCATACATTTGACCTTGGAGTCTTGGAGACCGGATCGCAACGAGGAGGGCTGGCGTTTGTCTCCAAAGGAGCGAGATGCGGTGATGGCCGATGATGAGAAAAGGACTCTTGCTCAAGGTCCCGCCCCACTTCGAGTAAAGAAGGCAAAACGATTCAACGATGATGTAAAGGCCTTGGAGGACCTCACGTCAGGTGACACGCCTCCGCAATTGTTGGCTCGACCACGAACAGGTTCGCAGGTGGTCATCGTCTTTGGAGATGCCTCAGGCAAAGGTTTCGGCTCATCGTTGTGGGTCTACGGTGGAAACGAGGTAGACACGGAACATGGTCTATGGACTCGCGAGTACGGAGCCAGGTCGTCCAACTTCAGAGAGTTGTACAACCTGATTCTCCGCTTGGAATCATAAGTCACAAGTGGTAGATTGTTGCTTGGCACCGAGGTTTTTCTCTTCACCGACAACGCTACCTCCGAGTCTGCCTTTTATCGAGGAACGTCCACATCAAGATTGTTGTTTGAGCTAGTACTGCGGGCTCGCAAGCTCGAGATGAACGGAAACGTTTTCCTCAGGGTAGTTTGGGTGGCTGGCACTCGCATGATTGACCAAGGGACCGATGGTCTGTCGCGGGGAGATTTACTAACGGGAGTCATGGCGGGCGATTCAATGCTTTTCCATGTCCCACTGCACTTAAATTCAGAAGAACGATTCCCAGGAGCCGTCGACTGGTTGCTTCAGTACACGGCTGGGATGCAATGGAAGAAATTGACTCCCCAGCAGTGGTACGATGAGGCCTTCGAACGAGGTTGTTATGTGTGGAACCCACCACCGGCTATAGCAGACGTCGCTGTTGATTTGATGTGCAACTCACATCATATCCGACCCGATAACTCCCACATTTTTGTTTGTCCTGCGCTGATGTCGAATCGATGGCGCAAGAAGCTCGGGAAAATTGCTGATATTGTTTTTACAATACCGGTTGATTGCTGTTTGTGGTCGAAAGGCCAACATGAACCTCTAATAGTCGCGTTCGTTCATGCCCATCTTTTTCACAGGCCATGGCAAGTTTCAAGAGCAAGACACATATTGGATGAGGTCCACAGTGGCTTGTCAGAAGTGTGGTCATCCACTACCTGCCTTGACGGGAGTTGTTTGCGGAAATTTTGGATGTACACGGGGCACTAGTGAGCGATGCACGGGAGCATGGCATGCTCAGTGTTATGTCCAAGACGCGAACAATCGTTTCCCAGTGCTGGAAGCTGGCGATCTCGACGACGCGTTGATCGACCCGAATGGTCTCGACAAATTCGAGGATGATGCCAAGCGTTTTCAGGAGAGCAGGGACGGCGACCACTTCATGTGTCCATTCCAATGTGATGCCTGTATGTTTTACAACATGAAAGGTCGGTTTCGTCGAGAAGACTCAAAGGAGGATGAGATGCTGGCGATTTGCATCCGACGAGCGATCCTTGACGCCTTTTGGGCGAGAGAGCGATCAACCGCAGAGAAGAATTGGAGGGAAATGAGGAATCTGCAAAAGACTGCGAACCTCATTGGATTAAGCGAACCTCTGCCTCAGCGAGGACCTTTTGAAATTGGAGACACTTTTGGTATGTCGATCGCGTGTGTGTTGTTGATGAAGAGTCTTCAGGAGGGAAGAAACGCAAAGCACATACAATTTGAGACGGCCAGAAAGGTTCGCTCGGTGGTTTCAAATTTCATCCATACATTGCCGGGGGGAACAGGCCTGTCGACGATGGGCACGGGTGATAGAACTGCACTCATGTTCACATCCAGTCCGACAAATAGTTTTTGGTTCAAGCGCTTTATGGCGGGATGTCACCGTCGAATGGGAGACGTCTGGATTCCAGACAGGGCGGTTACCTTGGAAGAGGTGCTGTGCGGATTGAGCATTCTCGAGAAAGAGTGGGAGAGTTTTCCTCAAGGACAAAGGAAGTTGGAAATTGCCTTATCGGGAGCGCTGGTAGTCATTGGGTTTTGTGCTGCTCTACGAGGGGAGGAGATCCCACAAGTAGACGTTGGTTTGTTGCGGAAATACTGGGAAGAAGGATTGCACTGCTCAGCCGTGGCCCATGTTCCTTTGGCGCTGGCGGGTAGATTCGAACAAACTGATGGATCGTTTCGACTTTACATCCAACCCCTGGCGGATAAATCGAGCTCTGGTATCGAAATCAGGAAGTGGATTGAAAGAGCGATAAGAGAATTGCATATTCGAAAGGTCACACAGGGACCCCTTTTTCGACGAGTGTCAAAGACTGGAAAGGTTCAAAGAGCGCTGATCGGAGACCTCGACCAGTTATTCCATGGATTATGGAAACGAATCAAGCACCAACGACCGGACATTCTACCCGAGACAGTCAAGGTAGAGGAGGAATTTAGCGCAAGAAGGTCCTTTCGACGAGGAGCAACCACAACGGCACAGAACAGAAAGCTTGGACCTGAAGTCATCGAAATGAACAATCGGTGGAGAAAGCATTTGCGAAGTCGAGGAGTTCTCCCCGGTATGACGATGATGGAGAGGTATACAGACGCCAAAGCATCTGTTGAAGCATTGATACAATTTTCGGAGGGACTCTGATGGGAAGGAGAAGAAGGATGAGCGAGGAAGGCAATAACAAGCGGCGATGCGAAGAGGATACAAGTGTTACTTACCGAAATGGGGAATTGGCTCGACGGTACTCTGAAAAGAGTAAAGTCTAGCTCGCTTGCTATTGCCAGCTTGCCTGCAGACGCTGCAACGGCTTATCCTGCAGACGATATACAATGGCTTGGCAGCCGGAGTATGTTGGCAAGATACTTGTGATGATATTTCAGGGTATCTTGGCTCCTAACGGGGTTTGTTATTGGGATGGCTACGTGGTTGGATGCACACTCGCACGCAATGGACAGAAGTCGTACGGGATTCCGAGTCCCGCGGTTCTGGAGCGAATCACAATACCCGCCCTCCTTTGGGAAAGGATGGGTGGGGGGCTTGCCACCCCAGAGTACTGGTACATGTAACTATAAGAGTAGTAGAAGTTATGCGACAAAGATCTGATAAGTGAGGAACAAGAACCTATCCTGCGATCTTACAAGGTTGGAAGATTCATATGCCCTACTAATATTCTCTCGTATTATTGCTCGCGAGTTCTCACCTCCGGACGAGCAAGAAGCTACGGGCATTAACTATTAACTCTACGAACGACGTTGCTCTCTCAAGTAAATCAATGGTACTGGTGTTGTGGGCAAGATGAAAGCGGCAGTCGAATCATTTGTGTCTTTGACAGGTTACTAGCCTTGGATGATGGTGAATGGTTTGATGATGAATGTGTCCTGCATCGGCCATTGCACGATGCTTAGCTCCGAGCTCCGCTTACGATAGCCTCTAGCTACTATCTAACGACTGCTGCGTGCTCCTCGAATAGCTGCAATATGATATTCTTATACAAGATGAATGATTCTTTCTCAGAATCAGACAGAAACACGTGCATAGCGAGCCAATCCCCATTCTCACTTTTGTCAACAGGCCGTCGTTTGATGGTTGATGCGTCTCTTTTTCACGCAGCAACAAAATCCGAAAACGGGAAACGTATCAACTATCAACCTTAACCCGAACAATTGCTCAGATTTGTCCTGCGTGACATTCTCTCTAGATAGACATTCTCGAGGCATCCCTTTTCCCTTTCTCTACCTTTCGCTGGAGGCTGGAGGAAGCATGAACAACGAGCTACGAGTACCGGTTACCGTTACCGGGAGGCCTTGGGATTTGAGGTTGGGAGTAGCCTTATTAATTTTTTCGCAGCCTCCTTTATTATTTACGAGTATTTTTATTTGGGGGTCGTTGTAGTCTTTAGGGTTGAACTGTGACCGCGCGACCGTGCGAAATCATCTTCCGCCGATTTGTATTCGGGTTTCTGTGGTATCTACTGTTTTGTTCAGTGTCAACTCTGCTTATGCATACAGGAAACAGCCACTGTCTGCCTGTTTACTGTTTCGCCAGACAAATTCATCGCGGCACGAATTCATTTGTCAACACCAACAAGCAACATCTTTCTGAACAAGCAACAGAGGTTGTCAGAGGAGGGCGAGCCCTGCAGTCATTGACCTCATGAAAAGCCGTACCACGCCGAACTGCAATAACTCAAGATGGTTACGGTCCTTATCGCTGTTGATACTGGCCGTTTCGGTGGACTTCGTCGGCTCTGCAGGAATTCCAGGAACGACACAAACCATAAGTGGATATGACACCGAAATGGGTGTGGATCCGATCTGCTGGAGTTCTCAGAGCGATGAGAATGGTCTCGAGCTACCGAATCCTTTGATCAAAGACTTTTTGGTGAGTGTCAGTGGTGTAACCTTACTACGAGCTTGTCCTCAGGGAAACACCATGTCAGGAGTGGCGCCAGATGAACTAGTTCTCTACGGAGAGCGATTACGAACCACAGTTGAGTATAATTTCACTGTATCGTTGGATATCAACTTGACATCTTTGGGGGCTACACAAGGATTCACGAGTGATGAAGGTCCTGGATACATTGCGGTCCAAGTGCTGAATTGCTTAGCCGGAAGCGCTGGTTTTTGTTCCCCCTTTATCCATGAAGAAGCTAATGCACGGCTAGCTGCTGCTGAAGCTGCGGTTAGAGCCGCCAATCCCAATATTGAAATTCCACCCCCACCCCCACGCCCAAGGGGTGGCTTACACGGTGGCAGTCACGTTCATTCCGGTTACACCAAAGTGTACTTGCCCTTTGATGAAGGTCCAATCTATAAGAATATCCAAGTTGAAGTCCCCATGGCGGTGCTGACTCCCGGCCTCTATTTTTCCATGGTATCTGCGCAAATGTACTTTGAGAATGCTACCGAGCTAGGAGAAACGCAGTTGTGGCGGTATGACATGGGGAATGCCTTGTTTGGGGATCAGCGTATGCTCACGTACCAAGAACCTGTTGTGGTGTTGGATGTTGATAAAGAAGTTCTCTACTTTGCTTATTGTCTGATTGGAGTGTCTTCCTTGGTCATTCTCTTCCTTTTGATGCAAACGATCAAGCACCGAGATCATCAAATCATGAAATTGAGCCAAAGCCGATTCTTGATTGTGTCTCTTGTGTTTGCACTAGTGGCGACAGCCACCAGTTTCCTTTTGGAGCCCCGCAATGACTTGTATTGCAACGCTTCTACCATCTTCACGGGTATATGCTTGCAAGTTATGTATGCTATTACTCTGGGAAGATTATGGCGAATCCATGCCTTGATTAGCCCCATGCTTCTGAAAACATTTTCTCCTGAGTCTACCCTATGGTCTCGCCTCGTGAATGGACTCAAGCAATGTTTCTCCAAGTCCTTCTGTTGTTGCCGTGAGCACAAACCAAAGAAACTTCGGACTCAAGTCAGTGATTCCAAATTGTGGATTGTCATTGCCCTTTTGTCCGCACCTCAAGTAATTATACAAGTTGTTGGGGTGTTGTTGCAACCACAGACACGGACCATAGACTTGAATGACGATGAAAGCAAGGGCCGAGCGACATGCAGTGTCGGTGGTGGCTCATCCTTGTGGGGCACCATCATCTACTATGGATTTATTGTCTTTTGTATTCTGGTGATAAGTGTTCTCTTGATGGCATGGCAATCACGCAAGCTGCCATCCTTGTTCAATGAATCCAAGACAATATTCGACACCACTCTGACGAGTTTCATTATCCTGATAATGGGATTGGCCGTGGCTCTCGTTACTCGAGATCCGACCACTTCTCCCTCTGTGACATATCTCATTGCGATCTTTGTCGTAATCAGTATCACAGTCAATACATCCCTGCGCATTGTACTGCCGAAGCTTTTGATGGTTTGGAGAGGCGAAACGGTGGTTGTGTCCAAGTTGGTGATGGACCATACTCGCAAGGTTCGCGAATCAGGCGTTAGCAGCTCCGTCTACCAGGATTTCACTATTACCCCGAATAGCGGTATTAGGAAAAGTTCGGGGGCGTCGATGAGGAGTTCCGATCTGGATCGTTCATCGGGAGGAGACGTTACGCGAAACAAGCGATCCCATGGAGATTTCGAGACAGAAGACATTACAGAGAGTTTCAACGAGGTCCAAGGCCCCGCTTCGGAACCTTTTGTTGCCCGGAAGGTCCCCACCCGTGGAATGTTATCTCCCCAGTTGAGCACCAGTATGCCCAGCTTGAGCACGTCTACCCTGTTGAGGCCAAGACGAACGTTTAAGAAAGGGGAAATTGTGATTGAGAGCGACCAAGCACCGTCCAGAAGACTGACTCTCAAAATGATTGACATGCAAGCACAACTAGATCGAGTAAATCGAAGAATCATGTCAGGCATGATGGTGTCTCATGAAGACTGGGAGGAAACACGAAGACTGGCAGGGAAATTTGGCAACATTTTTACCAGGGAAGTTGCGTTTGGTTGGGAAGAGACGGAACCAGAACCAGAGAACGCTGAGGCATTTATTGATGATGCACCGCGAGTTGAATCTGTTATTGAAGCTACCATCGAAGAGGAGAATGAAGAGTTGTCCAAAGACCCAGAGTTTGTATCAGAGGAGCCCTCCGAGTCTGAACCGGCTGAAGATGAGCCTTCTGTTACAGAGGCACCCTCTGAGTTTGTTCAAGAGCATCTGTCCATATAGTTTATATTTTATAGTTTAGTATTGAACAAGGCTTTCGTGTGCTATGACGTTATGACCCTCAAATCCCACATTGCAAAAAGAACCTGAATGGAAGCCTTTTTTCGAACGAAATGACAAATGCTAAATTGTGGCGGCAGAGTCACTCTCAAGCATGCGTCCAAGACGACACATTTGTTTATTCATCGGATATAATATAAATTACCGCTAGGTTGTCGACGTCATCATTCATTCTTACCCTCTTCACTCTTCATATCAGGAGGATATTGTTGCATTGAACCTCGCTTCTTGATCAAGCAGAAACCGTTTACCAATGGTGGATTTGCTTGTTGCAATCTTAGCTCTTCATTTTTCTGGAAGTGTCGGCTTTCTTCGTTCTTCGATTCTAACGAGGAGAACTTCAAGCACAACATCACATTACCGATGCTTGCCGCATAAGCATGAGAAACAGTCAGATCGACAATCAGCAGGGATCCCTTGCAGATGTTTTCAGATTATGAATGATCGTCAAGGATTCACCGAGCTAGTTCAGGTACATTGCTCAGGGTGGGGAGGAACGCGATTGCTTCGGAAATTCGGCAGAAAAAGAGGTGTGTATACATCAACGGAAAGACATAGACTCGCCCTCTTGTTCTCTTCATCCTACGAAGAAGGAGATAGGCTTGATGATGACGTCTCGGCCTATAGTCTGTCACAAAAATTGAACGAAAACAAAAATGATACGAAAATCGGTTTTCTTCAGTCCGACCTTGGGGATGTGGAATCATTTGAGTCAATGATGATGGAGCTAGAAGAATATTACAACTCCGAGTCTTCCCTGATGAAAGACGAAGACGATGTGATGCAGAAAATAAACGAACGTGGTTCTGACGTTGATGACTTGGATGAGTTCTATTGGCCAGAGCAAGCACTGTTGGATATATTTGGCGACCTCCCTGACGACGGGGACCTTGATGAGGAAGATGTGGAAGATGCACTTGCATTCTACGACCCTGACGAGGATACCGAAGGCGATACAAATGGACTGAGTGGAGAACTCATAGGAATAGAGGAATTGATGATTGAGTCGGTTGACGAAAGGGAAACGGAAGCCTCCAGTCAAGACCGCGATGCTGGAACAACAGACACGACAACAGCAGAGGCATCCATTCTCGGATCGAATGACAGTACAGTGCCTATCAAAGCTTCTGCCATGGCCAATTTAGAAAAAGCGTTACTACAAGGAGTGGTTCCAGTCTCGGCAAATGTCGGTAGCGATTGCCTACCAGGAGATTTCGGGTTTGACCCACTCAATCTGGCATCCAAAGACTATTTCCAATCAACGCAACGTTTCCTTATTGATCTATTACCGGAGTCCAACATTGATGAAAGCCTCACGACTGAGAATACAAACACACAAAACCGCACCATGCCTCGTCCAAAGGCATTGATCCTCCGCGATTATCGAGAGGCGGAAATACGACATGGGCGTCTGGCCATGTTAGCTGCCATATTTTGGCCACTGCAAGAACAACTGGATCAGCTTCTCCTGGACGAAGATCAGGCTGGTCCTCTGCTGTATGGCCCCGTCACGTTGCCTTACTTCCCCTTGCTGATGACTCTAATCATGTTGCTACTAGGCTACATGGACATTTACTCTCAGTCAATCAAAGATCGAGATGCGATTGGAGAAGCATTTCTCCCTGGTGACTGCTTCTGGGACCCGTTGCGGATACTGGAAGGAGCACCGGATTCCATGAAACGGAATATGCAAGAACGAGAGTTGTTCAACGGTCGTGTTGCTATGATTGCAGTTGTAGCATATCTTTGGGAAGAGGCCATTACTCATTTGTCCCTTGCGCAAATTCAAGGAAATGAATTGCTCTTGAAGCCGGCCTACCAGGTTCCATACATCCAAGAATGGCTTGATAACCAGTTTTCATGATGCTACCCGCAGTACACTGCGCCCAAGAGCCGCAATTCGTGGTCTAAGAATTTTGGTGACCGATGCTGCGATTGTATCTCAAAGTAAGAACAAGATGAGATCTACCACAAAAAAGAGGTCCGCTACGAAGGTTTCTACCGCTTTTCTATTAATGGCATGCGCTCGACACTTACGCATTCAAGATACAGTGCTGTGGCGACGACATTCGCGTTCCATATCCGAACAAGAACTCATCAAATTGATGATTCCAACAATTTGAGTTGTGGGCTTAACGTACGAGTAGTGAACCGTCAAGTTCCTTGAAAGTCAAAGAATCAATTACCTCAATGTTCATAAGAATGATCGATAGAACCTAAACATCTGTGGCTAATAAAGTGTTGAATTTAAGAATTTAAGAGGACGCCTGTTGTGCGGCTTCAGCGTCAGCTTGCTTCTTGGCTTCCCGTGCCGCCCGTCGCTCTAAGCGGGCCTTCGCACGTCCCTTACGAGCCGCAGCTTGCTCTTCCAAAGCCTTCTCCTTGCTCTTGACCGCCTTCATTTCGTGAATTGTTTCCAATAACACACGTTTGTTCTTGAATTGGTTACCCTTGGCCAACATGTAAAGTGAGTGGTAAATGTGCTTATCGATTTTCTTCGCATCCCTCATTTTCTTCAATAGACGTCGGAGGACACGAGAACGGCGCATCCAAAGGACCTTGAATGGCAAACGGGCATTCGCAGTACCGCGACGCTTACCGATACCTATTATTGGAAAAAATGGAGCAAATCGTGAGACAAATTCAAATGTAGTCACGTGACAAAAGAGTACACAGCCTCGTCAGAACTAAAGGGCTCTGAGTGGAAAGCGGACAACCGGTTGTCTGGCCGGTGAACTCGAAATCTATTGCTAGGAATCAAGTCCGATTCATCTTGCCCAATTGATCCACCGCGCGTAAAAACAGCAACATGTCGAAACGAGTCCATTGCCATCAAGAGTATGGGAGGAATGCGGGCGAATTCTACATCAAATCTAACAACTGACGCTGACCGTAGGCACTCACCAGTGTGTCGTCCCTTGCGCTTGGCTTCATTACGCAGTTGAACACGTGCTCGACTGTGAACGACGGCCGGTTTCTTGATGATAAGACCATCCTTGTGCAATTTTTGAATATTCCGGCGGGAATTAGCCAATTTAATTTCATTCACTTCATTGGGATCCAACCAAATTTTGCGCTTTCCGCACTTGAGCACGGATGCGGCCAACCGCTTTTGAAGCTTCAACGATACTGTCAATGAGAAAACAAATATACAGGCAAAAATGACCAGTGAGGCATCAATCCATCATTAATTTTGTACTCTCTTTCTAAAAGACAGGATCGATAGAATAAACATTGTATCTGTCGGATGGTATGCTTCCGCCGTGTTCATCTCATCCATGAAAAAGTCATGAAATCCAGCTTCCAAACCCATTGATAATTCAGATTGGCAGCGGAAAACGATGCGGCGACAACCGAGTAATTTTAGTCTTCTGCATATCCATGAACGTACCCGTCATATTGGTTTACCAGAGAGGAGTTACAATAGCAACGACAACGATGCTGTTGCGGCGATCAAACCTTCGCACGTTGACAAACCCCGTTCTGCACGTCTGTACTGCGTTGCGGAGAGAAATAGTAATGCGGTAACAACTAACAACACAAGAGTTTTCTCTATCCACGGTCCACCGGGTAGACTACCCGACTCTCAATAGAGGCAACTCTAGTAAGGTTACTCCTATGAGTAGGACCAAGGGCAAGGGCAACCTCTGTCACGAGAACAACACCACTATGTCTACTCCTCGCTACTCTTTATTTTCCTCAGTTTCAGGAACCCGACGTTTGGTCGGCTTAAAGTAGATAATATTTCCCGCCTAGTCGGAGTAGAATGGAGGAATGGACTCTTTTTGGTCGCTCCATGCATCGGCCGCGTAGTTGTGGGAGCTTGACGGAGAGATTCTCTTTTATACTAAGTTTCGTCATACTGAGATACAATCTGAGCAAAGGTCCTGCGTGATCGGGACCAGTTTTGTGGAATGCAAGAAGAGAAGTCAGAGAAGTAGCTACGGTCTTTAGGTTCTAGAGAGGTGAGGGTGCTCAGAGGGTTTGAAGCCATCATGTCGTACCCAGGTAGGGTTTGGCGGCCAGGCATTCACACAGTAGTATGCAAATAACCAACTCATCATAGCTTGAATTTGAACTGACTCCTCAACACATCGCTGTGCCAAGGAGTGGAAGCATCAAACTCACACCTACCCCGTTCCACGCGGGAGACCCGGATTTGCGCTACCATGGCATCAAGTGGTTGTCCGAGGCATGTGCATCCAGGAGACAGATTAGAGTAAGGTACTATAGGCGCTCAGAGTGTCCTCTCTTGATTAGGTCAAGGTCTCCCATCTCCCATTGCAAAAGGAATCTAGGAAATGGATTCATTGATAGCAAATGAACTTCATTCGTTTATGATGCACACCTGACTGATGATGGATGATACAGCTAGATTTGAAAGGGTTTCGTGTACATGATACCACAGAGAACATAGCCATTTCACTGGCTCTACCTTAGAATGATTGCAAAAGATAGAGCTGCAGATCGTACTTTTCAGTTAGCATACCCTACCCATGTAAAATATAATTTAACAACAGTGCTCAATCATGAAGTGCATTGAGGAATGTGTTGGAAGACATCCGTGAAGTGATATTGGCTTCAGGCAAAGAGTCTTGTCGTCTTCGAGTTATGCAGTAAATTCGTTCGCCATTTGCAGCTTGGCCTTGTCGATACGGCCAAACACAGCTTGAATCTCTTCATCTTGCAAAGTGAAGGCACCAAACACTTGTTCGAATGACCGGGACGTATCTTCAAAGACACCTACTAGTTCATCTTTCATAACTTGTAGCATAGTTCGGCGTGATTGGGCCGCACTAAACGTTGTGCCGAAAGACCCTTGACTTGCGTTGTCGTCGTCGACTTTATGAGTTTTGAACTCACGAGAGTCGTCTCGAGGTGGAGTTACTTTACGAGTCTTTCGCTTGGTAGACATGCGAGAGCCACTGCCAGTTGATTTTACAGATTCAGAGCCTTTGCGTGTTAGTTTTGCACTATTCCCCTTGCGCGAAGTCTTGGATGTTTTCGAAGGTCCGGATACTTCGTCTCGTGACTCCAGTGCCAAGCTTGGGTCTGGATAATCAAAATCATCACTTTCCCCTGCGGACCCAATATACTCAACGCTATTGGTTTTATTGATTGTAACAGATCGTTCGTGCGAGTCCACGCTCTTGTTTTTCTTCAAAGCAGATTTCAATCGGCGCCTGCGGGGGCTGTTGCTCTTGCTGCTCTTGTCTGATTGAGAGACAGATGTTGAGGTGCCCAGGGGTACCTCCTCCCCCGTGTTTGAACCATTTGTTCGGGAATGCATGGCCGGGACTTTTCTTCCCACAACTCGATCTCTGCGAATGGCATCGTATTGCATGCGTGCATCCGGATCACCCAAGACTCGTAGACACATCACAACAGCATCCATTTGTCGTTCGACTTGGTACCTTTGCGGAGAATCGGAGGGAACACCGCTTTGGTCCATTTGAGCTAGTATTTGGAAAAGTTCATCACGCCGGCTGAAGTATGCTTGTTGTACATCGTCCGTTGATACGTCGGACTTGATCCTCAAGACATCGCGATAGAGGTCGGCCTTTTCACCAAAGGCTTCGTCAATGGCTGACAGATTCAACGACCCAGACGGCATCGTCGCTCCTGAACTCAACGTAGGCAAACAACCTAAATGAAAGCTTCAAATGAAAGCTTCGTAGAATGAATAGGAGATTGGCCCCTCCAGTGACCTTTCGTTTGCACAAGCAATGTTGCCGTGGGAAGGACTTTGGTTGCTTTGTATTACTATCGCTATTTAGTTGTTGCTGCTTCAAATGTGTCTACCTTTTACTTGGACATCGTTTATGGGCGCGAGATGGGCACATCTAAGTAAATCTCAACGGACGAGGATGCTCTGCCACTTATATATGCTTGTGAGGCTGAATTATTCTTTGCTTTCGTTTCCTCTAAGTAACGGAAGATGGTGCGCGTGCATGACCTTTAGGCTTTACCCTCCGTAAAATTTACTGTTGTCCAAAGAGTACAAATCGGAGTGAAATTTTTGAGCACACGGAAAGAACCTGGTCGTCCGTTGTTCCAGCTGGACTCCACGTTGCGGTCCTATCCCACAACCTATCAGTCCCGTGGGTGTATTCAAATGAGATCCCTTACACATGTACCTACAATTCAGTATCCAACCAAGAAACAGGATTGACTTCCACTCGCCAGGAGCAATGGATGAATGTCCGAAACATGTGCTCATCAACGCATGCGTGACATGTCTCATCCGTTGAGCGTGTCATGCGTTCCGTCAAATTTGTTCACAAACCGCGTTCTCACATTTAATTGCAAAAGGTGTTCGCCGAAAGCAACGAAGGTAACAGCTATAATTTCGCGGCGAATGATTGCCTCTCCTATGAAAGTTTCACCTCCTCTCTTTAGCTATGAGACTTCTGTTGCGTCGATTTCGACTCTCCGTTCAGGTACCGCCTACCGTTGTACGAATAGGTTGGATGAACAGAAACTTTCCTAATGTCTTTTGGGGATCCATAGTCTTTTGGGGATCCAAAGAAAAGTTGTGTCACAGATGTCTTGCCCAAGATGCTCGACAAACACAATCAAGATCAGCTGTAGATAAAGAAACTGTTTTGCCCATTTGCACGTACCATATCAATCCGTTGTTGTAGACTTCCTGATGGTCATTGAACACTCTCGTCTTGGTAGCTATTTTTTGCCGTCAACCACCGCATTCTCCCGTTGAACAGGCGTTGCGGGAATGATTGCAATGAACAGAAACATGTCAACGAATCAGAATTTCTAAAACAAATTCCAGTCGTTTGCTTTCATGTTTAGAGCTAGCAAATTGGTTGTATGCCCCATGTTTATATCGACCACCACCGGAGGGAGGGAATGGTATGAACCACCTTTAGGCCATACTAATCAAGCCAATTACCTACCTTATCACTTGAAGCCAATTTTCTACGATGTTACTCGAATAAATGTCTTCAGAAGCTACTACAGAAATGATTATGAGGAGTGGAGAAACCATACGGTCTATCACTTTAGGCTTCACCATCGTTTGGTGTAGATCTATGTCGTATTCCTGGCGATTGCTTGATTTTTTCTAGAAACCAAAGAGCATAAACAAATAGGGCTGCGATACTTGCCGTAAAAAGCGTAAAGAGAGCCACCGAGGCGTACGTGGCTTCGGGAGGTCGAACCCGAAATTGGGAACCATGTCGTGATCGATCCAAAACTGTTATGTTCGGTCGGCGAGCGGAGGAAGCACTCGGTGGATTATGATTGGGTTGTGATCGAGGAGGCTCATCGGGTGGATTTGGGAGGTGAGACGTAACAGTTGAACTGTCATCGACTGCGATGTTGGTGTTGGTAGTCCTCGTTCGTCGACGACGAAACATGATCTATGCATAAGTCGACAGCTCCGGGCTTTTCGGAATTACGCTTTGGGAACGCCTTCGTCGAAAGAAGTCCATTGTGGATAGTCTACGGGAGGATATTTCAGATAGTGGGGAGGTAGTTTTTCCTCATTGGTCATTTTGGGGGAAAGTCATTTGGTCTTGAGATATCTTGGAGACATGTGCAACAAAGTCCTGAGCTCAATCCGGTAATAAAGTTCTTATACAAAAACCAAGAATGGAAAAGATAATGTAATTGCCTCTTAATATTTACAGTAGCCCACTACCCTCACTATACCCAACACGATAGCAGTCCCCAAAGACAGCCAAGAGAAAGGGCGACCTGAGATTCCCTTCACGTAATCAAGTCAGCCGATAACATTTTGGGCTTCTCTCCCCTTTTTTCACGCCTGATTCATTACCTCTCTATTGATTTCAGTCTCCTCTTTGTCGTCGTTGTTGTTCGCTCAGTGGAGGAAGCAGGAGTGATCATGAAGCCACAGAGTTTGCAGGACGCCATTAAGAAGAAGGCCCTTGGCAAGAAGGACCGGTTTGCCAAAGGAGAATGGAAGGAACCAGTGGTGAAGAAACACCAAATTACCGCCGAAGATATGGCGGCGGAGAAAGCCCGTGGTCGCGGTGGAATGGCGGCCTCTGCCCCCGGCGGTGGTGGCGGCGGCGGTGGCGCCTCGGCTGCCGAAACCATGGCACTGAAGAATGAATTGAACATGTTGCGGGAAGAAATGCGCAACAGCGTGAAACATCTCAAAGAAGAACAACGAAAGGCTGTCGAGGCCGCCGAAGCAGCAGCCAAGAAGCAGGCACCTGCTCCAGCTGCAGCACCGGTGGTGGACGACAGCAAAGCCAAGGCAGAAACCGAAGCACTTCGAAAGGAACTAGATTCGCTCAAGTCGGAAATGACGTCGATGCGGGGTAAATTGAACAAGGCCGTGGACTCGATTCCCGATGACATGAACGATCTGAGAGAAGAGTTGCGTCAAATTCAGCAAGAATCCAAGTCTCGAGCCGCTTCGCCGGCCCCTGCTGCGACCAATGGTTCAAATGCCAGCGATGGTCCATTGGTCAAGGATGTACGCAAGACCAAATCCGAAATCAAGGAACTTCGAATGATGGTGAGCCAATCACAAGATGGAACGACTCTGGCCAAAGAATTGCGTGTGATTGTGGACCAGCAAGAGCAAATGTTGGAAACTCAAACAGAAGAAGTGGAGGATCTCAAAGAACAAGTTCGTCTTTTGAAGCGTCGATTGGAAACGGCGGAGTTCAATGCCAAGGAGGCCTTGGAATTGGCAGAGAAAAAAACTGCAGCAGCCGGCCCAGCCTCGTCGGGAAGCGATTCTGCTCCTTCTTCCCCTCTTCCACAAGTCATTCCCATGAGCCCAACGAATCGGAAGCCCCGAAAGAATGTTACTGGTCGAAACGGAGGAACACGAGCTGTGGGTGAATCGTCTCCATCATCGGTCAAGAGTTTGGAAGAAGAGGATGGTGACAAACAGCAGCCAAAGCAAAAGCTGAAGCAGGCCGTTTATGACGAATCAACTGGAGAAACCAAGCTTGAGTTGCTCCATTTAGATTCTGAGGGAGAAGATGATGTTAGTACGGATGGTTCCGATTTGTATCCTGTCAATAACACTCCGAAACCGTCCGACAGTCTCTTGCGACCACGCACCAAACAGCGAGGAGGCACCGGAGATGACAAGAACAAAAGCTCTCCAAGTCGAACCTTCTCTCCTTCTAGTATTGTGCTTGACACTGATGGTGGTTACAACTACAAAACCACGACCGATGACTCGGATGATTCGGATGACTCTGATTCTGATTCCGATTCCGATGACGACATTCCGGTTCCCAAGAAAGCAGCGACGAAAACGAATGCATCCCCCATCACCAACAGAAATAAAACTTCCAAGGATATGAATAAAGGCCTTCCCCGAGTTTCTAGCTTTGATCGAGATGTTGAAGATCTTCCGGGACCAAAGGCCAGTCCGTCCCGCAAACCAAGGAAGCCCGTGGTCAAAGACGACAGTAGTGATGACAACAGCACGACGACCGATAGTGATTCTGACACGGTTCCCAAAAGAAAGACCGTTTCCTTGCTTCCGCATCGGTCGGATGCATTGTATCAAGAACAAAGAAATGATCCGGTTCTACGAAAGTTTATTACGGCGGGCAAGTCACCGGATATGTCGGTCCATAAAGTTCATGGAAAGAACCTTGTGTTCTTTTCCGAAAAGGTCTACATTCCAGCCTCTTTAAGGCAACAAACCATGGAATATTATGCCAAGAAACACTCCTATAATCCGCTTTTGGCCATCCAAAAGCATTGTTTCTGGCCAGATTTGGAAGATGACATGAAAAAGTTCCAAAACAAGGGAGATTCGCGATGGAGAGTGGAGGTGGTGACGAAAGAGGAGGTGCACTAGTCATGAGCTGACAAAGAAATTAAAGGAAGGATGAAAAAGGGATTTATAATGACAGAAAGGCAAGGGGTCGCCTTGACTTGTAGCATCTTCGTAGTTTCTATTACTAAAATAATTGTTTGTCCACACCAAGGAAGTTACTTCCGTGCCATTATTTGTATCCATTTACTAGCCTTATGGTGTTCTGAATACAATGCGTGCGGACGACGCGATTTTCTCAATGGACAGATTCATGAAGGCCTTGTTACAGCAAGGTCGAAGCTACGTAGGTTCCTTGCAGAGTGATTGGACGCCTCTGCAACGTAGGCACATGTTCCGAGAACAATCTCACAACTTGAGGACTTGTCAATTCTTCTTCTCATAAGCCACACGATGCTAAGAATGGTATCAGAACCGTTCTGTAACTGCCCGTTCCATGTGAACGGTAAGTTGTATTTTATCTGAGTCCGAACAATACCTCTTTTCGAGTCTTCGCGTGAAGGCCAGATGAAGAGCATGCATCCATGTACTGGGGGTAGGCGTTCAAATATCTATCAAAGTTTCATGGCATTTGTCCGCTGATTAATTGGACGTGCGTCGATGAGCCACAAGGACTGCATTTTGTGGCGTCACACTCGATGGAACATAATGAACGAGTTTGACCGATTCAAACCTGAGGACATCTCGAAGATAGATCATTCTTCCATAATCCAACAGTCGTTGACAGGCCCGCCCGAACCCAGTCATGCCGCAGGACAAACCCAAGGACTCTACAATGGCGGAGGCACCAATCACGTCCGTGTCGTGCTTGACGCCCTCATCATATGATCGATGAGTGTCGTCCTCTTCTTCCTCTGCGTCGTTGATGGAAGCTGCATCGCCATCCTTTGTGGGTGTACCGGTAGATGGGGACACGGTGTGGCTGGACCGTGTCCTGGTATCGGAGGTACTGCGTTTCGTCGAGGGTGGAGTCGTTGCGACCGATGCCGCACACCATTTGCGCAAACATTCAAACTCATCCCGTCCAAACTGGGTGAGAGGGGGGTCAGAGCCTGTGGAAGTGGCTGTGGAGAGCAAGGCGTCTTCCAACACATCTCGGCCCACATAGTCATTCCAGTTACACACTCCATGACAACACGTGGCAAGAATGCAGGCATCCACGCAGGGTTGGTTCCCCTGACACAAAGGAGACAATGCTTTGAGAGACAAATCGGTTCCCACACCACACACGTGTTTTCCAATGACCGTCACAGATTTCCGAGGATGCTGATCTTCTTTCTCTTGTTTGGAAAAGCTTTGGTCCATCAATGTTTTGAATTGCACATGTCTCAAGTCACAGGCCACACGTTGCCAGTCAACTAAGTCCATTCGCAGATTTCCCATGGAATGAAAGGAATCTTTGATGTTTCGAAAAGCCTTGTCGGCTTTTCCACGTGATCCGGTTCGTTCGATCATGAGCAATTGCGTTTTCGACGGTCTTTCCGCTGTCATTGTTGGTGGTTCTTCATGTTTTAGTTGTTGTTCTTCTTCTTGCTCCTCCTGTGAAGAACCCAATGATGGATTCTCGACAGAAGCTTTAATTGGTGGTTTGGATGAGTTTGGCTTGGCGCCTTCTGCAGCAAGCAATGCTGCTGCCACAAGACCCATCATTCCTCGTCCCGCTCCAACCTCTACAATGGTTGTCTGTTGGTTCGGCTTGTTTGGTGGTACGTCGATCCGTTTGAGATGACCAAAGAGACTTTGTTGCTGTCTCATGTGTTTCTCACCCCCTAATCGAATTCTCTGTGGCTCGTGCGGTGTTTGTTGCTCCGCACTACTTGCCCGAGTGTCGTTGGTCTGGTGATTGTCCAGAGAATAATCCTCCAACTCGATGGCATTTTCGATATCGGCCAAGGTCAGCTTGCGTACATCTCGATTCGTCAAAGTGCGCCGTTGTTCTCGTTGTTGTTGTTGTTGTTGGCTGGAAAACAGTCGTTGATGCGTGGCCAGTACAGCAAGGGCGAGTGTTTGTGCGTGTGCCAAGGAAAGCGGCTTGGTCGGCTGGTTTGGGGTATTCGTTGGGGTGTTGCCATGGCCGCCAGTATTGCAATCTTGGCAAAAATAGGGCAACAACCGCTGTTGTTGAATCTGTTTGGTTTTGGGACAAATGAGGACATGTCGTTCGACCGAATCTGCAAAGATCCAATGGGTGGGATCTACCGGACAGGGAATCCGACAACGAGGTCGTTTTCGTTGTTGTTGCTGTTGTTGCTTCGGTAAAGTTGGTGATGTTGTAGAGGTGGTTGGTATACAAATACCATGCTTGTCGTAGTTCTACATCTGCTCCGAGGAGTGAGACGAGGAGGGAGGCACGACGAGGGTGCCTAACTCCGAGAAGGGCAATAGGTCCGAGGAGTGTACTGCCCCAAATCCGCTTATAGCGGATTTGTCGGGGCAGTACACTCCTCGGACCTATTGCCCGCCGAGGAGTTAGGCCCCCGAGAAGTGCCCCCGACGAGAATCACGACGAGGAGCAGATGTCGTGCGCTTCCGTTGTGTCCGAGGAGGGGACTAAGTAATCGTAGTACTTAGACATTCCACATGCCGACAACAATCCGATAAAAAAGACCTACTTAGCCGTAAGATTCTGATACTTAGGCACTTTCCTAATCACTTAGGCAGAGTTACTTAAGAAGATGGTTGCTAATTAGACTGATCGTGTCTACCCCAACCGACCGTCAGTCATTGCTTATGACTTGTGACCGGGTCATGTGTCACGCACGTCTGAATTCAAATCTTCCTCTAGCGCGCGAGCATTCCCTGGTCGCATTTGTTATGTACTGCTTCTACGTGTGGCCTACGGGCCACACGGTACTGTGGCAGGTTTCTCATTCCTCTCTCGGTCTCATTTTTCCTCGTTCGATCAAATTTAGTGTGGAATGTTGGAATGACCATGGAAGCAACAAAACATCAACCCATCAATCAAAGTAAGTCCTATTTGTTTCTTCTCTTGTCTTCTCTTCAATCTGTTTACTTACATTGTTGTTCTCTATCTGTTTTAGCACCCTGGATGAGAGTCGTGGCTTCTCTTTTGGTCCGTCTTCCTTGTCTTCCTTTCCTTCAAGGTATGTGTCATTCTTTGAGTTCTCCTTCATGTTTGATTGTTTCTTTCCTCTCAAGCATGTCTCACCATGTCTCTCTCTCTCTCTTCATTTGGTTGTTGTGATTGGTTGGGTGCTGTTTCCTTGCTTTGGTTGGTTGTTGTTTTGTTTTGGTGCTTCGGTGTTGTTCTTTTGGTTGGTTCCTGTCTTGCTTTGATGGCTGTCTCTCTTTGGTGGTTGGTTCCTTTTGCCTGGATTGCTGTCTCATTGATTGTTGTGTTGGATGGGTTGCTGTGTTGCCTCGTGGGCTTTTGGTTGGTTGTTGTTTCCCTGTGGTTGTTGTTTCACCTATTGTGGTCTACCTATTGTGGTCTCTCTTTGTTTGCTGTGTTGTCTCTTGTGCTTTTTGGTTGGTTATTGCATCTTCTGCTTGTTGTCCCTGTGCTTCTGCTTGTTGTGACTCTTTGGCCTTCGGTTGCAAAATCTGTCTCTGTGCTTTGGGTTGGTTGTTGTTTCATTTTGGTTGCTGTTTCTGTGGTTGCTGGTTGTGGTTGTTGCTTCCCTTTGGTTGCTGTGTTGTCTCTTGTGTTCTGGTTGGTTGTTGCTTCCCTTTGGTCGCTGTCTCTTGGGGATGGTTTGGTTGCTGTTGGTTTGGTATGGGCTGCTTCGTACTCTCTATTCGATGTGGCGTTTCGTTTCTTCCGCTCACTTTTTGGTTTTTGGCCCATCGCTCTGATACAATCTTACTTACATACACTAACTAAAAAAATGAGCTACAGTAAAAATTGGGCTATAGTAAATAGGCACGTGCAGGGATCCTACATCCCCTCCGAGGACCAATGGTAGTTTACGACTACAACTGGATCCTTGGACAAGGACGATGACAAATGCTGATGATTTCCACAATAGCAGTTTGGGTCATTGGGAACAGGAGTTTGTCGACAAAATCGACGTTTCTTTGGTAAATACACATGGCACCGAGTCCATCCACTGGGTGGTAAGGGTGGTGGTTCGGTACTGCTGGGAGATGCCCTTCTCTTGGTGTTTCTGTTGTCGGTTTGGTTGACTCGTAATAATGTCCTAGCATTCTTCCGGACCTCATTTACTACTTTAGATCGTTCCTCTTCTTCTCGCTCTTCTTCCATGGAATCGGTCATCTATGACAACTCCCTCTGGCTTCGTTTGTAAATCATGAACGAACTAGATTCGTTGTCTTGAAACCCTTTGTTCTAGAGATATGTTCGGCCGATGGTTTTGATGTTGGTGGCCAAACGGGGTGAGTGAATACAACCGCGACTGAAGGAGGAAACGAGTCGCTCTAAATACCGGTCGCTCTTTGGAGGCAGGACACGTGGAAGGATCAAAATCCATCCATCACATTGTAGAGAATCAAAATCGGCACTTGACACCATGAAACTCGATTGGTTACCACGGTGCAGTCTTGTCGTCTTATTGGTGAGAGCATCGACCGAGTGGGTCACTGCCGAACCGTCCTCATCGTCGGCCGTGCCTGCTGGTGGTGGTGCTGCTGCTGCGGACCCTTCGTTGAACGAATGGTTTCATGCACGATGTGGACCCACCGGACGATCCACGTGGCTCTATCAAGGAGGGTTGTACGATCCCTTGACTGGAGATCAAATTGCCCATGTTGAGGGAATGGAAATTTTAGAAGCTGTTTCCATGCCAACCAACCATCGTGGCGTGGAGGAGGACGACAATCGACTGTCGCTGGAAAATGACAACCAGAAGAATAATCCCAAGAATAAGAGAAGAAGGAAACCAAAAAAGAGAGGCAAAACCGACAAGATGGACGAAACTTCTGCGGTGAAAGCGAGCAGCAGCAGTAGTAGTACTGGCATGGACCTATTGTCGATTCATGGCTCGTTGACACATCCCGATTCCAAATACACACAGGCCGGCACCCTCTTGTCGCGAAAATTTTTTATTTATCGTTCCAAAGACGACAAGAAAACACTCCTCCAATCTGTCAAACTGCGACCCTACAGCCCGGAACGAAAGATTCCCTTGAACCAGGTCGTATCGGCCTATGCCACGGCCAATACCTTTATTGAGCGGTCCCCTCGCGAATGGATGGTCCATGGAGAATGGCCCGATGGTCGAACGGTATGGAATCAGGCGACGGTCCATCGCAATGGAGAAAACTGGTCCGAAGGACAAACTGCTGCCGACGAATCATTGTCCCACCAGCACGGCAAATCCAACCAACGACGACGAACCAAACGCCGTCGAGGCAAGGACACGGCACAAGCACCTGTCGAATCTGTCACCACCAAATCGTTGGAGTTTACCGTACACGTACGACCTCGAGCCAAGAATCGCACTGCCAAGGACAAAAAAGGACCTGATCTCACACTTGAACCTGCCACAATTCAAGAAACGGTGGGTGGTGTCAATGGCACGGCAACCAAGACGACGTCAGCCACCCGATCACCGCCACGATCGTCTTGGTTTTCGATTGGACCCTCCAGTTCTTCCAAATTAAGTACTGGAGCACGAGAAACCTATCACTACGAATGGACCGAGGATGAAAACCCTAATCAACAACTACAAGAAGAACAGTACGACAGGTATGATGAGGATGCTCTCCGCCGCATGAGAGCCCGACGCCGACGTCGGTTCCTTCTAGAGAGACCTACTAGAAAGAAAGCAACCAAGGTTCCATCCTCGACGACTGGTTCCGAATGCAGTGTTCGTTACACGCGATACGGCGAAGGACCCGTCTGGTACGGTCCCAATCGGTTTTGTCTGTTGGAATTGCGGGGCAAGCGATGGCCTAGCGACAAACCATTGCCCGACCATATCCAATCATGGTGTCGTCGTCATGGATGGGAAGCAAGCAACAGTAGCGGGGACGATAATGATGATACCGTGACGACGGGTCGAGAGTTAATTCTGGGATTTCGCAACAATGATTTAAATCTGAACAAGATACTGGGTGAAGATACAGAAAACCAGCAAGGATGGCGTCAGTACTTGATGGGACGCAAGTGGTTGAAACCCCTCCAAAAGGAATCCACTTGACTAACCAAGGAAACGTCCATGACAGCTAAATAGGTACAACTATCAATAATCGTGCCTTTGATACATCTTGTGGGTTGTTTGGCTGGTTCCTTCAATATCATTCAACACTCTTTGATTTCGTTGAATTGGTCTTTGGAAAAACATGCATGCATCGGATTAGTTCAGGACGACATCAATAATGAAGTAGGAGCAATAGTTTATGGCCTCCATGAGTACGAGTCCTGATAGTAGAAAGAGAACCTTGCTTCAGTCCCGTTTACCATGACCTAATTCAGGACTAAGTTAGGGTAGGGTTAGAGGTTGGAGGTTTCGACTCGCGACTCGACTAAACACTCATTCAGTCCGTATTCTTGGTTGCAGTGTACTCCTACTAAAAACGGACGATGAATTTAGGCTATCTCCACCCGAGCGCCGCTATGCTGACGTGTCGGGGCTTTCTGATTGGCCTCGCTATCCGGATAGCGGCTTAGCGGAGCCAAGGGAAAATAAACTCCACACGATCTCCGCTATAATAGTGCCGCTATCTCGATATACCGCGCGTAGGGCGTACGCATTACGCACATGCCCTCTGTTGATTCGGTTAAAAAGGGGTGGCGGGCGCGGAAGTTGCGGAATCAAACAACGTCGTCACGCGAGAGATTCAAAATTCAAAAACACACTGTTGGCATCATGCGTTATTTCATTAATGCCGACGGTTAGCGATTGCTCCGCTATCCGCTATTGGGTGTTTACTGAAATGTTTTTAGCATAAACATAACATAAAACATAAACACAAAGTTTTTGCCTCGTTATGTTATGTTTATGTTTATGACTACTTATGCCACTGAAACTCTTTGAAACATAAAACATAACCTATCGTAACATAAAACATAACCTATCGTAATGCTGTAACACAAAAATTCTCCGAAGTTTCCCCCCACCTCAATCCGACGCATCTCTATGCTTTTGCCTTGCTTTTTTGTTCTTCGGTCTTTGGCATCAAAAAAGAGGTGCGAGTGCGATGGACTACCATCATCACGCTTGATGATTCTTCTTCCTTCTTCCTTCTTCCTCATCAAGCATTGAGCGGAAGTTCAGTGACATACCCAGTACCCAGTGTACCAGTGTATCATCTCGGCAAAGTTCCAACAAGAGTCCCATGAATCTGGTGGGGAGCTCGTGTCCATTTTCATACGCATGCCCGGTGTTGGGCATGCGTTGAGAATTTTTCAGATGTGTTTTGTGTTATGTTTGAACACAACGGTTATGAGGCATGAATTCATGCCTCATAACCAAGCAACGAATCATAAACTCAAACACAACCAATAGGTTATGAGCGGGTTATGAGCCTTACAAAAATTTGCGTTGTGTTTATGTTTTATGTTATGTTTATGATAAAAACATTTCAGTAAGCACCCATTTTTGCCGCTATTTGGGGCCCCGAATAGCGGCGAAAATAGCGGATAGCGGAGCCGTTTAGCGGTTAGCGGACGTCGTGGAGTTCAATAGCGGTTTTTGGGCCTTTAGCGGCCCCGGGTGGAGATAGCCTTATGAAGCACCACTTCTTGTTTTTTATGATTCTGATCTCTGATCAAGGTTGCTACTTTGATGGCGTCACGATTGACGCGCGTCATCTGACGTGACCAAGTACCCACATGTCACGTCTCCCCATTTGGCGTTGACGAATCGGTGACGAATTAATGAAACTCATAGGAGTAGAAACTTCTATTTACCTTCGCCAAGCTTCTAATAGCGATCAGATACCATGAGAAACACTAAAAAATGGTTGATAAATGAAACATGGAGGTAACCAACGACCTACCACCCGCGCTTAACGCATCAATAATGGCGTACGACCCCCTGTTAACGGTGATGACGAACGACGATGACGACGCGCACGAGCCGGGGCCCGAGCAGCGCCATCTTTGTCAAACAAGGACGATGAAAACGAAGAAGAGGAAGTCAAGATTCTGCAACAGGTGAAAAAGCGAGCGAGAAGGGAAAGGTGAGGAAAGGGCACTATTATCTTGAATGCTATGTCATCAAAGGTGAGGACGGCAAAACGTGGAGCTAACCTCCATCATGGGAGGATTCAAGATTCACTAGCTTCTAGCTAGGTATTTTCATCATGGTAGCACAGGTAGTCTTTTCTCCAGCTGGAGCGCTTACCTAGCTCCAGCAGAGACGTCTCCAGCGCTTACCTAGCTCCAGCAGAGATGAGCTGTTGCTGGAGCCACCTCTAGTTCTCACTTCTCACTGCTCACTGGTTGTCTTGGGTCGCAATTTCCAGACCTGATAAGTACAAAGTACATGGAAATGGGAAGAAATAAATAATGGGAAATGGAGGTTGAGGGTTGAGGGCTGACGTACACACAAAACCCTGACACTTTGGAGTATTATCAATTATCAAAAATGTGATTAGTTACCAGTTATACTGTTCTACTTTCTACTCCATCCTCCATCATCTGTTGGGCTAGGTGTAGCAGTAGTCTGTAGTCTGTAGTCTGTAGTCTGTACGAACTACGAATACAACACACGCTCTTCAGTCCCAGTCGTCCTGATCCTGATAGATTTATGACATACGAGTAAAGAAAGGCAGGAGGCAGGCATAAAAAATCTAGACACATAACGACAGATGAATCCTACTCCTAAGTCCTTAGGTTTCGCTTTCAGCCTAGCTAGCACGATGAGTAGACCCTCTAGAGGAGTCTCTAGTACAAAGATCATAGGAAAATCTCGCTCCGACTAGGTGTCCGCTTCTTAGCCGTCCGTCCGACAACTCTTCCATGGTCTGTCCCACTCACCAAAAACTCAAACTCAGCCAAAGAAAAATTTTACATCCGTCAGGAAAGGCTGGCGTTCTGTGACAGTTGGAAGATGGCAGGCGTTCTGCTCAACAAGACTCAAAATTATGTTCGATGGGCCAGAGGCCACAAAATCGATGCAGGCAACAAAACGAGGCAATGACCAAACCAACACCAAAAACGGCCTCATGCTTCGTCCCTGGGCATCTCATCTCATCTTTGTCACTGCACATGCAGCATGGTAAGTTCTGGAATGACTAATACTTGCATTGGAATGGACAATGTTTAGTTTTAGGCTCTCACTACGTTGCCAAAGTGTGTCATTTGTTCGTGCCATGTAACATCCATTTTGGTCGATGCCATTGGGGGCTGCTGGCATCATTTGTAGGATTCATAGGACACAATAAAGCTATAGACCTCAATTAGGAGTAGATAGGATAAGTGGAGGAAGCCATCCATTTTTCCTCTGTCGCTCAGTTTGGGTCTTTAGTGGATTGTGATGTCGACCTGCTCCTTTTGTTCTTTTTGTATTGCCATGAGCATGACTTGTCTTCCCCAGCAGTGCAGGGGACTCTACACTCTACATGCTCCATAACGAAGTAGAAAGAGACCTATTCTAAAATAGGACTGTAGTAGGTCAAAGAGACAAGCCTACGGCAACAGCACTGTGTTGTGGAAGAGGGTTCACTTTTAAACGGACACAAACACTAGAAACAACCACATTTCTCCTAGAAAAACAAAGAAAGGATGGGGGCAGAGTAAACCACTACCTATGGTCTATATATCAAATGTCCATGGTGTGCAGATGATGGAGAATGCATTGTGATGGTGCACGTCGAAGAGACACTACGACAAACATCCTTGGCACGTGCCGTTTCGGTCTGTCCGAGAGATCGCAGTCGGTTCTGTCACCGAAAACTTGGTCCGTTGAGATTTGTAAACAAGATTCTAAATCTAAACGATAGACACGTAGTTTTGCCGAAGGCCTCTGAAACCAAAAAATGGCTCCAGGGCGGGGAAGGGGAAATTTTAAGATTAGCTAACTAGAATCGTTGCGATCTCGAACTCGTCTCGTAGTCGTTGCAAAGATGCTGAACCCAAGAAGAGTGAGCTCTTCTCACGCTCCAACGACTCTGCATCAGGGTCATCCTAAAACTTCCGATTGTGGGAATCAAATCGGATGCTCGCCTCGCGTCGAGGAGGCGGAGCAGTCGCACCTCTGTTGTCGGTCGCGGAGTCTGGCCAGCATCGGCCACGTCACTCCACCCAGTACAGACACCGAAGAGACACTACGACAAACATCCTTGGCACGTGCCGTTTCGGTCTGTCCGAGAGATCGCAGTCGGTTCTGTCACCGAAAACTTGGTCCGTTGAGATTTGTAAACAAGATTTTAAATCTAAACGATAGACACATAGTTTTGCCGAAGGCCTCTGAAACCAAAAAATGGCTCCACTACCATCAAACCCGATATTACAATCCAACGATGTCCAGCTGGGCTAGAAGCCGAGATGGAGAGTGGTGGGGAAGTGATGTTGGGGATCTTGGCCATTGAAGGTGTTAAAGAGGTTTTCATCCGGTGATTCGAGAGCAGTCTCGCTGTTCGTTTGAAGGGCCGGATCAACGAGGTTGTCGAGTCGGTTCCGCAGTTGTTCCAAGGAGGCGATGCGGGAAGCTGTTGTTGAGTTGTCAACATGCCGAAAGTCGGTGGTGTTGAGCATTAATTGGGCCATGCCCGTGGTCCATTCAAGAACCTGTGGTCGGATATATTTCATGAAGGCGGTCGAACTCCATCTTCCAAGGATCATTATCTTTACGACGGAACAATCAGCCAGGAACAGGGCCATGGCGGCTCCTGATCTGAGAGAGTGCGTGCCGATATCCATTGGGTGGTAACCAAAGGCGTTGAATCCGCCGCCCAATACACAGGTTTCTTGTAGCAGGTTGCGAGTGTCTTCTTGTCGGACAAAGCGTGGGGGAAGGGATGGGTTGGATGGGTCAAACCAACAATTTACTGTCGTGGATGGGGGAGCTTTCGGACGGTAGTGGAGGATCCGACGAATGACGCGGCCCCAGAGGAGGACAGGGTCGAGGATTGGGTCATTCGTTCTGCTCTGGGTACGAGTTTCAGCTTTGTGGTTGTTCTTTTGGTCGCGGAACGTTATTGATACGTATTTCGCGAGGTGGTAGAAGGCTGGTGGATGATTTGCAGCGATTGTTTCGTGTTTCTTTGCTGTGTAAAAGACGACGTCGCCGATGGTTAGGAGCTTGGTCTTGCCTCGGTGGGGTACGGTCGTGAGTTCACAGCTTCGGCATCCAAAGAAGAACCCACAGCCGGCAAGGTCGGCGACGACGGCCTTGAATGTGGAGAAGTCGTAGACTCGTGGTGGGTTGGTGAGTCGGGTGTTCCGACAACTGTGGAGCCAGAGAAAGCGGAGATGTTTGGCAGTAACGGCTTTTTCTCGTTTCTCGGGGGGATCCAGATTTGACCACGCGCGTTTGAGGGAAGCGACGAGGGGGTGGACGTGATGGCTGTCTTGACAGTGGCAGGGGCTTGGCCGGTCATGATGCCGGAAGCACGATGCCAAGTCTCCAATGGCTTGGCTAAGAGTGCTTGCTCGAAGAGGTTGCGAGCGGTCGCGATTCTTGGTGTATTCGGCATCACGGAGGGCTTGTAAGAAGGAACATGCGATGCTGGCTCTGTGGTTGGTTGCTCTGACGGACTCGAGGAGTGGGTCGTGACCGAATCCAATCCTGTCGAGATGTTCTGTCCATCGTTGCCAACATTGGTCGCGCTTTTGGTGTGCTCCTTCGGTCTTGCCGAAGAAGATTCGGGACACGCTGGCACGATCGAGGAGATCCAACATAGTATTTCGTTGGGCAAGGGATTGATGTGAAAATTCTCGGGAATCTGCGACATAAAATTTTCATGAAGAAAAAGGGTAAGTTCGTTATCGTTAAGATGCCAGTGTCGTGACAAAATATCTGACACATCGTTCTTGCTCCCTGGAATATGCTCTGCTTGAAGGGAGAACTTGTGGAGGAGGATCAGTTCCGTCAACTTTTTTGAAACTTGGACATGCAACGGCTTGTCAGATCCAAAGGATGATTTGTACATCCAGCCGACGGCGGACGAGTTGTCGGAGAGACTCAGTACGGCCGAGTTTTCTTCGATTCCATCGAACCAACAATCAACCCACATTGACACAACAATTGCAATGTATTCAAAAAGATTGTTGGTGGGTGTGTTGGTGGATGATGGGTCGAGTTGGGCAAGAGCTTGGAGTCTTGCTTGGTCGATTCGGAATCGCCATGCTCTGCCGGATCGCACCGAGTAACCGCCCATCCCTTCGGGGCAGGAGTCGGCATGGAAGAGATGGGTGGGAACGCGACAAACCAGTCGATTGAGGGAGATGCCGTTGTGGGCATGTTGGAGGAGAGACGGCCACATTTCAAGATCCTTGGCGATGGAGTCTGGAATGGAGTACCGATAGAATGCTGGAGGGACGTCTCGGTTGGGTCGAGGACGTTTCGGATTCTTGTTTGTCTCTGGTGGTTTTGCTTTCTGTTTTTGTCGGAACGCCCGTTCAATGAAGGTTTGGTACTCGCGAAGGCGAGATAACCAAAAGGATGCGTGGGGTATGCCTTTGGTGGCATGTAGTAATTTTCCAATCAAACTGCGGAGGTTGTGGAAGGTGGTTCGACGGGTCTTGAGAAGATGTTGTACTTCTCGGGTCCAACCAATCAGTTTATCTTGTGGGAGACGAAGGAGGAGTCGTCTTGTGTCAACAATCCACCCGAGAACTCGTTGTTCTTCAGCGGGTGCACCTTCGGCTTCAAGTTTGTCGGCTTCCAGCATGTCTTTGCGTGTAATTGGCTCATCCTTGGCAACTGGTCTTGTCATGAGATGGACGACGAGAGGAACGATGCTCGGGCATCGGCCAAGGTGAGGGTTGGTTGCAAGGAAGACTTGGATCATATCATCCAGATATGAATAGTGAAAACCATGGGGACGTGGTGGGACAGAGACTGCCAATTCACATGCTACGACGATTGGAACTTCTTCTGGTAAATACTTGGGTCCTCCAATTCCTTCTTGGAGTGGCGACTGGCAATGTTCTGGCTGCCATTCATCGAAATTGGCCAGGTCGTTGCAGAAGTCGGTTCCAATTTCCGAGACGATGGAAAATTCGGCCGGGTTGGCGGATGCTCCAAAGGTCAACCGGAGATTGAGGTGAGCAAAGGAATTGGAGGGGTCAATGGTAATATTCCTTGCTGCGACATCGCCATCGCCATGGACGCGACGATAGGCAGATGACCAATCAAACTTGCTGATGAGGACACGATCGGTGGGAAATTTCCAACGCAATGCAACAATCTGGTGGAGAACACGGTCTAAACAGTGGCCCATCACAAGGTCAATCAATTTGCTTTGGTCAATCAAGTCGTTGGTCGAGGGGCAAAATCCGAGGGAAAAGGACTGGTCGTGTGTCAAGCGGTCTTTTGGAACAAGGTCGCCGTTGGCATCGATGCCAAGTTGGTGAGCGACGCCCATGGGACTGATTCGGCTGTGCTTGATACGTTTGGCACAGTCGAAGGTGATTGGAAGGGAGAAACCTTTCGAAGCGTCTTTGCGGAGGACTTTCGAGAGAGCTTCTGGATTCTTTTTACCAGAGGCGTGATTGCCGTATTCGAGGATTGCCTCGTTTTCAGCGCGTCTGGCTGGCTCGTCTTCCTCAGCTGTGAGAGGATAGGAGACACCATGCGTGATATTGTGGTGAAACCGTGACCAGTATGGGTGGCCGGCTAGGAGTGGTTCGAGAATTTGGGCTGTGCGAAATTCCGAGCCGGGTGTGATGACGGAGTCGGGGTGACTGTCGATCACTCGTTGCATGTCAAAATCAAACCGTTCAATCAGCTGTGAGTTGAAGGTTGCATTGGACAAAACAACAGAATCGTCGATGGAGTGACGAAAGGGTGATGGCTTGGGGGTTGATGGCTTGTGATCGGCGATGAAAAGCATGACGGAAAGACGAATTGGGTGGCTAATCGGTTGGAGTGGAGGAGGGGCCAGTCTTGAGGGAAAAATCTTGGAAATCTCATTGGGAAGGTAGCATAGAGCGGAACTTGGGGAACAAAACTCTGTGTCATCAGCAATGTTAGACTCACCTAGTAAATTTAAATCCGCTTTTCGAGCTTGTTCAAGTCTTTTCACATTTCGTTGTAATGGCTTGCCGGAAAAATCAGACCCGATGATTGCAGAGGAGCTCCCTGGGAGAGATTCCGCAATTTGTGAGGGCAGATTTTCGGAAAGGGAACTTGGGGGACTTGGGGTCTTGTTGGGGTGCCAACGGAAAAGGAGTCTCTTGCGAGATCCTTCGAGGTTGGTTGGGAACGATTGGTGGCAATCGTGGAATTGGTGGGGGATGCGTCAACGGACGAACGGATCTTGGGAGCAGAATCAGACGTGATGACACATTGATTCTGAACGGACGAGATCAGATCGGAGAGTTCTCGTTGACGAGTCTCGGGGTATCTTGAGTAATCTTGTGTGACATGATGAACCAGAAAAGGGTTCGCAGTGCTTGGAATCTTGGGTTTTTGGTCAGACGACAGTGTCGCCAATGGAGGGAGGAAGGATGCAACAATGTTGGATGCGGAAGGTGATGAAGGTGAAAGAGGCTTGGAGTAAGAAGAAGACTCCGCGACTATAATTTTACTATTATCGGTGGGTCGAGAGTCGTCTCGCAAAAAGGAAGATGAATTCGATGATGAAGAAACAATCAACCCGTCCTGGCGTCAATTGCGATTCGCATTGGCATATGCGGATCGGTAGAACTCGTCCATGGCCTCTTTCTTGTTGTGTTTGCTGGGATCATCATGAAGAAATTTACATTTCTTGCCTTTCTTGCAGATTCCTTTGGTGAACAAGATGTTGCAAAAATGTTGCTTCTTCCCCCCATCTTTCGTCACGAAGGGGATGTTGGAAAGAACGCTTGGTGGGAACACACTCATGTAATTGGATTCGGATGGAAGTCGCCAATTGGATGGGGAGTCAAAAGTGATGGGGGTCTTGGGTGGGTCAGAGTTCGACGAAGATGAATTCTGTTGACGCTTGGGATTGGAAGGACCGTCATCAGAACCTGCCGAACGTTTCTTTTGGGAGTGCTTGAGTTGGTTGGCTTGGAATTTGGCTTGTAGTGCCGGAGGGAGGGAAACGAGAGTCGAACCGGTCTTGACATTGAATAAGATCCAATTCACGCGTTCTTCGAAATCGTTGAAGCCAATGTCTGCTAGTGATGAAACACTCGATAGGGTCGCAACGAACTCTTGAACAGCTTCGTCGATGGCAAAAAGAAATTGCCCGAAATAAAAGTCGTTACCCGAGCTCTGTTGCTTGGCCATAATCTTTGTCCGAAACTTGTGGTAAAAGTTCAAGACCTTGAGAACTTGGTTCGCAATCATCGAAGACGAGCCACAAAGGCCTTTTGCGCATGCCCAGAAAGAACGCAACTGCTTTTCAAACTCATCCGCTGTTCTCGGGAAAAATAGGTTGTGGTCAGAGTACAATTGCTGCATGTCTTTGGATTGTTTCATAACGTTTAAGTGAAACAAGGAAGCGTCATGAATCTGTTGTCGGATATTCTTGTCCAGGGTGTTGTTCGAATCCAAGCCTGGAATGGCGTATGGATCGAACGAGAAGGGACTGAAACCCCCTGGACAAGCTTCGGACTTCCAACGTAAACCCAAGCGTTGAATGACGGTGCATTGTCCGAAAAGGATGGTGCATGCATTGTCTGAGGGGTCGAAGACTTCGGCGAGAAAAGACTCAAAGAATGTTGCGGAGTTTTTCGATTTCCAGACGATTTTGATGATCTGGGACAATTCATCTGGTAAAGAGATGGCAGATGAAGTAATCGATCCAAGGCTCAAAGTCTTCTGGGCGTTCAGTGGCATGTCGCGAAACATGCTTTTTGATTCAGGGGCAGTGATGTCATCTTCGTTGCCGCTTTTCTTGGATGTCAGCTCCTTAATGCATTTCGAGAGTAAGAACATCTCGGGAGAGACAAAATGGACATTGCCATCGTCGTCAAGCATTCGGACGCCATTGCCTTGGGAAGAGAGCTGATCTGTCGATGGGGAGGCATCTTGAGGAGGCATCAAACAATCAACCGGAGATGTCGATTGAAAGCGGACATTGGACGAGGAGCGACGCAAAGATGGGCGCTTGGAGGATGACGGTGTCGTGCGGGCTTGAGGAGCAAGGTTGGGAAAGACTCGGGAGCGATGAATCGAAATCGTGGAATTCGCTTTCGAAGGGTCCTTGGGAATCGATGGGAAAACAATCTGCAACTTGGGGCTGTCTCGACAGTGAAGAACGATCCAAAGGAAGCGAATGATCGGCTCTTGAATCATGAGGAGAGGGTAGTCAAGAGGCATACCTTTCTTCTTGACCTCTACGGTACTGTCCATGGAGGACGTCCACCAATGGTGGAGGGCAACCTTGTACAATCCACTGGCTAAGTCCTCAAACGAGACGTTGACATTGTGGGTCGAGGCATCGGTGTTGTGGAGCATCAATCCCGAGAAACAAGGTGGGATGAGGCATAAGCTCGAGCAGACAAAGTCACGATCGGTCTTCGAGGAGGAAGAGGAGCTGGAAGCAACACCAGAGAAGCTTTTGAACTTGGATGAATCGAAGGTCAGGTGAGGGAAAGATGACGACGGGGAGAAGTCATCAATTTCAACGACGCAATGATCGAGAATCTCCGCAAAAGTGGGGACTTGAGAGAACACGTGATCGCTTAAGAGGAGGGGAACATCATCGTTGTCAAGTTGGAACGGGATGGACTCGAACGGGATGCGATTGAGACCATAAAACGGGATCTGGGGATCAATAAAGGAACCACAATTCTCAGGGCAACAAAGGTTGTGAAAGAGAAAGGGGTTACCACCGCGAGACAAACCCAACAAAGCAAAAGGATGGTTCTTCGTCTTGGAGGTCAACCAAACATGGAGATTGTCCGTGGAGGTGAGACGATTGAAGCTGGATCGAACTTCTGACCAAAGGGAAGGATCACGGGTCAAAGTGACGTGGAGGGGCTTGAAAAAGGAGTCACACCAATCAATCGGAGCAGATTTCTCGAGTTCTGAAAAGATGTATTCGAGAGACTTGTCGGAGAGCTTGTGGAAATCATGAGTGAAATAGAACTCATGACGATAGGCGCCTGCACGAAGAAGAAAGGGCGGGTTTTCGTCGTCAGGGTCAGTACCAATCTCTCCTTCCGTGAGGAGAAGTTCATCATCGTTGCCAGTCGGATCTTCTTTGGAAGCAATGAGAGAATCGAAGCGTTTCAAAGCAAGAGAATGCGGAGCCTTGGGGTTCTTGGTCTTGTCGCTAGAAGCAGAGATGGTCTTGGCTTCCGCGAAAAGTTTCTCTTGGGCTTCGGAATCGGACTCGACAGAGTAAATGTCATCATCTTCTTTAGGAGCATGAGCCTTGAGAGAGGACTTCTTGTTGGAGGCGGAAGGTTTCTGATCTCCTTTCGGATCGTCAGGTTGGGAGACGACGGCTGCCACGGGAGCAGACGAGAAAGGAGCAGGGGGATCAGATCTCTTGGCCGACGACGGTTTTTTCGGAAAGATATCGTCGAGGAACGGATTGGAACCAGAGAAAGTCATGATGAACAAGGTAAACTCAGAAGATTAGCTAACTAGAATCGTTGCGATCTCGAACTCGTCTCGTAGTCGTTGCAAAGATGCTGAACCCAAGAAGAGTGAGCTCTTCTCACGCTCCAATGACTCTGCATCAGGGTCATCCTAAAACTTCCGATTGTGGGAATCAAATCGGATGCTCGCCTCGCGTCGAGGAGGCGGAGCAGTCGCACCTCTGTTGTCGGTCGCGGAGTCTGGCCAGCATCGGCCACGTCACTCCACCCAGTACAGACACCCATTGTCCATGTCAAAAGGTGCGCGTGGTGAAAATAATGTGGGTCGCAACTTTGGGACAATCAACAAAATGGGGAAGACCAACGGTCAAAGTGCGCACGCCTGCTCACAAAATTTTGAAAGGGTGATCCAGAAGGCCGGCGTGATGATTTTCATTTTGACCAGAAATTTTCTTCTAAAACGCAAAGAAACCAAAATGAAAATGGTTGGTCGCGGAGAGCGGCTGGGGGGCTAAGAAGCGGACACCAAGAGTCGGAGGGATATACTTTTGCTTGCTAGTCTATATCATGTGAAATGTGAACATAGGAAATGATGATCTACTCGTACCTAGTAGGAGTACTAAGTATGGTACCCTTAGTGCTTATTGTCTATATTTCATATTTCAGCTCGAATGTTTGGATTTCGCTTTGTACTCGTATTCGTATTCTGTTTTCGTCTTGCGTAATCAGAATTAATGAGACACGAATACGAGATACGCCCCAAAATCCAATGAATTCGCCATTATTTCCCCTCCATATTGGTGAGGCGGCCAGACATATCCCCAACCCTACCTTTTTTTAATATCGCCCGCCACTGCTCCAGGTAACTCTAAGTATCTCTAATTGCCAACACCGTTTCATCAAGGTCGGCTTGCGTCCAGTGGTTTCTGAATGCTCATAAATTTGGGCAACCCTCTTGTTCTCGTCTGTCACAAAACCCAAAACCGAGGCAAATGCTTGACCATGACGTGAGGTAAGAACCATGGACGGATCATGCTGGGCTGAATTGCATTTAACTTCTCACTACTGCTGCTTATTTCTAATCTTGTCGTCTCCTTTTCTTTCTTCTTACTCATCACTGCTGCAATCTTTCCTTTTGTTCTTGCATGATCCTTTGGATTTGTCTCCTGTTGTACGAGTAGACTGGGAATAAGCTGCTTGTGGTCAAGTGGAATATCCTTCCCTTTCCCCTTCTTGTAATTCTTTTGTCGTTTGATTGTTGGCTGGTTGGTTACTTTTATGTTTTCTGTAGGATAGATGATTCACTATTCATAGTATCATTGTCAATCATTTCTCAACGACCGAACACTTTGTTGTTTTTGCTTCAAGTAGATGGCTCCATCTTGCTCTTGACACTTGCCACACCCTACTTTCCAATTATCAGCTCCTAGAGCTAGAGTCAAACAGCGAATGATTCAATTTGTAGCTGTACAAGCGTGTAAGAGCTGCTCTATCGTGTGTTCATGGTGAAACTGAGGGTCATTGACGTGCTCAAAACAGAAAACTGATGTACTACACGAATACAGAAGGCACTAAACTCTATGGATGGCTAGCACTTGAGTTCTATTTCTAGTTAATAAAGAAAAGGAGGTCTATAGTCTGTGGATAAATGCAATGGAAGTTATGGGTATCATTTCGACAGAAATGAACAATGGCAAGTAATGAGCTGCTGAGCCAGAGACACAGCAGATGAGCAGACTCTCGTCCCATGAGCAGAGCAAGCAAAAGTGACAAGTGTGAGTGAGCATGAGCAATGTAATTGTCATGGCAATCCTCAATGGATCAAGCTCACCTGGAATGTCATTGATACGATGTGCTTTGTGCTTTGGCAAGAGAAAAGGATTGTGTGCTTGTCCGGCATTGTGAATTATGAAACAACCAACCGTCATCCACGCAGGGCCGCTTGCTGGCAGTTGGAGAGCTGGCAAAGCCACCCCATTTGAGAGCAAGCTCTCCCTAGCACGTGTCCACGAAACGCGACCGAGTTTGGTCTGGCCGCCTCACCAATATGGAGGGGAAATAATGGCGAATGATAGTAGATAGACGCCTAATAATAATCCAAGATCTTTTAAGTCAAGAAACAAATACTCTCCAGCAACTAATCCCTCGGTATCAGTGTCCACTGCTTAGCTGTTTTTTGTCTGTGCCACCTTCACAGGTTCCCAAGTGGACACAGACAGCATTTTTCGCTTTTGATGCAAATAGAAATTATCAAATTGCAAATTGGCACGCATGCCCAGCTGAATTTTTCGACGTTTGAAACGGACGCAAGCCCAACAAGCGTCCCCTGCGTGGATGACGGTTGGTTGTTGCATAATTCGGGGCAAGCTCACAATTCCCTTTTCTTTTGCCAAAGCACATCGTACTTACTACTTACAAATGTTACTGGCTTTCCAGGTGAGCTTGATCCATTGCCAAGTGCCATGTTGTCAATTACATCAGTCATGCTCACTGCCACTTGCCACTTTTGTTTGCTCTGCTTGTGGGAGATGCTACTCATCTGTTTAGTCGCTGGGCAGCTCATTACGTGCCATTGTTCATTCTTGTCGAACAGAAATGACTGGTTTTTGCTCAGCCCCATAACTTTGATTGCATTAAAATACATACTCTATACTCTAGACCTTCTTTTGTTTATTTACTAGTAGTAGAACGCCAGTGCTTGTCATCCATGAGACTTTTGAGCCTTCTGAATTTGTGAATTCGTTGCAGCTCTGTTCTTTGTTTTGAGCACGACGATGACCCTCAGTTTCGGTATGAAAACACAACAGAACAGCTCTCACAAGCTTGTACCGCTCACTTTGAGCACTTTGTGTCGACTACCTAGGTAGGATAAGATAATTGGTCAGTAGGGTGTGGCAAGATGGCTTCCCATCTATTTGATAAAAAACAACATCGTTGAGAAACGATTGAGAATGACGCTATGATGAGAGACGAGAGTGAATAATCTATCCTATAGAGCATATGACAGTAGCCAAAAAACAATCAAGCAACAAACGATTACGACAAGGAAAAGATATTCCAGTTGACATTTGGCGGCTTGTCATCTACTCGTACGAAATGAGACAAAAGTAAAGGATCATGCAAGAACAATAGGAAAGACAGCTGCAGCAGTGATGCATGAGAAAAAGGGAAAAGAGACAACAAGATAAGTAATAAGCAGCAATAGAGAGAAACGGTTCAGTCCAGCATGATCCATGCATTGTTCTCACCTCACCCCCGTCATGGTCAAGCATTTGGCTTGGTTTTGGGTTTTTGTGACAGGTGTGATGGATGCCCAAATTTGAATCGTGGTGACCCGGCGAGGACAACCACCAACCGTCAACTGTCACTTGCACGCTGGCCTTGCTTCAACCCTGAGGAATTTTAATGGTTAGACAGACAGACGGAAAACGAAAAATTCTGTCTGTGTCCACTTGGGAACTTTTGAAGATGGCACAGACAAAAAGCAGCTAAGCAGTGGACACTGATACCGAGGGATATGGATAATATCCGATTCTTCATGGAGCGATGGGGATACTCGAAGTCCGGTGTCGATGCGAAAGACCCTACCAGAAGTTTAAAAATTCCAGGGGTCGTCGATTCCTCCAACTTAATCGAGATATAAGATATTAAAGTACTCCTACAGTTGTTATTTCAACTTTCCACAAGGAGAAAAGAGAAAAGAGTTGGCTATTGGCTATTGGCTAACAACAACAACTACGAGTACTTACAGACAACAGAACGAGTCTATCCATAATCCATATTCGTTCGAATACTAAAAGACTTCTACTCCCCCTCGATATAATGTCGATAGCTCGTATGATAGGATTTATGGTTTTCGACATGTGGAAGATACGTTGTCAATAATATGACTCAGCAGTAGGAATATGGAGACAGAATCCATTCCCTCTTGCCTCTTGCCTCGTATCTGAGTTTTTCCTTTGACTAGTACGAAGTGAACTAGTATCAACACATAATACTCTAATTCCAATAGTCGTTCCTGGTTCGTTTTCAGATTTTTGGGGTAGGGCCTCTACTAGCTAGTAGAGAATCTAGCAGTCGAGAGTCGAGAGAGGAGGTAGAGGGACTCTACGAGTAAAGAGCAGAGAATACCGCATAGTGGAGCTGCGTCACTTTTTCGTGGCTTGACTTCTCATGCGCTGACTGGATAGCTGACCGATGCTGGAGAAGACAAAACTACCTGCAACTTCCGGTAATGGACTTAAAACGTAGGTAATCCTTCTACTACTCAGAGTATCGTCACGATATAACATTTTTAATTTTCACACAGTAATACCCCTTATATGATCATACTAGGTACAGATTAATTTAATATGAGGAAAACATCCAGAGTCACGGATGTCGGAGGATTTGGTAGATGTCGGATGATGTCGGATGATGTCGGAGGATGTCGGATGATGTGTCTTGTAGAAGAATTGATGGCCACAGTGACCATCCAGTACTAGTCTACGTATATGTACGTATGTAGGGAAATCTACCAGCGACGTATGTAGGGCATGGAATTTGGAATCTTACTTCCGTAATAGGAAGACTATGGCTTAGTTGAGAAAAACTACCCGTCGTCACAGAGGAAATTTCAAATTTTTGTGTGAAACAAATTACCCCATTGCTTAGGCTTGGTTCGATTTGGCTCAAGGACCAGTATTCCGATGGCGGCTATAAAGCCAACACGGCAAAGGTCGTGGAAACAATGAAAGGTCTACCGCTGATCACAGCCTCTGGTTTCCGTACTTTCGAGCACTACAATAGCTACTGTTCACCTTCCGACACAATGGTGGAATCGTGGGATGACTCTTGTGTTTGTTTTGTTTTGCATTATCAATTATCTTTGCCTCCGAACCCCTGGGACCAAATCCATCATTTTACCACCCACTTTACCATTCCGTGGTGGCAATCCACATACTTTGAGTTCCGGGAGATCCTTGAACCAGACGAGAAACAAGATTGTTCTGGTAGCTATCGTATGAGAGGTATCAACCTTCTCTGCCTACTCCCAGTATAATGTATAGCTATAGTGTCTGCCTTGTTCTTGTATATTTCCATTGGTTGCCAGTAGATGAATCCTCATCAATCAACATGGCTAGTTTAAAACCGACAGGGAAGCAAAGAGTCCGGCTAACCGTAGAACAGTTCTAAATTGGACTACACTGTTGTATCATTAGACACTCACCCCCTACCCCATACATCTCCATGGTTGGTTGTTGATCCACTGGTGACATGGGTGGTGATGGCAAGGGATCCTGCCGGACATGCCTCTTTCCTGGGGCATCCTCAAGTCGACCTACATGGTATGGGCTCTGCTTTCATCCTTTCCCTTTTCTGTTCTACACAATGTAGTGACAACCACAAGAGAGACAGTCCGTATCATCTACGGCAAGCTACTCTATTGCCAGTAGCCTTTCGTATGATGTCGGATGTTTTTATCGCCAAAAGAATATGTACTCTCCAGCAGATGGGATTCTTCACGAGAAATCACAAGGTTACAAGTCACTGATTGACGGTAGGCCCATCAACTGAAGGAGCACCGCTGGATTTTGAGGCAAACCATGTTTGCGCGCGAGCCCGAAACGACATCAAACGACATCAAACAACATCAAACGACATACAAACGACATACCAACGACATACCTTTCGACATTCCCGTTTGTTCCATACTAGAGAATGGTAAATCATATTCTATGGTATCATAATACGTACTTTGTATTAATAATTAATATCGATCCTTTGTTTTGGTTTCGTCCGTTGGGTATTGGGAGAGAATATGCGACTCACGTGTAGTTACCGGAAGTTGCTGTTATTGTGCTATCGTCGTGATAAAAAGAGGTGTGCAGAACAGCAAATCTCTGCTGGATTTTGTCAAGCGCAAAAGTGATCCAGCGAGAAAGATCGCTTGACGATGCAAGCAGCAAGAGCTAAGCACGATGAAGAACTATAGAACAGAAGATATAGATCTAAAGGATTATATAGTGAATGCGTAAGCAATAAGCAGCGAGGAAGACACGAAACATCATGAATCATGAGACACGACGCACCCGGACACACCCGGACACACCCACACGACAAACACACCCAGAGCACAAACGGAGGCAAAGGTGAAGAACACACACGCACCACACGCCGCACGCCGCATCTGTCGGAACGCAGAACGTAGCCCTAAATAACTCTTACACACACCCGCCAGGATTACACACAAATTCTATATCAAACTTTCTTCAAAAAAGCAACAAGAGCAAACAACAAACAACAAACAACAAGTGAAGTTGTCCTGCATTTCTTCCACATCATCCACATTGCAATAGGGAAACCATGGAAGAGAAACTGAACGCTCTTATGTGTACTCAAATGAGAAGGAAGATGGAGCGAGAGAGAATTCTCCAGGAACGTCCAGCGATGAGGCTTGAGATGGAACGTCTAAAAATGCACAAGAAACACCTATTGTTGGGAGAACCTGATACTTCGGTGCTGTCTCCCGCTCGTATCTTGGCACATGGCTCAGTGACATCGGCCCGAGGACACACTTTGGCAGCATTGAATCAAGCCGAGCAACTGCAACTCCATCATGAACCTCCTTCTTCTTTATGCGAGCCCTCCTCAGTAATGAATCCTGAGCATCATCCAACTGGATGGCGTCAAGGGGAAAGCAAGGTTGCTCACCAGCTTAGGGTGCTACCTTCGGTGCTTGATGTGGATCCAGAGAGAAGTCAACGCGTCCAAGCGCCGCTCCGAACTCACCACAACAGCTTAACAGTGCTACAGGGCTCTTCTTATCTTAATCCCCAGACTACGGTTCTCCCCTCCAGGTCAGCATCCGGCGGGCTATGGGTAACCGATGCTCCCCCCACAGAATGTGAACCAACTCATATCAGGCAGGTACCAGTCGTGACATCCCAGCAGGAACAGGAGTTGCACGGCGTCCTCGCTCGTTCAAGGTACCAAGCTCCCACCACCATACCTGCGATCCAACATCTCCATCGCGCTACCGCTCTAGATCGAGAACGACAGAATGTTTATGTACGGAATGTTTCAATCTCAAGTAACGACACGGCATCACACGCTAATGGGCCTTTCCCCAGTGTTGGCTATCACCCAGCTACCAATAGCTCCATGGAGACTCTGAGTGCCATCCATCGACATACGGCAGCACCAAGTTTGTCTCATGGGATGGACCAAATTCCCTTACAGATGATCCTGGAACAAAGAGGACAACCATTAGAACCGCCACAATCACTTTTCATGGTGAAGGATGACATGCCTTCCATAATAGAGGGAAACATGCTGGCCTCTGCTCATCACCGTGGAGCTTCAACATCCTCGTTAGTTTTATCACAGCAGCAGCATCAACAACAAGAGTCGCTGCACCACTCTTCTCATCAGCAATTCAATACGATGGCCTCTCAATCTAGACTCCACGAAGCTACGTCAGTGCTCTTAGAGGACTCTTCCGGACGTCGTCACATTCTCCCTCATCATATCTTGAATGAGACAGATCGTAATGCTTTGCCCGGTGATGCTCCTTCTGGTTCTCTGCATCAATTCCATGTCCCCCCACGGTCACACTCGAAACATCATGCGCCTCCGTCCGCGTCTCTCAGTCAACAAGCAATGTGTGGATTGCAAGGAGATGCGCATCAAACGACTCACGACATGCCGACACTGATGCATGTACAAGCTGAAAACCACCAAGCGGCTTGCACGAACGCCCAGTCCATCTCTTTGCAAACGAAAAGCGAAACTGGTGATCGAGCAAGAGAGCCCTTACACACAGAACCTTACCAGGGGGAAACCCCTGATAAACAGAAGTCGAACTTGGAAGAGAATGGAAATAATACGCACGACAAAGGACCTCAGTTGTCTCTAGAGACCTCTGTTCTTCCTGAAGCTACCATTGCAGTGCAGCCCACAAGCAACGGTCAGAATGATAGTGAATCCGCTGTGGCCCTGTCCCAGACAACTCCAGACAAAAAGCGAAAGAGGACATCAAGTTCTAGCAAACCGCAGAAACGAGAGAAGAAAGAAGTGACAGGAGTTGGTTCCCCCAGTACTTCTGGTGGAAGGAAGGATCCGCAATGGATAAGAATGTATAAGCGAATGAAAGAATACCGAGAAGAACATGGTGACTGTATTGTTCCTCGAGGCTATCCGCCAAGTCCCTCCCTTGCGAGCTGGGTGGCAGAGCAACGGTAAGTCTTTGTTTTATGGCTGTTCCTCTCCTCGTCATGACCTGTACGTCTGATCAAGTCTCACGCTATAATGGTGCTCTTCAGCAAACAATACAAACGAACCAAGATAGGAAAGAGAAGCACTCTAACGAATAAGCGTATTGAGCTATTGAATGCGGTGGACTTTGCTTGGGATGCCCAAGCAGCTGCATGGGAAAATCACTACAACAATCTTGTCAAGTTCAAAAACAAGTTAGGACACTGCCATGTGCCTCTTGTCCACCCAGAATTTCCTAAACTGGGACTGTGGGTCAAGGAACAACGCCGCCATTACAACTTAATGAAAGCTGGTCGCCGAACTCACATGAATTTGCAGCGAAGCAAAATTTTGGATGACATTGGATTTTGTTGGGATACACATGATGCATCGTGGTTGGCACGCTTTCAAGATTTGGTTCAGTACAAGAAACAGTTCAATCACTGCAATGTACCGAAAGAGTGGGCTGAAGACCCGGCACTGGCTGATTGGGTGGCGTCACAACGAAGATTGCGCGTGAAAGGCATGGTTTGCAAGAAACGTGGTATAACCACCGAACGCATCAACATGTTAACTGAGCTGGGTTTTGACTGGGGTTCTCAAACCACCGTAGACTTGCAGTCACAAGACGATGCTGGCTCTAATGGATCGTCGTGCAATAATGGTAAGAGAAAGGCGTCCAAGATATCGAAGCTTGCCCCTCCTAAAAAGAAACGAAAAGAGGAAGCATCATTGAAGAATACAGGTGCTCAAAATGAATCTCATCGAACTGCCGACGCGGAGACTGATGGTCAAGTCAAAAAGAGTCAGCGTCGCGAGGGACACGCCGAGGAATCTTCGGCAAACTCGTGTGACGCAGACGACGATGATGAACGAACGATTTCGGATTACTCCACCGGTGACGAAGATGAAGAGGAGCCCAAAGACGATTAACCAGGTTCTAATTAAGATGACGCAAAACTGATTCTTTGACCTCAGAGTTAAAGTACGGCTAGCTATAGACCTAGAACTACCTTTCGAAGAACAACACCTAGACTCTATGAGAGTACACGTCTACCATGACATAGCTGTGCCATCTGTCCTGCAAGCTTGCGCGAACACGTGCGTGGACGGCTGACGAAGCTGAACCATATGTGCCCATGTATGTGACATGTCCGAGCCTGGGGCACAATGTTGCCTCTCTGAATAACCCTGGTGTTTTGTGATACACATTTACATATGCCCACTACTATCCACGGCAGGCAAAAGCCGGACGAGCTCCACTCGGAAGCAAAGTCCAGGCTATGTCTCACCTAAAACATACACGTCTCCAACTTACAACAAGATTCACCAAAGGATCATGGATACTTGGTTCAAGTCAATAGTTCCGCCTCTATCCCTCACAGTTTGAGTATATGGAACAGGTTCTATGCACTAAGAGAACAGGTTCCATTAGTCCCTAAACGTAGAGCGTCTGTAGCGTCTTACCTAGAAGTCAAAGATGTTTCTTCACCGGGCCCAACGGTTCAGGAAAAGTAAACCCTTTATGACTGAAAGGAAGTAATGAAAGAGCAATCATGAGAAACAAACACTTTCGATGGAATAAGCTCACTTCTTATAAAAACCTGAAAGTTGTAAGCAACCTTTAGGAAGGAGTCAACCATACTAACCTAGTGCAAGGTGAGGGCCCCATCGTGTACCAAGTGAACTGGTTGACTCCAGAAGTTCAGAGCACTAACCATCACGTCTTACGTTAGTTTTTCTACGTACATTAAGTGGTTATAGAGCCCAAAGAGGCTGACGAACCGTACGCCTCCTCTATCGTATTGCCGACAAGACCGACAGACCGAACCAACCTCTCTTCAGTGTGAATTATTGTATTCATCAGGAAGGGAACGACAAATCTCCATTGCTACGTGGTTATCGACCCACTAGCATCCAACCAAGCGCACCGGAAGCCATCAAGGCTCCAACCAAGGTACCAACACGAGCGACGAGGACTCACCAACTTCCAGTGGTGCAGGAAGCTTCGACCTCGTGTCCATACCAGGTGACAAAGACACCGTATCCAGTACCGTTGATCTTCCAACACCTGTAGCCAATCTGACGAACGAAGACGCCCTTGTTGACGAACAAGGACAGAGTATTGCTGCTTCGGATTCGCAGATTGTTGAGTCTCCACCAGGTCCATCTAACGACGACACCCAACATCAGGGTTTGATTGTTGCATCTCAACGACAAAGAAGGAAGACCACCATGAGTGACTGTTTGGAAAAGTCATTTAGGCACGAAGTTGAGGACCAGAGTCGGGAAGTGACGTGCTTCCCCGAGCTCTTCATGGTCCTTGTCACCATCGTGACACATGATTCCCCGCAGCACTGGGAACAAGTGAAGCACGAGATGCGAGCTCTTGTGCCTCACAAGTACCCTGGCCACGATATTATGGCGTTGACTAAAGATTTTTCGGAAAAAGCGCGACCGTTGATCGCAGCTGGACAGTACGACCACACTCTGACTGGGAACCTCCTAGCTAACATCCTCAAGACTGAATGGCCTGACACGCCTAAGTTCGACCTACTTACTCTGAACAAGCGTGTCAATGACGGTATTATCCATATTCGGTTTCTAGATCGCTCTATCGGAGACAGTCATATGAAGAAAGAGCGTCTTTTGTACACAGATGTTATCGAAGAGGCGAACAAGAAGTACCTAATCTGTGTCAAGGAAGGTGAATGGTCACCTAAACGAAGTTCTCCTGATTCTAAATCCGTCCCCTCGTCGTTCACTGCTAACAAGGCTACCGTTTCGAGGACTAAGAAGAAACAGAATTCTATTATGACTCAAGCTAGTCTTAATGCACTCATTCAGACACTTCGAAACCCGCCGGGTTCCAATCCGACTCCAAGCAATGGACCAAACACCCAGCCTGGCTCCAATCACCGCGACAGGAAGGGAAAGCCGATTCACAAGCGTAACAACACTCGCGTTGATCGATCGCAGGCTCACCCTTGGAAGAAGATCCCTCCTGCTCCTGGTGCACCTGAGCAGCAGACGATCCAGGGTCAGCGGTGGTTCTGGTGTGGTGTTTGTACCCGTTGGAACACCTCTCACACCACGGCAAACCATATTGTTGGGTATAAAAAGTCTCCTGGCGACAAGGACAAAGCAAAACCTCGGAATGCCACCCATGCAAAGAAACTTGAACTCGAAGTATCCGCTTGGCAGACCGAATTCGATCTCGACCAACTTGATCCTCCTGCCTTGCCCGTCGCTGCTTTACCCGACTGTATGTCCCTTGCCTCTGTTGATTGTTGCAAAGCTCTGATGAATGATGATGATGATTGTTGCGATTCGGTTGATTGTTCCGAAGATTCGGTTGATTGTTGTAAGGACACCGTCGACCACTACGTCTTCTTCACCATTTGGGACATGTCACCATCCAGTGACAGCTCGTCCATGGACTGCAGTTCCACCAACTCTGGAAACGACGATGATGACACTGACCGGACACCGCCTATTCCGTTTGACGAATTGCGCCGCATCCTGTCACCCAACAACAATGAACCAACCGCCACCAATCACAACGAAAGCGATAACAAGGATGATGACAATGAACCATGCACTTGCAACACAGAAACAAAAGAAAAGAAAACAAGCACAAATAATGAAACAGTCTCGATCTGTCGACCTCACAAGGATGATGACAGCTCCACTGAAAGTGAAGACAACGAAGATGAGTATGCTGATATGCCACCACTTGTGGCACGAAAACTCACACCAGTTGTGGCAAACAAAGACTTACCGAGTTCGGTAAGTAACAAGGAAGAAGAACAAGAAAAGAAAAAGGGAAAGTTGAGTGGATCGCATGCCAAGACACTGTACTTCGACAGGTGGGACGACATCGATATGTGGTACGGCAGTGACCACAGTCCCACAGACCAACGTACCTTCTCTAGCGTTGAGGCCAACGCAGCTGTGCACGACAAAAGCTTCGACAGCACCAAGATCGAGCAGGAGGACGAACAGGATAGTTATGAGAATGCTGGTGGTTTGGACACAACCATGGATACACAAGAAGGATCACTTATCAGCCATGACAACAGCAGCGACCTTACCCACCTCAAGAACCTGCAAGAAGGACTCCTGGACGACTCGAAGCCGCCAGCTCTTCGGCGACCCGAGATCTCACCGTTGACGAACCCGACGCCATTGCGCAATGACCAATTCCCGACTCCTGCCACTGAAGCTCTCGAGCAGTGGACTCGAGGTTTTGTACCTCGGCCACGTCCACGTGATCCACGCATCTCCATCGAGCAAGAAGCCAACACAGCAAAAAGAGACGGAATGAGGTACGAAAGGGCGCAGTACACGGTGTACGCTCTTCGACATCAAGAACCAGAACTTACCGTGGCTGTCGCCTACCAGCGAGTCAAGGACGAAGAATGGTTCGTGGGATGGTTCATTGATGGAACCAGAATCCCGAACCATCCGAATCCAGCTCCCGTCTGGCCCGAGATGAGTGTGCACTCAACTCCTCTTCCTTGCCTTCTTCGCTCTCGAATCATGGAGCACCGACCCATTGACCAGAAATATGATCAATTTGTCTCGTTCTTGAATCAGAGTAACGCCACGCCTTCTCCCGTGAATATCTCCGATCCACCGCCCGTCGATCTACATTCAAGAAGCGCAGCGTGTGAGACCTTGGAGAACATGGCTGATGAATCTGTCTCATCCACCTCTTTCGTCGACAACAGTCAACTTGGTGCACTGTACGTACCAACAGATACCAGCGAAACCGACGACGACTCTAGGACCAAAAAGCGCAGCGAAAATCCATTTGCAAAATACTATGCCTGTGCTGCCATGGTGGATCTCGAAGACACCACAAACTTGCAAGGTGACGATGCTGCAGAAAATGAAGCCGAACTGGCTCGCCATCCTGACACCATGGATGAGCTGATCACAAGTGCGGCCGACCACTTATGGTTTTTGTATGCTGAGTATTCCCATGCAGCTGACCCGGGACTCAAAGATCTTTTGACTCTTCGGATTCAAAATACCCGTCGCATGATTCGCGACATGTGGTATTTTATTCTTGAGTGCGAACAAACACCAGGATCGCCCTACGAACATGCGGGATTGAGTCTCGTACATGATGTAGCCTATGAACTGACAAAATGTGGACCAATTTCACCACCGTGGTACAACTTGGATCGCCCCTGTCTTACGGTCACTCCCGATCGAGTCTCTTCTAATGACTCCATCTCTACTGTAACTGTTGACCAAGACCGATCCTATCCTACAGATGACCACGCGGGAGTTTATATGGCTGCCTTTGACGTGTCATACACCGAGTCAACCCGCCGTGGTCGCCCTTATGTGACTCCGCCACGCGCTCCCGCGCCTGTCGACACTACTGTTGACTCAAGATCCTTGCGACGTCACATGTTACGTGCTAGCTTCATCACGTTGGTTGTGGTGGTACCCAGTGTCCTCTATCTTCTGCCATCGCCCCAACCTTCCAGCTATACAACTACAGTCTTCACCGACAGAATGGCCTCTCTCATGTCTAGCTTTCGCTACTACTGGATGGGAACCAAGACTTTATTTTATGGACTATGGGCCTTGCTCTGGAGCGTTTTGGCACATCCATCATGCCAACCTGCCTTCTTTTCTTGGCTTTCCTGCTGGATTGTTGTATTGATCCTGCTTCCAAAGACCATTTCACCCGTGACAGGCCATCCTTCTCCTTTGTTCAACTCCACATCTACACCTTCAGTCCACCACTTCCGCGCCACTCTCCATCCGGTACCTCCGCCCTCTTCTCCCATATCCTCTGGTGGATTGTGGAGTGTGGTGAGCAATGGACTGGCCTTTGCAATGAGCCGCCGTTTCCCGCTCATTTGTATCCGTTTGATTGTTGGGTCGTTTTGTAAGTTGTTGCATCTGGACTCTTTTGGGTCCACTCACGCTGCTCCTCCGTGTGCACCCGTCAGTACCCGTCCGAAAAGAGGGAAGAACACTGCATTCCCTTTGAATCACCCTCGTGTCAAGCGAAAGCCGTCGTTTCGATCCGTGACTTCTTCACCGGCACACAAACGAGCACGTATGCGACAACGGATGCCGCGGCCAATCCCTCTCCGTCGTCGCGCAACTCCGTACAACAACAACAACAACAACAACAACTCAGCACGTACCAGGTTTAATCCACCCATGGGAACCCGCAGCTCTGTGATTCCCACGAATAGCTACCAGCGCTTCCATTACAACAACCGAACCTCGTTCACGACGCCCAATCGTCGTAACAGAAACACCGATAACCACTCACCCACTCGAAGTGAAGCCTTGAGGAGCAACCGACAGTCATTAACCCCAAGACAAGTCTTTGGTTTGACTGCATACCTTGAGGAACTCCGCTCCTTCAACGCCTTTCAAGTCTTGGGGAACACACGCAACTACGACTCATGGAGGTACATCACTCCTGCTGGCTTGGAAGCGTGCCTTCAGGATCCAATGGCCTTGAGGAGCGCAATGCCAAATGACGCGTCCTATCCCATCATCTGGGATAGTGGCGCCAGCATCTCCATCACCAACAACGAAAAGGACTTCGTGGGCAAGATCGAACCACTACCAAACTTCAAGGTGAAAGGCATTGCCAATCGCATGAAAGCGATTGGCCGCGGAGAGGTCTTGTGGAGCATCCTTGATTCTTCTGGGAACATCCGACAACTTCGAATTCCTGCTTTCCTGGTACCCAAGACAAGTGTCAGACTGTTATCGACACAGAGTTTGCTTCAGACGTATGACGGCGAAAAGATTGTGCAAGACGGTAAAACATTGGTACTCACCGGTTTACCTGAAGACACAACACGAACACAAGTCACTGTCGTTGTGAATCCGCAAAACAATCTCCCAATGTCGTACGGTTACAACCATGAGGAAGTAACCAAGAGTTCGCATGCTCTCAACACAATCGTCAACGAAACATCAGAACAAAACAAGAATCTTAGTGAGACACAGAAGGAACTGGTACGTTGGCATCTTCGTCTTGGGCACCTATCGTTTTGTCGAATCCAGTTTATTATGAGAACTGGAATTCTCGCAAAGACTGAGCAACAGCGTCGTTTGCACACAAAAGCAGCATCACTCACCGACTTACCTCTTTGTGCAGCGTGTCAATATGGAAAACAAAAGAGACGTCCATCACCTGGAACCTTGAGTTCCATTGTAAAAGACAGACGGGGAATAACAAAAGCCGAAAATCTTTACCCTGGTCAGTGTGTAAGCGTAGATCACTTTGTATGCTCCACTAAAGGACGCTTATTTACATCCCGAGCCAAGTCAAAATCTTCCGACCTGTACATGGGGGGGGGGCGCAATCTTTGTAGACCACGCTTCGGGGTACACCTGGATTGGGTTCCAGAGTCATCTAAACACCCATGAGACCCTACAAGTAAAAGACTCATTCGAACTTTTCTGTAGAGATGTGGGAGTTGTGCCCCTACAGTACCTAACTGACAATGGCTCTGCCTTTACATCGGCTAAATATACGGAGTCCCTACAAAATTTTGCACAAACTTATCGATTTGCGGGAGTTGGGGCACATCACCATGCCGGTATAGCCGAACGTGCAATACAAACCATTATGTCTATAGCAAGAACGATGATGCTACACGCGGCCATACAATGGCCCGAAATGGCTGATCCTTCTCTATTGCCAATGGCAGTCGCACATGCAACTTTCTTAAGTAACCATGTCCCAAGCCTCGACACGGGCATAAGTCCCCATGACTTGTTTACACGAACAAGATGGGAGCAACGGAAATTCCATGACTTACACGTGTGGGGTTGTCCCGTCTATGTATTGGACAAAGCCATGGCTGACGGTAAGAAGCTTCCACGATGGAAGCCCCGCTCCACGCGAGGAATTCTCATGGGCCTAAGTACCCGTCATGCTACAACTGTACCACTGGTACTCAACCCCAATACGGGCTATATTACCCCTCAATTCCACGTTGTCTTCGACGACTGGTTTAGTACAATTGCCACATCCGTTGAAGACCTTCCTGACCTTACCAGTCACGAATGGGACCGACTTTTTGGTGACTCACACTACCAATACATTGAGGACGATGATGATCTCGACTATGAGTCTCCAGCTCCACATGATGTTCTACATCATTCCGACTTTGGCAACAAACAGACCACTGTAACTCGATCTATTGAGACTCACGACCCCCCTTCCGTCCTCCCTAGTCATCCTAACTCTCCTGGTATCTACCCTCTTAATACTTCTGGCTCTGCTCCAGGCGAGAATCCGGTGCCGTTGTCAGAGGGAGTAACCCCTCTTTCTCCATCGACACCCCTTTCTCAGAGGGAAACAGTCCGTACCACTCCTACCAAATTACCTACTATTGCAGAGCAACCTTCTCCTATGACCCCTTCTTTGCCTGCACCCCCTTCTTTCGAGCCATCCACTCCTCAGAGGGAGCAACCACAATCGCCTCGCATCCCTACTCCAGCTCCTACACCTGGTCCAACTATGGTGTCTAGGCGTTCCGGACGAACTATTCGACCGCCCAAACGCTATGTGCAAGACCTATGTAGTTTTCCAGCCTCTATCCAGTCTAGTGACCTTCTCTCCATGATGAAAGCTTCCTTATCAGATCCTGACACCCTCAGTTATGATGAAGCTATGCGAGATAAGGATCTCACCAAGTGGCAGGCTGCAGCCAGCAAAGAAATCCGAGAACTAGAAGAAAAGGGAACATGGGTAGAGGTGCAGCAGAGTGAAGCAACTACGCGAATTTTACCCGGTACCTGGGTGTTTAAACGCAAAAGAACCCCTGACGGAGAAATTTCCAAGTTCAAAGCACGATATTGCGTTCGCGGTGACCTCCAGGAGTCAGAGCAAGAGAACTATTCCCCTGTAGTCAACTGGAGTACTATTTGCATTGTACTCACCCTCAGTCTGATTCTAGGATGGGAACTTGCATGCATTGACTTCATAATGCTTTCGTGCAAGCCACTTTGAATGAACCCGTATGGATCCATCTGCCTAGAGGATTTCGATCATCGTTAAAAGGAACTACATGCCTTAGGTTGGTCAAAAGCCTCTATGGACTGTCATCGGCACCTAGACTGTGGTATGACCACCTAATACAGGCCCTTAAGGAAGACGGATTCCAAATGAGTAAACACGACCAATGTTTACCGTACAAGGAAATCATAATCATCTTTCTATGGGTAGACGACTGTGGAGTGTGCGCACCTACAATTACCTTAATTGGCGAACTAGTTGAACGATTGAAGAAAAAGGGCTTATCACTGGAAAAAGAAGGAAATTTCACCAATTATTTGGGGATCAACTTTGTCCGAGATGAAAAGACCAATTCGATCACCATGACTCAAAAGGGACTTATCAACAAGGTAATTGACGCTACCAATATGCAGGACTGCAACCCGAATTGGACCCCTGCTACACAATTAGCATTGGGAAGCGATCCTGATGGGGAACCCATGAAAGAGAAATGGCAATACAGCTCTATCGTGGGAATGTTACTGTACCTTGCAACTAACACCCGACCAGATATAGCCTTCGCTGTGAGCCAAGTAGCACGATTCAACTCTTATCCGAAGAAATCACATGCGGCAGCAGTGAAAACTATAGTGCGCTATCTAGCACGCACCAAGGATAAAGGAAACATCTTTACGCAAACTAAAGATTTCAAGCTAGATTGCTATGTAGATGCCGATTTCGCAGGACTACATGGAAGGGAGCCTCAAGACAACCCAGTAAGTGCTAAGTCCAGGACTGGTTACATTCTTAGCTTTTGTGGGTGTCCTCTTATTTGGCGGTCGCAGCTACAATCATCAGTTGCACTAAGTACCCTCCAAGCCGAGTACCACGCTCTCTCCCAAGCCATGCAAAGTGTGATAGCTACGAGACGCGTGATAGAGGAACTTCTAGCAAACCTAGACCTGCCATTTGAGAAGCCGACCATCTTCTCTGAAGTATTTGAAGACAATAGAGGTGCCTTCTATCTTGCAACTAAGCAAAGATTGACACCTAAGACAAAACACTTCAACACGTACTTACACTTCTTCTGGGAACATGTAGGTGATCACCCAGGCGGAGTGAAGGTAAGCATGGTAGGAACCGAGGAACAAAGGGCAGATTATTTCACCAAGTGCCAAACTCGGGAACTGTTCGAAAAGTGCCGTAAGCTCAATCAAGGATGGTAAACTGAGTCTACGGCATGTCGAAATTCCCCAATCACTCCATGAAAGGGAGAGTTAAAGTACGGCTAGCTATAGACCTAGAACTACCTTTCGAAGAACAACACCTAGACTCTATGAGAGTACACGTCTACCATGACATAGCTGTGCCATCTGTCCTGCAAGCTTGCGCGAACACGTGCGTGGACGGCTGACGAAGCTGAACCATATGTGCCCATGTATGTGACATGTCCGAGCCTGGGGCACAATGTTGCCTCTCTGAATAACCCTGGTGTTTTGTGATACACATTTACATATGCCCACTACTATCCACGGCAGGCAAAAGCCGGACGAGCTCCACTCGGAAGCAAAGTCCAGGCTATGTCTCACCTAAAACATACACGTCTCCAACTTACAACAAGATTCACCAAAGGATCATGGATACTTGGTTCAAGTCAATAGTTCCGCCTCTATCCCTCACAGTTTGAGTATATGGAACAGGTTCTATGCACTAAGAGAACAGGTTCCATTAGTCCCTAAACGTAGAGCGTCTGTAGCGTCTTACCTAGAAGTCAAAGATGTTTCTTCACCGGGCCCAACGGTTCAGGAAAAGTAAACTCTTTATGACTGAAAGGAAGTAATGAAAGAGCAATCATGAGAAACAAACACTTTCGATGGAATAAGCTCACTTCTTATAAAAACCTGAAAGTTGTAAGCAACCTTTAGGAAGGAGTCAACCATACTAACCTAGTGCAAGGTGAGGGCCCCATCGTGTACCGAGTGAACTGGTTGACTCCAGAAGTTCAGAGCACTAACCATCACGTCTTACGTTAGTTTTTCTACTTACATTAAGTCTCAGCAACAACGAAAGAGTGGGGAAGGACATCTATCTGATTGTTCAATGTGGTTGCTATGGCCTGTCTTTCTTTGGTCGATCAACCAGGTTCTAATTAAGATGACGCAAAACTGATTCTTTGACCTCAGCAACAACGAAAGAGTGGGGAAGGACATCTATCTGATTGTTCAATGTGGTTGCCATGGCCTGTCTTTCTTTGGTCCGACCACAGAATGTTCGCCTTTGAACTTTCCGATTCCATTCTTGACGGATCAGGATCCTCTTTGTCATCACTGACAAGGCGTCGTGAACGAGCCAATTACTCTATTTTCAGCTCTGCGTGGGTCTCCTGTCTCTTTTCTCCATGAGGACTTCGTTTCCAGTTTCATCAGTATTTTGTCCTGGTATCCTTCATGAATGTGTTCATGAGGGAGTATTTATAACCCTTGTCGAACACATCTGTTATGAGGAAGTAGTGAGTAAGATAAAACACAAGATCTTTGGCCAAGGCGGTAACGCCATGATTGTCATGCAAGGCTTGCAACTCCTTCTTGATGTGTGTCAAGTCGGGCGTTTGGACAATCAAGACATGTTCGCCCGTAACACCCGTCACGATGGGATATTGATTGTGCCACTCACTCCCTTGTTTCAAAACGACTCGTTCTTTCTTCGGCTCACTTTTTTATGCTTGATGCTAGAGTTGGACGACTTGTTGATAGTTAATGCAACAACAAAATTGTGAAAAGATAGGATAAATAATTCCCAATGTCTGGCCGTACTTTCGCGTCCCAGTTGTCGGGAGAATGACACGACTACCCCCAAGTAGGGGTAAAAGGTCGCATGTGTGTCGTGCTTTTGGTGTGCAAATAGAGAATGCTAGTCAAATTTGATCACTAATCCTCATGAGTTTCCTCCGCTAAGGGGTATGTATGCCTCGACGGGCAATTGCCCCCGCCGCAAAAGCCACGCCGGCGATTCCACGGGAAAAACTTCACACTTTCCACCATGATGCAGCGCCTACCGTAAGTACTACTTGCAAACCAAAGAGATTAAAACTACTCCTACAAGCATGGAACCCATTGCCAGCACAGCAGACGACCGAAGCGACAGGCCACGAAAGAAAAAAAGACTGGCCTTGATGGAGCGCCCCGCACCTTCGGGCGCCCTTTGTGCCAGCAAGTCCTCCGCCATATTGCACGACCACCACCCAGCCGTGATTGAAGAGATTGCCGTGGACAAACCTGACATTTTCTTTCCGGACAAGTCACATATCGCACCGTCCTCCGAGATCATCGGGGATAACGTGAAACGAGCTTTGAAGGATAGAAGGCTGTCGGAGAATGGGCTACGCAATGCCATCTTTACGGAACTCAAGCGCAATCATGGCGTTGAATTTCCCGTTTCGTCATCACAGTGGGAAAGCGAGATAATGTTGCGGAGAATTTTTGGACGAAATGAGCGCTACCAGGAAACACCTCTGAAAGCACTCTTGAATGAGTTCTACGAATCTCGCCTCAGTCGAGAGGAAGGATTGAATGCAATCCTGATCCAGGAGAGATTGTTGAAGGGATTGAATGTGACAACCACCTCTCTACCAAATTTGACTGTTCTTCGAGCAAGGGCCCTTCACTTTGGGGAAATAAAAAATGATTCCACCTACTCAAAACCCAATGCTTCAAAGCAGTGCGCCTTATACCTCTGTGCCCTTCTCTATTTTTTCCGTGTGCACATGGGAATGAAAGTGCGGTCCGTCTTTGGATTTTGCCTCTGCGGCTACGGTTGCTTTGGTGCGAAGAAGAACGAATACGCGGTGGGCCTTGTCCGACTATCAGCACCTGAGCATCTGGGTGATTCCCTTCTTTCTCAAGTCTTTTGGACACAGTGTCGGACGGATGATTTGTTTGGAGTTCAGCTTCTAGTGCACTTTCTCAGGAACGGCAAGACGCAGGAAATTGGTGGTGAAATCGAGCAGGTGATTGAAGCTTCGCACAGGATTCCAGCTCTTCTCACATTACCGGAAGCCTTATGGAACAGCCCGCATCTCGTCTTCAATGGCACGACGTCAATGGTCTTTTATGGGAACAAAGATGAAATAACACGGCTCTTGGACAGATTTCCCCCCTCCTTAGATCGATGTTGGGAGATATTTGAAGGGCAAGTTAGTGATTTTTTCAAATCATTGAAACCAGCAGATTCTACCAAACATTTCTATCTCAAAGTAAGGTTGAAGGATACATCTCTTCGGCCCAACCCTGCCAATTCGGTGATTGAACTTTTTAACAAGTACCAGCAGCAGTACTACGACACATACTGTGTACTGCCATACGGAACTGATCAGTTGGGAGTTTTCCTCATGCACGATTGTGGCGATGCCGTTGATGAGGAAACCATTGTCGATCTCGGTTTCCACAAGTTTTGCTCCATTTTCAGTATTTTATGGGGAGAGACAAAATCCTTGTGCGATAGTCTTTTCCACGGGGATGCTCTTCCACACAACCTGGTTTACAACGCCGTTTCCCAAAAGTTGACGCTAATTGATCTGGATGAAGGGACAGTGAAGGCAAATGCGCCGAAGAGAATCCTCGAGGACGACAGTGTAGTATATGCATACTTGCGGTATCCCAATTTCTTGCGTGCATGGACACAAGCACTGTTGTACACGCAGATCCAATTGGTGGCTTCATTCTTGCTGCTGACTTCCCCTTCCGGTCTCTTTGACAATCTGAACGAGGAGAAGAGCTCAGTTGACAAACTTCATCGAATGGCGGCAATGACCGAGGAATACCTCAAGTCGAACGACGGCGAGGATCCCACAGACTTTAGACTTCGACAACCTCCAGACTGCCTCCACCAAACAATTTCGACCTTGGAAGAGATCCTCAATCAGTTTTCTTCTCCTCGTGGTGACGGGGAAGCGGATGCAAATAACCAGTACGGTAGTGATAGATGCGGTGAACGGTGACAGGTCCACACTTGTCGGCATTACTCAGTACAAGAGGAGGTGGTTCCTGTCGTTGCTGTTTGCGACTTTTGTTCTCGGTCAAGGCATTTTTCGAGGTGGACACCACAGCGGCTTTGGCCCGTTTCAGCCTCTTGTTTCGGTGACTGGCACCTGGAGGAGGTTCCTCGCCCAAACGCTTTTTCGGTGACTTAGCTGGTTCCACCAACAAGGGTTTGACGTTTTTCGACATTGTGCATCATTGCGAGACTGGGCCGTCCCACCGTGTCACACCCTTCCGCCTCGAGCTGATTCAATAAGCTTTGAGGAATGTTGTTGTTGAATCGGATCCGAAGCGAGCCGGCGTCTTGACCATCCCGTCCCAGGGCTCGATCATTGGCCATCACATATTTCGATTCGACCCCCACTTCTCTCCCTCCCAAGATGTAGGCAATGTCATACAAGCATGACGCGTTCCGATTCGTCGTCTGGTCGTTTGTCTTGGTATACTGCATGAATGTGTCCACGAAGGAGTCTTTAGAACCCTCAATGCGGGTATTGGTACAGTGCGTATGTACACCTGAAACACCGTTCCATGTTGGACCAGCCCCAGCACCACCAACAATGGTTTCGTAGTATCCAAACTTATCATCACCAAAGGTTAAAATCAAAGGTCGACACACAAAATTAACCTGTTTCTAGTCGGCCGGCATAACTCATTCCGACCATCGCGATAACAACACGGACCATGTGTTGCACTGGTTGTTGTGGACCTATTCTGACACTTCGAACCTGTCGGATGAATCGTAGACCTCAAACCAATAGTGTAGGATGCATCTGTGAGGCCAAAACCTGAAGGTCTAGGCAATTATGGATCAGACTCTCAGGCACCATGCCTCGTGGCACGGGCATACGGAAGTGACGTCTCACGTCTCACCATTTCGAACGAAGTAACTCAAAGGGTGATATGGCTCTTATCTTGGCACCTATTGATACACAATACACATAACAGCAGTAGTATTAATACTTCCCGTTGTCGTGTCCTTTCAAGGAGGGACCGCCCGGCGCGGAGGGTAGAATGACGAGGAGGGCAATGGTCGAGGAGGGCGCACGCCCGACAAGACAATTGCCCGTCGAGTCATTCTCCCGACAAGCCGGGCGCGCCCGACGCGAGAGGACGGCCAGACACAGGGAAGTAGTAAACTTACTCCCTATCAAGCTGTGTAGGTAGTGAGAAATTCCTGGAAGCCATGTCACAAAGTGTCACACAAGTGTCACGAGAGGGAAACCGCGCGACTCGCACGAAACTACTTCCCGGTCGTACAAAAAATTCCTACTGTAGTATAAAAATGTGAGACGAACTACCTACACAGTCTGGTATGGAGTTAGTTATGTAGTGCATCATGGTCTCGTGTTGTGCCGTATTACGGGCTCACTACATTATCTTTCCTCGACTGACACACATGCACTGTGCCCCTCCCAATGCACTACCATGGTGCTAATATGAAGCATACAATGGTCGGATCATGATGGGGTGGTCGTAGGAGTTCAACAGCAACAAGACAAAGTTTGATTGTTGTGTTGTTATAAAAAAAAACTGGAAATCTATTTTAACGCTGCCGCACGCACCACGCATGGTGACGCCGACCGTCGCGCCGGGCCTAGAAAACTAGGCGAGGACTAAATAGGGTAGCTTGAGAAGAACTCAAGCTAGTCCAGCATAATGAAGAATGACGGGACGCCATGTGTTGAGCCAGGTATGTAATTGAGTGGAGGTGGTTTCGTGGAGAAAATGAGTTGCAGTGGAATCATAAAAGAAGGTACGATCTGCCGAAGGAACAGACGATCGCAGAAGATACAAGTCGACAATTTCGCGACGGGCTTGGTCGAGAGAAGCAGCTTCACGAGTGGGAGCATTACGACCGTGAACGTCCAGATTACGGCGCGTCCAGAGGTTGTGCACGTGTTGCCATATAATTTTGATACTGCCACAAATAGAGCGATGTCCAGAGAACTTGACAGGGTTCAATTCATGAGCAGAGACAAATTTGTCTTGGAGACTAATCCAGTCTTTGACAAAGCGACCGAAGAACAATTGATCCCATCCAACAAGCGTTTGGCGGATAATCAGGGCTTGATATGGTGCAGGGACAGTCGGAAGCACAATAGGAGTGTCAGCAAGCCACAGGCGCATTGCTTCACGAAGAATGGTGACGAGACATGGATCGAAAGAATTCTCAGTCCAAAATTCATTGAGCTCATCGAACAATGGACCCGTCCAGTTTCGTCTAGACGGGCAGCGAAGGAAATGGGAGCGATTTTCTTGTATGTTCGAACAGTTTGGGCACATGCACGTATAATGGTTGGCGTAGTGTTGTTTGAGAGTGCCAACTGGTAGCCAGTTGTGGACGTATTTGGTGAGAAAATGGCGGCGATGAAAGTTTGCCCGCATCACAGAACCGTGTGTGTCCCAGCAAATCGAGTCAAAGACCGAAGAAGACCAATGATGTTTAGATTTCAGGTACTCTGTAATAACCGGATCGCTCGAAAGACGGCGAAGAGTGCTTCTGTAGTTGGATGTAATGGTCCCAGACGGGCCATGCTACGCAGCAACAGTGCCAGTAATGAGTGGGCTGAACCGAGAAGAAATTGTTGTAGGGTAACGGTATTCACCGGCTAAATGGTCAGCTTGGACGTTCAATTGAGCTTCAAGAGGCAATGTCTCATACGGGTGATATCGATCTTGATGTGCCTTGACATGACTGAGCGGAGGAATCGAGGGAAACTGACGTAATGTATACACTATCGACTGCTGCAAATCCCAGTCGGGTCCCATTGTTGAGTAAGGGTATTCAACTTGCCAGTCCAAACGTTGTCTAACGGTTTCGATCATACTCAATGAATCCGTGTAAAAGTGTAGATCGTTGGGGAGATTCTGATTGTGAAAAAGACATAGGTGATAAATGGAACGTAGCAAGGACAGATAGCCGTAGCTTTCTTCCCGAAACGATGAAGTCCTGAATCCGGGGGCGGGGCCGGCCAATTCAAACAGGCGTTGGTTTTCATGGGAGACACATACAGCACCGAAGCTCCCGGTAAAGAGAGCCGCGGAACCATCGCTGCACAAGACAAGTCCGTTTGTGAATTGTTCGAACAAAATTGAAGGAGAGCAGCGGAGAACAAATCCGGAAAGAAGATCTTGTTCCCACTTTGGCAAAGACATCACATGAGCAGTAAACGTGTTAGGGACTTCCTGTGGCACAGGATCCAGACGGTGACTATACTTGTGAAGAATCCTCTGGTTGATCGGAGCAGGTGTTGTCGTAACTGGGACAGCAGCTGCTGGGACAATGAGAGTAAATTGGTCAGTCGGTGAGAACCAGCGGTACAAGTTTTCATGGTAGATTCGGTAGTTAGCACCATCGAGGACAAACAGTCGAGATGACTGTTCGCACAAATAACAATTCCATTTCCGTATCGTTGAGTAGCCAGTTTTCAGCCATTTGCCCAAAGGGTTATTGAGACGTCTGTTAGTATCGCCGGTGGTTAAGGTTGAAAGAAATTTCCGCCATAAGTTCCATGCTTTGGTGCTCGGATAATCTTGGTAGGCTGTTAGTCCTCGTAGAGTAGAATGTTGTAGATGCAGACCAAGAGTAGGTGATAAAGATAAGCATTGCCCGTTGCAGGTGGTAATATCGCTAACCAGTGTAACACCGAGATACAATCTGCATGCGTTCAATAGTTGCAAATCCAAAGGTTTCATGGTAAATTGTAAAGCGTGGTCCATTAGAAACGAGTCGTTTTCCCGCTGTAGAGGAATGATGAAATCTTGTGCGAGTTCAATTCTGCAGTCAACAGTTGCTAAAAAGGATCGGAGAGAAGGAAGCCACATCATGGGAGCTAGATGGGGGAGGGGAGTTTTGACATCTTCGAGAATAGATACACTGGTACCGGCTAGCCACTGGCCCCAGGACACTGTAATGTGAGCAAGATCAGATGGCAATCCTTGGGACCGCAAACACGCAAGGAACATGTAGACTTGTGAGATTCCTCGTTCGGTAGCTAGGGATTGCAAACCAATTCCTCCGAAATCTGGGGACCCGTACACGATTGCATTTGGAGTGCACCTGTTATAACCGCATTTTGGTAACAGGGCCTTCTTGAATTGTCGTTGGAGTGCTTTACAGTGCTTGTCAGAGAGGGATGATGATGGCATTGGGTAGGTAATGCTTGGTAAGTAGACGGAATGATAATACGCCCAGGCGTCTGTTCGATTAAACGGGCTTCGTGCCATGACACTGGTATGTTGACTGTTTTTCTTGGCTAGAGCAAGGAAGAGACTTCGGTCGGTTGAAGCCGGTGATTTCATTACGCCAAGTGTTTTATGGCTTTGATAAGCAGAGAGTTGCTTTAGCGAATGCGGTGAATTGTTGTTGTTAAACTGTATGCTGATACGAGGTCCAATCTGGCCATTGCAAAGGTACGGTAGCCCATCAATTATAAAGTCGAAGTAGAGGAAGTGATAGGAGCATTTGGTATCTTCCAAAGCTCCACCCGATACTCGTAGAACATCATTCCACCTTTGAGCATCCTTGGTAGCCTTGACGATGTAATGTTCCGGTGACTGACGCTTGGGCAAGTTGAAGTCGTTCATACTCCCGCTGGTGTCATCCACAAATCCTATCATAAAAACTTGAGCCTCAATCTCTCCTTGTGGAGAACGAAATGTCGCTCCATGAGCTTTTTCATCGTACGCATGAAAAAGTACCGAACTGATTACACACCATATTCCTGGAGAGTTTCCTGCTCCCTGTCCGGAACCGTAGATTGGGAAAAGTTTGCAGTGTTTGTAAAACTTCTCTGATACACCAAGTTGCGTCTTGAGGTAGTATTTTGCATCCTCTAGAGTTGTAGCATTGATAAAGACCACTGATCGATGCTGGCCATAGGATCGAGATGCTAGGCTGCCAAACGACATCACGATTCTGTCGAAGCACGCCGTTGCATCGTAATCGAGGTGGACTAGCGGCCGTTTGCTCGCGCGGCTAATCTCATATTGGAACTCTTCCAACATGGTTGGAAGGATAGCGTCTTTTCCTGGAACTCCACCGAACTGTTGGGGATGTAAAAGTTGATTGTTAGAACCATTGCGTATCATCTGTCTCCATTTCACTGCTAGGATCAGGTTATAATCCTGTTCATACAGGTGTATAACTCTTAGACGATGAATCCGATGATTGTTTGGTTCCTTCAATATCATCACGTTGACGATATGTTTCCATCGTGATAGGCTGTAGCGATGGCTGATAGCTAGATTGAGCATTGCCACTTGCCATTCGATAAGTTGATGTCGTTGTTGTTTCAGTTGAGCAGTTGCGTCATCGTCATCTTCAATGGAGATTGGATTGACCAGTGCCTTGCTATGAGACAGGTGAAAGCCAGACGGTGAGGTCGATGTCTTTTCGGGCCATGTTCGAATCTTTTCGGTCCACTCTTTGATTGTGATTGTGTCCTTGATTTCGTCCAGGTTTGTTCGGGTCTGCATGTGGCGGAGTGCATCTTGCGAGACTGAATCGAGTTCCTCTGTGTTCCATTGCCCTTCGAGAATCAGGTCTGCTACATGAGTCGACGCTCCCCAATCGATCCATTCAGAAAATGGTGGGTGAGTTGGAAAGAGACCATCTGCTTGACCAAAATGGGTTTGGTTGCGTTGAAGGAGGCGACTTTCTATTTCTTCTGGCGTGTCAATACTGATCCAATCAACACAGGATTTGTAGTTAACGTCGTCAGGGTCGGCTGGTACGTCCAATCGAGTGATTCCTGCTTTCTCCGCTCCTCGACATTGGCGAATTTTCTTGTACATATTCTTGGTTCTTTCTGCCGCCATGAGATTCTTGATGAGTTTGGCCTTTTTCTTGTTTCCTTTTGCCTCTGCATCCCGTAACTGGATCAGTTGTTCATTCTGACGATAGAAGACAGCATCTTTAGTTGATTGGCGAATCTGTTGTTGAATCTGTCGACACAGCGCTTGGCATTCAGCCAGGGTCGTTGGTATTTCAAACTCTTCGTCTTGATTTTTGTATCTTGCAATTGCTTCTTCGAATGACCTTTTTAGCCGGATAGACGATATTGTCTTGAGCAATATGTTCTTTCTTCGACGTAGCGTTGCCAGCTTGGACGAGAATGCTATATTTCTGGGCTTTCGTGTGCATTGCTTTGCTCCAAAAGTCCCAGCTCGTTGAAAATCGGCATCCAATTGCTCTTGAACTTGTGGTGTCCAGTGAGTTTTTGCTCTTTCTAGTCTTGTTCCAAAGTTGTGCTCTTGAAGATATCTGTGCTTTGCGGCGATATATTGTTGAACAGCGATAGGGTCCTTCGCGGTGAATTCTCGGCAAGGCATTGGTGCTAAGGCTTGTGTTCTGTTTCCAAAAAGTGCGAGCGTATCTAGATCGAGTATCATGCATCTGTGGTCCCCGCTTCCTCGAAATTTAAAGGGCTCGTAGCATGCATATCGAACTGCGTCTGCAACTCTTTCGCTTGCCAGAATAAAATCAATTCGTTCGCTGCCTGTAACATGAGTACCGAAATCAGAATGTCCTATTTGTTGTTGCATCACGTCTACCAGATTGCATTGCAATCCGAGTGCTGACATTCCTTCACCCGAGTCTGACATAGACTCGTTGAAATCTCCTAGCAAAAGGATCTCGCACTGTTGGTCTTGATATCGTTGAATGAATTCTCCTAGGTCCATTATGAATGCTTCTCGCGGTGATTCTCGTCTTCCTTGGACTAGCAGCATGCTTGATTGTTGAGCGGAAGCTGTATACAATCGGACTGTTGTGTTTCCGTCATTATCAGTGTAGGTGATTGCTTGTTTACAGACTTGGTACGCTGCTACCACCAAGAGTTTCTTGTTGTTCTTGCAATTCATCAGTTGGAATGACCAACGGCCAAGTGAGTCGCTGCCTTGATCAATAATTCTTGCTGTGATACTACCCTGTGAGCCCATAAGGGTACCGCCGGGTTTGTAGTACCGTTTTCGCGCTGGTATATTGCTGCTCCCGATTGTTGTTTTAGAGAATTCGAAGTGTTTTCTGGTGGTGTCATGTATGATGTTCTTGACCGCAGATTTTGTTGAGTCAATATTTGTCTCCGCTACTCCCCAGGTATCCGCTTGAAGTTTTTGCATCTCCAATAAGAACTCGGCATAATCTCCACCATTTTCACTCAATGTGAATCCATTTGCGTTAGCAAAGTAAATTCTGAAATGATTTTCATCCTTTTCATTATCATTGATTTCATCCCCGATGAAAGGATTTGTTGCTAAGTTTTCTGCCACTATGAGGTTGTCGTTGTCTTCGTCTTCTTGGTTAGTAGAGTCGCTGCTGTTTTGTGAGTCGTTATGTTGATTTTGGCTTGTGCTACTGGCTTGGTCTGTATCTGGTTGTTGTGCTGTTGTCTCACGTGACGTGATGCTGCTTCTTTCTGTGACATTAATTGCGTGTCTGTCATTATGTGGTTGTATGGAATCGGTTACTTGTATGGACTCGGTTGCTTGTATGGACTCGGTTGCTTGTATGGACTCGGTTGCTTGTATGGAATCGGTTGCTTGTGTGGAATCGGTTGCTTGTTCAGGACTGGTTCCTTGATTGGTATCAGTCGCTCCTGGTTGATTGAGTAGATGTATCGTTGGTGAATTTTCTAAGCTATTCAGTACTTGCAGATAGTTGTTGTTTGTTGCTAAGTAAGTGTTGTTTCCTCTATTGATGCTCATCGGTAACACTGTCGTATCCGCTAACATCCAGGTTGGATGGATGTAGCGTCATACTCACGTCCACTGGACTGTGAGTGGCATTTGTCTGTTCCGTGGCCTGAGAACCTTCTGTTGAGGCGGCGGACGGTGTTGTTGGTTGTTGCTGGTGATAAGACTGGATAAGGCGCTGTTCTAGAGCTTGAAACCGAGCTTCTGCTGCTGCATTTACTGCAGAAATGATACGTTCAATATCAGACATGGGAGTCTGTCCTTGTGGTTGAGGAGGATGTTGAGACCTGGGTTGGGCATATTCTCGAGGAGGATATTGCCTGTCGCGTTCCTGAATAGAAGGGGTATTGTTCATATTGGTGGGGGGTTGTCCTTGGGTGTTGGAGCTGTCAGCTTGCTGTTGTTCGCTAGTTTCTTGTCCTTTCGCACGTCGCAGTTGTTCTCTGAGGTCAGCATTTTCTTTTTCCAGGCGAGCGTTTTCGGCCATCACTCGCTTATCACGATCGTCGTTTGTAGTCAATTGGCTTGGTGTTGTGGAGGATCGTCTGGTTTCCACAACTTTTGGAACGTTGAGGACAGTCTTCACGTTTGTAGGGCTGATCCAGGCTTGAGTTGCTGCGGATGATCCAGTAGGCGGCTTTCCTCGAGCATCGTTTGCTTCGTCATCATCGTCTAACATATTCTCTTTTGCATATAAGGAAGCGCATGAGGACAAATATGTCTCATAAGATACTTCATTTGTATCGTCGTCTTCGGCGATTCGGCGTTTATGCTTGTATGCGACTCGTGCTGGTTGTGGTAGATTGCCCGGGCTCCTGTTCTCCGTGCTAATGATCTCTCGTACCCAATCCGCTATGAAGTCTTCCAACTTGTTGGCAACGGAGTCAAAGTAGGCCTCTGTGGTATGAATGTTCCAACGACCTTTTTCCTCAAGTTTCTTATGGCGCGAAATTTCTGTAACTCCTTCGATTTCAAAGATTTTTCCTTCGAGATAGAACATAATGTCCTCATTCACACCCTCTATCGGAATCACTTTGTGATCAGAGAGAAAGTCGTTCTGGGCATAAATTGATTCCAAATAGTAGGTTCTGCTTTCGTCGCTTTCGTGTTTAAAACGGTGAAACATGAATTTGGGATCCTTCTTGAAAGTTTCATTTAGAAGCCGTAAAATCTCTTTGGCATCTTCTTGTCGGCATTGGAGGCCATATGCCTTTGTTGATCGGTGGCGCTTGCGAAGGGTATATGTAAATGGCGAGGAGAAATGGATTTGGAACTTCGGGATCTTCTTTTCTGGGCATTTGGTTTCTTTATAGATCTCTTTGATGAGTCTTTCCGTCACTTCGCTTTCCATGGTATTTGCAGGATCGATTCCAACGAAAAACCCGATATTCGAAGTACGTGTCTCGTCCTCTTTCCAGTGATGAACTAGCATTTTGCCGTGGTGTTCTTTCAATCTTTGCTCGACAGAATGGTGGCGTCGTATCTGGCTGATCGGAACTCTTGAATGAATGCGATGAAAGATGAGGTACAGTGGATCTCGTTGTTTCTTGTCATTGCCTTTCATGAAGTGCAATTCGTAATTCCTCGCATAATCGTTGTAATTCTTGAGAGTGTTTAGATCTTTCACTTTTCTCCCGTGGTTGTTGAAAATAGTTATTTCTGGATATACTTGGCGGATAACTTGAAGAACTGAGAAATGGGTTGATGCTACCTTGGTGTTTTCATTCTTGTCGGGGCGAAAAATAAACTTCACAACGTATTCTTTCTCCTCGCCTTCGTAGTAGACTTTCTTGTTGTCAACATCAGTTGTGTTGCAACTTGCTTCATCCATCTCTTGGTCTTTGGTGGAAGAATCTCGGGCCTCTACGCCGTCGTCGGCCATGGTGGTCGTAGAGGTGCTCCAGCGGCTACGTAGCGCTCAGTACTGAGTCTACAGAAATTTCAAATACCAATGACAACTCACTGAGTAACTAGGGCTTTCACTTTTGCCTGATCTCAGAATAGTATTGTCGTGTTGTTATCGTGGTGGAGGAAACGAGAAAGGGTCGCGTTTAAGAGCGATTTTAGCGATAGATAGCTCCTCTAAGTTGGAGGTGCCTAATAGTCACTCTTTATGTTTTTGAGACAATGACACGACGGTTTATCAGACCCAAGACTCTGAGCTGAGAGGAAAGAAGAATAAGAGCTAAGGGCACAATGGCCTGGGAAGGTCGGGAAATATCTGGATCGGACTAAGTAGATTGGTCCATATGATTTGCCCAAGGACCTAGTCTCGTTGAATACGAGTATCTGACTTGCAACGGAGCCAGACCGGACTAGTGAGGGGTGTGGTCTGCTACTGCGCACACCCTGGCAATGGCGGACGCGCCTGTTCTTTGCCGTCAATACGAGCTACCGGTGTAAACGGTCATCGCCGGCCCTGCCGAGACGCTCTCATAAATTTGCGGATTTACTATAGCACAAACAGTGAGAAACCCTTTTGTTAAATGAAAAACTATCCTTTGCCGAATTTACAGAGATTTAGGCTAGCCCCTAACTTGGAGCCCTTTCAACGGATCTATCAGACCCCTGAGAGCGAGACCAACGGTCGGAAATCATCCGACAGTCATCCAAGTAACATTCCCCGCCCTTGGTCTCGCTCTCAGATATCCGAAAGGTTCTCAAAAACGCCTCATCCAACAACAGCCCCTTTTTTGTCGGATGATGCCATCCAAAAAATGAGATGGCCGAATAAGTTCAGCCGGCGTACCAACACTACCATTAATGTATGTACAATATTTCTACATCAATCGCACATTAGTCTCGACCAAATTTCCAAAAACCAACATCATCAGTGCACCTCCCTTTCTCATGTCGAAGGAGACGACCATTCCAACACTTCCTTTTAGTTAAAGACAAACACAAAGACCGATGTCAAGACCATCTACCCGTTCCCATCCCGACCAAAACTCCCAGGATCCCTGTTCATGTTGCCTTCCAAATGATCTTTTCTTACCTCCCTCCCTGCGTACCGATTCCAACCATTGCCCCAACAATGAGAACGAATCTGCTAGTCAATCCCCTCCATCTCCCTCAGTCCAGAAGAACAAGAAGACTTCCATCAGTCGTCCTAAGCCTTCCAGAGTCATTCGAAAACAACAGCCAAGTCGAGCCAGCAAGAAGAGAAGTAGTGCTCCTCCACCACCCTTATCTGCTGCTCCTCCGAAAAACGAACTCGCAGTCAACGACTTGAAGACGAAGGAACCATCGAGAACTCTGTTCTGGAACAGCGCCGCATTCACAAGATCATTCAAGACTTTAAGAGCGAAGACAACTATCCTTGTTCTGTCTTCGGTCTCAATCGAATGAAGGTATTTGAACACGAAGATTTCCTGTCCTGTAGTCAATGTGTGAACACCGACAACGGCGAACGGTCCAGCCCTGAATTGAAAGTAAATAGGAAACGTGCGAAGGGTCCATACAAATGTTCGGCATGGCATTGTACTAACTTAGTTAAACCAACTCATAGAATTTCTGACGACGACGAGAATACCCAGTCAAATCCTCGACAGAAGAAGAACAAGACGAAGCAGACCAAAAGAAGAACGTCGTTAATACGTTCACTTCAAGCCGATTCCAACCAAATACGATTGGTCCCAGTGCCTGCCTCTCGGACATAGAAGAAGATGACGAAGAAGAGAACGAAGATCAAGCCACCCAACCAGAGCCATCGACGGAAGCCATTGAGATGCTCCAGAACCAGTACAGTTCCGATACCGAAGAACAAACGAACTCTGTCAATATTGTAGACAATCAATCTTCAATAAACGAAGAGTCATCCGTTGCTGTGGAAGTCGTACAGAATGCATTCAGTACAGAGTCCCCAACTACTACTGAACTTCACAGCACTATCCCTGATACCGATGCACCAGGAACATCAGAGGTGACGACGCTACAACAAGAAGTACTCCGTTTGAGAGAGTGTTTGCAAATATCTCAAGAAAAGAACGACTCTATGACCAAACAGCTTCGTAACGAAGCCGATAAGTTGCGTACAGCAAAGAAAACAATCATAGAACTGGAAAGAAACTGTACGTCCTGTAAAAGCCGACGTCTCCCCAACACCGTAACAACCAACGAACAGGCAGATACCCTTGTACAACACATTTGCAACATGATTGAAGATGCCACAAAGAACATTCGTGCCACCAATAGTCGCTCATTGAAGTATTTCTACTCACAAATCGCCAAATTATGCTTGGACGACACTGTTCATGAGGGCCAAATCAAGCAGTGTTCTTATTCTGTGTTCCGAGGAGATTACATTCGGGAGAATGTGTTTACTCCGCACCGGATTCTGAAACAAATGGATTTGTGTGGCGGAGTCTTGAACTATGAAGGAATCGAACTCCTCCGAACTGTTGAAACAGACGGAGTTCCACGGGTCAAGACGTTGCTTGCCTCTTCAGGTTGCATGAAGGCATACGCTACAATGGTCGAGACATTTGGTCGGGTTTTTTGTCCCTACATTCTAAAGACTAACTCAAAGAATGGAACAGAGGGCTTTGCTTTCCGAGCTGCCAATGTTCTAGTATGTCTGCTAAAGGCTGGTCATGTAATGGGGACTGAGACCGTGGTCAAGTCTATCCGGATCGCCCAAAGCCTTGGTGGTGCTCTGTTCACCAAAAATCTTTCCCATACTCTCGTGGGGATCAAGTTTAATGACCCGTCCAACCCCTACACACAATCACAACAATCGGTCTTCCCTGTTGGGTGCGTTGCAATGCCAGAAACAACGACCAACGTCTTGGGTGTGTTTGCCAGAACTCTGGAAGAAATAAAGGAGGCCGTCGATGTCGTATCCAAGGAGCATAGAATCAAGAAGCCCACTCTTTGTACGAACTGCGATATGAAATGCGATTGGGAGTTGAGCGGCAGAGGTGGAGCTGCAAAACAACACAAGTTCCCTTGTTCAAAATGCGCCATCCACAGTGGTCAACTCCATGAACCATCTGGCACGAAACCATCAAAGTGTTCCACTTGTCTAGAACTGGATCATGATCAAGATCCCACGTCAATATGCAGGCATGTGAAAATGCTGACAGAAGAACACATAGAGTCCATGGAACAAGAAGTCGAAGAATTTCAAAAGAGTTCGCTTCCCGCTATTGCAAAGGATCTTGAGGCGTTGAAGGAGCATTCTGAATTGTCAATGGCAGAGGATCCAAACTCGAATGGAACTGAAATGCAGAGAACACAACTGTACTCCATTCACTTCTACTTGGAGCAGGCCAGTGCAGAACAGAGACAGCAATACGCCAGATCCGTTTCAAACGATCTCAGGATCCGCCGACTTCGTATGACTGGAACCTTGGAAGAACTTCAGAAGCGCCTGAAATGTCAGAAAGTGAGTGAATGGGCATACAAGAAGGCCTTGGAATGCCTTGACAATGTGAAGGCTTTGAGAAAAAGGATTGCTATTGTTCTCATGATGGATGCCATTCCATGTCTCCTCCACATGGAGAACAGGATGGGCATAAAATTTCTTAGCATGGTTCTGAAGACCGGACTGAATAACGCTGTGAATCCGAAGGATGGAATCGAATTACCATGGATGCCGCCCGATACAACAACCATAGATGACCGAGTTGCCGCGTTCACCGACAAGATCCAGAGTCTTATGAATCTGGAAATACTTGGTTCTCAAGTTCTGCCGACGCAATGGAAGTTGCCATACGAGACGCCAAGTAACAAAGTCGGCGAGATCACCATGGACAATGTAAGAATACGCAAGTTGCTTCCCAAATTCGAGTTATTGATTGATTGTTGCTTAGTCGACGAGCAAAAGAAAGCTCTATTCAAGAGTTCCATTCAATATTTCAGAGAGGCCATGAAGAAAGTCAACGCACAAAATGACCTGTCGGACGCTGAGATCTTTGCCTTCCAGCGAGGAGACGTGGACTACTTCTACAGGGACTGGGTAGCATTGTATGGCTCAGAGGGAATCACTAACTATGCCCACATGTTGGGAAGTGGTCATTGTATGGAGTATCTTTTGAAATGGTGCAATCTATGGTTGCATAGTCAACAGGGATTGGAAGGTAAGTCATTGCAATGAAGCTGAGAGCAGATTGTGCTACTAAGCTAACACCTTGAACCAGCATTCAATAGTTTATTCAAACGTTTCTATTTTAGCAGGACACAACGTGGTAGTGCGGGGAACAGGGGAACTGGGGAAAAGAGTAGAATGTAGGCATTGGCTCGCTGGTTACAACGACGCATGGTTTTTCTTTTCGGTACAACAGAAAGTGAGATAAAGGCAGCCTACCTCCAACGGCCACAGGAAGAGATCGATGTGTTTGACAAATGGATCAAGAAGAACGGAGGAACACTGGAGTATGGACTGTCCAATGATAGCAATTCGTTCTGTTTGGAGGAACTTGAAGGGCCTGTAGATGATGACTGGGAGGTCGGACTCCCAACAGCACAACCAGCAAACCAAAGTCAAGCACAGTCACAAACAACGTCAGAACTATTGGATATGTTGCAACAAAACGATGATATAGATGAATGAGTATGGAATGTAACAATAAGCAATTAGTAAAATAATGAAGAAGCACTATGATGAGTCGAACTGAGGAATGAAGAAGCATTAGCACTAGTTGAACTGACGAATGAGGAGTAGCACTTCGTCGGCGTCCTCCCATTTGTAAATCTCTTGCTAGTCCATTGGCAGATCGTGGTCATGCTGATAGAAGACTCCACCAACAATACGCGAGGCAACAAAAGGTCCATTTTCGTTCCAGACTTTGGAAACAAACTATTATGATCATGGCACGAAGAGGAATTTCAACTATGAAAAATACATCGAATCACTCCAACGTGCCTTCTCGGACCTTGAATCAACAGGAGAGTTTGTCAGTGAAGAAAGGAAGATTAGGATCCTCCTCACAGGGATCCATGATTCACGTCTGGAAAGCGCGAAGAACCAAATCCTCGCAACCCCAACGCTTTGACTCTCATTCGAAGTTGCCTCAGGATACCTTGCAGAGGTACAAGAGAACAAGGTCTCATTTAGTGCAACAACAAGAAGGGCCAGGATTTCTGCAATCCATTCGAACAACAAGAAAAACAACAAGGGAAATAACAAGGGAAATAACAAGAACAAACAAGAGACTCCAACGAAATTCGACCCCAATAGATACTACCCTTATCGACAGTGGATCAAGCTCACACCTGAGCAACAGCAATTGGTTCGAGAGACGCGTGACAAGCAAAACAGCAGTACCAAGAAACGGTCTGCATCGGGAGTGAATTCCAACAAGAAGAAGAGAAAGAACAACGATGGCTCTTCATCAGCCACAGACACACCACGAATAATGGAGATGACTCCACAGAAGAGAGAGAGGCCGGAGTTGGAGCAATCATGAGCCAGCGAAAGAAGCGGAATGATCGTGTCTGACATAATGTCAGTACGATTACAAGCGGTGAAATCACAGCCATGACAGCAGCATGCGAATTGGACAGTCACGCCGATACTTGTTGCTTGGGTGATGTCTGTTTGGTCTTATATACAACAGGCAAGGCGGAAGTTAGTGGGTTTACGAATTCACTCGGAAGTATAAAAGAGACGCCTATCATCACAGGAGTCGTGGCTTATGATGATCCGACGACATTTGAGACGTACCTTCTGTATTTTTATCAGGCTTTACATCTGCCGATGATGAACAAGTGCTTCCTGAACCCAAACCAGATGAGGGAGGCGGGAGTAACCGTAAACGACGTGCCTTTAGAATTCATCAAGAGCGAGGACAGAAATCACCTCTCCCATTCTATTGCCACTCCTCTCTCAGACGAAAGCAAACAACTTGTTATCCCATTCGACCTAGTTGGTGTGATAAGTTCATTCACCGTAAGGAAGCCAACTTGGGACGAGATCAAGAACACTGATCCAAGTTAGTGGGACCCGAATGACTTGGCTGATGCCGACGAAAGGAAACTCCGAGTAGATCTAGAGTCAAATACCGTCCGTACGAAAGAACCAAGAGACTTGCATCAAAGAATGGCTCGTATGGTTCGTGTGAATACAAGAACGATAGCCGACCTGAGGCATCGTCGTCAGGGGACTGTTGATCCTGTGACTTTGGCGAGACGATGGGGGATAGGTATTCCCTTGGCTGAGAAAACAGCTTCGGCTACAACGCAATTGGGAGTTTGTGATTTCTCCGACTCCACAGGAAGCAAGAGATAACGCCACACGGCATATCAACTTAAGCACCGGAGATTGAGAGCGGATGTTTATACTGACACCCTCTTCTCCGATGTCAAGTCGCTTGGGCAAAATACTTGCGGACAAGTATATGCAACGGACTTTGGTTGGGTTGAGTTTTACCCAATGCAAAGGAAGAAAGATGCCCTTATAACACTTGAACGTGTATTCAGTGATGATGGGATCTTCAAAAGTATCATTCCCTACAACGCTCCAGAGTTGACGAGTGGGAATTTCAGATGGACGGCGCACAAGTTTAGTTGTCGGATCAAGCCTATCGAGGCGTACACGCCCAATCAGAATTTGGCAGAGGCCAATATTCGGGAACTGAAAAGGATGTACCGCCGCGAGATGAGGACCCTCTGTTCTTTGGGATCATTGTCTTGAGTTGGTTGCAGCGAGACAATCTCACACAGTCTTATTGACAAGTCCATTTGATGCCGGTCCTCCACTCACTACGTTGACAGGGGACACACCAGATATATCACACTTGGTGGAACATCGGTGGTATGACCCTGTCTGGTATTCAAACCCTGGGTTCAAAGGTCGAAAATTGGGTAGATGGCTTGGACCTAGTCGAAGTGTTGGTCAAGCCATGAGTTCTAAAATCCTTACGGACAAAGGAGGGAAGGTCATTTATAGAACGTCGGTATGGCCTTTATCTGCAGAGAAATCCCACAATGAAACCTTCACGGCTCAGCGAGAACAATTCAATGCCAATTTGAAGGCAGTATTAGGCGCCAGATTCGAAGGCATGCCAATTGAAGAAGACGAGGCCGAAGAAGATGGGACAGACACTCCCTTTTATGACGCTTATGAGGACAATGAGCAAGAGAATGTTCGAAAGCCGGACCTCGACGAGTACAAGACTGACTCCTATGACAAGCTTATTACAGCAAAAGTCATGTTACCGATAGGAGGCACATTACGTCCAGGGCAAGTCAAACGAAGGAAAAGAGACGCGGAAGGGAACCTTGTTGGACGCCCATCAACAAACCCAATCCTCGATACAACAATGTATGAAGTGGAATTTCAGGACGGGCATGTTGAATCCTACGCAGCCAATCTGATAGCCGAAAACATCTATGAACAACTGGATGAAGAAGGCAATAAATATCACCTTCTGAGCAGCATTGTCGACCACAAGAAGGACGCTACAGCTATCCCCATCTTGGATGGTACCTTTCATTGGAATGGAAGGGAGCACAAGAAAAGAAGAACAACGAGAGGATGGTCTATGTGTGTCGAATGGAAAGACGGATCGACGCCATGAGAGAAGTTGCAAGACCTAAAGGAATCCAATCCATTGGAAGTGGCCAAATATGCCGTGGTTGCAAACTTAATAGACAAGGAACCGGCTTTTGCTTGGTGGGTCACCTTTGCTTTGAAGAGGCGCAACCAATTAATCAAGGCGGCCAAGTCAACCCGATATACGGTATTGAACTGCCCAAGAACGTCAAAAGGGCATTGGAAATTGATAGGGAAAGCGGTACAGACTTTTGGGCCAAGGCACTGCAACTTGAAATGTCGAAAATATTTCTTCGAAAGGCAAGATATATTGCAGGTGGCCATAAGACAGGAGAACCCGAAACACCGACGTACGCGAGTGTTGTTTCCCGAGAAAGTGTCCGAATTGGATTTATGTTGGCCGCATACAACCAACACAAACGATGTTGGGCCTTGAGTTCCAAGAAGTACGCTACAGAAGCGATTCGAAATGTGAAGATATGGTTGGAAGAGCGAGATATGATCCTCAAAACTCGCGTGGCAGGCGTCCTCCCATCCGGTTACCGTCCTGAGTTGGACACTTCATCCTATTGCGACCAAGAATGGCAATCCTTTTTCCAACCACAGATTGGAGTGCTCCGTTGGTTAGTGGAGCTTGGAAGAATTGATATCACGACAGAAGTCTCCATATTGGCTGCTAAACTGGCAGGACCGAGAGAAGGTCATGTACACGCTCTCCTCCACGTTTTCACGTACATAAACCAATATGACAGGTCAAGACTGGTGCTCTATCCATCTTACATCGTGCATGGGGAGGAGCCAGTGGCGGATTGGTCCGGTTATATCCGGGTGAAAAAGAGGAGATTCCGCCAGATGCCCCAGAACCGCATGGTAAACCTGTCCAAATGACAGTATTTGTTGACTCGGACCATGCTGGTGATTTGGTCACACGTCGGTCTCGAACAGGGGTCTTGATCTTCTTGAACCGTTCCCCAATAACTTGGTATTCAAAGAAGCAAACCAGTGTCGAAACCTCGACGTTTGGTTCGGAGTTTATGGCCTTGAAAGTTGGTATTGAAATGGTAAAAGGCTTGAGGTATAAATTGAGGATGCTGGGCGTTCCATTGGATGGTCATGCCCACATAAGGGTGGACAATATGTCGGTCGTACAGAACGGAACCAGACCGGAGTCGACTCTCCGCAAGAAGTCGAATGCTATTGCATATCATTTTGTAAGGGAGAACGTTGCCAATGGTATATGTCGGATTGCATATGAACCATCAAGGACGAACTTTGCAGATCTCTTGACCAAGGTTCAAACCGGTACAGAAAGAAAGCGGTTGGCGGAGATGATTTTATATTAGTGCGTTTCCCACTGTTACGAAACAGGTTCGGGTACGCCCTGCAGTCAGAAGGAAGACTGATCTTTAAGCAGGTCCAGTTGGAATGGATATATGATGGGCATGATTACGGTAGCTATGGGCTATCGAAAAAAAGTGATCTACCGAATCACAAGAGGGGACCGAGAAAGGGTCGCGTTTATGAGCGAATTTTAGCGATAGATAGCTCCTCTAAGGTGGAGGTGCCTAATAGTCATTCTTTATGTTTTTGAGACAATGACACGACGCTATTTTGGAAATGAAAACCAGAGAGATTGGGGGTGGCTACAAACAATTACACCCTTGTAGCCGCCCCCGCTAGGTGGACAGAATTTCTCGTAGTAGTATTAAAGGGGCGGGGTGGAACCACCAAAAGTCCAAATTTCTCCCGGGCGAGAGCAGACGGTTTACTGTAGAGCAAAGAGACCCCCCGGGATTTTGCGGAGGAGGTCGGACCGCCTGCCACATTGCATGCGTAACGGATTTAAAATTATTAAATTGAAAAATTAAGTGTATTGACATTTGGAAAAACCGATAAAACGGCAAAAGTGCCCCCGAAACAAAAAGATGGGGTATTTTGCGAAAAAAGTTTCGGGGGCCAAGGTTGTATGGGTGTCATGGACTGTTTTGGGGGCAAGTTGTACGACTATCTACCAAAGAGAGAAATATTTCGAATATGGTGTCGCATCAAAATACGCGCATGATAGTGACTCGAAAATAAAATTGTGTCTATCACATGCCTCAAGCTTAGAGGCCTAAACTATCGCTACATTTCGCCCAATACCATAGCCATATTTTGGTCCCCTCACAGTTCTACCGCTCATTAGTGGGGTAACTGTGCCTTTCTCCATCAATCATTCCATCTAGACCTGCTTAGAGTCCCAAATATCAAGTAGGGTGCAGGACGTACCCAGTCCCAACATCTGTTGGCGGGAAACGCACTCAAAATAAGATCATCGAAGCCAACCATGTTCTCTCTGTTCCTGTTTGAATCTTAGTAAGAAGATCAGCAAGGTTAGTCTTAGACGGTTCATAAGCAATTCGACACATTCCTGAAGCAACATTCTCACGAACAAAATAATATGCGATTGAGTTTGACTTCTTCTTCAAACTTGATTCGGGAATTGTACTGTTATGAACAACAGACATATTATCGACCCGAATATGTGCATGACCGTCCAAAGGTACGCCCATCATCCTTAATTTGTATCGTAGACCCTTGATCATTTCGATACCGACTTTGAGGGCCATATACTCTGAACCAAACGTTGATGTCTCAATACTTGTTTGTTTCTTACTGTACCAACTCACTGGAGCACGATTCAGATATATCAATATCCCTAAATCTCCAGCATGATCTGAGTCAACAAACACTGTCATCTGGACTGGGTTCCCAAGAGGTTCTGGTGCGTCTGTTGGCAAGTCTTCTCTCGCATCCGGGTATAATCCCGACCAGTCAGAGGTAATCTCTTCCCCATGTTGTATATAAGAGGGGTCCAATACTAGTCTTGAGCGATCATGCAAATTCAAATACGCAAAAACATGCAGCATAGCATGGACGTGACCCTCTCTGGGTCCTGCCAAGAAAGCCGCCAACATGGAGACTTCTGCAGTAATGTCGATCCTGCCCAGTTCAACCAACCATCTTAGGACACCGATTTGCTGCTGGTAAAACGAATGCCAGTCTTGGTTACAATATGCACTTGTATCCAGTTCAGGACGATATCCAGTCGGTAAGACACTAGGGGCTCTTGTTTTCAAACTGAGACCTCTTTCTTCTAACCAAATCTTGACGTTGCGTTTCGCTTCAGTAGCGTACCGTTTTGAACTAAGGGCCCAACAACGCTTACTCACATCTCCGTCGATGTCAAAGGTTTCGACTTGGTTACTAAGATATATCTTGGGTTCTCCGATAGAGCTCGGTTTCAACAGGTAGTGTTGATCAATCATATTCAGGATATCTTTACCTCGATGCGAAATCACTAGCACATCATCAATATAGATGAAGACAAGTTCGTAGTATTTCGTCCCATCTTCCTTCGTCGAGGCTCGGAGGTATACGTCAGGGTCTGCCCGACAAGGTCGGAATCCCAAAGATTCTTGGAGTGTCGTAGAAAGGTGCTCCCGCCATGCAAACGCGCTTGTCTTTAGACCATATAGCGCTTTTGTTATAATTGCACAGCGACCTTCGTTCTCCTTCCCAAATTCTAGCCCACACTTGGTGCAGACTTTCTCATGACAAGGGGCATTGAGATATGCCCCGGCTATATCAGCGGCTGTGACATCAATTCCATTTAGCGCCGCAAGGAGGAACCCGATTCGGACACTTTCCCGACTGACAACACTAGCGTATGTTGGTGTTTCTGGTTCTTGGGTACGATGACCACCAGCAACATATCTTGCCTTTCTTGTGAAATCCATTTTAATGTCAAAAACGATATGGCAAGGTATGATCTGGTGTCCGGCCGGATGAGGGGCTCCCTCCTCCAATATTTTGACAGCGGGAAAGATCTTTGACATTTCAAGTTTCAAAGCTTTCGCCCAGAAGTCAGTCCCTGTTTCTTTGTCTATCTCCAGGGCTCTTTCGACCGTCTTCGGCAGTTCTATTCCGTATTTCTGCCACTTCCTCATATACCTTGTCGTGGAGGCAGCCTTAATCAATCTGGCGCGCCTTTTCAACGTGAATCCTACCCACCAGTTAAAAGCAGGTTCTTTGTCAAGAAGGTTGGCTGTTGCGTATTCCGCTACTTCAAGGGGATATGACTCTTTCAAGTCCTTCAACATCTCCCATGACGTAGTTTCGTCCTTCCATTGGATGCAAAGTTGCCAACCTCTCGTTGTCCTTTTCTTATGCTCTCGACCATTGTGAAAGAAAGTTCCCTCGGAAATTGGGACTGCCGTGGAATCTTTGCGGTGATCTATGATTTGATCGATCAACTTAAAGCGATTACCGTCGTCATCCAGTTGTTCGTAGATGTTTTCCGCGATTAAATTTGCCGCATAGGACTCGACATGTCCATCTTGAAACTCTACTTCATACATTGAAGTGTCAAGGTAAGGATTCGTCGATGATTGGCCAATCGGGTTCCCATCAGCATCCCGCTTTCTTCTAATTACTTGGCCTGCTCTCTTCGAGTCCCCTGAAGGGAGCATTACTTTTGCCGAGATGAGCTTGTCGTAAGCGTCAAGTTTATAGGAGTCTGCTTCTGGGACACGTACGTCCCCTTGCTTTTCGTCTTCATAAGCCTCATATAAGGGTGTGTCGTGACCGAATTCATCTGGATCTTCATCCTCTTGTGGAGCCACGCCCTCAATACGATCGCCCAAGGCTTCCTTCAATTCACTGTCGAACTGTTCTTTCTGTGCAGTGAATGAGGGGTCGTGCGATTTTTCAACCGACAGAGGCCAAACGGATGTACGATGAACCACTTTCCCTTTTGAGGTCAGGATCTTTGAACTCATCGCTTGTCCTACCGTCTTACTTGGGCCTAACCATCGGCCGAGTTTCCGATTCTCAAAACCCGGGTTGGAGTACCAAACGGGTTCGTACCACGTGTACTCAACCAGGTGAGAAATGTCCGGAGTATCTCCCGTTAATGTCTTTATCGGTGGACCATCATCGAAGGGACCAGAGGAGAAAGCTGTGTTCGAGCGCCTCTCAGCAACCAGTTGGAGACAATGGTCCCATAGGACTGCTGGGGCGTTGGTCCTTCTCATTTCTCTTCTATATGCACGCTTCAATTCACGTATATTAGCTTCAGCGAGATTTTGGTTCGGAGTCCATGCCTCGATGGGCCTTATGCGACAACCAAACTTCTGCGCTGTCTTTTTGAATTTGCCACTGGTTAGTTCCGGGGCATTATCTGGGACAACACTGTTGAAAATCCCAAAGTCACTGAACACTTTCTCGAGCGTCGTATGGGCGTCCTTCTTTCTTTCCAAAGGGTAGAAATGTACCCAACCAAAATCACTCGCATAAATTTGACCACAGGTGTTTTGGCCCAACGATTTAGTGTCAGAAAAGAGGGTGTCAGTATAAACATCCGCTCTTAATCGCCGATGCTTCAGTTGGTAGGCGGTATGTTTCAACCTCTTACTGCCAACTCCTTGGGAGAAGTCTCGCACTCCTAATTGGGTCGTCGATTGGAAAGTCTTTTCTGCCACAGATAGGCCGATTCCCCAACGAGATGACAACGCGATTGGGTCGACGGTCCCCTTTCTCCTATGGCTCGTTTCTGCAACCACTCTTGAGTTGATCCGAACCATTTTAGCCATTCGGTCATTGATTGACCTTGATCCTTTCCTTCTGACCATATCTTGTTGAACGTCCTGTCTGAGCTTCCTTTCATCGACATCACTTTCAGTCGAGTCATTAGGCGCCCATTGAGGATTATCATTGGTCATTTCGATCCTATAAGCTGGATCTATATTTGCCACTTCTTCCCATGTTGGTTTTCTCACGGTGAATCCACTAATCACCCCTTTCAAGTCCAATGGTATCTTGATTTTGCTTTCATCTCCGTTGACTGGGGCTATCACAGCATGTGATTCACTTGTTCTCTGTTCCGGTTTGATATACTTGAGAGGTATATCATTCACAATAACACCGGCTTCTCTCATTTGATTTGGGTTAAGCAAACATTTATCCATCATTGGAAGATACAACGCCTGATGAAAGTACAGAAGGTACGTTTCGCCAGAGTCTTGATCATCGTATGCGAGTATACCCGTGATTACCGGGGTCTCCTTTATCTTGCCAAGTTGTGAAGAGAATCCACTCACTTCGGCCTTGTCCGTTTCATATAAGACCAAACAAGTGTTACCAAGACAGCATGTATCAGCATGACTGTCCAGCTCACAATTTGCCGTCTTCACAGCAATCTCGCTCGCAACTGCATTCACTTCTCGGGATCATATCAGATGTCCCTCTTTCCTTTCTTCCTTTGGCTCATGATCGCTCCAACGCCTAGTTCTTTCTCATTCTGGTCGTTGGAGTCACCTGTCGTCTCAGAATTGTCGTCGGTAGTGGAAGTACCACTACTATCATGGCCTTTTCTCTTGTTCTTATTGTTTATGTGAATGGCCGCAGCAGACCTCTTCTTCGTACTGCTGTTGGCAGCGTCCCTTGCTTCTCGGACCATTTGCTGCTGTTCTTTGGACAATTTAATCCACTTTCTGAACGGGTAATATTTATTGGGGTCAAATCCTTTGGTTGGAGTCTGGTATCCGTTATTGCGTTTGTTTCCATTGCCGCCATTCTTGTTAGACTGAATGGACGAGATCCGTGCTTTCCTTGTGGTGGCACTATACGACACTTTGCTGTCAAGGACTTCAGCAAGATAGTTCGAAGCCACCTCGAAGTTTGCCCTCAAAGCAGGAGTGGCCAATATCGTATTCTTAGCACTCTCCAACCTGGAATCAGCGACCCCTAAGAGTAAAACTCTCACTTTTCTTTCATTACTGACCACTTCGCCTGTAGACTCAAGGTCCGTAAAGGCCCTTTGAAGTGACTCAATATACCTTTCGTAGGTATAGTTCCTTTTTGTTCCATCATAATAGGTCGATTCAAGCACTTGATCAGCCTTTGCACGCAATCGAGATTGGAAAGCATCACCAAAGTAATGACTTTTCAAAGCGATGTATGCTCCTCTTCCATCCCGGCTTCTGCTGAAGGCTTGGACCCAACCCCATCCGGGGCCATCATGAGTTATGTGACGTATGACGTCCCATACTGCTTCCTTGTCAGCAACTGCTGTGGCACCAGTGTGTGGTGCACGTCGAATGAGTTCTCGCAAGTATGTAGGAGATCCGAGTCCTGGGTCAAGATTGAGGAGTCGGCATCGAACGAGTATAAGCTGCCAACGGAATCATAGTCACACCTCTCTTTCTTTCCAAGTAGTCGTCCAAATCCTCCAGGACAACTCGGATATTCTCGACATTCGACAACTTTTCCGGAAGTTCGATGTCATTATCGTACTCGTCATCTGCTTCTTTCAAACGGTAAAGATTCTGTACCGTGTCCAAGGTTGCTGCTCCTGGGCTAAACGTACGGCCAACTTTGGTCAAGTACTGAACGAAATAGCCAAACATTTTCAACCGTTTCTCCAAGACATGTCCGACTAAAACTCCTGGGTTCATAATCGTCGCGGGGATACCAGCAACTGGATTGGCAGCATCATAGGCAGGGTTAGGGATCGTTCCACCTGGCTTTCTTGCGTTAGCACAGATTTCAGCGATGTCCTCTTCCTTGAGCCCGCGGAAATCGCCAACGGATGTAAGGCCCTGTGAATTAGGGGCATCTGGGACTGCCTGTTGTCCAATCAAGAGAGTGTTTTCCATGTATCCATTCAGTTCTTGAAGGAGCTCTTGAGCGGTCGGTGGAGCAGGATCGGCCATGGTTGGTTCTTGTTCTTATTAGCTTTTCAATGCAAGGTGCAATTGGGACTTTCACGTATTCGGAAGTGTGTTAGAACTTCCAGTCACATTGACCGGTCACTTACTCATTTGGGCGATTCATAGGTAGAAAGCATGCACAGCTGCATCGTCGGTTCATGTTCTATTTATAGAATATTCATGACCGCATAGCAGGCTTTGTCTTGTCAACGGCCAAGACCGGCGCGTCCGCCATTGCCCCAGATGTGCGCACTCGCAGACCACATCTGTAAACTAGTCCGGTCCAAACCCCGTTGCAGGCCGGATATTCAACGAGACTAGTAGACGACATCTTTGGTCGACCTTTGGGCGGATCGGTATTACTACGATCCAGATATTTCGCGACCTTCCCAGGCCATTGTGCCATAGCTTTACCGTAATCGCAGAGTCTTGGGTCTGATAAACCAAAATACGCGCATGATAGTGACTCGAAAATAAAATTGTGTCTATCACATGCCTCAAGCTTAGAGGCCTAAACTATCGCTAAATTTCGCCCAATACCATAGCCATATTTTGGCATTATCGGAACTCTTGGAAACGTGTGATTATCGTGTATTTTATGTGTCGAGCGGTTATAGAACATAAAAAAATGCGGATGGTTATAGCAAATAGAGTAGAGTTGTTAACGCAGAACGATAGGAAAAGAACGGGGTCAAAACCGGTAATAAGGTAGCTATCGTTGTCTAGGTAGCAATTTTAGAAAAGGCAGGTACGGGCTACGGAGAGACCGCCTCATCCACCCAATTCCACGTATAACCCAGCGAGCCATCCTCGAGCGTACAGGATTTGCACCGCTGCTCGCTGCTCCATTTGTACACACCGTTTACAATCGCACCCACCACTATCTCAGCGGTTCGGCCGCTTAGGACCATCAATCAGTACAATAGATCAGGGTTGTGAAGTACGCACACTAGCACCATCTACTTGCAGTCTATACTTTAAGTATGGCTCAACCTGTACAATGTACTTGCTTACTACTACTTTAAGTACATCTAATCAGTGGCTGTACTTAATTTCATATACTTATTCAGTTGTACGTCACTCCAGAATAATGTGTGTACTTTACTTTTGATTAGTACATGTTTCATTAGAGCTCTACTTACTTGACTTAGCTTAAGCACATCTACCAGACACATGTCAGGTACTTACATTACCGTAAGTACATTTGCACGATACCATTCATCTTCCGTACTTTCTACAAGTCAAGTACCCTTATACATCACGTCTATGTACTTACAGACAACCATAAGTACATACTTTTAAGTACCCAAGTACATACTTCAAGTCGTTACTTTCCACTTACCAGTAGGTACCATATCATAATCCCCATCACTCTAAGAGCACACATTTAGCTGGTAGACCAGTAACACCAATCCAACCTAACGCTCACTCACACCATACAGCATACAGCCGGTCATCACAAAGCAGCACTTACTATTCATCATTCTCCCTATTTGTTGTTGTAGAAGAAATCAACACCATGTCGATCATCCAACACGAAGGTGACAGTGACAACTCCATTCTTCACTTTACCTCGACCTGTGGCATACAGTCCTCCCTGATCTGCTGTCAGTCCTACGCTTATTTCATCGCAGACTGTCTGACATCGTGCATATTATCACCACCCAAAGAGCAATTACAATCCATTCTTACCGCCACAGCTTCCTGGTTGATCCGCCAACAGCGATGGATTGATGTTTCAATCCCATGTGAAAACAATCATCCGTGTATCATTTTTCAATACACCTTCGAAAAAGTCCTTCATCAAGTCGGTTCTCATATGCTTCAGTGGCTGAATGGAGAAGACGATGAAAACCTTGTATCCATTTCAGAAAGCATGGACCCCGCCAACATCATACTTGAATTGAAATGCATACCTCAGTTTGCCGTTTGTGAATGCAAAGGTTGTTCGGAATGCACATCGTTCGTCGTTGGAGAGACAAATGATTTTCCCGAAGACTCCATTACCGACCTGATTCTCTTTTGGATCCAACGCAACCAAGCTCATTTCCTTGTAACGGACAACAATTCTGGTAAATCAATGGAGCCTAAGTCACTGGAGAGTATATTTCCACTTCTATCCCAATATATTGGACGGCAAATCGATACCACAAGGGTATCTCAAGACGCAAGAACCTCCACGGCTTCCAACAACAAGTTCAGTCGCCACTCCAGTCCGTCTCGACATGAATATCAAACTCGACAACAAAATCATCTACTTTCTCAGGACATTTTACTGAGTTCCAAATCACGGACAAAGCCACACTACGATGACGGTCGTCGTTTCAAACACGGAGACCCATTCAAAATATCCCCATGCAGAATTTCCTGTCCCAATCTACCTCTACGTCCTACTGATTCAATCATTGCTGACAGAGTGACTCTCATTGAAGATCTGAAAGAATTCCACGAGATAGCTAAGATGTCTGGGCTACATTCTCCAAGGGACGCTTGGGAGGACTGGATGGATTGTGGGGCAACAGACAAGCTTGCCGACAAAGCTTTAATGTGTCTCATTATAATTCTTATGAGCTCCAGCACCACCGACAGTCAATTGGCGGCATTCATTCCACAAATGTTTTCTAGTGGACTTACATCAGCGGAGGGTGTAATAGAGGTATCACAGCGGATTGGAATGGATGCCTTTTGTGCCCTCATTTCTCCAGTTGGTCGATTCCACCAAAATGCAGAAAGAATTGTACATGCGGCATCTTATTTTGTTGTCAAACACAAAGGCCGCATTCCATCTGATATATCCATTCGAGAACTCACCTCTTTATTCGGAATTGGATACAAGACAGCACAGATCATTGTCTCAAGTGCATTCGGTCGAATGGACGGAATTCCTTCGGATGTCCACGTCATTCGCTGGTGTGAGGCACTCAAATGGGTGCCACCACTTGCAAATGACAGTCTCCTCTGTTCCAAGTGCATTGAACAATGGCTGCCTAAATCCAAATGGCATCTTATCAATCCTCTTTTTGGGGCGTTTGGTCAGCTCATTCAAAATCCTGATACACAGCCATCTCTCTTCAGCCTATTGGAGGAGAAGGCTTCGGATCTGTTGAAATCTGTTTTTCTCAAAATGCTGAAGGCATATGGCAAACACTAATTCTTCTAATATATAGATTTTTACGGTACTTCGTACACTACCCTTCACAATTTCATTCACTCGCTGAATCTTCGGCCTCATCTTCTTCCCTATTGTCGTTATCGCCCGTGTCATCCCTCTCGCCTTCGTTACTATACTCTGCGTCTGAATCATTTTCCTCACCGTGGCTATCACCGACGACTTCATTCAACATATGCTCCAGGTTACTTGCCACATTTTCCTCTGTGTCAGAGCCGGCCTCTGAATCTTGAACCCGTACCGCCGACTCAGGAGTCGCACCTTTCTTCTTCTTTGCCCTCGGTGAGCGTCGGACTGACTGTGATTCTCTATCCTCTTTGGACTTTATCCGGGATGATGGTTTTTTCTTAGACCCGCTTTTGGAACCTGTGGACTTGAGTTTGGTTTGTTTTGCTTTCTTTTGGACAGGTGGTGTCTCATTCGCTTTTCTCTTCTTTGAACCACTCCTACTTGTTCCAGTAGTCGGCTCAACATTCGTGCCTTTGTCTTTGTCTTTGCTTGCCGCTCTTTTCTTCTTTTCTTCCGTTGCCAGTTTTCTTGATTTCTCTAAGCAATCGAGCCGTTCGATTTCTTCTCGTAGATGAAAAGTTATGGCCTCGTCGTTGTCAATATCTTCATCTTCGACAACGGATTTGTCCTCCTCATTGTCACTTACATCCGACAAGTCAATCTTCACCACTTGAATGTCGTCAGCTGTCATGGGAACTTCGGCTTCCCCTTCTCCGTCGCCCAGATCAGGGAAATATTCATAGGTTGGATCGGGAGAGTTCGTTGCAAGAGGGTCTTGTTCAGACGACTTCTTCGCTTTGGAGTTGAAGTCGTCCAAAGCCTTGGTGGCTTTCATTAGCAAAATGTTGAGAAGATACTCGGCTTGCTCCGTGTCTTCGAACAAATGCAGAGTCTTCTTCTTCTCATTACCGATTGCTGATGCATATGACGTATCAGTATCCTGTGTATTGGACGGTGTATCATCAGTGTTTCCGACCTCGCTTGCCTGGACCTCGGTTGCCTGTTTCGCCACATTGCCTGTATCCGTGGACGTTCCCCCAGTACTGTCTGTATGTTGCTTGATGTTGGAGGGCCTGCTACGACTTAGCATGATGATAGCGTTGCTCAAAGGAGTGTCTGGGTTTTGTAGGCAGAGAGGACATAGAACACATCTCTTAGTGACGACGGAAAAAGGAAGTAGCTTCTCAGTTTTGTTGGGAGAGGACTTCTTTGCAAGTTGCTCCTGTTCTTCTTGTGCGGCCTTGAACGTGTCATTGATGCGTTGGAATCCTTTGTACATTTCAAGGTTTTGTGGGTCATGTGAGGAAATAAAATTTGAGAATTGGGGCCAGTCGATGTGCACAGCGAATTTCCAAAGGGGTGACAAGTTTTGGTGACCAAAATGATCGGGCGGCGGCTGTTGGAACTTAGGAACAATGTCCTTTTCGCTTTGGAGGAAAGAGCGGTGGGCTTTCTGCTTTTCGGCATGAACCTTCTCGGATTGCTTCTTCTCAGCGGCACGGGTTGCTTTGGATTTTTTCTGACGAGGGGCCATGGTGAACTGAATCGATTGGACTGGTTGGCTGTTGGATGTTGGCTGTTGGCTGCTGTCGAAAAAAATGAGACTCACAACAGAGAGCGATGGATGAAGATGCAACAGAGGTGAAAGGTGAATGTGTGTATGTATATGAGGCAATGGCGATGATCACTCATGTGCTGTCAAAAAGATTTACGTGCGTGCGAAGCGTGAGAGAAGAATGAGAGAATGTGGGTACTTCTAGGATTCAGAGACGTATCTATGGACTTAGAAGTAGTAGAATACCATTAAGAGTACTTACTTCTGGTGCTTTAAGTAACACAGGGGGGTGGGTAGTACTTGATACGGTTACTTAAAGTATCGGAAAAATTAGCAAGTACTTGCGATGGGTACTTACAAGGAAGCGATAAGATGAGCGGTACTTGCGGTGGGGTACTTAAGGTGGTACAGGAAAATATAGGTACTTTTTGGTGAGGACTTAGGGAAAGGAAAGTACATGGCGAAGAGAAGAGGGACTTGGACCAAGGAAAGTCATAAAGTACGCTGAATAAAAACTGACGGCCAGACGCAATATACGGCTTGCAACAATCAAACTATCAGAAATTATGATGACTAAACTAGGGGTGCCCTTTGGGGGCAAATCGCTCACGTAGGGGCCAAATAGCGACCACGGTACCCACTAGCGAACACATAACTAGGGGCCGGGCGATGCCAGGCGGTGCGTAGCGAGGCATGGCGAGGCCCTTCGTAGGTTACAAAGGGGGCGCCCGTGATTATTTATTCAGTCCCCGCGAACAAAATCGGGGTGGGCAACTTCGTTTAGTTCGTCATGTCAGCAGAGGCCGGTCCAGTACGTCGGACTATTCTTCAAAAGGGGGCGATCCCATTTTGGATCTAAAAGGGGTGCTACCACATGATACGTTGGGCCAGGAATCGCAATCGAGGTCCGGGTAGCAGTTTGGTTAGGATATCGGCAAGATTCGTTTCACCTTCTTCCCATGCAATGCGCACAAGTCCAGCGGCTTGCGCTTCACGAGTCCGATGATAAGCAATTGCGTTGTGCTTCTTCTTTAGGACTGATTCCGGCTGCGTCGAGTTTTTAAACACAGATTCATTGTCGCAAAACACATTCGTCTCTCCATCCAACGGGATACCCATCATTCGCAACTTATAACGAAATGCTTCAATCATTTCAATGGCAGTCTTCATCGCCACGAACTCACTGCCAAATGTAGACGTCTCAACAGTGTTTTGTCGTTTTGAATACCACATGATCGGTGCTCGTTGCAAGAACAGTAGGACTCCTGTTTGAGAGCGCCGTGTGACACGACATCCAGCATGATCAGCATCGACAAAGCAAGTCGTGGTGACAGCGTTTCCACGCGGTGCTGGTGCGTTTGGCGGAATTGGCTCGGCAGCATCAGGATAATACTCAGACCAATCCGGTCGGGTAAAACGTGACTCGTCGAAGTCAGGGGTTGTGTCATCGAACACAATGGAGGATTTATCGTATTTCTTCAGATACGCGAAGATGTGTAACGTTTGCTCGAGATGTCCTTCTCGTGGATTCGCCATAAAACGGGACATATGGGAGACTGCGGTTGTAATGTCGATACGACCGAGTTCAACAATCCAACGGAGAATACCAATCAGTCCTTGGTAATAGTTCGCACGTCTTGCGTCGAGTTCAGGAGTCGCATCCAATTCCGGGCGATATCCATCGGCGATCGGCGTCGTCACTTTGGACTTCAGCTTTTCTCCGGATTTCTCCAGTTCCGTTTCGACTTCGGCAAGAGCACGCTTACAATACTTGTCAGCGGACATGGCCCAACGATCACGGTTCGACGGATCTTGTGTGTCGGGTATGGTATAACGCCGTATTTCGGATCCCAAGTATTCGTCTGGTGGTTTGATACTGTCGGGCTTGATCGTATAGCGCCTCTGCAGGTCCTGCATCACGGTTTTGGGATCATGACTAACAATCAGCAGATCATCAATGTAGACCAAAACATACTCGTAATATTGGAACCCATCAGATGGTCGAGTGTTCGCTCGAAGCCATACGTCCGGATCAGCTTGACACATCTTAAATCCCATATCGCGGAGCGTTGCGGCGATGTGATCACGCCACCTTGCAGCAGAACTTTTGAGACCATATAATGCGCGCACTATCAGTGCAGGTTGTCCAACCTTATCTGGTCCAAATTCGAGTCCCGCGGTGGTATAGGTCTTCTCTTTAGTCGGTGCATTGAGATATGCGTTTTGCACGTCCCCGACGAGAACATCAAGACCATTTAGTGCAGCGATAGTAAAAGCAATGCGTACGCTATCGCGTGATACCACACTAGAATAGGTCGATTCTTTGGGTGGATCAGTTTTGTGGCCTCCGGCCACTAACCGTGCTTTTCGTCGCAGGTCTGATTTGATGTCAAAAACCATATGACAGGGAATATGCTTGTATCCAGAAGGCACTTCGCCATCAGCTGGAAATTCGAAAGCAATGCCAACGTTCTTCATTTCTTTCTCAATAGCCTTACGCCAGAAGTCAGTCCCCCTTCGACGGTCAATCGCCAGGGCTTCTTCCACAGAGTGGGGCAACTCAATGCCATACTTGTGCGTTCGCTTCCAATAACGTGACTTAACCTTTTTGATAATGCGGTCTCGTTTGCGAAGTGCACGTGGGACCCACCATGCGAAAGCAGGCTCTTTTGCGATGCCAGTGGATACTGCGTATTCGGCGACTTCAATCATATTTCCATTCTTGATGTCTTTGAGCGGCAGCCAAACAGTCGATTGATCGGACAGTTCACATTGCAATTCCCAGCCTTTCGTTGTGTGGTGTGATGTGCCGTCAAGGAACGATGCGTCTGTTCGCTTAACTGCGGTCTCATCACTGCGGTGCCCCACAATGGCTTTCAATGTGTTGAACGCATTACCCTCCGGGTCAACTTGCGAATACAGATTCTCTGCGATCATATTGGTTGCATACGACTCGACCGATCCATCCGGAAACTGTACATCGTAGTACCGGGTATCAAGGATTGGGTTGGCGTCGCGCTCACCAATAGGTCGCCCATGAGCATCTTTCGTGCGTCCAATGATTTTCGCTCGAGCGCTTTCACCTCCTCGCGGCAGCATGACTTCAGCGGTGAGATATTCGTCTAGTTCCTCCGGCGTGTACGCGTCGGATTCGGCCTCTGGGAACAAGGGCTCTAGAAGTTCACCTTCGTCAAAGAGGTCTGGGTGTGGATCGCTCTCAGTTGTGCCATCAGATGGCGGCTCTTTCATTTGCGTTTGAATAGCGACATCATAGTCCAACAACTGCTGATGAATCGTCGGATTCTTCAGGTCGTCTTCCGGAATGGCCCACACATCTTTCCGTGTGACATGATTGCCCTCTTGCGTTAGGATTTCATAGGCCATATCATCGGTGCAATCATCGGCTAAACCCAACCATCGGCCAATCAGTCTTTTTTCGAAGGGAAACTGTGCCATGGGCATGCGATAATACACCGGCTGATAGAATTGGAACATGGCTAATGGAGAGATGTCTGGCGTTGAGCCAATTACATGCTCGAACGGTGTACGTCCATCTAATTCAGGGATATCGGATGCCGTGAGTTGCCGTACGTGTGAGCACCATTTAAGAGCATAGCTCCATAAACGTTGTGGTGCGCCGGTTGTCCTCATAATCTTGACAACTCCCTTCTTTAGTTCACGAATGCTCGCTTCGGCGGCGTTCTGCCATGGACTATAAGGAACCGTTTTCTCCATCTTTATGCGGTACTCGTTGCATATTTCATGGGACTTCCCTAGGAACAATTCTCGGGCACCATCAGATACCATTGTTTGGGGAATCCCTACATTGTGAATCAAAGACATCAATCCTTCAGGATGTTGCTTTTTCGACTTCCAGGGATAAACGTGGTCGAATCCTTTGCCGTCTGTAAAGATCGAGGCGCCCGTGTCCCCGTTCAGTGAAACTTCCTTGGCAAACATCTCGTCCGAGAACCAACGGCCTTTCACATTGGGGAATTTGAGCCACGGTGCCTTCTTACGGACCTTACGCTCAGATGGGATTAATACGTTTCGTACTCCAGCCTGCGTCGTCACTTTAAGCGTATTCTTCGCTTTGGGTAAACCAATGCCCCATCGTTGTGACAGTACGGCTGCGTCAAGCACTCCCTTTCCAGCAGGATCGGCTGGGGAAGACTCGTTAGCAGTCTTGATCATGTACAGCCGACGTTCACGTTTGTCCTCCGGGACTACATCAGGCTCCTCCTTCTCTGGATGAACAGTGACCGTCGCTATCAAGCGTTCGTATAGGTCGTCGCCTTGTGCGTCGGCGTCCAGATCGGGTGATGGATTGGCAAAAGCATGCTGGTACGTTTGCACTGCTTTGATGAGTCGTGGAATGGAGGATGCGGCAATCGAATTCGGATCGCCATTGCGAACGACAGTAGCGGCAGCTACACCCAGTTTCTCCTCTGCGTCCGCAAAGGCGGTAGAACGAGGTTGCCATGGGCTATCGGCAGTTAGCACAACTTGTGGCAAGTGTTCCAGCTCGTCAGAAGTGGGTTTGCGAGTGGCGAAACCACTTATCACACCAGCCATGGTGAGCGGGATAGTGAGATCGGCATCCGGTACGTGGATACTATGCGTGCTGTGCGGGTCAAACTGTTTAGGTACGTCGTTGACAACGATGCCATGGGCACGCATCTGGTTCGGACAGAGTAACGAACTGCCCATACGGTCCCCTAAAAACAATGCTTGGTGGATAACAAGCAAGTAAGACTGGTTTTCGCTGTCAGTCCAGACAGTGGCAACAGTCGCAATAGGGACATTGGTCAGCGGGTTATATTCCTCCGCGAACGGATGCACACTGATATAGCGGTGGGCTTCGGAGAGCATTACGAAGTCTCTTCCCACGGCACAGGTGTCCGCATGTGAGTCCAACTCACAGGTGAGCTCAATGGTCTCAACACCATATTCGTCGGTGTTCATAGCACATAGACGATGTGCGAAACGTTCAGAATAACTATAATGGGTGCCTACATGTGTATTCGATTGAACAATAAGATTCGTTTTATCAAGTTTTACTGCTTCGGCAGCGGATACACAGGGCACACTCCATCAGGAGGAATTAGACATGTCGGCAGACTTGTCAGAGACATTGGGGTCACGGACATCGAATTCAAGATCGGCGGAATAACGACCGCATACATTACGCCTTCGCTCTGCGGCAGCCAATTGTCCATTGGCAAGCATAGTGTATTTCAAGGCTTCGTCGAACACTTCCGTGTGCTCGGCTAAGCGTCTGCACACATGGTACATTTGGCGCTCTTCTCGTTCATAGCCTGACATTTTAGACCAGCGCCAAGACCAAATTGGACTATTGTGTACAATAGTGTCGATCTCTTCGCGGAAGCTTCCTTTCAGCATACTTTGGTCATGCTTGGTAAGTGAGCGGACGTTGCGAGGCCCTTCAGCAAACTTGCCTTTGACCGGTAGCGGCAGCTTTACAAAGATGTCGCCGTGTTCCGGGACTGGTGGGATGGTCATATGACTCATATCAGGACGTCCGTCCTCTTCCCATTGCCACATAGGTGGATAGGTCTCGTATTCCCCCATGGGGCGAGTACGTACGGATTTGACGGACGCAGATCCGGGTTCGTTCGGTTGTGCTTTAGCCTTATGCGCGAAACGTCCAAAGCTGTTGCCAGCTGAGGACTTTGTCGGCTGCGAATCATCTTCGGATGATTTTGCAGGTGAGGCGGAAGCGCGGAACTTAGAGTGCTTGTCTGGCGACGGTACGTTGTCAACAGAGGAGTCAAGCAAGTTCTCGTCCACTTCCATAATGACCGATACGTTGGTCTTAGCCTCAGGCTTAGCGTCGTCATCAATGTCTACTGAGATTGCGTCCTCAGCAGTACTCCCATGCGACGTTTTCGATCTCTTCGACGATGCGTTGGAAGAGTCGTCTGTGGTGACGGATCCAAGCTTCCGCTTTTCTTTGCGCTCTTTGCGAAGAGCCTGGACTTGTTTGCGTTCGTCCTCCGTCAGGTCTGCCCATTCGTCGGCATCGTAGTGACCAGCATGAACGCGGTCCTTCTTTTTCTTGCTCTTTTTCTGATTGCGCCCTTTGCCCTTTCCTTTGCTTGGGGTGGTACTAGCAGCAGCGATCTTGCAAGAATCGTCCTGCGTTTCGGTTTTGGCGGCACTGTGCACAGTCAAGAAGTATTGCTGGCACGCTTCAAAGTTCTCCAACTTCTCCTGGTCACCGTTGACGACGGTCTTTGCTTGGACGAGCGTCGGATCGGTGATCCCATTCATGAAATCGGTCACTTTTTTCGTTTCCGCGACCGTTTCGCCAAGCTCTTCCAGGGTGTTGTGCGCATGTTGGTGACGGTGAATGTAGTCATGGAAGCGGTACTTCCCTCGTCCTGTAAACTTAGCATTTGCGATCTGCGCATAAGCCTGTTTCTTGCGTAGGATGCTCGCGGCCTGTCCAGTGGCTTGCCGCTTGACGGTTAGGTAGGCCTCACGGCCGTCCTTCGATTTCGCGTGCGTTTTAGCAAACGTCCATGCCGGACCATCGTAGATAAGAGGATAGTACAGCTCATACACTCTGCGTCGGTGGGCTTTGTACTGGTCCCCCTCATGACGAGTGGTCGCGACTAGGTCGTCGTCAATGCAGTCGTAATCGGCGGTTAGTGCGTCGTCCGGTACGTCGGACTCCTCACGCAATACGTAGGTGAGCGGCACTCCCGTTGTCGGATTACGGTGCTGACCCAAGTACGTGCGCCACATTCCGTCGTGACGTTCCCAATCGGCAAGGTTCGTTAGCCTTTTGGGTGGTACTGGGTCATCCTGACCATCAGTGGTGGTGGCATTCGCGAGTTCCGTTACGCGTTTCATCCACTTGGTGATTACGTCACCAGTATAAGCACCAGCATCAAGGTCTTGACCACGGACGGAACGGTATTCCAACCACATTCGGAAGCCAAGGAACTTGAGGTTGAATTGGTAGGGTAGGGTGACACCGTCAGGTAGGTTCTTGGCTAGTGTCTTCAGCATGGGCTTTACTTCGTTGATAGGAAACTCCAGGAACTGATCCGTTGTCGTGAAGCCCTGTTGCGTTAGGTACCCAACGGTAGCATTGTCGTAGCCACAGCGGCCCAGTGCAGTACGGAAGGCATTTGCGGCCATGGTTCAAGGGTCGGATGAAGGGTAGGAGGGTAGTAGAAGGTCAAACGGATGGCAAGGGAAGGCTTGTTCTTGTGCAGAAATTTGCAATTGTGATGGGAAGAGCGAATTTCTGTGAGCCAACAATCTGCGAGTGAATCGGCGAGTAGTCGTCCGGCGATTCCGCGAGCGAGCGAGCTAGTGATCGGCGAATCCGCGAGTCGGCGAACCGGCGATTCCGCGAGCAAGCAGGCACGTGTCAAAAGCCAGCAGGCTTATATAGTTGAGTCGTACGGAGCGCGTGGATGGACGGTCCACGTGTACGAGCACGTGCACGGTACGTTGTGCAGTCACAAGTCACAAATTAGCGAGTGGGTCCCACAGTGACAAAAACAAGTCACAGAGATGACGCAAGCGAGCGAGTGACGAAGCCGCTTAGCGCGAACAACTCCCGAGCGTTGATCAGGCGCTTGCCGTCCGGCGAACAGTGGGGAAACAACAGACCTGGGTCTGATAAACTGAATAAAAACTGACGGCCAGACGCAATATACGGCTTGCAACAATCAAACTATCAGAAATTATGATGACTAAACTAGGGGTGCCCTTTGGGGGCAAATCGCTCACGTAGGGGCCAAATAGCGACCACGGTACCCACTAGCGAACACATAACTAGGGGCCGGGCGATGCCAGGCGGTGCGTAGCGAGGCATGGCGAGGCCCTTCGTAGGTTACAAAGGGGGCGCCCGTGATTATTTATTCAATGCGAAAAGTAGTACTTTTGGAAAAAATAGGTACTTGGTACTTCACAACCCTGCAATAGATTTGTAAAGTAAAAACAACAACAACACAAGGTGAAACAAAGATTAAAGCTACAATCATGAAACCCATTGCCAGCGTAGCAGACGGCCGAAGCGACAGGCCACAAAAGAGACAAAGACTGGGCTTGATGGAGCGCCCCGCACCTTCGGGCGCCCTTTGTGCCAGCAAGTCCTCCGCCATATTGCACGACCATTACCCAGCCGAGATTAAAGAGATTGCCGTGGACAAACCTGACATTTTCTTTCCGGACAAGTCACATATCGCACCGTCCTCCGAGATCATCATCGGAGATAACGTGAAACGAGCTTTGAAGGATAGAAGGCTGTCGGAGAATGGGCTACGCAATGCCATCTTTACGGAACTCAAGCGCAATCATGGCGTTGAATTTCCCGTTTCGTCATCACAGTGGGAAAGCGAGATAATGTTGCGGAGAATTTTTGGACGAAATGAGCGCTACCAGGAAACACCTCTGAAAGCACTCTTGAATGAGTTCTACGAATCTCGCCTCAATCGAGAGGAAGGATTGAATGCAATCCTGATCCAGGAGAGATTGTTGAAGGGATTGAATGTGACAACCACCTCTCAACCAAATTTGACTGTTCTTCGAGCAAGGTCCCTTCACTTTGGGGAAATAAAAAATGGTGGCACCTTCTCTATATCCAATGCTTCAAAGCAGTGCGCCTTATACCTCTGTGCCCTTCTCTATTTTTTCCGTGTGCACATGGGAATGAATGTGCGGTCCGTCTTTGGATTTTGCCTCTGCGGCTACGGTTGCTTTGGTGCGAAGAAGAACGAATACGCGGTGGGCCTTGTCCGACTATCAGCACCTGAGCATCTGGGTGATTCCCTTCTTTCACAAGTCTTTTGGACACAGTGTCGGACGGATGATTTGTTTGGAGTTCAGCTTCTAGTGCACTTTCTCAGGAACGGGAAGACGCAGGAAACTGGTGGTGAAATCGAGCAGGTGATTGAAGCTTCGCACAGGATTCCAGCTCTTCTCACATTACCGGAAGCCTTATGGAACAGCCCGCATCTCGTCTTCAATGGCACGACGTCAATGGTCTTTTATGGGAACAAAGATGAAATAACACTACTCTTGGACAGATTTCCCCCCTCCTTAGGTCGACGTTGGAAGGTGTTTGAAGGGGAAGTTCGTGTTTTTTTCAAATCGTTGAAACCAGCAGATTCTACCAAACATTTCTATCTCAAAGTAAGGTTGAAGGATACATCTCTTCGGCCCAACCCTGCTGAGCAGTTGTTTGAGCTTTTGGATAAGGAACAGCAGCAGTACGACGACATATACTGTGTAATGCCCTACGGAAGTAAACAGTTGGGAGTTTTCCTCATGCACGATTGTGGCGATGCCGTTGATGAGGAAACCATTGTCGATCTCGGTTTCCACAAGTTTTGCTCCATTTTCAGTATTTTATGGGGAGAGACAAAATCCTTGTGCGATAGTCTTTTCCACGGGGATGCTCTTCCACACAACCTGGTTTACAACGCCGTTTCCCAAAAGTTGACGCTAATTGATCTGGATGAAGGGACAGTGAAGGCAAATGCGCCTAAGAGAATCCTCGAGGACGACAGTGTAGTATATGCATACTTGCGGTATCCCAATTTCTTGCGTGCATGGACACAAGCACTGTTGTACACGCAGATCCAATTGGTGGCTTCATTCTTGCTGCTGACTTCCCCTTCCGGTCTCTTTGACAATCTGAACGAGGAGAAGAGCTCAGTTGACAAACTTCATCGAATGGCGGCAATGACCGAGGAATACCTCAAGTCGAACGACGGCGAGGATCCCACAGACTTTGGACTTCGACAACCTCCAGACTGCCTCCACCAAACAATTTCGACCTTGGAAGAGATCCTCAATCAGTTTTCTTCTCCTCGTGGTGACGGGGAAGCGGTTGCAAATAACCAGTACGGTAGTGATAGATGCGGTGAACGGTGATAGGTCCACACTTGTCGGCATTACTCAGTACAAGAGGAGGTGGTTCCTGTCGTTGCTGTTTGCGACTTTTGTTCTCGGTCAAGGCATTTTTCGAGGTGGACACCACAGCGGCTTTGGCCCGTTTCAGCCTCTTGTTTCGGTGACTGGCACCTATAGGAGGTTCCTCGCCCAAACGCTTTTTCGGTGACTTAGCTGGTTCCACCAACAAGGGTTTGACGTTTTTCGACATTGTGCATCATGGCGAGACCGGGCCGTCCCACCGTGTCACACCCTTCCGCCTCGAGCTGATTCAATAAGCTTTGAGGAATGTTGTTGTTGAATCGGATCCGAAGCGAGCCGGCGTCTTGACCATCCCGTCCCAGGGCTCGATCATTGGCCATCACATATTTCGATTCGACCCCCACTTCTCTCCCTCCCAAGATGTAGGCAATGTCATACAAGCATGACGCGTTCCGATTCGTCGTCTGGTCGTTTGTCTTGGTATACTGCATGAATGTGTTCACGAAGGAGTCTTTAGAACCCTCAATGCGGGTATTGGTACAGTGCGTATGTACACCTGAAACACCGTTCCATGTTGGACCAGCCCCAGCACCACCAACAATGGTTTCGTAGTATCCAAACTTATCATCACCAAAGGTTAAAATCAAAGGTCGACACACAAAATTAACCTGTTTCTAGTCGGCCGGCATAACTCATTCCGACCATCGCGATAACAACACGGACCATGTGTTGCACTGGTTGTTGTGGACCTATTCTGACACTTCGAACCTGTCGGATGAATCGTAGACCTCAAACCAATAGTGTAGGATGCATCTGCGAGGCCAAAACCTGAAGGTCTAGGCAATTATGGATCAGACTCTCAGGCACCATGCCTCGTGGCACGGGCATACGGAAGTGACGTCTCACGTCTCACCATTTCGAACGAAACAACTCAAAGGGTGATATGGCTCTTATCTTGGCACCTATTGATACACAATACACATAACAGCAGTAGTTACGTAGTGCATCATAGTCTCGTGTTGTGCCGTATTGCGGGCTCACTACATTATCTTTCCTCGACTGACACGCATGCACTGTGCCCCTCACAATGCACTACCATGGTGCTAATATGAAGCATACAATGGTCGGATCATGATGGGGTGGTCGTAGGAGTTCAACAGCAACAAGACAAAGTTTGATTGTCGTGTTGTTATCGTGGTGGAGGAAACGAGAAAGGGTCGCGTTTAAGAGCGATTTTAGCGATAGATAGCTCCTCTAAGTTGGAGGTGCCTAATAGTCACTCTTTATGTTTTTGAGACAATGACACGACGCTATTTTGGTTTATCAGACCCAAGACTCTGAGCTGTGAGGAAAGAAGAATAAGAGCTAAGGGCACAATGGCCTGGGAAGGTCGGGAAATATCTGGATCGGACTAAGTAGATTGGTCCATATGATTCGCCCAAGGATCTAGTCTCGTTGAATACGAGTATCTGACTTGCAACGGAGCCAGACCGGACTAGTGAGGGATGGTCTTATCGAGCGTGAAATTTCACTCATTTCACACAAATCCAGCTTCCAAATGTCGCAGTTTTTAGGGTGTGAAAAACAAGGGTCCGATCGATGGCAATTGGCAATAGGTGTGCAATCGATTTCACACAAAACCTCAGTCTTTCGCAGTCGTAACTCGTACCTCGTACCGATGAACCTTTTCACCATGACGAGGCGCTTACCCTTCCTGTGCGAGTAATAAACAACAATCATACAAGTGCAAAACATACAACCGACTTACTCCTAGTAATTATAAGCCTATATTATGTAGTCACCACCACTGCTGCTTGTTGTCATTGGTATAAGTGATGGTTTCACTTATAGTTTGTTGTTGCGTTTGTTGTCGTTGTCGCGGCACAGGATTGTCTCGTTCGGCCGAAACAAGGTGTTGATCGTTGTGTTTGTTGTAGAACTGTAGAACTGAAAGAACCAGAGATGGGGAGTAGTTGATTGTTGCTTTTTGTGCCATTGTCATGTCGTGGCCCCGGATTGTTTTGTTCGGCCGAAACGATGAGTTGATTGTTGCGATGGCCCTCTTCTGGAGGTGCACTGAACGACGACTCCATGGTGGCAATAGCTGTGTGTTGCTGTGGAGCTAAGAACGTCCTAATGTACTGTGGGGAAAATCACACCTAGTCAACGTAGATGAATCGGCCAGAAGTGTGAAATGTGTGAAATTTCACGCCGATAAGACCGACCCTGAGGGGTGTGGTTGCCTGCTACTGCGCACACCCTGGCAATGGCGGACGCGCCTGTTCTTTGCCGTCAATACGAGCTACCGGTGTAAACGGTCATCGCCGGCCCTGCCGAGACGCTCTCATAAATTTGCGGATTAACTATAGCACAAACAGTGAGAAACCCTTTTGTTAAATGAAAAACTACCCTTTGCCGAATTTACAGAGATTTAGGCTAGCCCCTAACTTGGAGCCCTTTCAACGGATCTATCAGACCCCTGAGAGCGAGACCAACGGTCGGAAATCATCCGACAGTCATCCAAGTAACATTCCCCGCCCTTGGTCTCGCTCTCAGATATCCGAAAGGTTCTCAAAAACGCCTCATCCAACAACTGCCCCTTTTTTTGTCGGATGATGCCATCCAAAAAATGAGATGGCCGAATAAGTTCAGCCGGCGCACCAACACTACCATTAATGTATGTACAACATTTCTACATCAATCGCACATTAGTCTCGACCAAATTTCCAAAAACCAACATCATCAGTGCACCTCCCTTTCTCATGTCGAAGGAGACAACCATTCCAACACTTCCTTTTAGTAACAGACAAACACAAAGACCGATGTCAAGACCATCTACCCGTTCCCGTCCCGACCAAAACTCCCAGGATCCCTGTTCATGTTGCCTTCCAAATGATCTTTTCTTACCTCCCTCCCTGCGTACCGATTCCAACCATTGCCCCAACAAGGAGAACGAATCTGCTAGTCAATCCCCTCCATCTCCCTCAGTCCAGAAGAACAAGAAGACTTCCATCAGTCGTCCTAAGCCTTCCAGAGTCATTCGAAAACAACAGCCAAGTCGAGCCAGCAAGAAGAGAAGTAGTGCTCCTCCACCACTCTTATCTGCTGCTTCTCCGAACAAACGAACTCGCAGTCAACGACTTGAAGACGAAGGAACCATCGAGAACTCTGTTCTGGAACAGCGCTGCATTCACAAGATCATTCAAGACTTTAAGAGCGAAGACAACTATCCTTGTTCTGTCTTCGGTCTCAATCGAATGAAGGTATTTGAACACGAAGCTTTCCTGTCCTGTAGTCAATGTGTGAACGCCGACAACAACGAACGGTCCAGCCCTGAATTGAAAGTAAATAGGAAACGTGCGAAGGGTCCATACAAATGTGCGGCATGGCATAGTACTAACTTAGTTAAACCAACTGATAGAATTTCTGACGACGACGAGAATACCCAGTCAAATCCTCGACAGAAGAAGAACAAGAAGAAGCAGACCAAAAGAAGAACGTCGTTAATACATTCACTTCAAGCCGATTCCAACCAAATACGATTGGTCCCAGTGCCTGCCTCTCGGACATAGAAGAAGATGACGAAGAAGAGAACGAAGATCAAGCCACCCAACCAGAGCTGTCGACGGAAGCCATTGAGATGCTCCAGAACCAGTACAGTTCCGATACCGAAGAACAAACGACCTCTGTCAATATTGTAGACAATCAATCTTCAATAAACGAAGAGTCATCCGTTGCTGTGGAAGTCGTACAGAATGCATTCAGTACAGAGTCCCCAACTACTACTGAACTTCACAGCACTATCCCTGATACCGATGCACCAGGAACATCAGAGGTGACGACGCTACAACAAGAAGTACTCCGTTTGAGAGAGTGTTTGCAAATATCTCAAGAAAAGAACAACTCTATGACCAAACAGCTTCGTAACAAAGCCGATAAGTTGCGTACAGCAAAGAAAACAATCATAGAACTGGAAAGAAACTGTACGTCATGTAAAAGCCGACGTCTCCCCAACACCGTAACAACCAACGAACAGGCAGATACCCTTGTACAACACATTCGCAACGTGATTGAAGATGCCACAAAGAACATTCGTGCCACCAATAGTCGCTCATTGAAGTATTTCTACTCACAAATCGCCAAATTGTGCTTGGACGACACTGTTCATGAGGGCCAACTCAAGCAGTGTTCTTATTCTGTGTTCCGAGGAGATTACATTCGGGAGAATGTGTTTACTCCGCACCGGATTCTGAAACAAATGGATTTGCGTGGCGGAGTCTTGAACTATGAAGGAATCAAACTCCTCCAAACTGTTGAAACAGACGGGGTTCCACGGGTCAAGACGTTGCTTCCCTCTTCAGGTTGCATGAAGGCATACGCTACAATGGTCGAGACATTTGGTCGGGTTATTTGTCCCTACATTCTAAAGACTAACTCAAAGAATGGAACAGAGGGCTTTGCTTTCCGAGCTGCCGATGTTCTAGTATGTCTGCTAAAGGCTGGTCATGTAATGGGGACTGAGGCCGTGGTCAAGTCTATCCGGATCGCCCAAAGCCTTGATGGTGCTCTGTTCACCAAAAATCTTTCCCATACTCTCGTGGGGATCAAGTTTAATGACCCGTCCAACCCCTACACACAATCACAACAATCGGTCTTCCCTGTTGGGTGCGTTGCGATGCCAGAAACAACGGCCAACGTCTTGGGTGTGTTTGCCAGAACTCTGGAAGAAATAAAGAAGGCCGTCGATGTCGTATCCAAGGAGCATGGAATCAAGAAGCCCACTCTTTGTACGAACTGCGATATGAAATGCGATTGGGAGTTGAGCGGCAGAGGTGGAGCTGCAAAACAACACAAGTTCCCTTGTTCAAAATGCGCCATCCACAGTGGTCAACTCCATGAACCATCTGGCACGAAACCATCAAAGTGTTCCACTTGTCTAGAACTGGATCATGATCAAGATCCCACGTCGATATGCAGGCATGTGAAAATGCTGACAGACGAACACATAGAGTCCATGGAACAAGAAGTCAAAGAATTTCAAAAGAGTTCGCTTCCCACTATTGCAAAGGACCTTGAGGCGTTGAAGGAGCATTCTGAATTGTCAATGGCAGAGGATCCAAACTCGAATGGAACTGAAATGCAGAGAACACAACTGTACTCCATTCACTTCGACTTGGAGCAGGCCAGTGCAGAACAGAGACAGCAATACGCCAGATCCGTTTCAAACGATCTCAGGATCCGTCGACTTCGTATGACTGGAATCTTGGAAGAACGTCAGAAGCGCCTGAAATGTCAGAAAGTGAGTGAATGGGCATACAAGAAGGCCGTGGAATGCCTTGACAATGTGAAGGCTTTGAGAAAAAGGATTGCTATTGTTCTCATGATGGATGCCATTCCGTGTCTCCTCCACATGGAGAACAGGATGGGCATAAAATTTCTTAGCATGGTTCTGAAGACCGGACTGAATAACGCTGTGAATCCGAAGGATGGAATCAAATTACCATGGATGCCGCCCGATACAACAACCATAGATGACCGAGTTGCCGCGTTCACCGACAAGATCCAGAGTCTTATGAATCTGGAAATACTTGGTTCTCAAGTTCTGCCAACGCAATGGAAGTTGCCATACGAGACGCCAAGTAACAAAGTCGGCGAGATCACCATGGACAATGTAAGAATACGCAAGTTGCTTCCCAAATTCGAGTTATTGATTGATTGTTGCTTAGTCGACGAGCAAAAGAAAGCTCTATTCAAGAGTTCCATTCAATATTTCAGAGAGGCCATGAAGAAAGTCAACGTACAAAATGACCTGTCGGACGCTGAAATCTTTGCTTTCCAGCGAGGAGACGTGGACTACTTCTACAGGGACTGGGTAGCATTGTATGGCTCAGAGGGAATCACTAACTATGCCCACATGTTGGGAAGTGGTCATTGTATGGAGTATCTTTTGAAATGGTGCAATCTATGGTTGCATAGTCAACAGGGATTGGAAGGTAAGTCATTGCAATGAAGACGAGAGCAGATTGTGCTACTAAGCTAACACCTTGAGCCAGCATTCTATAGTTTATTCAAATGTTTCTATTTTAGCAGGACACAACGTGGTGGTGGGGCAAACAGGGGAACTGGGGAAAAGAGTAGAATGCAGGCATTGGCTCGCTGGTTACAACAACGCATGGTTTTTCTTATCGGTTCAACAGAAAGTGAGATAAAGGCAGCCTACCTCCAACGGCCACAGGAAGAGATCGATGTGTTTGACAAATGGATCAAGAAGAACGGAGGAACACTGGAGTATGGACTGTCCAATGATAGCGATTTGTTCTGTTTGGAGGAACTTGAAGGGCCTTTAGATGATGACTGGGAGGTCGGACTCCCAACAGCACAACCAGCAAACCAAAGTCAAGCACAGTCACAAACAACGTCAGAACTATTGGATATGTTGCAACAAAACGATGATATAGATGAATGAGTATGGAATGTAACAATAAGCAATTAGTAAAATAATGAAGAAGCACTATGATGAGTCGAACTGAGGAATGAAGAAGCATTAGCACTAGTTGAACTGACGAATGAGGAGTAGCACTTCGTCGGCGTCCTCCCATTTGCAAATCTCTTGCTGGTCCATTGGCAGATCGTGGTCATGCTGATAGAAGACTCCACCAACAATACGCGAGACAACAAAAGGTCCATTTTCGTTCCAGACTTTGGAAACAAACTATTATGATCATGGCACGAAGAGGAATTTCAACTATGAAAAATACATCGAATCACTCCAACGTGCCTTCTCGGACCTTGAATCAACAGGAGAGTTTGTCAGTGAAGAAAGGAAGATTAGGATCCTCCTCACAGGGATCCATGATTCACGTCTGGAAAGCGCAAAGAACCAAATCCTCGCAACCCCAACGCTTCGACTCTCATTCGAAGTTGCCTCAGGATACCTTGCAGAGGTACAAGATAACAAGGTCTCATTTAGTGCAACAACAAGAAGGGCCAAGATTTCTGCAATCCATTCGAACAACAAGAAAAACAACAAGGGAAATAACAAGGGAAATAACAAGAACAAACAAGACACTCCGACAAAATTCGACCCCAATAGATACTACCCTTATCGACAGTGGATCAAGCTCACACCTGAGCAACAGCATTTGGTTCGAGAGACGCGTGACAAGCAAAACAGCAGTACCAAGAAACGGTCTGCATCAGGAGTGAATTCCAACAAGAAGAAGAGAAAGAACAACGATGGCTCTTCATCAGCCACAGACACAACTGAAGATTCCACGAGTAATGGAGATGACTCCACAGAAGAGAGAGAGGCCGGAGTTGGAGCAATCATGAGCCAGCAAAAGAAGCGGAATGATCGTGTCTGACATAATGTCAGTACGATTACAAGCGGTGAAATCACAGCCATGACAGCAGCATGCGAATTGGACAGTCACGCCGATACTTGTTGCTTGGGTGATGTCTGTTTGGTCTTATATACAACAGGCAAGGCGGAAGTTAGTGGGTTTACGAATTCACTCGAAAGTATAAAAGAGACGCCTATCATCACAGGAGTCGTGGCTTATGATGATCCGACGACATTTGAGACGTACCTTCTGTATTTTCATCAGGCTTTACATCTGCCGATGATGAACAAGTGCTTCCTGAATCCAAACCAGATGAGGGAGGCGGGAGTAACCGTAAACAACGTGCATTTAAAATTCATCAAGAGCGAGGACAGAAATCACCTCTCCCATTCTATTGCCGCTCCTCTCTCAGACGAAAGCAAACAACTTGTTATCCAATTCGACCTAGTTGGTGTGATAAGTTCATTCACCGTAAGGTAGCCAACTTGGGACGAGATCAAGAACACTGATCCGAGTAAGTGGGACCCGAATGACTTGGCTGATGCCGACGAAAGGAAACTCCGAGTAGATCTAGAGTCAAATACCGTCCGTACGAAAGAACCAAGAGACTTGCATCAAAGAATGGCTCGTATGGTTCGTGTGAATACAAGAACGATAGCCGACCTGAGGCATCGTCGTCAGGGGACTGTTGATCCTGTGACTTTGGCGAGACGATGGGGGATAGGTATTCCCTTGGCTGAGAAAACAGCTTCGGCTACAACGCAATGGGGAGTTTGTGATGTCTCCGACTCCACAGGAAGCAAGAGATAACGCCTTACGGCATATCAACTTAAGCACCGCCGGAGATTGAGAGCGGATGTTTATACTGACACCCTCTTCTCCGATGTCAAGTCGCTTGGGCAAAATACTTGCGGACAAGTATATGCAACGGACTTTGGTTAGGTTGAGTTTTACCCAATGGAAAGGAAGAAAGATGCCCTTATAACACTTGAACGTGTATTCAGTGATGATGGGATCTTCAACAGTATCATTCCCTACAACGCTCCAGAGTTGACGAGTGGGAATTTCAGAAGGACGGCGCACAAGTTTAGTTGTCGGATCAAGCCTATCGAGGCGTACACGCCCAATCAGAATTTGGCAGAGGCCAATATTCGGGAACTGAAAAGGATGTACCGCGGCGAGATGAGGACCCTCTGTTCTTTGGGATCATTGTCTTGAGTTGGTTGCAGTGAGACAATCTCACACAGTCTTATTGACAAGTCCATTTGATGCCGGTCCTCCACTCACTACGTTGACAGGGGACACACCAGATATATCACACTTGGTGGAACATCGGTGGTATGACCCTGTCTGGTATTCAAACACTGGGTTCGAAGGTCGAAAATTGGGTAGATGGCTTGGACCTAGTCAAAGTGTTGGTCAAGCCATGAGTTCTAAAATCCTTACGGACAAAGGAGGGAAGGTCATCTATAGAACGTCGGTATGGCCTTTATCTGCAGAGAAATCCCACAATGAAACCTTCACGGCTCAGCGAGAACAATTCAATGCCAATTTGAAGGCAGTATTAGGCGCCAAATTCGAAGGCATGCCAATTGAAGAAGACGAGGCCGAAGAAGATGGGACAGACACTCCCTTTTATGACGCTTATGAGGACAATGAGCAAGAGAATGTTCGAAAGCCGGACCTCGACGAGTACAAGACTGACTCCTATGACAAGCTTATTACAGCAAAAGTCATGTTACCGATAGGAGGCACATTACGTCCAGGGCAAGTCAAACGAAGGAAAAGAGACGCCGAAGGGAACCTTGTTGGACGCCCATCAACGAACCCAATCCTCGATACAACAATGTATGAAGTGGAATTTCAGGACGGGAATGTTGAATCCTACGCAGCCAATCTGATAGCCGAAAACATCTATGAACAACTGGATGAAGAAGGCAATAAATATCACCTTCTGAGCAGCATTGTCGACCACAAGAAGGACGCTACAGCTATCCCCATCTTGGATGGTACCTTTCATTGGAATGGAAGGGAGCACAAGAAAAGAAGAACAACGAGAGGATGGTCTATGTGTGTCAAATGGAAAGACGGATCGACGTCATGAGAGAAGTTGCAAGACCGAAAGGAATCCAATCCATTGGAAGTGGCCAAATATGCCGTGGTTGCAAACTTAATAGACAAGGAACCGGCTTTTGCTTGGTGGGTCACCTTTGCTTTGAAGAGGCGCAACCGATTAATCAAGGCGGCCAAGTCAACCCGATATACGGTATTGAACTGCCCAAGAACGTCGAAAGGGCATTGGAAATTGATAGGGAAAGCGGTACAGACTTTTGGGCCAAGGCACTGCAACTTGAAATGTCGAAAATATTTCCAGCAGTTAAGATTCTGGACAAAGGAGCACCACAACCTGTTGGCCATGAGATAATCCCCTGCCATATCGTATTCGACGTGAAGATGGATTTCACTCGAAAGGCAAGATATGTTGCAGGTGGCCATAAGACAGGAGAACCCAAAACACCGACGTACGCGAGTGTTGTTTCCCGAGAAAGTGTCCGAATTGGATTTATGTTGGCCGCATTAAATGGTGTTGATGTTACCGCTGCCGATATAGCAGGAGCCTACCTAAATGCTCCTTGTCATAAAAAGATTTGCACTCGCTGTGGCCTTGAGTTCGGGAAAGAGTATGAGGGACGTTTTGCGGTAATAACAAAAGCCCTCTATGGGCTCAAAACCCGTGCATTCGCCTGGAGAGAACATCTTTCCACCACCCTACAAGAATCATTGGGGTTCAAGCCTTGCAAAGCTGATCCTGACGTATATCTACGACCAGCCAAGAAACAGGATGGATTGGCATACTATGAACTCGTCTTTATTTATATTGACGATGTGCTGGTAATCTCGGACAGGGGATGAGGAGATATTCTCAACATGCTCAACCAACACAAACGATGTGGGGCCTTGAGTTCCAAGAAGTAAACTACAGAAGCGATTCGAAATGTGAAGATATGGTTGGAAGAGCGAGATATGATCCTCAAAACTCGCGTGGCAGGCGTCCTCCCATCCGGTTACCGTCCTGAGTTGGACACTTCATCCTATTGCGACCAAGAATGGCAATCCTTTTTCCAACAACAGATTGGAGTGCTCCGTTGGTTAGTGGAAGTGTCGAAACCTCGACGTTTGGTTCGGAGTTTATGGCCTTGAAAGTTGGTATTGAAATGGTAAAAGGCTTGAGGTACAAATTGAGGATGCTGGGCGTTCCATTGGATGGTCATGCCCACATAAGGGTGGACAATATGTCGGTCGTACAGAACGGAACCAGACCGGAGTCGACTCTCCGCAAGAAGTCGAATGCTATTGCATATCATTTTGTAAGGGAGAACGTTGCCAATGGTATATGTCGGATTGCATATGAACCATCATGGACGAACTTTGCAGATCTCTTGACCAAGGTTCAAACCGGTACAGAAAGAAAGCGGTTGGCGGAGATGATTTTATATTAGTGCGTTTCCCACTGTTACGAAACAGGTTCGGGTACGCCCTGCAGTCAGAAGGAAGACTGATCTTTAAGCAGGTCCAGTTGGAACATGCGTAACGGATTTAAAATTATTAAATTGAAGAATTAAGTGTATTGACATTTGGAAAAACCGATATAACGGCAAAAATGCCCCCGAAACAAAAAGATGGGGTATTTTGCGAAAAAAGTTTCGGGGGCCAAGGTTGTATGGGTGTCATGGACTGTTTTGGGGGCAAGCTGTACGACTATCTACCAAAGAGATAAATATTTCGAATATGGTGTCGCATTATCGGAACTCCTGGAAACGTGTGATTACCGTGTATTTTATGTGTCGAGCGGTTATAGAACGTAAAAAATGCGGATGGTTATAGCAAATAGAGTAGAATTGTTAACGCAGAACGATAGGAAAAGAACGGGGTCAAAACCGGTAATACGGTAGCTATCGTTGTCTAGGTAGCAATTTTAGAAAAGGCAGGTACGGGCTACGGAGAGACCGCCTCATCCACCCAATTCCACGTATAACCCAGCGAGCCATCCTCGAGCGTACTCCTACAGGATTTGCACCGCTGCTCGCTGCTCCATTTGTACACACCGTTTACAATCGCATAGTTTTTCACCACCACTATCTCAGCGGTTCGGCCGCTTAGGACCATCAATCAGTACAATAGATTTGTAAAGTAAAAACAACAACAACACAAGGTGAAACAAAGATTAATGCTACAATCATGAAACCCATTGCCAGCGTAGCAGACGGCCGAAGCGACAGGCCACAAAAGAGACAAAGACTGGGCTTGATGGAGCGCCCCGCACCTTCGGGCGCCCTTTGTGCGAGCAAGTCCTCAGCCATCTTGCACGACCATTACCCAGCCGAGATTAAAGAGATTGCCGTGGACAAACCCGACATTTTCTTTCCGGACAACTCATATGTCGCACCGTCCTCCGAGATCATCATCGGAGATAACGTGAAACGAGCTTTGAAGGATAGAAGGCTGTCGAAGAATGAGCTACGCAATGCCATCTATACGGATCTCAAGCACAATCATGGCGTTCAATTTCCCGTTTCGTCATCACGGTGGGAAAGCGAGATAATGTTGCGGAGAATTTTTGGACGAAATGAGCGCTACCAGGAAACACCTCTGAAAGCACTCTTGAATGAGTTCTACGAATCTCGCCTCAGTCGAGAGGAAGGATTGAATGCAATCCTGATCCAGGAGAGATTGTTGAAGGGATTGAATGTGACAACCACCTGTCTACCAAATTTGACTGTTGTTCGAGAAAGGGCCCTTCACTTTGGGGAAATAAAAAATGGTGGCACCTTCTCTATATCCAATGCTTCAAAGCAGTGCGCCTTATACCTCTGTGCCCTTCTCTATTTTTTCCGTGTGCACATGGGAATGAAAGTGCGGTCCGTCTTTGGATTTTGCCTCTGCGGCTACGGTTGCTTTGGTGCGAAGAAGAACGAATACGCGGTGGGCCTTGTCCGACTATCAGCACCTGAGCATCTGGGTGATTCCCTTCTTTCACAAGTCTTTTGGACACTGTGTCGGACTGATGATTTGTTCGGAGTTCAGCTTCTAGTGCACTTTCTCAGGAACGGCAAGACGCAGGAAATTGGTGGTGAAATCGAGCAGGTGATTGCAGCTTCGCACAGGATTCCAGCTCTTCTCACATTACCGGAAGCCTTATGGAACAGCCCGCATCTCGTCTCCAATGGCACGACGTCAATGGTCTTTTGTGGGAACAAAGATGAAATAACACGGCTCTTGGAAAGATTTCCCCCCTCCTTAGATCGACGTTGGGAGAAATTTGAAGGGCAAGTTAGTGATTTTTTCAAATCATTGAAACCAGCAGATTCTACCAAACATTTCTATCTCAAAGTAAGGTTGAAGGATACATCTCTTCGGCCCAACCCTGCCAATTCGGTGAATGAACTTTTTGGCAAGTACCAGCAGCAGTACTACGACACATACTGTGTACTGCCATACGGAACTGATCAGTTGGGAGTTTTCCTCATGCACGATTGTGGCGATGCCGTTAAGGAGGCAACCATTGTCGATCTCGGTTTCCACAAGTTTTGCTCCATTTTCAGTATTTTATGGGGAGAGACAAAATCCTTGTGCGATAGTCTTTTCCACGGGGATGCTCTTCCACACAACCTGGTTTACAACGCCGTTTCCCAAAAGTTGACGCTAATTGATCTGGATGAAGGGACAGTGAAGGCAAATGCGCCTAAGAGAATCCTCGAGGACGACAGTGTAGTATATGCATACTTGCGGTATCCCAATTTCTTGCGTGCATGGACACAAGCACTGTTGTACACGCAGATCCAATTGGTGGCTTCATTCTTGCTGCTGACTTCCCCTTCCGGTCTCTTTGACAATCTGAACGAGGAGAAGAGCTCAGTTGACAAACTTCATCGAATGGCGGCAATGACCGAGGAATACCTCAAGTCGAACGACGGCGAGGATCCCACAGACTTTGGACTTCGACAACCTCCAGACTGCCTCCACCAAACAATTTCGACCTTGGAAGAGATCCTCAATCAGTTTTCTTCTCCTCGTGGTGACGGGGAAGCGGATGCAAATAACCAGTACGGTAGTGATAGATGCAGTGAACGGTGACAGGTCCACACTTGTCGGCATTACTCAGTACAAGAGGAGGTGGTTCCTGTCGTTGCTGTTTGCGACTTTTGTTCTCGGTCAAGGCATTTTTCGAGGTGGACACCACAGCGGCTTTGGCCCGTTTCAACCTCTTGTTTCGGTGACTGGCACCTGGAGGAGGTTCCTCGCCCAAACGCTTTTTCGGTGACTTAGCTGGTTCCACCAACAAGGGTTTGACGTTTTTCGACATTGTGCATCATGGCGAGACCGGGCCGTCCCACCGTGTCACACCCTTCCGCCTCGAGCTGATTCAATAAGCTTTGAGGAATGTTGTTGTTGAATCGGATCCGAAGCGAGCCGGCGTCTTGACCATCCCGTCCCAGGGCTCGATCATTGGCCATCACATATTTCGATTCGACCCCCACTTCTCTCCCTCCCAAGATGTAGGCAATGTCATACAAGCATGACGCGTTCCGATTCGTCGTCTGGTCGTTTGTCTTGGTATACTGCATGAATGTGTTCACGAAGGAGTCTTTAGAACCCTCAATGCGGGTATTGGTACAGTGCGGATGTACACCTGAAACACCGTTCCATGTTGGACCAGCCCCAGCACCACCAACAATGGTTTCGTAGTATCCAAACTTATCATCACCAAAGGTTAAAATCAAAGGTCGACACACAAAATTAACCTGTTTCTAGTCGGCCGGCATAACTCATTCCGACCATCGCGATAACAACACGGACCATGTGTTGCACTGGTTGTTGTGGACCTATTCTGACACTTCGAACCTGTCGGATGAATCGTAGACCTCAAACCAATAGTGTAGGATGCATCTGCGAGGCCAAAACCTGAAGGTCTAGGCAATTATGGATCAGACTCTCAGGCACCATGCCTCGTGGCACGGGCATACGGAAGTGACGTCTCACGTCTCACCATTTCGAACGAAACAACTCAAAGGGTGATATGGCTCTTATCTTGGCACCTATTGATACACAATACACATAACAGCAGTAGTTACGTAGTGCATCATGGTCTCGTGTTGTGCCGTATTACGGGCTCACTACATTATCTTTCCTCGACTGACACGCATGCACTGTGCCCCTCACAATGCACTACCATGGTGCTAATATGAAGCATACAATGGTCGGATCATGATGGGGTGGTCGTAGGAGTTCAACAGCAACAAGACAAAGTTTGATTGTCGTGTTGTTATCGTGGTGGAGGAAACGAGAAAGGGTCGCGTTTAAGAGCGATTTTAGCGATAGATAGCTCCTCTAAGTTGGAGGTGCCTAATAGTCACTCTTTATGTTTTTGAGACAATGACACGACGCTATTTTGGTTTATCAGACCCAAGACTCTGAGCTGTGAGGAAAGAAGAATAAGAGCTAAGGGCACAATGGCCTGGGAAGGTCGGGAAATATCTGGATCGGACTAAGTAGATTGGTCCATATTATCCGCCCAAGGATCTAGTCTCGTTGAATACGAGTATCTGACTTGCAACGGAGCCAGACCGGACTAGTGAGGGATGGTCTTATCGAGCGTGAAATTTCACTCATTTCACACAAATCCAGCTTCCAAATGTCGCAGTTTTTAGGGTGTGAAAAACAAGGGTCCGATCGATGGCAATAGGTGTGCAATCGATTTCACACAAAACCTCAGTCTTTCGCAGTCGTAACTCGTACCTCGTACCGATGAACCTTTTCACCATGACGAGGCGCTTACCCTTCCTGTGCGAGTAATAAAAATCATACAAGTGCAAAACATACAACCGACTTACTCCTAGTAATTATAAGCCTATATTATGTAGTCACCACCACTGCTGCTTGTTGTCATTGGTATAAGTGATGGTTTCACTTATAGTTTGTTGTTGCGTTTGTTGTCGTTGTCGCGGCACAGGATTGTCTCGTTCGGCCGAAACAAGGTGTTGATCGTTGTGTTTGTTGTAGAACTGTAGAACTGAAAGAACCAGAGATGGGGAGTAGTTGATTGTTGCTTTTTGTGCCATTGTCATGTCGTGGCCCCGGATTGTTTTGTTCGGCCGAAACGATGAGTTGATTGTTGCGATGGCCCTCTTCTGGAGGTGCACTGGACGACGACTCCATGGTGGCAATAGCTGTGTATTGCTGTGGAGCTAAGAACGTCCTAATGTACTGTGGGGAAAATCACACCTAGTCAACGTAGATGAATTGTGAAATTTTGGTGAAACTGCAATGGGGGGCCTCAAATTGCCTCGTGTGAAATTCACAAAAATTTCACAAACCACCTTGACAACGTCAGGCCACGTCGGCCAGAAGTGTGAGGGGTGTGGTTGCCTGCTACTGCGCACACCCTGGCAATGGCGGACGCGCCTGTTCTTTGCCGTCAATACGAGCTACCGGTGTAAACGGTCATCGCCGGCCCTGCCGAGACGCTCTCATAAATTTGCGGATTTACTATAGCACAAACAGTGAGAAACCCTTTTGTTAAATGAAAAACTACCCTTTGCCGAATTTACAGAGATTTAGGCTAGCCCCTAACTTGGAGCCCTTTCAACGGATCTATCAGACCCCTGAGAGCGAGACCAACGGTCGGAAATCATCCGACAGTCATCCAAGTAACCTTCCCCGCCCTTGGTCTCGCTCTCAGATATCCGAAAGGTTCTCAAAAACGCCTCATCCAACAACTGCCCCTTTTTTCGTCGGATGATGCCATCCAAAAAATGAGATGGCCGAATAAGTTCAGCCGGCGCACCAACACTACCATTAATGTATGTACAATATTTCTACATCAATCGCACATTAGTCTCGACCAAATTTCCAAAAACCAACATCATCAGTGCACCTCCCTTTCTCATGTCGAAGGAGACAACCATTCCAACACTTCCTTTTAGTAACAGACAAACACAAAGACCGATGTCAAGACCATCTACCCGTTCCCATCCCGACCAAAACTCCCAGGATCCCTGTTCATGTTGCCTTCCAAATGATCTTTTCTTACCTCCCTCCCTGCGTACCGATTCCAACCATTGCCCCAACAAGGAGAACGAATCTGCTAGTCAATCCCCTCCATCTCCTTCAGTCCAGAAGAACAAGAAGACTTCCATCAGTCGTCCTAAGCCTTCCAGAGTCATTCAAAAACAACAGCCAAGTCGAGCCAGCAAGAAGAGAAGTAGTGCTCCTCCACCACCCTTATCTGCTGCTTCTCCGAACAAACGAACTCGCAGTCAACGACTTGAAGACGAAGGAACCATCGAGAACTCTGTTCTGGAACAGCGCCGCATTCACAAGATCATTCAAGACTTTAAGAGCGAAGACAACTATCCTTGTTCTGTCTTCGGTCTCAATCGAATGAAGGTATTTGAACACGAAGCTTTCCTGTCCTGTAGTCAATGTGTGAACGCCGACAACAACGAACGGTCCAGCCCTGAATTGAAAGTAAATAGGAAACGTGCGAAGGGTCCATACAAATGTGCGGCATGGCATAGTACTAACTTAGTTAAACCAACTGATAGAATTTCTGACGACGACGAGAATACCCAGTCAAATCCTCGACAGAAGAAGAACAAGAAGAAGCAGACCAAAAGAAGAACGTCGTTAATACGTTCACTTCAAGCCAATTCCAACCAAATACGATTGGTCCCAGTGCCTGCCTCTCGGACATAGAAGAAGATGACGAAGAAGAGAACGAAGATCAAGCCACCCAACCAGAGCCGTCGACGGAAGCCATTGAGATGCTCCAGAACCAGTACAGTTCCGATACCGAAGAACAAACGACCTCTGTCAATATTGTAGACAATCAATCTTCAATAAACGAAGAGTCATCCGTTGCTGTGGAAGTCGTACAGAATGCATTCAGTACAGAGTCCCCAACTACTACTGAACTTCACAGCACTATCCCTGATACCGATGCACCAGGAACATCAGAGGTGACAACGCTACAACAAGAAGTACTCCGTTTGAGAGAGTGTTTGCAAATATCTCAAGAAAAGAACGACTCTATGACCAAACAGCTTCGTAACAAAGCCGATAAGTTGCGTACAGCAAAGAAAACAATCATAGAACTGGAAAGAAACTGTACGTCATGTAAAAGCCGACGTCTCCCCAACACCGTAACAACCAACGAACAGGCAGATACCCTTGTACAACACATTCGCAACGTGATTGAAGATGCCACAAAGAACATTCGTGCCACCAATAGTCGCTCATTGAAGTATTTCTACTCACAAATCGCCAAATTGTGCTTGGACGACACTGTTCATGAGGGCCAACTCAAGCAGTGTTCTTATTCTGTGTTCCGAGGAGATTACATTCGGGAGAATGTGTTTACTCCGCACCGGATTCTGAAACAAATGGATTTGCGTGGCGGAGTCTTGAACTATGAAGGAATCAAACTCCTCCAAACTGTTGAAACAGACGGAGTTCCACGGGTCAAGACGTTGCTTCCCTCTTCAGGTTGCATGAAGGCATACGCTACAATGGTCGAGACATTTGGTCGGGTTATTTGTCCCTACATTCTAGAGACTAACTCAAAGAATGGAACAGAGGGCTTTGCTTTCTGAGCTGCCGATGTTCTAGTATGTCTGCTAAAGGCTGGTCATGTAATGGGGACTGAGGCCGTGGTCAAGTCTATCCGGATCGCCCAAAGCCTTGATGGTGCTCTGTTCACCAAAAATCTTTCCCATACTCTCGTGGGGATCAAGTTTAATGACCCGTCCAACCCCTACACACAATCACAACAATCGGTCTTCCCTGTTGGGTGCGTTGCGATGCCAGAAACAACGGCCAACGTCTTGGGTGTGTTTGCCAGAACTCTGGAAGAAATAAAGAAGGCCGTCGATGTCGTATCCAAGGAGCATGGAATCAAGAAGCCCACTCTTTGTACGAACTGCGACATGAAATGCGATTGGGAGTTGAGCGGCAGAGGTGGAGCTGCAAAACAACACAAGTTCCCTTGTTCAAAATGCGCCATCCACAGTGGTCAACTCCATGAACCATCTGGCACGAAACCATCAAAGTGTTCCACTTGTCTAGAACTGGATCATGATCAAGATCCCACGTCGATATGCAGGCATGTGAAAATGCTGACAGACAAACACATAGAGTCCATGGAACAAGAAGTCAAAGAATTTCAAAAGAGTTTGCTTCCCACTATTGCAAAGGACCTTGAGGCGTTGAAGGAGCATTCTGAATTGTCAATGGCAGAGGATCCAAACTCGAATGGAACTGAAATGCAGAGAACACAACTGTACTCCATTCACTTCGACTTGGAGCAGGCCAGTGCAGAACAGAGACAGCAATACGCCAGATCCGTTTCAAACGATCTCAGGATCCGTCGACTTTGTATGACTGGAACCTTGGAAGAACGTCAGAAGCGCCTGAAATGTCAGAAAGTGAGTGAATGGGCATACAAGAAGGCCGTGGAATGCCTTGACAATGTGAAGGCTTTGAGAAAAAAGATTGCTATTGTTCTCATGATGGATGCCATTCCGTGTCTCCTCCACATGGAGAACAGGATGGGCATAAAATTTCTTAGCATGGTTCTGAAGACCGGACTGAATAACGCTGTGAATCCGAAGGATGGAATCAAATTACCATGGATGCCGCCCGATACAACAACCATAGATGACCGAGTTGCCGCGTTCACCGACAAGATCCAGAGTCTTATGAATCTGGAAATACTTGGTTCTCAAGTTCTGCCAACGCAATGGAAGTTGCCATACGAGACGCCAAGTAACAAAGTCGGCGAGATCACCATGGACAATGTAAGAATACGCAAGTTGCTTCCCAAATTCGAAATATTGATTGATTGTTGCTTAGTCGACGAGCAAAAGAAAGCTCTATTCAAGAGTTCCATTCAATATTTCAGAGAGGCCATGAAGAAAGTCAACGTACGAAATGACCTGTTGGACGCTGAGATCTTTGCTTTCCAGCGAGGAGACGTGGACTACTTCTACAGGGACTGGGTAGCATTGTATGGCTCAGAGGGAATCACTAACTATGCCCACATGTTGGGAAGTGGTCATTGTATGGAGTATCTTTTGAAATGGTGCAATCTATGGTTGCATAGTCAACAGGGATTGGAAGGTAAGTCATTGCAATGAAGACGAGAGCAGATTGTGCTACTAAGCTAACACCTTGAACCAGCATTCAATAGTTTATTCAAATGTTTCTATTTTAGCAGGACACAACGTGGTGGTGCGGCAAACAGGGGAACTGGGAAAAAGAGTAGAATGCGGGCATTGGCTCGCTGGTTACAACGACGCATGGTTTTTCTTATCGGTTCAACAGAAAGTGAGATAAAGGCAGCCTACCTCCAACGGCCACAGGAAGAGATCGATGTGTTTGACAAATGGATCAAGAAGAACGGAGGAACACTGGAGTATGGACTGTCCAATGATAGCGATTTGTTCTGTTTGGAGGAACTTGAAGGGCCTGTAGATGATGACTGGGAGGTCGGACTCCCAACAGCACAACCAGCAAACCAAAGTCAAGCACAGTCACAAACAACGTCAGAACTATTGGATATGTTGCAACAAAACGATGATATAGATGAATGAGTATGGAATGTAACAATAAGCAATTAGTAAAATAATGAAGAAGCACTATGATGAGTCGAACTGAGGAATGAAGAAGCATTAGCACTAGTTGAACTGACGAATGAGGAGTAGCACTTCGTTGGCGTCCTCCCATTTGCAAATCTCTTGCTGGTCCATTGGCAGATCGTGGTCATGCTGATAGAAGACTCCACCAACAATACGCGAGACAACAAAAGGTCCATTTTCGTTCCAGACTTTGGAAACAAACTATTATGATCATGGCACGAAGAGGAATTTCAACTATGAAAAATACATCGAATCACTCCAACGTGCCTTCTCGGACCTTGAATCAACAGGAGAGTTTGTCAGTGAAGAAAGGAAGATTAGGATCCTCCTCACAGGGATCAATGATTCACGTCTGGAAAGCGCGAAGAACCAAATCCTCGCAACCCCAACGCTTCGACTCTCATTCGAAGTTGCCTCAGGATACCTTGCAGAGGTACAAGATAACAAGGTCTCATTTAGTGCAACAACAAGAAGGGCCAAGATTTCTGCAATCCATTCGAACAACAAGAAAAACAACAAGGGAAATAACAAGGGAAATAACAAGAACAAACAAGACACTCCGACAAAATTCGACCCCAATAGATACTACCCTTATCGACAGTGGATCAAGCTCACACCTGAGCAACAGCATTTGGTTCGAGAGACGCGTGACAAGCAAAACAGCAGTACCAAGAAACGGTCTGCATCAGGAGTGAATTCCAACAAGAAGAAGAGAAAGAACAACGATGGCTCTTCATCAGCCACAGACACAACTGAAGATTCCACGAGTAATGGAGATGACTCCACAGAAGAGAGAGAGGCCGGAGTTGGAGCAATCATGAGCCAGCAAAAGAAGCGGAATGATCGTGTCTGACATAATGTCAGTACGATTACAAGCGGTGAAATCACAGCCATGACAGCAGCATGCGAATTGGACAGTCACGCCGATACTTGTTGCTTGGGTGATGTCTGTTTGGTCTTATATACAACAGGCAAGGCGGAAGTTAGTGGGTTTACGAATTCACTCGAAAGTATAAAAGAGACGCCTATCATCACAGGAGTCGTGGCTTATGATGATCCGACGACATTTGAGACGTACCTTCTGTATTTTCATCAGGCTTTACATCTGCCGATGATGAACAAGTGCTTCCTGAACCCAAACCAGATGAGGGAGGCGGGAGTAACCGTAAACAACGTGCATTTAAAATTCATCAAGAGCGAGGACAGAAATCACCTCTCCCATTCTATTGCCGCTCCTCTCTCAGACGAAAGCAAACAACTTGTTATCCAATTCGACCTAGTTGGTGTGATAAGTTCATTCACCGTAAGGTAGCCAACTTGGGACGAGATCAAGAACACTGATCCGAGTAAGTGGGACCCGAATGACTTGGCTGATGCCGACGAAAGGAAACTCCGAGTAGATCTAGAGTCAAATACCGTCCGTACGAAAGAACCAAGAGACTTGCATCAAAGAATGGCTCGTATGGTTCGTGTGAATACAAGAACGATAGCCGACCTGAGGCATCGTCGTCAGGGGACTGTTGATCCTGTGACTTTGGCGAGACGATGGGGGATAGGTATTCCCTTGGCTGAGAAAACAGCTTCGGCTACAACGCAATGGGGAGTTTGTGATTTCTCCGACTCCACAGGAAGCAAGAGATAACGCCTTACGGCATATCAACTTAAGCACCGGAGATTGAGAGCGGATGTTTATACTGACACCCTCTTCTCCGATGTCAAGTCGCTTGGGCAAAATACTTGCGGACAAGTATATGCAACGGACTTTGGTTGGGTTGAGTTTTACCCAATGCAAAGGAAGAAAGATGCCCTTATAACACTTGAACGTGTATTCAGTGATGATGGGATCTTCAACAGTATCATTCCCTACAACGCTCCAGAGTTGACGAGTGGGAATTTCAGAAGGACGGCGCACAAGTTTAGTTGTCGGATCAAGCCTATCGAGGCGTACACGCCCAATCAGAATTTGGCAGAGGCCAATATTCGGGAACTGAAAAGGATGTACCGCCGCGAGATGAGGACCCTCTGTTCTTTGGGATCATTGTCTTGAGTTGGTTGCAGCGAGACAATCTCACACAGTCTTATTGACAAGTCCATTTGATGCCGGTCCTCCACTCACTACGTTGACAGGGGACACACCAGATATATCACACTTGGTGGAACATCGGTGGTATGACCCTGTCTGGTATTCAAACCCTGGGTTCGAAGGTCGAAAATTGGGTAGATGGCTTGGACCTAGTCGAAGTGTTGGTCAAGCCATGAGTTCTAAAATCCTTACGGATAAAGGAGGGAAGGTCATCTATAGAACGTCGGTATGGCCTTTATCTGCAGAGAAATCCCACAATGAAACCTTCACGGCTCAGCGAGAACAATTCAATGCCAATTTGAAGGCAGTATTAGGCGCCAAATTCGAAGGCATGCCAATTGAAGAAGACGAGGCCGAAGAAGATGGGACAGACACTCCCTTTTATGACGCTTATGAGGACAATGAGCAAGAGAATGTTCGAAAGCCGGACCTCGACAAGTACAAGACTGACTCCTATGACAAGCTTATTACAGCAAAAGTCATGTTACCGATAGGAGGCACATTACGTCCAGGGCAAGTCAAACGAAGGAAAAGAGACGCCGAAGGGAACCTTGTTGGACGCCCATCAACAAACCCAATCCTCGATACAACAATGTATGAAGTGGAATTTCAGGACGGGCATGTTGAATCCTACGCAGCCAATCTGATAGCCGAAAACATCTATGAACAACTGGATGAAGAAGGCAATAAATATCACCTTCTGAGCAGCATTGTCGACCACAAGAAGGACGCTACAGCTATCCCCATCTTGGATGGTACCTTTCATTGGAATGGAAGGGAGCACAAGAAAAGAAGAACAACGAGAGGATGGTCTATGTGTGTCAAATGGAAAGACGGATCGACGTCATGAGAGAAGTTGCAAGACCGAAAGGAATCCAATCCATTGGAAGTGGCCAAATATGCCGTGGTTGCAAACTTAATAGACAAGGAACCGGCTTTTGCTTGGTGGGTCACCTTTGCTTTGAAGAGGCGCAACCAATTAATCAAGGCGGCCAAGTCAACCCGATATACGGTATTGAACTGCCCAAGAACGTCGAAAGGGCATTGGAGATTGATAGGGAAAGCGGTACAGACTTTTGGGCCAAGGCACTGCAACTTGAAATGTCGAAAATATTTCCAGCAGTTAAGATTCTGGACAAAGGAGCACCACAACCTGTTGGCCATGAGATAATCCCCTGCCATATCGTATTCGACGTGAAGATGGATTTCACTCGAAAGGCAAGATATGTTGCAGGTGGCCATAAGACAGGAGAACCCAAAACACCGACGTACGCGAGTGTTGTTTCCCGAGAAAGTGTCCGAATTGGATTTATGTTGGCCGCATTAAATGGTGTTGATGTTACCGCTGCCGATATAGCAGGAGCCTACCTAAATGCTCCTTGTCATAAAAAGATTTGCACTCGCTGTGGCCTTGAGTTCGGGAAAGAGTATGAGGGACGTTTTGCGGTAATAACAAAAGCCCTCTATGGGCTCAAAACCCGTGCATTCGCCTGGAGAGAACATCTTTCCACCACCCTACAAGAATCATTGGGGTTCAAGCCTTGCAAAGCTGATCCTGACGTATATCTACGATCAGCCAAGAAACAGGATGGATTGGCATACTATGAACTCGTCTTTATTTATATTGACGATGTGCTGGTAATCTCGGACAGGGGATGAGGAGATATTCTCAACATGCTCAACCAACACAAACGATGTTGGGCCTTGAGTTCCAAGAAGTACGCTACAGAAGCGATTCAAAATGTGAAGATATGGTTGGAAGAGCAAGATATGATCCTCAAAACTCGCGTGGCAGGCGTCCTCCCATCCGGTTACCGTCCTGAGTTGGACACTTCATCCTATTGCGACCAAGAATGGCAATCCTTTTTCCAACAACAGATTGGAGTGCTCCGTTGGTTAGTGGAGCTTGGAAGAATCGATATCACGACAGAAGTCTCCATGTTGGCTGCTTACCTGGGAGGACCGAGAGAAGGTCATGTACACGCTCTCCTCCACGTTTTCGCGTACATACACCAATATGACAGGTCAAGACTGGTGCTCGATCCATCTTACATCGTGCATAGGGAGGAGCCAGTGGCGGATTGGTCCGGTTTTTATCCGGGTGAAAAAGAGGAGATTCTACCAGATGCCCCAGAACCGCATGGTAAACCTGTCCAAATGACAGTATTTGTTGACTCGGACCATGCTGGTGATTTGGTCACACGTCGGTCTCGAACAGGGGTCTTGATCTTCTTGAACCGTTCCCCAATAACTTGGTATTCAAAGAAGCAAACCAGTGTCGAAACCTCGACGTTTGGTTCGGAGTTTATGGCCTTGAAAGTTGGTATTGAAATGGTAAAAGGCTTGAGGTACAAATTGAGGATGCTGGGCGTTCCATTGGATGGTCATGCCCACATAAGGGTGGACAATATGTCGGTCGTACAGAACGGAACCAGACCGGAGTCGACTCTCCGCAAGAAGTCGAATGCTATTGCATATCATTTTGTAAGGGAGAACGTTGCCAATGGTATATGTCGGATTGCATATGAACCATCAAGGACGAACTTTTGTCCTGGTATCCTTCATGAATGTGTTCATGAGGGAGTATTTATAACCCTTGTCGAACACATCTGTTATGAGGAAGTAGTGAGTAAGATAAAACACAAGATCTTTGGCCAAGGCGGTAACGCCATGATTGTCATGCAAGGCTTGCAACTCCTTCTTGATGTGTGTCAAGTCGGGCGTTTGGACAATCAAGACATGTTCGCCCGTAACACCCGTCACGGTGGGATATTGATTGTGCCAATCACTCCCTTGTTTCAAAACGACTCGTTCTTTCTTCGGCTCACTTTTTTATGCTTGATGCTAGAGTTGGACGACTTGTTGATAGTTGATGCAACAACAAGATTGTGAAAAGATAGGATTAATAATTCCCAATGTCTGGCCGTACTTTCGCGTCCCAGTTGTCGGGAGAATGACACGACTACCCCCAACTAGGGGTAAGAGGTCGCATGTGTGTCGTGCTTTTGGTGTGCAAATAGAGAATGCTAGTCAAATTTCGATCACTAATCCTCATGACTTTCCTCCGCTAAGGGGATGTATGCCTCGACGGGCAATTGCCCCCGCCGCAAAAGCCACGCCGGCGATTCCACGGGAAAAACTTCACCATGATGCAGCGCCTACCGTAAGTACTACTTGCAAACCAAAGAGATTAAAACTACTCCTACAAGCATGGAACCCATTGCCAGCACAGCAGACGACCGAAGCGACAGGCCACTAAAGAGAAAAAGACTGGCCTTGATGGAGCGCCCCGCACCTTCGGGCGCCCTTTGTGCCAGCAAGTCCTCCGCCATATTGCACGACCACCACCCAGCCGAGATTGAAGAGATTGCCGTGGACAAACCTGACATTTTCTTTCCGGACAAGTCACATATCGCACCGTCCTCCGAGATCATCGGGGATAACGTGAAACGAGCTTTGAAGGATAGAAGGCTGTCGGAGAATGGGCTACGCAATGCCATCTTTACGGAACTCAAGCGCAATCATGGCGTTGAATTTCCCGTTTCGTCATCACAGTGGGAAAGCGAGATAATGTTACGGCGATTTTTCCGACGAAATGAACGCTACCAGGAAACACCTCTGAAAGCACTCTTGAATGAGTTCTACGAATCTTGTCTAAGTCGAGATGAAGGAGCGAATGAAATCCTGATCCAGGAGAGATTGTTGAAGGGATTGAATGTGACAACCACCTCTCTACCAGATTTGACTGTTGTTCGAGAAAGGGCCCTTCACTTTGGGGAAATAAAAAATGATTCCACCTACTCAAAACCCAATGCTTCAAAGCAGTGCGCCTTATACCTCTGTGCCCTTCTCTATTTTTTCCGCGTGCACATGGGAATGAAAGTGCGGTCCGTCTTTGGATTTTGCATCTGCGGCTACGGTTGCTTTGGTGCGAAGAAGAACGAATACGCGGTGGGCCTTGTCCGACTATCAGCACCTGAGCATCTGGGTGATTCCCTTCTTTCACAAGTCTTTTGGACACAGTGTCGGACTGATGATTTGTTCGGAGTTCAGCTTCTAGTGCACTTTCTCAGGAACGGCAAGACGCAGGAAATTGGTGGTGAAATCAAGCAGGTGATTGCAGCTTCGCACAGGATTCCAGCTCTTCTCACATTACCGGAAGCCTTATGGAACAGCCCGCATCTCGTCTCCAATGGCACGACGTCAATGGTCTTTTGTGGGAACAAAGATGAAATAACACTACTCTTGGACAGATTTCCCCCCTCCTTAGGTCAAAGTTGGGAGAAATTTGAAGGGCAAGTTAGTGATTTTTTCAAATCATTGAAACCAGCAGATTCTACCAAACATTTCTATCTCAAAGTAAGGTTGAAGGATACATCTCTCCGGCCCAACCCTGCCAAGTCGGTGATTGAACTTTTTAACAAGTACCAGCAGCATTACTACGACACATACTGTGTACTGCCATACGGAACTGATCAGTTGGGAGTTTTCCTCATGCACGATTGTGGCGATGCCGTTAAGGAGGAAACCATTGCCGCTCTCGGTTTCCACAAATTTTGCTCCATTTTCAGTATTTTATGGAGAGAGACAAAATCCTTGTGCGATAGTCTTTTCCACGGGGATGCTCTTCCACACAACCTGGTTTACAACGCCGTTTCCCAAAAGTTGACGCTAATTGATCTGGATGAAGGGACAGTGAAGGCAAATGCGCCTAAGAGAATCCTCGAGGACGACAGTGTAGTATATGCATACTTGCGGTATCCCAATTTCTTGCGTGCATGGACACAAGCACTGTTGTACACGCAGATCCAATTGGTGGCTTCATTCTTGCTGCTGACTTCTCCTTCCAGTCTCTTTGACAATCTGAACGAGGAGAAGAGCTCAGTTGACAAACTTCATCGAATGGCGGCAATGACCGAGGAATACCTCAAGTCGAAGGACGGCGAGGATCCCGCAGACTTTGGACTTCGACAACCTCCAGACTGCATCCACCAAACAATTTCGACTTTGGAAGAGATCCTCAAACAGTTTTCTTCTTTTCGTGGTGATGAGAGGGGACGAGGAAGCGGATGCAAATAAGTGATAGGTGCGGTGAACGGTGACAGGTCCCATGGATTAGGAAAGGCTACACAGACGAGACTACGCGCCACAAGGTTGGCTGGTTCGGTGCAGGGGTAGGAACCAAGCACATGCTTACTTTGGCCGAAAGTGTGTCACATTGTTTAACCGTGACAGGTCCCATGGATTGGGAAAGGGTACACAGACGAGTCACGGATTCGGCTTCTGGTGGAGACAAACTGGAGACTGTGACATACAAGACTCCTTTTTGAACAGCGTCCTGGAACTGCTCGGAGTATTGCTCATTGGCTTGCGCACAGTTTTCGGTATTACCCAGTACAAGAGGAGGTGGGTCTCGCCGTTGCTGTTTGCGACTTTTGTTCTTAGTCAAGGCACTTTTCCTGGTGGACACCACAGCGGCTATGGCCCGTTTCAGCCTCTTGTTTCGGTGACTGGCACCTGGGGGAGGTTCCTCGCTCAAACGCTTTTTCGGTGACTTGGCTGATTCCACCAACAAGGGTTTGGCGTGTTTCTTTCCTTTCCTCTTCAACCTTGTGCATCATGGCGAGACTGGGTCGTCCCACCGTGTCAAACCCTTACACCTCCCGGTTTGTTAATGTCTGACCGCATAAAACAAAACCAAAAAAGTTAGCCATTCGAACGAGGGCGGAGATTCGCAACAACCACAGGAAAAGCACACGTACCGGGCCAGGTCCGTGAGGATACTTGAACAATGGAACCGACCGAAAAGTAGTTCAGCGTCCTCGCAATGGCACGAGAGGGAGAATTTTCATTGGTCCCACCTGCAGCGGCATGTAGTGGTACAAAGAACGGTTTCACACCTCGTGGAACAGAATGTTCGCCTTTGAACTTTCCAAATCTATTCTTGACGGGTCAGGATCCTCTTTGTCATCCCTGATAAGACGAAGTGAACGAGCCAATTACTCTATTTGCAGCTCTGCGGGGGTCTCCCGTCTCTTTTCTCCATGAGGACTTCGTTTCCAGTTTCATAAGTATTTTGTCCTGGTAAACTTCATGAATGTGTTCATGAGGGAGTCTTTAGAACCCTTGTCGAACACATCTCTTATGAAGAAGTAGTGAGTAAGATAAAACACAAGAGTGTTTCGATCATGGATCTTTTTTCGTTGATGAGTACCAAAGATCCGTCATCAAATTTCGCTCGAAAGCGTATTCTTGGACGAACCTCTATATTGTCGTCTGCTGGATGATCCATATCCACCACCTCCAGGTGTTTCGATACGTAGTCGCTCTCCAACTGTCATGGTTCGGCTGCACCGTCCACCCATGTTGATGACAAGTTTGTTTTCTTCGTCACTCGCGCGAATAAGCAAGTTGCGACCGGAAGAACCATCTTCACCGCCGTGCATTCCATAAGGTCGCAACGCACGACGTTCTGTCAATAAACTCACGGTCAAGGGTCGAAGAGGTTCCAATTCTCTCACGACACCATCACCACCGACGTGTTGACCACGTCCTCCACTCCCTCGGCGAATAGAGAACTCATGCAACATGACAGGATACCTAAAGATTGCCCACCGGCGAATAATCCGCATGTTGTAAAACCGGGGTCAGGATAGACTCCGTCACAATCACTACACGTCGACACACTTACCGCCTTTCCAATATCTCTGGATCCGTAATGCGGGTATTGGTACAGTGCGTATGTACACCTGAAACACCGTTCCATGTTGGACCAGCCCCAGCACCACCAGCAATGGTTTCGTAGTATCCAAACTTATCATCACCAAAGGTTAAGTTGTTCATGCAACCTTGGCTGGCCGCACAAGCCTCAAAGGCCCGTAGCACAACGTCCACAATCCTTTGGCTGGTCAGTACATTTCCACCCACGACACCGGCATCGTCAGACGGATGCAACAAAGAATATTTGGGCAGGATGAATTTGATGGGGGCTAAGCAGCCTTGATTCAATGGAATGTCTTGCGCCACCAAACATCGCAAAGCATAAATAACAGCGCTGTAGGTCACAGCTGGTGGGGCGTTGTGATTGGATAGCACTTGTGGCCCGGTCCCAGTAAAATCAAAGGTCGCCGACCCTGTGTCAGGATCAATGTGAATCGTCAATTCAATCGGAGAACCATCGTCCATATAGTCAATAGCATGGGCTTTCGAACTTCCATGTTTCTTTACAAATTCTTTGAGGAGAGTTCGTACTGCCGTCTCAGCCGTTTGTTGAATCCACACCATGTAGTGTTGAACTTGGCTCAACCCATATTCCTGCACCAGATCCTGCAACAATCGGATTCCGGCCGTGTTGGCAGCCACTTGAGCCCTCAAGTCGCTCAAATTATCTCGTAGATTGCGGGTACCGACATTTCCAGGGATGCCCAATCTTCCAGGCGATTCCAACAATTCGGTGATACCCGCTTCTTGAAACACACCTTGCCGCACCAATTTGAAGGCTACAATCATGGCGCCTTCGTCTTGCAAGGTCTGTGAATGGGGAGGCATGGATCCTGGCGCAATGCCGCCAATATCAGCATGATGACCCCGACTGGCAACAAAGAAAATAATTTGACCTTGATAAAATACGGGCGTAATGACGGTAATGTCCGGCAAATGAGATCCACCCGCCAATTGCGGATGATTGGACACTAAAACGTCGCCCTCCTGTAAGCCTTCCCCTTGACTCCAAGATTCCACTTGGTATCGCACGGCTCGTTCCATGGCCCCCAAGTGGACTGGAATATGAGGTGCATTGGCCACCAAGCCTCCGTCCTTGGTAAAAAGGGCACACGAGAAATCGAGGCGTTCCTTCATATTGACCGAAATGGCGGTCCGTTGGAGTGTGCGTCCCATTTGCTCGGCAATTCCCATGAACCGATGAGCAAAAATGGACAATTGAACAGGATCGGGGCCGGTCAGTACCGGTGCAGTATGTTCTGTCTCGACCGAGCTCTCTTGTTTCGCGTTGCTTCCTGTATGGCTCTTTTCGACGGTAATTTCCAAATCGCCATTGGCATTCACCACGGCTTGACAATTGAGTTCCAGGACGACGGTGGAAATGGGTTGTACAATAATACTGGGTCCATCAATGACATGGCCCGGATGCAATTGTTCCATTTTGTAGACGGGCACCTGATCGTGCCATCCCGTTTCAAAGTAGGCTCGCGTGGTATCGTCGGGGACCAAGGGCGGCGGTTCGGACCTGTCACTGGACCGGAGTGCGGCGGGTGGACCAGGCACCATAGCCCGCACACGATAGTCATCAATCCAAATCTCTCGTCCTTCAAGGGTGAAACCAAATTCTCGTTGATAGACGGCTTCAAATTCTTGAGCAAAGCTGGAATCCGCACTTTCGGCAATCATGATGGAGGTATCAGTTCCTTGATAGCGCAAATTCACAAAGCGTTGTACTTGAATGCTTTCGGCCATGTATCCTTGCTTGATTAAGGCGTGTCGTGCTCTGTCTTCCAAATGTTGCAACCGCTCTTTTCCATGCGCAGTCAACTCCTCCAGTGGTGGTTTCGGATTGTCTGGCAAGTCCTCCTGTTGTTGCATCAAGACTTGCGCCGTGGGTTCTTGGGCTTCCTCGACGGCATCGGCGAGAGCCAGTCCATAGGCGGACAAGATTCCCGAATACCGATGGACAAAGACTTTTTTCATCCCCAATCGTTGCGCCATGGCACAGGCATGCTGCGGTCCGGCACCCCCAAAACAGGCCAGGACATGTTTGGCCAAATCATGTCCCTTCATTTGGGTCAAATTGCGAATGGGGCGACACATGGCTTCATTGGCCACTTGCAAAAATCCATAGGCCAAGGCCTCGACGGAATCCATGCCACTAGTAGTACTGCTCTGGTGGTCGTCGTCCATGGAATGTTGTTGTAACAATTGCTCAAAGGCTCGTCGTGATGCTTCGATATCGAGAGGTTCATTTTCATTCGGTCCAAAAATGGAGGGAAAGTATTTTGGCAAACACCGTCCCAAGACGACATTGGCATCCGTGACAGCCAAGTGTCCTCCGGCATGACGATAACACACGGGTCCGGGAAAGGCTCGAGCCGATTCGGGTCCAACTTGAAGCAAATCATCGGAATGCGTGCCTCGCCAAAACAAGCGCGATCCTCCTCCCGCAGCCACGGTTTGAATGTCCAGTTGCGGTGCTTGAATGGCAATGCCGGCTGTGACGGTTTCCAAGACGTGTTCCCAATGCTCTCCATCGTATCGCGACACGTCAGTACTGGTCCCACCCATGTCAAAACCAATGACGGGCATGCGGACCGGAGACGATGCAAAGGGCGGAGTCGTGGTTGCCCCGTCGTCCGTCGTTGGAAAGAGGGTCTTGGCATAGCCCACGACACCTCCGGCGGGTCCCGACAAAATGGCTTGATGTCCTCCAAAGTCATGGACCGGTGCCAATCCTCCATCGGATTTCATAAATTGCAAGCGTGTATTGCTAAGTAACTGGTCATCAAACCCTTGCACAAAGGACGCCACGTATTGAGTAATGTGCGGTGTCAAGTAGGCGGCCGCACTCGTGGTATGACCCCGTGAGACGAGCTTGACCATGGGCATGATTTCATGACTGGTACAAATTTGTGTAAAGCAACCCAATTCGTGGGCGACTTGAGCAATGGCTTTTTCGTGGTCTGGATACACGTGGGCATGCAGCAGACAAATGGCCAAGGCCGTAATGCCATGATTGTCATGCAAGGCTTGCAACTCCTTCTTGATTTGTGTCAAGTCGGGCGTTTGGACAATCAAGACATGTTCGCCCGTAACACCCGTCACGGTGGAATATTGATTGTGCCACTCGGTGGGTGCCCATTGTTTCAAAACGACCCGTTCTCTTACTTGGACGACTTGTTGATGCAACAAGGATGGTTTGGCGCAGGTCAAATCAAAAATATCCGGACGCGCTTGTGTGCCAATCTGCAAGACATCGGCAAAGCCTTGCGTGGTAATCCAAGCCATGGCTTGTCCCGTCCGTTCCAAGAGCGCATTGGTCGCTACCGTGGTTCCCATGCGAATGGAATGAATTTCGTGCGTGGGAATTTTTTTCGGCCCTCCACCATTATTGTGGTACAAGTCGGGGGTGGACGAGAATTCGTGCAAGACGCGTCGAATGCCTTCCGTGGGTGCATCGGTATAATGCAAGGGATCTTCTGACAAGAGTTTGCGCACAACGGCTGTTCCATTGGGCAATTGACAATACAAATCGGTAAAGGTCCCTCCTCGATCAATGGCAAATTGAAATTTGCCCGTGGCGGCGGCCGTTTTGGCATTGTCCCCTCGCTCCTCCTCTGGTTGCTGGTTGTGCGACGGAGACGACATGGCGACACGTGACAAACTAGAAGAGACCAAGGAACCTCGAGGAACAAGCTGTCGTACTCGTACTTGTTGTCGAGGGTTTTGGACGGAGAAGGCGAACGACGGTGATTGTGGTCCACCAAGAAAGAAAACAACGAGGAATAGCTGGATCCACCACCACCCAAGAGTCAGTCTTTGTCGATTCCAACCGACTCTACCGTTGGTTGTTGTCGCAGTCGTGATGGTGAAGGTTGTTATCGTCGTTGTCCTTGGCTTGAACGAAAGACAAGAGGGTTCTCGTTCCAGGGGAAAGCACGTTTTGTGGTGGTGCTGGTGCTCCAAATAAACTGTAGCAAAACGGTTGATTGATCCAATCAGATTGAGAAAAGGTGTGGTGTCGTCCTTGTACTGGGGGCGTCTCTCGTCGATATTGGCACGGGAAGTGCAGCAACAGGGAAAAGAGGACTTGTGTGAATGTTGTCGACAATGGAGGGAGAAGAGGAGCTGGAAAAAATGATGTCACGTTTGTCACGCTTTTTTTGGAACATTGGGCCTCTACTGTAAGTCATAAACTCAAAAAACCATAAATCTTACATTTATGTCTGGAAGATACGCTATAAGTATAAGATGGCGAGTGGTACTGTAATTCGTAAAACCTAACCAGTGTGATTTGCTCGACAATCCAACGCACGTTATATGATATTCGCAACTATATATGTACATTGGCCCGTCCCGCCATTTCCCCCCAATGAGACTCCCTCCACCTCGACATTTGCATTTCCACTGTGAGACGCCTTTCGTATTCCTCCTTCCGTAGTCAATAGTCATACCTGCACCTTCGTTGCACCATGGATGAAAATGACACAGCGCTGATCCTTCTTCTCCTACAGGAGAAAAAGAAAAAGCGTCTTCGTCGTCTTATCGAACGACAGCGTCTTCGCAATCGTTCGGGAGGGATTAGTCGTGCAGCTCTGCTTCATCCAAAGTACTCTTCGTTCATGAAGCTGTATAATAGCGGCGACGACCCCTCGTTAATAGCTTTGTGTGGGTTTGATCATGCGTCATTCAATAGTTTGCTAGAAATGTTTACTCCATTGTTTCTCCAGTGGAGTCCCTATCCACAGAAGGCTAATGGCAAATTCCACATGAGACGCGTCCGACAGACTGGGAGGACAGGACGCAAACGACAAGTTACTGCAACGATATGTCTAGGATTAGTCCTCGCGTGGACGCGTACTCGGGGTTCAACAGTGCCCTTACAGATCATCTTTGGGCTAACTGCTAACCCAGTTTCCGTTTGGTTGCGCTTCGGACGTCGTCTTCTCGTGAAGGTTCTGCAGGACCACCCAGATGCAGAGGTCAGACTACCTACGAAAGCTGAAGTTGCGAGCTTCAAGGAGGTAATAAGCGCTAAGTATCCGGTCCTCAAGAATGTGTGGGGAGCGATGGATGGTCTGAAAGTCCTCATCGAAGCCAACCCCGATGTCGAGAATATTTTTTATAATGGGTGGAAATGCGATCATTATATTTCTAACCTTTTCGTTTTTTCTCCCGACGGAAAGATCCGGGCGTGTTACATCAACGCGCCCGGATCATGGCATGATTCCACCCTTGCCCACTATTCGAAGACATACGAGAAGTTGGACTTGGTGCATAACCGAGAACAACGACGTGGTGGCGGACGGGTTGTGGTTGACTCTGCATTTGGGTCGGAGTCTCGTCCGAGCCTTTTGAAGTCTCACCAGAACAATCTGGACAGGCAAGGTCGAGTCAGAAACACAAGGGAGATGCACAAGGCCGCCACTTCGGTCAGGCAACTGTCAGAGTGGGGGATGAGAGGCTTGCAAGCCTCCTTCCCTCGCTTAAAGGATCGAATCAAGTACGAAGAGTTTGGGGAAAGGAAAATTTTCATCTCGCTAATAGTCCTTCTATACAACTACAGGGCTTCGTGTGTGGGCTTCAACCAGATTCGAACTACTTTTTATCCGTCTCTATTTCTTACGAGTCAACATGGGTATCAATTGTAGTACTTCTATAATCATTAATCTAATCTTCATGTTCTTCCATGTACTTGTCGTTGTTTGTATCGTCGCTCGTAGTCGTAGTGTGGTCTTCGTGGGTTGCTGGTTTCGCCGTACTGTTTTGTGGTTGGACCAGTTCGTGTTGGAGCTGCTGTGGTTGGACCTGTTGTTGTTGGAACTGTTGTCCCCTGGGCGCCAGCAGCATCAGCATGTTGGTCTGCTGCTGCATCATCATCTGAAACATTGATTGTTGCATCGCCATTGCCTGCTGTGCACGTGCGTCCTCTCTTTCTCGTCGCTCGTCTTCTTTCTCTCGACGAAAGGCCCTTTCCTTTTCGTCGGCTTCTTGGCGTTGTTGTTGTGATACCATCATGTATTTCAAAATGGCATCAGTTCCGTCTTCCTTCTCCGTCGCATGTCGAAGACGCTTCTTCGTAGCCGAGCGAAGTGGCTTCGACAGACTTGTTCTCGGTGTCTCGAGTTTGTCCTGTTTGTCTTGTTTTTCTCCATGGTTGTCTTCTTCCTCTTCATCATCATCTTCTCCATAGTCAGCATCTCCGTCTTGTAGGCTCTCGTCTGTAGACGAGGAGTCGAACCCCAAGTCTCTCTTGCCTGGCTTTTCTCCCACGTCGCAGCGTTGTTGTATTTCGATTAAAATACGCTTCGCTGCCTTGACTTCCTTTGGACAGTCAGGGTCTCCTGTGGGGATCTTCCTCCCATGAAGCGCTCCAAAACGGCGCTTCAGTGATTCCCGGTCTCTCATGCGGTCAGGGTCGTTGAAGTGTTCGTTGTATGCTTCGGTGACCCTGTCCCAATCGTGTTGCCCAGCAGGTTCGACCGCCGAAATGATGTCCAGAAGGTACCAAGTCTCGTCCTCTGTGAAGTTTCTCCCTCGAACTCGACCTGGTCCTCCATTCCCCTTTGTTGTTTTGGGTGCTTTTCCTTTCTTTCCTTTGGTTGTTGTGTTAGACGTTGTTGTTGTTGTTTTATTGGAGGCTTTAGGAGGAAGGGTGGGCGACGTCTTGTTTTTCTTTTTCGGTGCTGCTTTCTTCTGTTGCTTCTGTTCTTCCTTGAGTCGCTGGAGGCGGAGTCGAGGTGACTCACGCCGTACAGGTGGAACGCTTGTAGTTGCTTTGGGGGAGGGAGGGATGTTGGACTTCGTTACATTCAATTGAATGGACAAGTCCTGGGGTCCCTGAGTGATGGCTTGAGGTGGCGTTGGGACCTGGGTTGGCTCATCTTCCTCTGAGCTGGAGTCATCGTTTCGGGCCAACCCGGCCTCAATTTCAGCAAAGGCTTTCTCCATCTCATTTCCGAGATTGTTGGCCATGGTCAGGACGCGGGTGAAAGGACAAGAAGAGAGAGGAAGAGAGAGGGCGCAGGTGAAAGGCCAAGGAGAGAGAAGACGAGGAGCGGTAGAGGTAGAGAACGAGAGGAGCTTTTTCCTTCCTCTATGGGGGGTGATATATCATATACATGTATGGACATATATATATATACGGACTGAGAATAGGTTTATGTCGAGAGTTCATGAGCCGGGGCCTACCCTCGGACAAATTTCGTCTTAAAGGGATGTGTAATTCTCAACCGACAGGTTATGGGCCCAAGTTTAGGGGCGGTTTTATTCTAGGATTTGGGGGTTATGACTTACAGTAGAGTTCCATTTTCGACGACTCTCTATATCTTTCTGCTGAACTGCTGAGGACTAAATGACAATGAAATCTCTAACGGGTTGTACTAAAACTCATAAATATTAATTTTTATATATTTAATAAGATGGAACTCTAGATAGTTACAGCCCATCTGTTACGAAAAGATCCAAGAAAAATGAGAGAAATACGTACTTTGGCTCTTTTCGTCCATCCTTTTGTGTGGTCCAACGAGAGAAAAGGGACGACGACAACGACGACGACAACGACGGATCTTTTGCTAGTCCTCTCTAGTAGACAATGAATATTCACACCGTTCGACTTTCACGCCGCACCAGCAGTCGCACTCTGGAACGGCGGGTGGTGGCACTCTTGCTGTGGTGGTTGTTCCTGCTGGGGATCTTTGACGAAAACAACAACCACGTGGGTGGTGGTGTCACGGGGATTGAGGCGGCCGCCACCCAACCACCTACGGTCCAAGCCTGTTTGGAAGCCGGTGATTCTGCCTTGGCACAAGGAGATTTGCCAGCGGCCATTGCGGCCTATCAAGTGTGCATTCCCACGACATTTCAACCAGACCAGGTCGTCGCATCTACAGATGATAACAAACAGAAGGATACTACTCTGACGCTCTTGGAATTGTGGTTGAGTTTGTATACCAATGTGGCAACCGCCTATTCGGAATGGCCCTATGACAACGACAATGACCAGCATATCCAGCAGGCCATGGAGTATTACCAACGAGCCATTCGGCTCTATCAGCACTACGACTCTCAAACCAGACAGACCGGGACAAACCAACAAGAGTCACCACAAGAAACTTCGTGTCGTCAAATTGCCGCCCAGGCATGTTTTTATTTGGGCATGGTCCATCAAGATTTACCCAGCAACGAGGACAATAATGAAACCAACAAGAGGAACCACATTTCCGAGGCCTTGGATGCCTATCGACAAGCCCAGGAATGGGATCCCTATCATTGGGCGGCCTACGCCAATGCCGGATCCTTGTTTCACGATCAAGTCCGTGATTTTCGACGGGCCTTGCAGGCTTACAATCAAGCCTATACCATATTGACCCAACAAGCCCCATTAGCCACCGATCCACCACCTCATGTCGAATACGTCTTGTCCCAATTGCAATATCGAATTGGCTTGTGCATTGCCCATGATCCGACTCAAACCTGTGCTCTACCCAAACAAGAAGAAGGAGGAGGAGGAACCGAAACAGTGCAATCCACCGACAACACGGAGGAGAACAACGAAACGGAGGATGATACGGTCGTGGTGGTGGATTGTCAAGAAATGGCGGCCCATGCCTTTAGCTTGGCTGTCAAATACGATGACACGAACGAAAGTGCCAAACACATGTTGGCCACCTTGACGGCCGATGCGACCATGAAACGAGCTTCCAACGAGTATGTACAAACCTTGTTTGATGATTATGCCAGCAACTTTGAACATTCCCTCGTCCAAGAATTGCACTATACCGGCTTTGAACGACTGCGACGAGGCTTTGATCGAGCCATGTATCTCTTGGAACATCAAAAGGCAGTGTCCATGGATACGGCCGTGCCGTCCACGACGCGACAATTTGCCAAGGTGTTGGATGCTGGATGTGGAACGGGGTTGGTGGGAGAACAATTTCGCAATATCAGTCACTACCTCATGGGTGTGGACTTGAGCGAGGCCATTTTGCAACAAGCTCAAACGACGCGACCCAACTTGTACCAAGAATTGGTGGCCGGTGATTTGATTCAAGTCTTGGAAGGACCGGACCATGCACAGTCTCTTGACCTTATTATTGCGGCCGATTCCTACATTTACTTTGGAGATTTGGATCCCCTCTTTGCCGCCATGGTCACGGGATTGGTTCCCGTCGTCGCTGCTGATTCCCCGAAACATTCTCCCAATGCCTTTGTGGCCTTTACCTTGGAAAATGTCAGTAACGATACAGAAGCTCGTTTGGCCGTTTCCAAACCAGATTGGAGATGGCAATTGACAGCCTCGGGACGATTTGCTCATTCCAAAGACTGTAAGTTTGATTCATGCATCGAGGGAAAAAGAACACACGTGAGTGTATCTGTGCCGATAATTTTCCTAAACACTTGTTGTTGTGGTTGTTCTCTGCTTTTGTACTCCAGATGTGGTGACTACAGGGAACCATCATGGTTTGCAATTGATTCATTACGAGCCCCTGGACAATTTTCGATACGAACAAGGACAAGGCGTTCGGGGACACCTCTTCGTCATGGCCAAGACAGGGAAGGACTCCACCACGTCGGCAAAGGATGAATTGTAGCACTTGTCGTACCAACGGTTCAACGAGATTCTACAGCTACAGCAACAACACACGACACTATGTCTTGGTTCGGTTCCGAACGAAGCCTTCTTTTCTTGGGGTGAATGCGATTCTTTCTAGTTGGAAGATGGATAGAGCAAGAGCCACCAAATGGATCTCTTTCTCTCACTTATTCACTTTCCCAAATCAATCGACGCGGGTGCACGATTAGACTACCCAGTACCCAGGTGTTTCGTCTCCCATCGTATGGAATTATCCAAAACAAGAACGACCCTGGCGCCTGGTGCCACGTCCATGTAGGACCTAGCACTCATGAATCCTTTCGCTGGGCCCAGCCTGAGGAACAGTCTCTTACGATTCTTCTACCACATGGTCGCTTCCTTCCGCTGTCATAGGTCCTTCCTCTATATAGATTGACCAGCTAACCATTAAACACGTGAACCATGCCACTTTGAGCGACCTACAAGCGATCAGAGATTTATGCGACCCAAACAAGTCCAGAATCTTTTTCGAACGACAGGGACAATGACGACTGACGCTGACCGGTTGTGGACATGACGACAACATCCTCTTCCTTTTCCTGTGACTTTCCCTGCTGGATTCATGTTGCGCCATATTTGAATTGGAGCGATATCTTGTCGCTGCGATTGGTATGTCAAGGATGGCAACGAGGCATTCATGAGCAATTGCCGGCATCTCTCTTGGCCCACTACATGCTGGCTCCCTTGTTGCAACGACATGGCCTTTATTTGGTGGCAGGTGAGGATTCCTTGGACACGCACTGGCATTGCAACGTGACACAGCAACAAGAAGAAGACGAAATGGAATTGGAAACCAGTGGGACACAATCCTTCTTGACAAGAGCCTTGCAACCGCATTCACGGAAGAAACAAGATCCAGAACAAGAACAGACGCCCCTGAAACCACTTGTTCGCACCTCAGCATACCAACCATTGGATTTATTACTACAGATTGTACGAGTGGCGCATTTCATGCCCATGGAAGCGGCCGTTGGATTTTCGGGCAAGTATGGACGACAAGTCATTCCATTACGACCGGAAAACACAGAGTCCTCCAGGCCACACACTGGTGAAAAGGGAACTTCTGTTAACGACAATGCCTCGTCGCCACCCCCCTTGTCATCGCCCGGACTGTTTCCCCACTATTACTTTGAACGCTGTCAACGTCAACGATCCAAGGCACCGCCACCGTCGTTGTCTGGTGATACGAAATCCGAAGACCAGTTCCATTCATCCACTTCTACAGCAGCTCCTCGGGGACGGAGAGTGGGTGGACCCTGTCCCACTTGTAAATATCCCCTGCCAGTACAACCCACATCTCGATCACGGCCATCCACCCGGACAGATCCACCGCAAATTGCCGAGTACTTTGAAATTCAATTCTCGTCATCATCGTCATCGTCATCGTGGCGTTGTTTGGATTTAAGGGATTGTCATCCCAAATGTTTTCCCAATTTACCACACGATTCGTTGTTACAATGCCCTGTTTGTCATGAAGCCAATGATACGGAACAAACCTTGGTAGTGAGCGATTTTTGTTACAAATCCGAGCTGGGGACGGAAAAACCACAGTGTCATCAAATGGCCCTGACCTTGACACCTACCATTCCTTCCTTGACACAACAAGAGACAACAGACATCAATAATGACGAACAAGAAGAGACACAAGCTGCGGATCCAGAGGAGGAAGACGTCTTTTTGTCCATTCCGAGACGACCAACGAAACGAGCCCGAAGAGACCGTCAGTTCCGACGACAACGAGAAGCATCACAGTTCAACCAACAACAACGACCACAACAACAAGGAGAGCGTCGTGCGGCTTCTGCAACGACAGCGTCCAGAACGACTGGCTCTTTTTCTTCTTCGTCGTCTTGTTCCTTTCCTCCGCGCTATCGAGACATGATGATTCCATCCTTGCCACAAGCCCATGCCACCAATGCCAAGTATGGACTCACCATTTATTGTGCCAAGTGTCGCAAATTTGCGCTCCTAGCACCAGCGGGTATTTGTGAGCCCTCCCATCATCATCAAGAGGTGGGGGGAACTCGTTCTCATTATTTGACGATTGCACCACCTCGACCTCGTGTGGAACCACCGTTTGTGGTGGGAGGCTTTTTGCAACGACACACCTGTCGGCATTGTTGTCCTCCACCGGGTGGGGAGGTGGACCCGCTCCCCTTTGCGCTTCACCACCAGTACCAGTACCCTACTGCCCTGTCATCACCCGAAGCATCATCGTCATCGTCTTGCAACAATACCATTCCCTGTCCCTATTGTCGATATTTCAAGAAACGAGCCTTGGGCTATTTCGATCAAGAACGGGCCTGTGTGACTTGTCAACCCTTTTCCCCACACTAGAGACCAGCAGTTACTTTCAAGCATTTGAGGAACAAATGAAGCATGATAAATTTTTGTCACGAGAGTTTATAGCGACCATTTGCTCTGTGAATCTTGGCGGCGTTTTATTATAGACGTTCTACGAGAAATATAAAGTCGAATGCACTGTCGATTTTAGTTCTCGTGGTTAAAATCTAGATAGTTATGCCCGTCATTGTCTGTTGTGGGTTCCGCTGAGCTTTTTTCCGTCGACATGAGAGATTTCAAAAAGTACTTGCTGTTATCGATGCTGCTGCTGGATATAAAGACCAATCCCATTGGCTGTACACGACCACATGATGAGGTTTCATCGGCTGGATTGGTTGTTGTATCGGTATCACTCGTGCCGCCATTGCTGTCATTGAAAAAGTCGGGTGATTCAAGACGACATTGACAATATTTGATCCCTCCTCATTGTCGTCTGGCTGTTCTGATGGTTCTGCTCTATGATGTGTTCTTGTTGCTTTTGTCGCTGGTACTCCATCAACGTAGTTCACAAGAGTGCCATCGTCACCATCATGGTCAATATCCGTATCTGGAACGACACAGCAACAGGAAGAATGAAATACTGTTGACGACAAGTTTCAATTCGGTGCGACACAGGCCGTCGTCCAGGCATCGGTAGCTGTGGCGATACTATCAACCGATGCTTGTCTAATGTATTCAAGAAGGAAACTTTGAGTCTCGGACTCTCTTGGTGTGGAGATGTGGCATCAGCAATCGGCGGCAACACGAAAAAAAATGTCACCACGGCAAAAGATACTCAGGGGATTGTCACGAAGTCTATGTGCGATCCATTTTGACTCATTGGCTGGCGTAAGTTATCGGGCACGCGCGGAGCATGGGCGGAGCATGATAAAGGCCAATCCAACCCGGATATAGAGCTTTCCTCCGCAAAATTTACATGCGGAGGACTCGTAAAAATAAAAAAATAACACGCCCATTTTCAGGCCATCAGACGATGGAATTGATTGATGTCCATGCAAAAACAAAGAGAGAAAGGAAGAACTAAACGAGAAGAGACGAATACGGAGGATATCAACAGGAGACTGAAACGAGGGGCTACAGATGTCGGGATTGATCTCATCGATCTACGAACGACGACGGAAGAGGAGGAGTTTCTTCAATTTTGCGGCCTCCCGTCCGACTTACCCACAAAGGGGAAGCTTCGTCGTCTGATCCGAGTACAACAAGCAGAGGAGACTATATTTGAAGTGTCTATAGTCGTAAAGGGTGCCTTGAGAAGTCATGGGTCAAGAGGAAATGTATACAAGACGTTGGAAAAATGTCGCGGATGCTTCCGTATATCAGCCGGAAAGGAAGTGAAATATGTCAATGATGATCTCGTGGTAAAAGCTTATTTTTTGCAGGAATCAGACGCCATGGATTTCCAGTCCTCGATCAACCAATGGGAAATTCACAAAACATTACTCTCCATTGATGGAGTTGAAATCGATCCCCCCGATCCGCAACGTGTGCGTTTGCTCAGAGAGGATATATCAAGATACTATTTGCAACACTACACTCCTTGCGATTCGGAATCTCCCTGCGAGTCACTGAACCATCTGGAATCATATCGTCTCTCGGCCCAAGTCACAGAAGCCGTCGAACCAAGCGATCCTGTGGCACTTATTCAGTCTCTAGACGTTTGTGTCGGTAGAACCAAACCGTACAAATGCCACTTGAAAGATAAGGCGAAATACAGGTCTGTTGCTAAGGATCCAAATAACATTCTTGCAGCTTCGTGGCCCCTTCACCAAATGCTGGATGGCCTCAACCATCTTGATGAAATGTCAGTGGTCAAACTTTCTGTTGTTTCCATGTCAGATACAACATTTGCTCAATATGACAGTCGAGATCGAGTGGTATTGAAATTGCAGTTCTTCACAGAGGTTGATGCAGCAGCAGTTCAATGGAAAAGTGGGGCACAGAACTTGGACAAAGTTACTTGGCTTACCACAGTGTATGTTAAAGACAAGCAGAAATTTGCAGAATTTGTGGAATGGAAAGGGAATGATACGCAACGCCAATGGGATGAACATAGTCGGATTTTGGATACCATGTAATTTGCGACAAGAGAAAATTCTCTCTCTATCAAGAGGAACGAAGGAGCAACTTGTCATTTCAGGAAGATTCGCAGCAATCGCTTCCATTGTGATCATACTTCGGAATGTAGTAGGCCACGTCGCATCTGCCATTCAACGAAACGAGCCCGAAGAAATCGTCAGTGTCGACGACAACGAGAAGCACAGTTCAACCAACAACAACGACCACAGCAACAAGCATAGCGCCATGCGGCTTCTGCAACGACAGCGTCCAGAACGACAGGCTCTTCTTCGTCTTCTTCCTTTCCTCCGTGCTATCGAGACATGATGATTCCATCCTTGGCACAAGCCCATACCAGCAATGCCAAATATGGACTCACCATTTATTGTGCCAAGTGTCGCAAATTTGCGCTCCTAGCACCAGCGGGTATTTGTGAGCCCTCCCATCATGAGATGGTGGGGACTCGTTCTCATCTTTGGAGATTGCACCGCCTCGCCCGCGTGTGGAATCACCGTTTGTGGTGGGAGGCTTTTTGCAACGACACACCTGTTGGCATCGTCTTCCTCCACCGGGTGGTGAGGTGGACCCACTCCCCTTTGCGCTTCACCACCACCAGTACCCTACTGCCCAGTCTTTACCCGAAGCGTCATCGTCGTCATCGTCGTCGTCGCCGTCTTGCAACAATACCATTCCCTGTCCCTATTGTCGATATTTCAAGAAACGAGCCTTGGGCTATTTCGATCAAGAACAGGCCTGTGTGACTTGTCAACCCTTTTCCCCCACAACCTAGAGACAAGCAGTTGCTATTATGCATTTGTGGAACAAACGAAGCGTGACAAATTTTTGTCACAAGAGTGTTTATGGCGGCACATTTCCAACAATGGTTTGGCCTAATTGTCGTCATCTGTTCGGTGAATCTTGTCGGGGTTTTGTAATAGACTTTCTAATCTCTATGACTGAGCTACTGAAGACGCTCTTTTTAGTTTGAAAAGCCGCGTATCTACTCTTCTGTGATTCACTTTTATCAACTCCCATGATTGATAATCACGGATTGGTTGTCGACTCATTTAGGGCCTGGCGTCGTAACAACTTTCGTGGTCCTCCAGTCAAGTTCCAAGTCAACTGCTCCATTCTCTCGCCATCCATGAACATACCAAAGCGACAGACCCCTGCCTCTAAGGGAATAAAGGGAATATGATATTCCTCACAAAGCCCTGTCCATAGTCCATGTGAGCCTGCCATTGTCCTGGAAAAAAAAAGAACAACACCCGGGATTCCAATGTGGTCCCCCACCGTAGTACTAACCGGGCCCGACGATGATTAACTTCGCTGAGCAGACGGGATGCGGTGCTGTCATCGTGGTATGGTCGTTCCCATTTGGCTCAAAGTTTTATGGTTTATTAACATGATTATGGGAAACTCTGCTTTTCGCTTAGTGCTACCTCGAGATTGTGAACCCCCTTTAAACCATGTAAGAGTATTGAGTATCATCACCCACCACCAACAACTGTGTGGTTTCTTCGTTCGTTAACCCTCTAGAAGTACGTACTCCTACCGCATTCCGCCATTCTTCTACCTAGCCATCCGTCGACTGAGCCTGCTAGCTGGGGTAGCAGCGGGGTCAAGGGGAAATGAGATGCGAGTAATGAGTATGACGTCATGATCGGAGGAGGTATTTTTTGTCCAGACAGCTTTTGCCCATCAGCACTTTTTTCTATGCAAGATACCATCATCACATTACAGCAATCAATATAGAATACGAGGATCTCCATCATGACGAGAACGCTTCCGGTTGCCCTACGTTCCTGCTTGTTGTTGTTGTTAGCTGTCTGGAGCAATATTGTGACAGAGAGCATGGCTTTTCAAAAAGCACGCTGGACTTCCAACGCTCCACGAAGCACCATTCGACAACCACAAGAATGGAGTACTGCCAACAACCAAAAGAGTGTCCATCTCCCACCCAAGATTGACATTCGTTCACGACAAGGGTCTCGGGTGGTTCTGGAAAACAAACCACGGTCCCCTATTCTGCGATATGACACGTCATTGCAAGCCTCCCTTGTCTCGGGTGTTTGTGGCATGCTTCCACCCCACGTGTGGACGTGCTTCTTGCCACCCAGTTTGGGATATTTCAAGAGCGAATATACCGTTTCGTATGGCTACGGTTTGGCCACGGCGTGGACGGGCTTGTACACAGTGTATACAACTCTCAAGAGTGGCAGCAGCGCCCATTCCAACAATGTTTGGACCACCTTGTTATTGGGACAAGCCTGGGTGATTGGGTTGTATGGCCTTCGATTGACACTCTTTTTGTTTGTGCGCAATCGACTGAGTGCACGAATTCGACAATTCAATGAGTCGGTGGAAACCAAGGCCCAAGCCAAACCGGGCATCGCTGGACGACACGAACACCCTTTGTTCTATCATGTGGACTCTTGTATTACGGATTGTGTATGCCCCTTTGGATCACCCAAAATGTCTTGGCGTCGGGTGGTCCTCCTCCCCATTTCCTGATGCGCCTGGTCTTGACCTTGTTGGTTGTAATACAAGGATTGGGCTTTGGAGTAGGAGCCTTGGCCGATTTTACCAAAACCTGGGTCAAACAACGCCAAGGCAATGAATCCTTTTTGGTGACATCGGGCATTTTTGCCTATTGGAGGCATCCCAATTATTCGGGGGAAATTTTGGGATGGACGGCCAATGCCATGATTGGCTTGCTGACGGCGCTGTGGTTTGCGGCGTCGTCCATGACGGCCCAAACCATTCCGTGGTCGGCCGTACTACTGCGATGGATCCCTTCCCTGGGATTGATGGGACTGGGATGGATGGGCATTGTCTTTGTCTTGTTGCGTGCCACGAGCAATCTCGAAACACGACAAGCCAAGGATTATCACACCAATCCCAAGTATTAATCTTGGATGGAATCCACGTGGAGTGGATGGAAATTGTCATCGTCGTCGTCGTCCAACAACAACGACAAGAATACAACAGAAAACGAAGAAGAAGACAAGGCAAACGAAAGCGACTCCCCTCCTCCTACTACGGATCCAGATGCAACAGAGTAAAACAAAACCCCAAAGACAGCAGTGAGACGAATGTTTCCATGTTCCAGAGAGCAGTAGAGCTTCACACAAGTGCTTCCCAGAGATTTGGAACTGTATCATTCTATGTAATCGTTTAGGTAGTATTGTTGTTGTTGTTGTTACCACGGGGCCTTTGTTTCTAAAAGATTCCCGCAGGTTTTTCGGACAGCAACGTTCGAAACGATCGACAGTACCACGTTCCAATAGTAAGACAGACAGGGACCCCTGTTGTCATTGACCTATCAAGACCATCCAATCAAAACGTGATTCAAAAAGTCAATTCTATTTTTGCCTAGGAAAAACTCCAAGTTTTTCAAAGCTCGGTTGTTCCAAAGTAGCTTGTCTGCGTCATGGATGCAGCCGCCGATGTCATGGTCCACAATGTATGGGCCACTGGGCATTCGGGCGGATACGCTTGAACCGTTTGACATTCTCCACTACTAATGGAATCAAACAACCATTGTGCCGAGGCCACCAGGACACGTTTCGGATGTTGGGCCACTTCACTCTCCAGTTTGGCGGTAAGAGAGGTTTGGGCCGTTTTATTGCAGAGCAACACGACGGTTTGTTCCGACCGAATCCTGGAGAGGACTGTCGACCGTTGAGTCAGGACCGTGGCACCAGCGTCCTTGGCCAAGAGGATAATGTCACGTTCCACTTGTCGAGGGAATTTACCACACAAGTACACGGCACAGGATTTCAATGGTTTTCGGTGCAGGCCATTCACATGGGACAAGGATGCCAAGTGGGCCACTCCAAAGGCAGTGTGACCATCTCCCGCCTTGGTAGGTAGCGTTCGAATGTACATGGCTGGCGTGGGTTCTTCCACGGTTTGGTTTTGCAGACACTTGACAGCCCAGGCACAGGGAACAATCGGGATCCCCGCCAAGGCGGCTCGCATGGTTTTGACGGTGCGACTACGCGCCACAAGGTTGGCTGGTTCGGACCGGCTCATGGCAGGGGTAGGAACCAAGCACATGCTTACTTTGGCCGAAAGTGTGTCGCATTGTTTGACCTTGACAGGTCCCATGGATGGGGAAAGGGTACACAGACGAGCCACGGATTCGGCTTCGGGTGGAGACAAACTGGAGACTGTCACGTACAAGACTCCTTTTTGTACAGCGTCCTGGAACTGCTTGGAGTAATGCTCATTGGCCTGCTGACACTTTTCGGCATTGCTGAGTACAACAGGAGGTGGGTCTTGTCCTTGCGGTTTGCGACTTTTGTTCTTGGTCAAGGCACTTTTCAAGGTGGACACCACAGCGGCTTTGGCCCGTTTCAGCCTCTTGTTTCGGTGACTGGCACCTGGAGGAGGTTCCTCGCTCAACCGCTTTTTCGGTGACTTGGCTGGTGGTTCCACCAAGAAGGGTTTGACGTTTTCTTTGCGTTCCTCTTCCACCTTGTGCATCATGGCGAGACTGGGCCGTCCCACCGTGTCAAACCCTTCCGCCTCGAGCTGATTCAATAAGCTTTGCGGAATGTTATTGTTGAATCGGATCCGAAGCGAGCCGGCATCGTGATCATCCCGTCCCAGGGCTCCATCATTGGCCGTCACATATTTGGATTCGACGCCCACTTCTCTCCCTCCCAAGATGTAGGCAATGTCATACAAGCATGACGCGTTCCGATCCGTTGTCTGGTCGTCGGGAAACTGGACGCGGGTGACACGTCCTACACCTCCCGGTTTGTTAATGCCTGACCGTAGAAAAACAAACCAAAAAAGGTTAGCCATTCCAACGAGGACGACACGAGTACGGAACAACGACTCGTAAAGCACACGTACCAGGCCAGGTCCGTGAGGATACTTGTACAATGGAACCGACCGAAAAGTAGTTCAGCGGCCTCGCAATGGCACGAGAGGGAGAATTTTCATTCTTTCCACCTGCAGCGGCATGTGGTGGTACAAAGGACGGTTTCCCACCTCGTGGAATTTGTGGCTTTTTGTCCATTGGACTTGATGGTGGGTTCTGCATGGAAGCCTCGTGAGTTGTGGTGGTTGGTGGTCCAACCGACCAGGGCGGGATCGTTTTCACAGTCCTCTGGGAATCCGTGTCGTCGGCATGGTTGGTGGGAACAAGGGGTTTCCGAACAGTTACATTGGAATTCAGCTCGTCGCGAGTTACTGGACCTGCTTCTATCGAACAAACCATTCTATCACTGGATGCATCCTCGCTCGTTGGTACGGAATCATTCTGATTTGTTGGTTCCAGTTCGGGCTCGGTAGGTTTGCTTGAGTTTCCGTTGTTGAATGTGTCAATCGGATCCGTGGGAGTACTCATTGTGGCAGATTGTACCTCGCCTTGCGGTTGTTCTTGTGGACGACAGGCATCCGAAGCATGATTCGTGAGTACCTGGATCTCTTCCAGCTCTTGCGATTCCATTTCGCGTGCCGAAAAAAACTCTTGCGAGTTGTCCGCAGGATCCATGGCACAAGGGTTTGGATGGTCGTCGTCCTCCTCCTCCTCGACGCCTTGGTGTTGTTGCGACCAGAGGTGATCGGCCGTTTGTTGCTCCAGTGCTTGTTCGAGATTTTGTTGTGACAATGTCACATCGAGTATGGTGGTGGTGTCGTGTTGTTGTTGCTGCTGTTGTACGGGAGCTACGACACGGGGTTGGGAGTGTTGCTGCGGTTCCTCGGTGGAGAATACAATGCGCGTTGGGTGAGTTTTCGCGTCGGCTTGGCGTTCGTTGGCAGTAGTAGTAGTACTAGTAGTACTCGTGTCGTTGGTTTGTTTGGCCTGTTGGACGGCCACGGCCGCTCGTACGAGGGCTCGTTCATTGACGGACACGACGGCGGCCTGTTCTCGTTGCAACAAACTGGATGCCGCCGTACTCAAATGTTGCGCAAAGGTTCGGGCCGCTTGCACATGTTCATGGACCTGAATCCAATCCGTGCTCATGGATCGACGACCACGGCGGCGGCGGTGGCGACGGGCCCGCCAGGACTGGGGAGGGAGTTTGGTCAAACCATCGGGTTCCTTGTGTGGTAATAGAATCACGGATCCATTATGGTTGTTGTTGTTGTGAGTATCATTTTCGTCATGGTCCTCAATGAGTTGAATGACATTTTCCTCCTCCTCCTCCTCTTCCTCTTCCTCATTGTGAAGCTCCTCCAATCGTTTCTTGTCGTCGGGATGCAATTGTGTGACGGCCACACTGGGATCAAATTGACTGGGTGCCAAACCAAAATCGCGAAGGACATGCTTAAAGGCCCGCACCAACGCGTCCAAGTGCGGGGCCGGGACCAAGGATCGTTTGGTACACGCTTGTTTGCAGGTGGGACATTCTTTTTTGTGCTGCAAGGCTTGCAAGATGCACGATTGACAATACGTGTGACAACAGGCTCCAATCATGGTCGCGGTTCGGTAACAACTCAAACACAAGGGACACCGCAACGATCGTTCTATTCGTATTGGGTGGGAGGAGACACGAATGAATGGTGTGTGGATTGGAAAGTGGTGAGAGGCACACATAAAAACACATATCAAGACATGTGTGTGTGAGATGAAATTCTAGAAGAAGCATGGACCATGACCGTCCAGTCTCAATGACCTACCCATATTTTGCATATTGGTGCGAATGATGGTACAAACTTGTGCGGTCGAAAGAGAGGCAGTATTAGCTGCAGCATCCTCGTCATTCGTAGTACATTCTTGCTCGGCCCTTGTCGTAATTGGATCGCCCTGGACCACCTCTGCTGCAAGATTTCGATCCACGGAAGCATGGTTCTCATGTTCCATGAGCCGTTCGTTCATGAGAGCGTTGGTATTATAGATGCAACAGAGACTGTGCTTCAGTGTTCTTCTTTCTCGTGTTGTTGTTGGATGGTGTTGTTGTTCTTGGTGTGCCCATCGAACTGGATGGCCCGGCGCGCATGGAAAGTCGCATCCAGTACCTCCGAGCGGTTGAGAAAGTAAAATGATAATGAATTTTAACGCTTATTCCCAATCCCGGAACAGGAAAAAGTATTCGCGCCCAGATTGAATGCTTGCGTGCATCTCGTGTTGGCATCAATTTTACGAGCCAAATCTATCCTCACAAACTGGAAAAACTGCACTCCAGGACATCATCAATCATCACCGACACAACCTGAAGAACTCCACACCAGCGCGTCTCACGGCTTTGTCTTGGAAGAGACTGCATTTGGATACGACTGTGCCGCAAAGCATTTGATGGCTTTGCCCTTGCCATAGTCTTGAATCGCCTTGGTGGCGCGGTCGGCATTGACTGTCCAAAAGCTGGAGGTTGTCGAAATCACCATTCTCGATCGTTCCACAGCTTTGAGTAGAGATGGATTCTTGTTGTTGTTTGGCGTGGACGTTATTGTGGTGTGCAGGGCGGTACCATTGGAGCAGGCTTGACTCGTTGTTGCTTGGTCCTCGTCGTTGTCGTCGTTTTCTGGCGGGAGTGCCATGTCGAGCGAGACCAACGCCACATGCAAGGTAAACCGGTACAACTCCAAGGCCAAGGGTGCCAAGTCCACGATGCGACTGGCTTGTTTGTAGTGTCTGGTATTCGGTTGGCGTGTCAAACCCTGTTTCACGGTTCGAGTGTCGTTTGCAGTTGGATCTGCTGCCGCCGCAACAGTCATGAGAAGCAAAGCCTCTTGCGCACTCGTTGAAAACGATTGGCATGCCACAACCAGGTCGGCCAAGAGCGTGCGAACTGCTCCCAGTGGCATCAATTGTTGATTGCGTTTCAACTCGCGGCTCAGTTCCTTGCTCCATTCCAGTCGTTGCATCAAGAGCTCCATGTGAGCATCCAGGTCTGCACAAGAGGGAGGTCTACTGGGGAAGTAGTCCAATGAGGAATCCAACGCCGTTTCCCTTTGATTTGATGTAGCAAAAACGAGTGTGGAGAGTTTTTGCAGCTCGTGACGCATGGATTCCAGGTTGTGGTAGGTTGTGGCAGCAAAGGAGAATTTGGGTTGGTACACAAAGCGGGGTACCAGGGAGGATGACGACGTGATGGTGGAACCTGCGGTTGCCATTCTCGCCGTTTGATACAAGGCCAGAACCAGTAAGGAAACCACTGGCGCAAGCTGCTGATCCGACGGCTGGATGGCATTCGTGGACTGGTTGTCCTTGTCCTTATCCTTGTCCTTGTCGTGGATGCTGTCGTGGGCCATTTGTTGCAATTCCCGACACACGTGTCCATCCCACGATCCATGTCCCAAAGCGGCACGAATGTTGGGTCCCGAGGCACTGCAAAACAAATCCGACAAGAAGGCCATGGTCTCGGAACCCAAATGTTGCACCAAGGCATTCGGTACTGGATCGGGAATCTGTTTTGGTTCCGTCGTGTCGTCGTTGTGGGGCCCATTGGACAGGGTGTCCTCCGTGTGGAGTACATGGGGATGTAACAAGAGATTGTGTTGATTGCGTTGTCCATGGCCATCGAGGGTCACATAGTAATGACCGGGATGTGCCACGGCATGGTGCGGTGCCTGATTGACGCGACACCAGTCGAGCCGCAAGCCATGTTCCAACAAGACTACCATGACGGCTGTTGCACAGGCGGGGTACCGATGATCCATCCAGTCACACGCCACGGCCCACAGGGAGGCATGACTGGAGGGCAACCACTGGGCAATGGTTTCCATCATAATCATTCGATGCTGCGGCTGTCGCAGCAATGCCCCCAGTGCAATCTCGTTTTGGAGCGTGGCCGCATACTCCCATTCCTCGTCCTTTTGTGAGACAGGGTTGTCGCTTGTTGTTCCAGGAGGAATGCTGCTGCGGAAATTTCTGTCGGTACTGGAGACACTCGGACTGTCATCCTTATTGTGGTGTGGCGTTGTGTCTGGTTGTCTTTGCGATTCTGATTGGACTTGATTGTACAAGTGCAATACCAAGGCAAACCAGGGACGTGGGAGGGAGCCACAAAAGCCATGCCACAACAAATTTCTCAAATTGAGACCACTCCCCTGTTTGGGGAGCAGCAAAGTTTCGAGGACCGAACCCAAGCTCGGTTGTAGTCGTTTGTGCTGCTGCTCCTGTTCTTGTTCTTGTGAGTTTTGTGCCGTTTCGTCGTGGGGTTGATCATTGTCCTTGTCTTGTGGTGGTGGTGGTTGATTTCCGAGTTGACGAATCATGGTGGACAAGAGGGGTGCCTTGCCCACCGTATTGGTGTGACACCCCATGACACGGTCCCGAATGGCCGATTCCAGTAATCCCAGAGCCAACAGGGTCCAGGCTGCCAGAACTGCCGATTCGTCCGTCTCGTGTTGTGGTTGTTGTTGATGTTTCACGGAGGAGCAGCCCAAGTGATGGAGGGCCTGGCAGGTTGTCCCACTCACACAACGACTCGTCTCGTCATCATCCTGTGGCGGCTCTTTTGGATTTCCAAACAAGTGGTTGTCCCATGTCCGAGCCAAGACTGGAAGGTCCTCCAAGTTTGGTGGTGTTGTGCTGATGGTTCCGTGGTTGGATTCAGAGACTTGCAGTGGTGGTGGTGGTTGTTGCTTGTTGAGGCGGAGAATGTTGGCAATCGACGGGTGCACATGTGCTCCACAAGACAACGACGGTGTAGCAGCCTGTTCCTGGATCATCCTGAGGGTGGTGGTGGTAGTTGGCCGACGGATCCGAGTCCACGACAATGGCCACTCACAGTGGTGGCACGGTACAAACAAGAACAAGGCTCTTGGACTGGCGACTGGGAAACCACGCACTCGAACCAGCAGCAGTAGCAGCCACAAGACGACGGACTGGTAGGAATGAAACGTGAGGCGCCGCACCCACAAGATCATTCGCAATCGGAAGCTGGGGCCGAGACATGCCCCCAACCCAGAAGCCGCCATTGTGAGACACCCAGTCACTAACGCGACCAATCAATGACTCAAACGCGTTTGCATGATCCATTAGAACGAGGAACCTTTCCGTGGGCATGTCGCAGGATCAACCATGATGCTGTCTCTTCTAACCTTACAACGACCATGTATAAATAGAGGGTAAACAAGTTACACTGAGGAAAGAAACGGATCCGATCCAAACCCATCATCAACTACTACCTATTGCTATAAGCTCCTTGATTCGATTAGGCCATTCCTTGGAGTGTAATGAGGACATGTCTGGCATGTCCTCCACCCCATCCTCCTTGATCGCGATGTTCATTCAAATAAATCCCTTGCCAGGTTCCCAGGGCGAGTTGGCCATTGCGAATGGGAATATTGAGACTGACGCCCATGAGACTGCTCTTGACATGACCGGGCATGTCATCGTCTCCTTCCATGGTATGCCAAAAGGTTCCATCGCGATTCCAACTGGCGGGCACCAATTTGTTGAGGGCCACTTCCATGTCACGTCGGACATCGGGATCGGCATTTTCATTAATGGTCAAGGAAGCCGACGTGTGTTGCACAAAGAGATTGCACATGCCGATTTGGATTTTGGACACGTCGGACGAAATGGCCTTTTGCACTTGACCGGTAATCAAATGGCATCCTCGCGACGGCGCTGTGATGGTAATGGAATGTTGAAACCATTGGGGTCCGGTGGTGGTGGTGGTGGATGGAGTGGAAGAAGACGACGACGACGACATTTTCAGGACGGGAGGAGCGTCCTTGGCTGGTTGGATCGTTTCTCGTGGACACGTCCAGGGAGGTAGTTGAAAGGCCGCACAGGAATGAAGAATCAAGCTGGTCCAGAACAAGACAAGGGTGAACCACACACACAGCCACGAAGACGAAGACAAGGATGGCGACATGGTCGTTGTCTCGCCACCCAAAAATCTTTGGCCGTGTGGAAATGCCCGCTCCAAGTTTGCAAACTTCTTGCGCGAACTTAATGGATCGGGGATCATGGGGAGCGAGCCGTTCTGGTTCCCGGTTGTACAGATTGACACTAGACTACTTCTCACACTATAGCTTCAAAGTGTACAACGTGGCTCACGTCATTGTCCTTCTGGTTCTGGTTCGATCGAACTGCAGCTGGGTGTGACCACGTTCCACACTCACTCTGCAGTGGACAGTATACCACGCACGCGCTCTCAGTCTACTTTGGACTGGAGTGTAGGGCCTCACATTTTTAGTTTTTAGTTTTAGAAAAAGACACGTGGGCGTCTCATCTTTCTCTTCTTTTCTCTTTTCATTGGTCTGTACCGTTTTCGTGGTCGGTGTCGTCTTCCAGGGCAAAAAAGTGTCAAGTAGGTTGTGTGTTCTTTGTGGTTGTTGGTTGTTGTATTGATCGCCTGTGTGTCCTTGAAACCTCGATTCGACATACTGCCTTCCTCCTCCTCCATGCATGATTCCACGAAGAACAAGAGGCGAATGAGAGACGACGACCCAGGAGGGTTTTGCCCGTTGTCCTTCTTGTTGTCCACTGGCGCCGCGTCGTTGCCGTCGTCGTCGTCGTCGTGCGACTGTGAACCAACAAGACACTGTGTCAGGACAACAACAACAACAAGCCGCAAGAAGAATTCCACCAACAGGAGAATGATGGTAGGGATCCATGAGATGGTACTGTTGTTGTTGTGTTGGAGAACCGTGGACGCGGCTGCCGCCGCTGCTGCGGCATCCTTTCCCGGTCGCCTTCCCACCACAACGACAAGAGCCACGGCCAATCCCCCACCGCGTCGGGGGGAGGCATGGACAAGGACCGACCAGGATCGAACAGCACCGACCAATGCTAATATGAATAATCATAATGGTGGTGGTGGAGGAGGAGCGTCCTCCGATGACGAGGCCGACGAACAAGAAAGTTCGGACGATGAAGAATGGAATCGTTTGTCGGCCGAATTGGCCCAATCGCATGCGGCCACCACAGCAACAACAACAATGACAAGTCCGTTTCAGGGTGGTCCTTCGACCACTACCAACGAAACCAAGATTATGAACGAGAGCACCGTGTCATCTTCTCGGACAGCCGAGGAATCATTGCCCAAGCCCAGGCAGCAGCAGCAGGAGCAACGACCCCACCCAAGGCAGCCTCCTGCTCGACGAGCCACTCCATCCACCTCGTCGTCCTCCAAAGCCTCTCCCAATTCACAACCCATGCAAACCCTCCACAAATTGCAACAAATGTTGGATGATACCGATTACATGACGAGCAACTCGGGCCGACGACGATCTGCTTCTGCTTCGTCCTCGTCATTGGCATCCGATGGAGCCACCCGCACAGTGGTGGACGACGAGTCGGAGGAGGAGGAAGAAGAAGACGAAGAAGACTCGGAACCCATTCCTCCACGGCTGTGGACCAGTGTGGATCGAGCCAAGTATCGAAGACTCCAACAACAGCGAGAGACGACCAATCCCAAGAACCACAATGCTGTGGCTGCTACTCGTGCCAAGAACCGTCCCTCCCCACCCATTCATCAATCCCTGTCGTCGGACGACGGAGGAGAGGACCACGATGAAGGACGGGGCTATGCCCTTCCCAACCTTCCCGTCTATTATAGTGACGCGGAAGAATCCGAAGACGAGACGAGTTCCGCCAAGACGAGTCGAATGCCTCCTCCGGTTGTACAACAACAACAGCAACAACCACAGCATCCCCTGTATCCGAATAACAATGGACCCTATTATTATCCACCTCCGCAACAAGAACGACAACAACAACAGCAAGCACCGCCATCGCAACAACAACACTCTCTAGAACATGGAGGTCCCGTGTTTCCGCCGCCCGAATCCATGCCGCCCTCGTATTCGTTTGGGGCTGCCCCCTTGTACGGCTATCAATATCCGTATCCGCCACCACCACCACCAGCAACGTATTTGACGCCGCAACAACATGCCTATTATTACAGTCAGTATGGACCTTGGCCACAAGTGCCGCCTCCCCATTCTGCGTCGCAACAACAGCCGTCCAAGCCGGCATTTTTCAATGTTCCACGAAATCGGGCCGTGACGACGACCCCTCCTTCTGCATATCCGCCCAAACAGCATTCCTCCTCGACCGCTCTGGTACAGCCACAACCAACGCGAGTGCCGCATGCCGCCACTCCGACTGCCAATGCTGTTGCGGCAGGACCACAACCACAGCAACAACACTTGGGACGCTCTTATTTTTACGACTATACGCCCATGACCATTTTTGTTCCTCCCGAAACAATGGCCGATGCCAGTATGAGCTTTGACTCGATTCAAAAAATTGGGTTGACACTTGTCACTGTGGCTCTGGCCTGCTATTCGGGTGTCTCTCCCCGCACACTGCCCCTGTCTCAGTACAATTTACGATTTTATGAGAACCTGGGCCTGGTGGGCATGGCCACCATTGCGCCCATTATCCAATGCCTCTTGGTCATTAACCCGACTGAGAATGACATGAATGCCTTTGTCAATACCTTTTTCACCTCCTTCACTGTGGGCTTTGTCCTGGCGTTTGGGGCCGAAATTCTCGCCACGACCCTGGTGCGATTACTGGTCTTTACCTGGTTTGAACCCAAAATTTTTAGTTTGGCACCCAAAGTTCCCATTCCCGTCATTCCGTGGGTCTTGAGAGAAACGGGGTATCGTCCCAAACGCATTACCCTCTTGGCAGCCGAAGTGGCCGCCTCCTGTCTGGTCTGTCCCATGATTGAAGAATACACCAAACTCTGCATCTTGCGGTGGACGACCAATCTCAAGGGAAACTTTATGTGGACGAAACGAAACAGCAATGACAAGAGGTCCCGTTCGAAATGGGTCGCCGAACCAATTTTGCGGCCACCCAATGAACCCGACCATGTCAATGCCAATCAATATGTCAGCCAAATGCTGGCCGCCAGTCTTGGTTTAAAACTCTGTGATGCGGGACGACGCATTTTGCTCTACACCAAGCCATGGTATCCTAATAAAAGCTTTTATGCGCTCTGTCGTGGCATTTTTCCCATTCAAGAGTTGTGTGGTACCATGACGGCACTGGGGTTGGCCAAGAAACACTTGTTGGGCGTCGACATGCCCCTGTGGAAATTGCTCTTTCCGGCCGTGTTGATTCATGGCATGGCCAATTTTCGTGGCAAGAAACCGCTGTATCGATGGGGATCGGCCACACCCTGGTCGGAAATGCAATTGCCGGCCTTGCACATTCTCGATTCCTCCTCCTTGCCCCAACTCTTGCAAAAGGGTTTTGCCAAAATCATGTGGCTGATTATTATTTTTCGCGTCACGGGCTATTGTGTCAAGAATTATTTTCTCGTCAATCGACAAGCCGTGAAACGGACCACCACCTATGCCGGCAAACCCGCCGCCTTTTCGGCGGAATTGACCGCCACGGAAATGCTCAAGAAAAAATAAAAAGACAAACGTTTTGTTGTTGTTGTTGTTGTTGTTGTTGTTGAGGGAACACACACGGTCCGTAACACGAAACGAATGAGTGGGACGCATCCCTCCTTACAATCCGAGTCAGAGACGAAACGTGAGCTATCACCATCCTGTGTGTTTCAGGATGGACCAAACGCTTTGGTCATGGATTCGAAATTCCCTGGTTGCCGTTAGGCGAAACACATCTGCTGTCCTGAACCTGTTTCTACTCGGTTGACACGTACTCCCATTTGGTAGTTGTTCACTCATTGGAATGGGCAACCGGGAAAGAGTCCGAGGGAACCGTGTACACACGCACACACGGTAGCATTAGCGGTGGGACGAGAAGAGTGTGTTTCGAGGTGAGTCGAACGGTTCCCAGTCCTAACGACACATGTTCACGTGACATGCTTCTACAACACTCACGCCCCGTTATATGCGTTTGGATCTAGTCAAATCATTACTATAGTATCTATTTCCTGTTTTTGTTATGAACACTTGTTATCATGCTTGATTCATTGTGATTCAACATGCAACTCCATTAAACAATCGTTGCGTTTCTCCACTGGCTTTAAACCACTGCATAACATTCGTAGTGATACAAGGAGTAGCATGTCTTGAATATCCTTGCGTGTTTTGTTTAGGAATCCGTAACTCGTTGCACCATTTCTCCAACCGTGGCATTGGCATCTACCGAATCCCAACTGGTTGTTCCATGAGGGAGAATCCGTTCATTCATGGCACTCTCCATGTCGAGGGAATCAAAACTGTGAGATTTTTGTTCTTCTTGTTGTTGATGTTGCAATTGTCGTAGGTCACTGATTTGGGAGGCAATTCGATCCAATCGGGACGATACCGATTCCGAGGGTTCTTCTTGGTGGTGGGGCTGGTGGTGGTGGTGGCGGCGGCGGTCCACGACGTCCATGGCAGGAGTCGAGTGCTGCAACGAGTCCCTGTAGTGGTTGTCCTCCTCCTCCTTGTCCATGCTTCCCAGTAAGGCGTCCCGTGATGGTCGTGGATGGGGAGACCACAGGGGAGGTTGCTGCGGAGGCGACTGCGAAAATGAAGGGCGTGGACTCTTGTCGTTGGAACAGTTCCAGTCCGGTTCTGGCAATGCCTGTCCTGGATTCAAACGATTCACGGGGAAGAGCGGTTCCGTGGTTCTGGAACTTTCTTGTTGTTGTTGGACTCGAGGGGTTCTTGGTGGCATTCTGGTTGTGGTTGTGGTTGTGGTTGTTCGGGAGCATGCTTCTTCTGGAGCCGCCTCTTCTTCTTCCACGGGATGAAAGTTTCGTCCCCAACATTCCACCAGTGGTTTGACCCTGCGCGGCGGTGAGGATCGTACCGGTGACACAATGGGGATTGTGGGAGGAGGAGAATGGTGTTGTTGTGGTTGGGAGGAAACGGGTATCCGTCGTTCTTCTCGCATGTCGTGCCGCATGTTACGAATGGGCGACAGAGCCAAGGACTCTTCGGGAGCTGCCGACTGCAACAACAAGGGACCACCGGATTGCGAGGCCCGGTGGTGCCACGAGCTTGAGGAGGAGTTTCCAATCTCTTGAGCAGTAGTAGCAGTAATCACATCCTTTCCCCCATCTTCTTCGAGACATGCCTTGGTGGTCATCCAGGGCTTTTCCTTGAGTAGTTTGGCAAAGGCCAAGTCGCTCCGTGAGGACGAGGAGTACTGTCGGGCATCGGCGGGAGTGAACCGGGGTTGATCGGAACTGCACGACAACTGGTTCATTGGTGTTGGTGGTTGTGCTCCTCCTCCTCCTTGATGATGGTGATAATCGAGAGGTTCGAGCCACTTCATGTTCCAAAAATTGGGTTCTTGATCGGGATTGGCCTTGGCTCGAGCACCCGTGCCCTTGATGCGGACACGACGAATCTGATAGGCCAAAAAGACTCGGCCTCGTAGAAACAATTCATGATAATAGCCGCTCTTATCCATCCCTCGTGTGATGCGTTGAAAGCCGTACATGTTGAGTTGCCGTTGGAAGGAGGCAATCTTGGAGATTCCAAAAAAGCGTGGTAAGAGTTCCTTAAAGAGTTCCGTCTTGTGGATCACAAAACATCGACCGTGTGGTTGCCACGAGACAATGTGTTTCAAGTCTTCCCGTTCGGCCGTGTTTAACATTTCGTGAAGTTTAATGGTAAAGGAAAGACCGGCTCCACCCAGGCCACTGGTGCTCACGGTAAAGCAATGTCCACTGCCGAGAACGTCGTCATCGTACAAGTAGGCTGGTGGCTTGTCGTGCATGTGATCATGGTAATTGTGTTGGACGCGACGCTCCGAGGGTTGCTTCATCTTGCCGCTGTTAGCAGCAGATTTGGTAGCGGTGGATTTGGGCGATGAACAGTCCTTGTTGGTGGACTCGTCCTGATCGGTGGCGTCTCCTGGAATGCAATCACGTGGTACGGTATCGTTCTTCGTCTTTTCGGTAACGAGCGAAAGCTCTTGATCCTGAGAGTCGACGAGTGATATTCTTGGTTGTTCATTGCGGCTGCCAACGACATACATGATGGTTGCTGGTGTGGCGCAGTGTGTTATTGATTGTGGGTGGTTGGTCTATTTTGTGAGCAACCACAATCGGTGTAGATTTGTAGGTTACTCTCACACACTCTGCAAGTGTACTTTGTACCGCTTCCGTTTCCAGAAACGGTCGATCGAGACATCCTGTCTCTCGGTGGATCTCCTGGCTATAATGGTTGTGTTTGTCTCACTTTTTTCCAGTTGCGACCGGACGCACCTCTGTGCAGTTATGGATGCTTTGGTCATGATCCTGTTCCGGGACAAAGGCTTAGACGAACAAGAGAGGCTTGCGTTGGAGAGCTGTTGTTCACTTTGCATGTACGAGACAGCAGTTGGATCTTGGATCTTGGCCCACGGAGGCGGCTATTGACTGGCTATTGCATACATTCGGATGGTTGTGGTCCGACCAAGACAAGTCGTGAAATTGTGACCATCCATTGATATTCACCATCTTGCTATTTCTTTCAACTGTCCACCCCCACCGTCCTTGTTGTTTGCTGGAGGAGTTATTTTCTCCCCTAGCTAGGGCTTTGAGTCAAGGATTGTGTACAACGGAGTGGTAGCAAAGAAGGTCCAAACAAGAATTTTGACAGCGTCTCATGTTGAAGACAATTGCTAAATCATTAAGAAATCATAAATCATCGATCGTATCGTAGTCACTTGTCATTGCCTTTCGGCGCTCCCATAGTTAGGACACCGAAATGGAACGGAAAGAAGGTGGACAACAATTACGTTGAGAAGTACGCATGTCCCCCGGACAGTATGAGGTATGAGCTTACAGAAATCTGTAGGCCCGAGCTCTAGCAGTTTGCGCCGAATGGGGTAATAAATAATGAAATGCAAATAATAATGACACTTTTTGTCAATGACCATTGGGACTGGACCTTATAATTGTTATGAACTCTATATTATTTAGCCTCAACTATGGGCACTAGATTTGATTCGCCCCAGCCAGCTACCTCCCGACAAGCTACGGCCGCTCATATGGACAAAAATTGTCTTGATTCTTGGTAGGGCCTCAAATTACAAGGAGCAATCAGTGGCTTGTATGTTTATTCATATATGCCCGAAAACAGCAGACATAATCATGCTGAGTGTTGGTAGGGGAAGAGCGCATCACGTTGACGGGCTCTTGGAGAAACATGTCCCACCGCACAAGCGTGGTCCGCTGGAAACGCCTTGGGACCAACTTTCCAGTGCATGCTCATGCTGATCAGACTAATAATTATCTACGAGATTTAGTCGGATCTATTTGAAATCTACACTTGAACCTATTCAGACTAGTAGAGTGTAGCATATCAATGATTTTCACTAAAAATCTACTCTGATGTTTCTAGCTATTACTGAAGTATGGCAGGGGCTGTTCAAGAACGGAGCTGGAATGATTTTCCAGTTGACAACCAACAGATGAGGAACACGTACGTGTGTCATGAGACATTTGACATTTTCAACGAACCAGAACCAGGAACCCAGAACAAAAACAAAGAGAGGCGGAGAGACATTACCTCGGCTTTGTTGGCCAAGTCGCGGTAAAATCGCACCTTCTGATGGCCATTTGACCGACAATTTTGCGATGACTAGAAATAGTCGACCTGGGTAGCTCCGTAGTAATTGGTAATGATCAGCGTCTTGAAAGTTATGTTGGCCGAATGGCCATCAGAATTTCTGGTAGGTAAGCTACGTACAGACCAGATTCGGCAATGGAATCATTCTAACTGCAACAGACCGTATCTAGAGTAGTGTCTGCGAGTACCTACTAGCTAGAACAATGCAATCGAAGTAGATACGAAAGGCTACTGGCAATAGAGAAGCTTGCCGTAGATGATACGGACTGTCTCTCTTGTGGTTGTCACTACATTGTGTAGAACAGAAAAGGGAAAGGATGAAAGCAGAGCCCATACCATGTAGGTCGACTTGAGGATGCCCCAGGAAAGAGGCATGTCCGGCAGGATCCCTTGCCATCACCACCCATGTCACCAGTGGATCAACAACCAACCATGGAGATGTATGGGGTAGGGGGTGAGTGTCTAATGATACAACAGTGTAGTCCAATTTAGAACTGTTCTACGGTTAGCCGGACTCTTTGCTTCCCTGTCGGTTTTAAACTAGCCATGTTGATTGATGAGGATTCATCTACTGGCAACCAATGGAAATATACAAGAACAAGGCAGACACTATAGCTATACATTATACTGGGAGTAGGCAGAGAAGGTTGATACCTCTCATACGATAGCTACCAGAACAATCTTGTTTCTCGTCTGGTTCAAGGATCTCCCGGAACTCAAAGTATGTGGATTGCCACCACGGAATGGTAAAGTGGGTGGTAAAATGATGGATTTGGTCCCAGGGGTTCGGAGGCAAAGATAATTGATAATGCAAAACAAAACAAAACAAACACAAGAGTCATCCCACGATTCCACCATTGTGTCGGAAGGTGAACAGTAGCTATTGTAGAGCTCGAAAGTACGGAAACCAGAGGCTGTGATCAGCGGTAGACCTTTCATTGTTTCCACGACCTTTGCCGTGTTGGCTTTATAGCCGCCATCGGAATACTGGTCCTTGAGCCAAATCGAACCAAGCCTAAGCAATGGAGTAATTTGTTTCACACAAAAATTTGAAATTTCCTCTGTGACGACGGGTAGTTTTTCTCAACTAAGCCATAGTCTTCCTATTTCGGAAGTAAGATTCCAAATTCCATGCCCTACATACGTCGCTGGTAGATTTCCCTACATACGTACATATACGTAGACTAGTCCTGGATGGTCACTGTGGCCATCAATTCTTCTACAAGACACATCATCTTCTCGGAGGCACCAAGCCCCCAGCTAAGGCATTCAGTGCTCTAGGCTCTGCTAACAACATGTTACAGTTTAGGCGGAGACCGTCTTTCGTCCTCGACTCTATAGTCACATGGACGACAATCCATCGATTCGCTAAGCAACGAGAAGCGAGAAATGGATCGCATCCATGATCCATGACATGGGATGTTAAACGATGAAATGTAGTGACAGTTGACGGCTCGACAACTCCGTATCTTTTTTCGTTTTTCGCAGAGTTGTGTGGAGAGTTGAGAGATCGACATGGTAGAGGAGAGTACTCGTATCTCGTTTATCATGAGGAGCGCTGCAGTACATGCTCCATGCTCCAGGTTCTTTCGAAATTTGTTGGGCGTACCCAGTCGATCCCTCGGAGGTCAAACCAAAACCAGTCTTGTACGGCTCAAGTTTTTTCTCTCACCATTATTATTTAAGCAGAAATTTGGTCTTGATCTTGGTCCATCACATTTTGGGTTATTAGCTATCCTATTCGCACTTCGCCATAAGCTACATAATATTTGTAGGAGGTGTTTTAATATAGTTTTTGCACACGGGACTTTCCTTCTTCGACTAGGAGTTCGAAGACCGAAAGGGGTATAGAAAAGGGAAGTGTCCACATCAAAGTTTACTAATGATAACATAACAGGTCTGTTTATGACTCAGGTTGGATTCTTTTTTTATGAAACTGTTGCTGTTTCTTGTACCGGTACTCCCATTCACGGGTCAGTGACAGGTCTTGCTCCGACGCCATTGCATGGTTCCGAAAGCAGTTCCGAAAGCAGTCCCTCAGATGTCCCCCTCGGTGTGTTTCGTCGTCCTGATTGTGTGATGGCTGGAGGAGGAGGAGGAGACTTGTGCATTTTCCGTTGCAGTAGTACGACTGGCACTATCATTGGTCCATCGTCTGCTGCTGTTGGGTGGAAGGATCAACTTTCCAAACAATGGTTCCGACACGGGGACCACAAAGTCAAATTTGTGGGCATAGTATTCCAAAAAGAATTGCAAAAAAGGTGGAGATTGCTCCCGGCAATCGCGGATCCACATCCTTCAATCGTGGTTGGAGTTCCTGCAAGGTTTCCTTCATGTAGTGGACCCATTGTTGCATGCCTCGTTGATTCATAAGTGTCAAGGTTTGCGTAGCCGAATGATGCCATTCCAATCGAAAGTTACCACCATGATAGGTTCGTCCACCCCCATGCAATCAATCCACATTTGTACCTGTGCTTGAATGTGTCGTTCTTGACTGGCCAATTGGCCAAAGACGGATCGAAACCACTCTTGTGTCGTGTCGTGATAAATGCGACGATAAAAGTTGGTAACCACGTCCAAAATCGGTTGGACGCCGGTAATGCTGTAAATTTGCCAAAAATACAAGGGATCCTGGGGATTGGACGAGGCATGGAGTGACAAGATGCGATCGTCTTCTTCTTGTTGTTGTTGTTGGTTATGGTCGTCGTTCGACGAGTATGAGGAGCATGATTCTCGAAAGTCTTTGGATGCCTTGGCCAATTCGGACAATTCACACCATTGCAAAAATCCAGTTCGTGCCGTCACCGTCATGAATCCATTGGACGGTTTAAAAGGCAGGACTGGTTTTTCCTGGACATGGCGGCGGATTCCGTTTTCTACTACACTCTTGTTCTTGTTCTTGTTCTTGTCGTTGTTGTTTTTGTCGTCCGGTTCCAATCGTTTTGACGTCGTTGTAGTGGGTGATTCCTCCATGGTTTTGGCGGATCGTAGAGTCTCGCCCTTGTGGTTGCCGTGCTCGTCATCGTCGTGCTGGGGGGAGGATGTTCCTGGACTGTGTTGTGGCGGCTGTTGGGGACGTTGGTTGGTGGTTCTCCAAAACATGGTGGCAATCACACAACCACAGGAAATGAAACAAACATTTCGGTTGTTGACAAGATACACAGATATGACATGTTCGAAGAAGTTCTTGCATCTTTGGGTGATCCGTCTTTTTTTCCTCCTTGTCACGGAAACTATACGCGACTATTCATGCGACCCATGAGTCTTTTCCTTTTCTACAATTTATACATATAGTAGAATGTAATGTTCTCTAAAATGTATGAGTACAGATTCATTTGTACCATGAGCAACGGACGAGTCGTTCCCGCCGGCAGGCCCATAGAGAAGAGACAGTGAGACGCAACAGAGACAGCAGCGTTGATTGTTGATGTTGAGGTTTTTTTCATTGAGCACAACACCAAAGAAGAGAGAGAGAGACACTTTGTCGAATGCCGCAAAGTTTGAGTCATTGTATGCCCACAGACAGAGAAAAAGTTGTGTGTAGATACCTCCCCCCGGAAAAGGCGACACTCCAGATCCAAAAGCAACATCCAGAGGATTGTATAGATTGTTAGATTGCTCTGGTCGCCGTAACTAGCAAACGAATCTCAAGACATGATTTCTTCATCGAGTACCACGCACTTGGCTGTCCGGAAGCAAGGTGTTTGTCGTGGATCCTTGTGGAGACAGGAATTGGAACGTCCGGGAGGAGGACCAGCGATTGCTGCGGCAACGACTCCGCAGAAACAACACCAACAACGAACAAGCTCTACCGCCACCAGCACAGCGTCCTCCTCTAAGAGTGCGAGTGGATTTTGGACCAGTGCCGAAGTGGAATATTGTACCGTGACCGCCAATTGGTTGATTTGTCACGAATCCTTTGCGGCCTACGAACGAGGCGATGCACCCCTTCACATGTATCGCATTGTCGGGGCTTCCTCGTATTGGACGGGCACCACCACCACCACAACCGCACCCACCACTGCTTCCAAATCCTTTCAATTGGTGACCAATCAAGGCAAACAATTGTTGTGTCAAGCCGTGACCCCCAAATGTCGTCAACATTGGTTGGCCACCTTGCAAGCTGGATTGGAACTCACTTTGATGCAGCAACCAAATGAAACACAAGGAGATGACAAACCAACATCGGTGCATGATTCGAACGACGACGACAACAACAAGAAGGACAGCACCATTCCCCTCATGAATCCAATTTCCCAAGTGTTACCGCCGCCCTTACCATTGACTCCTTTGAATCCTCAACCCGCTCGATCCCTGTTGTTGGGAGGGACACCCAAACCACCTCGGTATTGTCGTTCGTGTGGTGTCTTGGACATTTCGTCGGCGAGCAGCAGCAACAACAATAGCAACAATAGTCACATTTACAAACCACTGTGGTTGGCCAGTGCGCCCTTGTGGCAGTATGGAATGGAAAATCGCATTGATTCGTGTCAAGATTGTTTTGTGGCTCAAGGGTTGCTGGATCATTTGCAATGGATTCAATCCTGTATGGCGAGTGCCTTGCAAGAACATGAAGCCTTGTTACAAGCGCGAGAATTGTGTGTCACTCTGGTAACACCCAAATCCAAACGAGGCACCACCAAACCACCGTCGTCCCCAACTCGCACCAGGAAACCACCACCAGTAAAAGAAGAGGAAGGAAAAGAAGAACCACGGGTCGAAGAAGGAACCGTAAAAGAAGCGCATGCATCCCCTTCCAAGGAAGACAGTACCATCATCAAAGACGACGCCCTTCCCGAGACGGATCCACCGTCTCAAGACGTTGCAATAAGCTCAAACACTCTATCCGAACCGGGCGATCTTGTTTCTATCGACATGACGGACGATTCAGCCTCCAATCCACAATCGCCTTCGTCGGATCGACCCCCTCCACCATCGACTCCACCGCCGCCGCCGCCGTCTTCCTCTACAATGGCGGATCGACCTCCTCCCCCCTCCACACCACCACCGCCGCCTCCAACCGCCAGCGATGACAAGAGTTCGGACAGTAGCAACGAATCCTGGACCAAAGTCGATACACCTACCGAGGATGCCGTTATTCCAACCTCGACGACGACCAGCGCCACCGTGGAACCATCTTCGCCCTTGCATTCTCCGACGCGAGCCAAGCCGTTGGCAAGCACCACCACGACGACATCCTCGTGGATTCACATTTCTCCCACATCCAAAAGTACGGCATCCTTACTCAAGGCCTTGCGTGACAAGAAACGATTTGGTGCCTTGTTGTGTGCCTCACCCTATTTGGAAGCCTTGTCAGAAGATTTGTTGGAGGGTCGCATTGGCGTCGGGGAATTCTTGGAACAATTGGATGAGGCTGTGGGCCAAGCCGAAAGTGAAACAGCTTCCTTAAAGAAACAAGCCTTTCGGGTGGCAGGCGATATGGGCACAGCCATGAAGTTGCTTTTGGATTATGCCCTCCCTCCCTCCAACAACAAACTCTATCATCACCATTCCTCCCAACAACAACAACCATCACTGCTCACAACCCAACATGCCACACAAATGTTGCAATGCTTGTTGGAATTCTTTTTGGATTTGTGTCACGATGGGGAATTAAGTAGTGTGGCCTTTTTCTGGCCTCAATTGTGTCATATTCACTTGTGTATGTTACCACCCGAAGATGCCTTGGCCGTGGCCCGTGTCGATTTGATGGAAGATTTCCTCCTAACCGTGGCATCACAATATTCCATTCATTTGGCGTTGGAATTGTTGTGGAGTCATTCCGCCGATTTGGAAGAATCCTTGAATTTTGGTCAATCCGCGTCGTCCTCCTCCTCTTCCTCCGCCACATCCTCGTCGGCATCCTTGCATCATCCGGCCACGACTCCCGCCTGTCGGGCCCGACGATTTGCGGTCCTGCGGTTTGTGTGTGAACTGGAATCCTACCTGTTTGGACACGACGATGGGTGGGGTGGTGGGTCTGTCACCTTGGGGAAAATGCTGTCTCCCACCAACGATCAAGTACGAATGCTCAAAGCCAGTATTGCCCAAATTCAGGACTATCGACGACGGACCGTCTTTGGCAAACTGGATCGCTCCGTTCGACACCGAATACCCTTGTTGCAGCAGCAACAACAGCAACAACAATCATCATCACCAGATTCTGGCAATGAGGATGCAGCTCGTTTGCGAGAAGCCATGGTCCACGAAAAGCTACGCATTGCTAAAAATGCCGATTACTTTACGAGCCATTTGAACTTTACCAAACGCGTTTGTGATATTGCCGAGAAATTGCGGTTCATGGACGTGCGGTCCCGAGCCGGGGCCTTGGAAGAAGAATTGCGATTGCTCAATGCGTCTGGAACCATGGGTGGCGATCCGCTCAATCGAATCTCGGATTCCATGATTCGGATTGTCCGAGTTCCCAGCACGGAAGGACATGTGTTTCGAAGCAAGGAACGGACGCCCGTCCTTTTGTTGGTCGAACAAGTGGATGAAGGAGCCGAATTGGCAGCAGGAGATAACTCCATGGAAGGAGTCAAGGACAAGTGGGATAAGGTTGTGAAGCACATTCAACCCAAGGATGACGAGACAAAACAAGAGGATCAAACCGCTTCACAGAAAACCAGTCAAGACAAGGACGACGAGGATCCAAGAGAGACAAATACAGATTTTACAACAGGGAGGGAGGAAACGTCCGAAACAGCATCCACAGAGCAGTCACCCTCTCGACAGTCTTCGACATCGGAGTTGGAAGGAACACCACAGGATCATAGACAAAACACAAAGGCGTTAAAGAGATTTGATGGATTGACGCCACGGCGTAATTCCAGCTTTGATGATGGCAGTACAGCTTCTACACCGAAAGAAGTTGTAGATCAAATGGTGACCAATGTCATGGTGGAACAGTTTAAACGAGATATAGACAATGCCACTGCTACGGATGAGGAAAAGACTGGGGAAGATTCGACCAGAACGTCCAAGCAAACACCGGACGCTTCCGCCTCGTCTCCATCCACCGGTTCTTCTCCATCCCCCAAAATTGGTGGACCCCGCAGAATGTTTAAAAACTCCAGTTGTGATGCGCACGACCGATTCAACGAACTTGCTCCGACAGGAGATATTCGGCGAGAGGTATTGAATGTGATCATGATGAGAGGTCGCAAGGAACGAAATTCCATTGCGGCTGGGGCCGCCGAGTCGGTCCAACGCAGCTTGAAGGAACTGGAGACCAAACGAGCCACTGCGTTGTTGCTGGATGACGGTAGTGAACGAGAACCAGATGACGGCATGGTGAAGGACAAGGATCGAGAATTTTTGGAATTGGCGAGTACCAAGGAAAAGTTAGCTTCCTTGGGATTGGACAAGAATTCGGCGACGGGGAAAAGCTTTGATATCGGTGACTTGACTGGCAAACAATCCGAAGAAGACGAAGTCATGGAAGCCGTCCGTCTCTTGTTGGTACAGAACCGAGTGGCGCAGGGACACCTGAGTGCCGCCGATGCTGCCAAAGTGCTGCAGCACGTGTCACTGAGTCGAGTGAACTCCTTGTCCGATTTTGATGAAAAGGCGGATTCAATACATCCCCATCAAATGCCTTCGATTGATGCCGGTGACTTGGATCCGCGGTTGGCCGGTTGTGGGCCGTTGCCACCGGCAGTGTTACAAGCCCTTACGCTGTGGAAGGGAGAAATGGTGACGAATGGGGAACTCCTCGAGTTGGTTAAGAAAGACATTGAGTTTGTTCGTCATTCAGTCTTGTTAGAGGCGGAAACTGTAGATAAACTGAAGGAAGATTCAGCATTTTGGGGTCGTTTTGCCTTTGGTGAACGTTGGGCCGAGAAAAAGTCTCGGATTGCTGCTTCCAGTCCTCAAGCGACGCATCCGGGATGGGACTTGGTTGGTATTATTGTAAAATCCAACGACGATTTGAGACAAGAGGCCTTTGTCATGCAACTGATCGAGCTGTGTCAAGAGGCGTTTGAAATTGCGGGGCTGGAATTGTGGGTCAGCCCGTATCGTATTCTGGCCACGGGGAGAACCACGGGGATTATTGAAATGGTCCGCAATGCCATGTCCTTTGATGCCCTCAAGAAACGTCCGGGCTATGGGAAAGGTGGCCTTCGAGAGCATTTGCACCGAATGACCGAGTTCACGGCCGATCCGGGTGGTTCCTTCAAGACTGCCCAACAAAACTTTGTCCGCAGTCTCGCGGCCTATTCGTTAATGTCCTATTTCTTTTTGTTCAAGGACCGGCACAATGGAAACCTCCTCCTGGATACTGCAGGTCATGTGATTCACATTGACTTTGGCTTTGTCTTTGGCGTCGCTCCGGGTGGATCCTTTAGCTTGGAAATGTCGACTCCCTTCAAGCTTACGGACGAAATGTTGGAGGTCATGGGAGGTCCCCAATCGCCCTTGTTTTCAGACTTTGTCACGCTGTTTTGTTGTGGCTTTTTGGCCCTGCAGTCCTACAGCGATACCTTTTTTACCCTGGTGGAAATAACCAGTCGCAACAGTACCTTCAAGTGCTTTGCCGAAGGTCCCAGTCGCGAGGAAATGTTGACCAAATTGCGCGAACGATTCCGTCCCGAACTCAACAAGGAAGAGACAGTGGCCTTTGCCTTGGATCTGATTCAACAGTCCATTACATCGTATGGGACTCGGCAGTACGATCTCTTTCAATACCTGTCGCAGGGAATTGCGTCATAACCGAACCTGGACGGGACGCACGTCACGCAAGAACCATGCTACGAGCAATCCTGCAACTTTTCTATATATAGAACCACCAGCTCGTTCGACTACCACACTGTAACCTATTATTACCTACTAGAAGAAGACGTATATCCATCTAAAAAACTAGTAAAGTAGTATTGGCTGCATTAAAACATGCCAAAGAGTTTCTGGGAAGGAGTCGTGGAGGAGGAAAGCTTGTCGACGAGGTAGGTTTGAAGATCTTGTCCAAAGGCTTGTGCATAGGTGGGTCGACTGGCAGCCTCCTTCATGTATTGGACAATCGTGGGCCATTTCGTCGACAGGTCCACTTGGGGAAAAAATTGAAGGACATACAAGAGATAGGATGTGACGGCCACATCGGCCACGGAAAAGCCTACACTGGGAACCAAACAGAGTTCCTGGTTGTCGTTGTCTTGTTGTTGTTGCTGTTGGAGGAGGAGAAGTTGTTCGAGACGGTCCATGCGTTTGTTGGGTTGTTTCAAGCCCGTATCGTAGACCTTGCCGTCTGGTGTTTCCAAAAAGCAAATGGGATCCAACGAGGCATTGGCCCAGACAATCCACGACAAAATGGCGGCTCGTTCGGCGGTTGACACGGCGTCACTACTATAGTGTTGAATCAAGTAGGCCAAAATGGCACCGGATTCAAAGAGCATGGCATTCTTGTTGCTGTTGTCGACCAAACATGGAATTTGACCAAAGGGATGAGGATTGTGACGCAAGTCGCCCATTTCGACCGTGACACCCAATTCATGACAGGCCCAATTGACCAAGGGAGATCGTGTACCGGGATGACCATACAAGGTCACGCGCTTTTCATTGTCGTTGTTGTCGTCGTTGTCGTCGTTGGCCATGTGGAGAGCCAGAGACGCATGATGGTGGTGTTGGTGTTGGTGATGCGGTTGGAGGACCGCGTTGTTGTGGTCAATGGCTACGAATCCCAACAAGGGTGGAATCGAGGAAAGAATCAAAACACTGGAGAGCAACAGCTGCATTCTTCTGATTCGGATTCAATACTATTTACAACAGCAAACGAGCGACGAGAGGATAGTGTTCTTCGTTTGCCATGAACCCATCATCTCTCATATCATGGTGCCCATCGATCCACGTCATTGCTTCCGAAAAACGTGTCCTCCATTTTATGCGATCTATAAGCGACTATACGCGACCCACTTTTTTCGGCGAGGACGAGACGAGATGGACAATGACTCTGGGAACGGCACCAACAAAAGAGAGCGTCACGACGACGCCCAACGACGTTGTTGCTGGTTCGGATAGCAGTGCTATTCATTCGAGTGCTGTCTCTCTCTCTCTCTCTCTCTCTCTGCTTTTTGTTGTACTCTGTGAGACGTTTCATAGCTTCTCATGTTTGGCAACCAGGAGGAATCGGTCGACGACCCGGTCGGTTCGCCGTCTTCCATGGCACCACCTTCGGCCGAGTTTTCGGATGTCATGGCCCAACTACTCATGGGATTGGAGGAACTCCGTCGTAGCACGGAACCAAGACGACCCCGACCACAACCACAAGGAGGAGGAGGATCTACAACCACCACCACCACCACCACCACCACTGCGACTGCTACTACCAGGAACCATTCACCCTTGGAAGTGGACGACGTGTTGCACGTTCAGGCCGAGTTGGAAGCCCTTGTCCCATCCTTGGATCAATTGGCTCGATGGACAGCCGATCGGGCCGATCCGCAATCGGTCGAAGCCGACTTGTTTCGACATGTGCAATCCAAAACCATTGCAACCGCCCATGAGTTGCTGGTCCACGTCATGATGCCAATCACCGAACCATCACCCCTCGATATCAGTGAACACAGTCAATCCGGAGACAGTCGTCGTCATGGTGGTCGTCATGGAACTACAGGAGGAGGAGAGCCATTGGACGCTTCTCCCGAAGCCGTCGATGATTTGTTGCGGGCCTATCAAGGAGCCGTGGCACAAACGACCGAACTCGTACTCCGATTGCTCCTGCAACAACTACCACAACCATCACCACCACCCAGAATGCCTGTACCGGCGACATCCTCCACCACCACCCACGTCGGGGGTGGAGTGCTGCTGCCCACAGTAGACGAAGTGGTACAATCCTACGTTTCCTTTCAACGACAAACCTTTCGGACCCGCATCAAACCGGCCATTTGGCAATTGGTGCAAGAACGAAAACGAGGCTTGGCTGACGCCACATTGTCGTCGTCGCACGCTCCACCTCCCCCGAATGTGCAAGTGTACAATGACGATGGGGAGGAGGAGGACCACACGATGGGCGCCGTATCCTCCACGGCGCACACGACTGGAACAGCAGCAGTCGTAGTCTATGAGAAACATCATGCCAATGCCTTGGCGGTCCTGTTGGGTCAAGCGGCGGCTCTGATTCATCCTTTGGTAGCCTGGTTGGTGAATTTGCCGCCTCCACTACCACCATCCCACGACAATGACAATGACAATGACAATGACAACGACAACAACAATCAGGACGCCACGGGGGTTGTGACGGAACCACTCCATCGCATGTGTGTCACTTCCATTCAAGTCTTGAATCAGCAGGCCCAAGAACTGTGCCAAACCGTGTCGGACTGGTTTTGGACGGACCGACCGGTGGATTCCTTCATGCAACAAAGTGCAGTCGCTGCTACTACCGGCGCCCCCGTAGAAAACAATGAGAATCCACCGGATTTGGGATTTTTGGATGGGTTGGTGGATGAAATGGCCTTGGCGTGTTTGTTAATGGCACAATACCAAACACTCCTTCGCAACAACCACCACTACCAGGACTCGATCCAAACCATGCCACACGAGACATCCTCTTCCTCCTCCAATACTTCTACTGCTACGACGACGACGACGACGACTGTCATTTCCCAACAATTATTACCCGAATGGTCCTGGAAGTATGCCGCCTTGGAACGATTTTTGGCGGTCCAGCAATGGCACAAGGCCAAGAGTGTGGCCCAACCCATTCAGATTGTCATGGGGACCTTGATTTATGTGCCGTCTGTCGTGGAAGATGCCCACTACTTGTCGACGCGCGCCCTGGAACGTGCCGCCTCCACACAAGCCCTCTCCGCCATGGGAACCGTCGCCCATGCCATTGCCCATGATGTTTGGTCCACCGACCAGGATGACGACAATCTATCATCATCCTTGGGCGGCGGTGTCCATCGGGCGCTCTTTTACGAACAACGAGGGTGTTGGATGACCCCTGACACGGATGAACCGAACAATGACGAGGGCACGACGACGACGAATAGTAAACCATCCGAATCATCCGTATCCGCACCACCGTCCACCAATACTTTTGCATCAGCCTTATTAGATGCCTTGGATCAAGACATGGGAGCGACCGCATCCACAAAGAAGAAAACCACAACGTCTGCCCCATCCAATACTAATAAGACAACAAGTCGCAGCCATCCGTCGTCGGGAAATTTCTTGGCCGCTCTCACTTCTCTGAGTGGAACTGGTAGTAGTAGTGCTGGATCGCGCTTGATGCAAATGCATGCCAAATTCTGTGCCCTCAATGGCATTCACGCCGCCGCGGAGGCCTGTCGATCCCTTGTCGAATACTTGGATGGATTGCTTCAGGAATCCACTACCACGAATGATGCAGCCGCCCGTACAGACGCTCCGCATCCTGGTTCGGAGGACCTCCCATCCGTGCCACCACAGGAAGACAAGATTGCATGGTCCACCGAAGATGAAAAGGCCATTGCCATGATCCAATTGACACGAGAAGAATTGTTTCGATATGCCAACACGTACGATTCCATACAGACGCAAAAAGTCAAGGAACTTGTGGGAGAATATGCCAAAATCTTGCCGGACAATGACGAGAATGGAAAGGACAGTGCCGGTGTATTGATTAGTGGCAATGGGTTGTGTTTGGACCATATTGGTGCATTTGTGGCCCACGAATCGTACCAGATTGATGCCAAGCAATTGCAACAATTGGAACGAGACGAGCGGTTGGCCACGGAACTCATGGGTCCACTGGAATCCTATATATTTTTGCAACAAATTGCCACACGATTGGAACCGCAGGTTTTGGTCCGCTTGGCGGAACATTTGGTGGATCGTGTCGTTCATGTGATTCTTACCGCCTTGTGGCGGTTGGAAAAACGCTTTACCGATTGGGGATCTCTCTTGTTATCGAAACAAGTGCGAATGATTCAAACGTATATCGAACGCTGTGCAACGCCATCTAGTCATTCAAACTCTTCCACATCCAACAACATGAACAACAATCATCCGGCTGCGACGGCCGTTCCCATGGCCTCGTCGTCGTCATCGTTGATGGCGCATTGGGAACCCTTACATCAAGTTGTGGCCCTGTTGCAAATGGAACAACCGGCTGAATGGCTCATGTACCATGGAACTCCGGGTTCCGCAGTCTTGACACCCGACCAAGTTGGACAAACCATGGCACTTCGTGTCGACTTTGCACCCGAAGCCATTGGTGCCGTCACCCAACAACTCATCAAATTACAACAACAACAACCACAACAACAGCCTCCTCCACCACCAACATAGATGAAAATGACGCAACATGCTACAACGACAACCCTACGAACTGCAACTGGCCGATTTCTAGGAGAGGGAGAAGGCGCTTTTTTCATTCTGTTGACTACCTGCCAATGCAGACTTATGACGCTACCTAGACGGTGTGGTCTTTGATTCTCGTCTGTCGTTGAGGGTGGAATTCTCTCTTTCTCTCAAGAGAATCATCGACACCACAATTCCCCTTTCTCCCACACTCCCAATGTGCACGGGCCTGTTGGTACACCAAAAGCTCACAGAGATATACTTTATCGAAACGCGATTTGGTGTTTCATTATTTCTACAAAAGAATTTACAACAGGATGACAAACTGTATATCTGTATCCATGTCTTGTGTGTCCAATGATATGTTGCGTCGTGCATGATCGTTTCGAATGGTCGATCCCGTGTTGACAGAGCATGCAAGATTGTAGTCTTTGTCCCCACATCAATAACCTCTTTTAGAGTTTGGACCGAGGAGTACCTGCCGTCGTTGTTGTAGAGTTGCCGAGTTTGTCATGTTGAGCCTCATGTAAGGCTTGAATGCCTGCCTTGTTGGCACGGGCCAATCGTTTGGGCCAGGGCACTTGGTTGTCATCATTCGTTTGGTTGTGTGGTGAACGGATCCGTCCCAAATGAAATAAGGCGGCATGAACGGGATCATGGTAGGGCAATTGTTGCATGCGTTGCATCCAGGCCCCGAGACGAGGATACTGTTGGGAAAGGGAATGGAGGCTATCGTTGGAGTGATTTTGGCTGTTGTTGCTGTTGTTGTTTTTGTCGTCGTTGGACGGACCAGGGAGTACCAACCCAGTCCAGACGACTTGAACCACTTCGCAATAACACAGCAAATCGGCAATGGAGGGATGCGATCCACCCGCGAGAAACAAGTCTGGTTGGCCGTTGTCGTTCTCGTTGTCCAGTGCAGTGGTGTGATCCGACAGTATTGGTTCGGTGCTTGTTGTCGTCGTCGTTGTCGTCCGCGACAACCATCCATGTTCGAGACGATGCAAAATTTTGTGCATTTCTTCGTGTTCCGTGGCATCTGCCGTGGTTGTGGTGGGGGACTTGGCGTTTAAAAAATATTGACTGGCCAAACGTCCCAACGTTCGGGTATTGGTATGATGCCAATGACAATACGAATCAATGGTAGCCTTAAACAAGGTACCCGAACGACCATACCAGACTCCCGACGTATCCCATTGTTCACAAACATGCATCAAAATGGCACCACTTTCCGTAATGGCGCCATACGAAGATGACGACGATGACGAGGACAAACCAGTGTTTGGATCCTCTGGTTGGGGGTGGCTTGTGCTTGTCATTGTTGTCGTTATTGTTGTGGTTGCTGTAGAATCAATCTCGGGTGTGTCCAACGACGGTGCAAGAATTTCCAACAAGGGGACTGTAATGGACCGGGCTCGTGTCTTTTGCCGAAACTGGGAATCTCGGGCACCCACAATGGAGGAGGAGGAATCCTTTTGTCCTGGAACTGTCACAATCAATTCAAAGGGTACCTTGAGCAACAAGAGTGCCCAGGCCACGGATCGGAAGGGCTGTGACAAGGGAACTCCATACAAACGCACCCGAGGACCACCACACGACGGCTGTTGTGGAGGAACCGTGGTGAAGGATCGATTCCAGCCGATGGAACCAGGACGTTGTAGCAGGGGACGAGTCAGGCCTCCTCTTGCGATCCTTCTATTAGTGTTCATTGTGGACCTGGTTGTGGTGGTACTAATTCGTGCTGCTGCCGTGCGCCAAGAAGACGACACTGTCATGGTCGAGAGAACATATGACATCAGGGCTGTGTCAAATTCAATTTTTAATCTATTCCCAAATTCAGTAGTGGAATAGATAGATAGGAGTAGATATATTCCTACCTAGCGAATAAATAGATACTCCTACCATAGATAGATTGTCACTGAACTAGAAATATATTTAAAAATAGATTTATTCACTTAATATTCGAATATTTAGGAATAGATTGGGGGTTAGGGTTAAGGTTAGGGCACAGCTCTATCAGATTCTCCCGTGCCTACATTGCTACCCCACCAAATTAGGGATAACCCTAACCCTAAATATATTTCAGATAAATTTTAATTTTTGTCAAGGAAAAATAACTAAATTTATTCAATTTAATAGAAAATATATATGCATAAATTGAATAGTGCACAGCCCTGTATGACATGTGACGCCTCTAGAGCTATAGACTAATAGCTAGAGGTAAGCTAAGGTGATAGCCGTCCTATCCCTTACTCCTATCCTTTTTGCTACCTGTCGATTATCGGTATCTCCTCAGGAACACTCGGAATTATGTCGTTGGGGACATATAGACTCGATTGCTAGGAGACACTTCTTGTCCTCTAGCTATTCAGGCTTAGAGCTCTCTAGTCTAGTTCGGTTCGTGACGTTGTCCGGAAGGGACAAATGGGGCAATATAACTGGACATGGATACTTATCGCGATTTTCTGTACACGACCAACTCAACGGAGAAATGTTAGTCCTGTAGCGATGGGCGTGACAGGGTCTGATCGATACTTTTGATCCCGTATGTGCGGACTTGAAAATTTGATCGCTAAGTACTCCAGAAGATACGATCCGTTCAGAAAAATTCTACTGTAGAATAGTACAATATATGACAAGTTGGGGAGCCGGGGGATGTCGATTCGTATTAACATGACCTGCGGGAAACACAAAACTGAACTTGACAATCAGCGATTGAACTGGACAACTGGACAACTGGACAAATCGAACTGGACAACTGGACAACTGGACAACGAACTGGACAACTGGACAACTGGACAACTGGACAACTGGACAACTGGACAACTGGACAACTGGACAACTCGACAACTCGACAACTCGACAACTCGACAACTGGACAAAGATTACGAACAACTGTACAAAAGACTACGAAGACAAACTAGAGGAATGGCACAACAATCAACCAATTTACTTTAAGAGCTACGGGTCTGATCTTTGGCTCGCTTGGTGGCTAGTTTCTGGGCCCGCTTCATTTCAAGGAAACAGATAAACTTCTGGCGTTTGATCTCTTGGTAGAGATGATGACGGAACAAACGCATCGGAAACTCCTGGTACTCAGGGCGGCTGAGGTAGAGCAGGCCAACATGCATGCGTTCATAAACTCGGTTGAAGACATCTTGTTCCAGAAAATTCTGTGCATCAGAGCCGTTCCAGAATGGACGGCCGAAGGCGTTGCGACAGAGAGGAGGATGCATGGCAAGGTCGTGACGGAGGGCGATTTCCTCACGTGAGGAACATTGTTTCTTGATAGCTACTTGTTTCTGGTGGTCCCTGAGACGGAGAAGAAACTGCTCCTTGACCACTTTCTCGGACACAACAGTTTCATGATCCTTGTACTTGCTCCAAACATCTTCGGCCGTGACTCCAATTGCATGCGTGAGTGGAATGCCACCGCTTTCCAACTCAGAAACGATGAGAGCTCGAGTTGCGCTCTTGCGCCAGGGAATCCAACCTTCCTTTCCAATCGGTGCCATCTTAGAAGTTATGAGCGATAAGATGATAGTAGAAACAGTTTGATTGCCATGTCAATGCTCTTTCATTGATAGAATAGCGTCAAACAAGACCCACCCTTGACGGGAAGCTGCTTCCCGCGAACAGTCGCTTCGCTGTGATGTATGCCATGCAACGCACGGCACGAATGGATAGCAATGCGTATCAACGGCCAAAATGTACCTATGATTGCGTAGAGGTATGAATAAGGACGGCGCCAAAAAGGATGGCGCCAAAATGCTCCACAGCAACGCAGTACCAATGCCTAAGATGTACCTATGATTGCGTATACGTAGGAATGAAAATAAGACTAATGTTGCTTTTGACAGGTCTACGAGTAGTTTGTTGCTTTGCAAAGAAAGGCTCACAACCTCTCATAATGCCGAATCCCTCATTCTTATCGAACGAGCAGGTGAAAACTCTCTTGCAAGACATCGAGAGCATCCCATCCAAGCCTCGAGCCGAAGTCTTCTTTTCCGACATCGTGGGAGGAGCCTCGTCAAGTGACAAGTACGGCTCTGGGAAGATCTTCCGCCGCTTTCAAAAGCGCTGTTCGTCACTTACCAAGCTTGACATTGAGAAGTACAAGAAGCTCCTGGACGAGTACAAGATCACCCCCAGTGAGCGGACCCTTGCTGAGTGGAACACTCGGATCCTCAGCAACTTTGGCACCAACAGAGAGGCGTTCGCTGCTTACAGTGGCCCAGCAAGTTCCGGCACCACGACGAGCAGCGTTGACGACGTCGATTTCGAAGACCTCGCGGTGGACGACGAGGCATCCGAGGAGGAGGAACAAAACATCGACGATTTCGCGTTGATTGGTGGATTTACGAACTTGTCCGTTGCCTCTGAACCGCGCGTCCAGGCAAGCAAGCACAAGCTTGACGAAGGCGCAGGCGCAGGAGACATCAAAATACATCGCCCGCCCAGCAAGGTCCAGTCAACCGGCGCAACATCTGCACGGTTCCATACGCCGCCGCGTGCAACTTCGAAGAGAGCCGTTGCATTCGGAGGAGACCTTCCCTCCTTTGCAACTCCACCGCGGTTCTCCAGCTTTCAATCTCCATCTCCTGAGCCACAAGGCATCCAACTTGCACCTCCTTCCTTCGTCCTCCCTGACCAAGCCTCAGTCCCAGCTCCCATCACAGCCGTTCCCATCATGTCGTCCTCGACCGACAGCAGCAGCGGAAACTCTGGCGAAATGACCGAGTTCCCTTTGGGCACCATCCAAAACCCGAAGATTGTCAACATCTCATTTGACTACCCCGATTCTCATGAGGTGATGGTCTTCCGAGTGCCTGGCGTTGTGTATCACAAACACGAACGCACCGTCTACATCATCCGAATGAAAGTCGAGCCACTGGATATCGACAAGTACAGCGCAAGGATTGCCACTGGTTTCCCTGGCTTGGAGAGACGTGCCATCTTGATTGAAGGTCCGTGGCGTGATTCGATGGATGATGATGTTGATCAGTTTTTGTCGCGTTTTGAAGACGCAGAGTTCACCGGAGACAACTCGAAGAATGTCAGCAACCGGCTGCATTCAACATTCATGAAGAGCAAGCTCAACAAGGCATGCAGTAGCAAGAATTGGCTTGGAATTTTCCCCGAGGGCGTTGAGTTAGACAACTCAGTGATTCACCCTGGGGACAACATCAACATGACGAGGAAGACGGCGCCAATGAAAAAACAGAGTGGGCGCACCTCATTTTTTTCTGTCTATGTTTATTGGATGGTCTCTGACAGCAAGTCTGTCCCAGTTGGTGGATCCTCTGATGGTGGTGTGACTGATGTCAACTCTCTCTTTGCATCCCTTTGAGCTTTAGTACTGAGTAACGAAGAAGAAGAAAGCGAATCCTTTTCTGTTATATGCCACGTGGTACAGAGAAGTAGTCATAATATGCATCAAGATGATAACTATTTTTAGGATCGTTTGTTATTGGTTATTGGTTATTTTGCCATGTTAGACCTACTCTCTAGATGTTAAACAACGTAGAACCATTCATGATTTGATACTGGACAAGGACACAAACCGCTTCGAAAGCTGCCTGATGGTTGTCCAGGGAGTGGCGGTATGTGTCAGACAGAATGCGGAAGTTCTTGATCCTTCCATTGAATGTCTCATGCCTGCATCGGCAACGAGACTTGAACTTTGCTAGTTCCGTACTGTCGGTGGCTCTGGGCGTTGCCAATTTGTGGACCTCATCTTCCCTAGAGGAAACGTATCCTCGGTCAGCGATCGCCATCTTGCCATCTGCCAAGCGATCCTTAAGCCCGTTTCGAAAGATGGTCAGGTCATGACAGCCTGCCTTGTACGGGCCATTGATCCAGACAAGCCGACCCCAAAATACACTCACTGCCAACTCGTACTTCAGCCCACCATGCGCAAATTTCTTGGAAAAGAATTGTCGGTCATGCGGAAAGGTTTCATGCATCGGTTCCCATGTCTTCATGTCCACCCCATCAACTGTAACAACATACACTTCACGGTTCGGGTCGTCATGTGATTGAGGCCAAATGATGACTTTGGCTTTCAGGCCTTGGATCTTACGGACCCACTGCCACACTGCCTCACCCCGGGAATATTTCTCATTTTGGTGAAACATGGTTGCAATGATATGCGCATTTTTTGGGTAAGTGAACAGAAAATACATCGCAACAAAGAACCTCTTCAATCCTTTCTCTGTCTTCTCACTGTCGTTGAGCTTGGAACTTGCGATGTCGGTTGTGGTAAGATCATACCACACATGTGCAACCACCAGGGGCGACGAACCATAGTGTGAGCGAAAGACCTTCTCCTGCTTTGCGGGGGACATCTTCATGACAGAATCGTATGAAAAGCCCAAAAGCTTGATGCCATGTTGCATCATATCATCAGGAAGCAAGAGTCTCATTTTCGTGTTCGGCAAAGCTTATGATCCTACGAGTACAAAAGACAGGAGAGGCAAGTAGATGAAAAGGCGAGCCTGTAAAGTAGAAAGTGAACCAATAAAGTAGATGAAGAGCGAGCACATACTAAAGCATTTGAATCCATAGAAGTTGTGACTAATAGGAGACTTAAATCTACGTTGTTGGGGATGTCACTTCCCGCGGGGCACCCTTCGACTGGACGCAGGCCGAATGAACAGCGAGACTCTTTGTCTCAAATCTTTCTACTCTTCTCGGACCCTCTTTCTTGCTTTGATTGTTGCGTTCAAATCTTTCCACTCTTCTCGGACCCTCTTTCTTGCTTTGATTGTTGCGTCTTTACTTGTTGTTCCACTCAGGCAATTGGTTGATTGTGACGGCCGAAGGCGTTGCGACAGAGAGGAGGATGCATGGCAAGGTCGTGACGGAGGGCGATTTCCTCACGTGAGGAACATTGTTTCTTGATAGCTACTTGTTTCTGGTGGTCCCTGAGACGGAGAAGAAACTGCTCCTTGACCACTTTCTCGGACACAACAGTTTCATGATCCTTGTACTTGCTCCAAACATCTTCGGCCGTGACTCCAATTGCATGCGTGAGTGGAATGCCACCGCTTTCCAACTCAGAAACGATGAGAGCTCGAGTTGCGCTCTTGCGCCAGGGAATCCAACCTTCCTTTCCAATCGGTGCCATCTTAGAAGTTATGAGCGATAAGATGATAGTAGAAACAGTTTGATTGCCATGTCAATGCTCTTTCATTGATAGAATAGCGTCAAACAAGACCCACCCTTGACGGGAAGCTGCTTCCCGCGAACAGTCGCTTCGCTGTGATGTATGCCATGCAACGCACGGCACGAATGGATAGCAATGCGTATCAACGGCCAAAATGTACCTATGATTGCGTAGAGGTATGAATAAGGACGGCGCCAAAAAGGATGGCGCCAAAATGCTCCACAGCAACGCAGTACCAATGCCTAAGATGTACCTATGATTGCGTATACGTAGGAATGAAAATAAGACTAATGTTGCTTTTGACAGGTCTACGAGTAGTTTGTTGCTTTGCAAAGAAAGGCTCACAACCTCTCATAATGCCGAATCCCTCATTCTTATCGAACGAGCAGGTGAAAACTCTCTTGCAAGACATCGAGAGCATCCCATCCAAGCCTCGAGCCGAAGTCTTCTTTTCCGACATCGTGGGAGGAGCCTCGTCAAGTGACAAGTACGGCTCTGGGAAGATCTTCCGCCGCTTTCAAAAGCGCTGTTCGTCACTTACCAAGCTTGACATTGAGAAGTACAAGAAGCTCCTGGACGAGTACAAGATCACCCCCAGTGAGCGGACCCTTGCTGAGTGGAACACTCGGATCCTCAGCAACTTTGGCACCAACAGAGAGGCGTTCGCTGCTTACAGTGGCCCAGCAAGTTCCGGCACCACGACGAGCAGCGTTGACGACGTCGATTTCGAAGACCTCGCGGTGGACGACGAGGCATCCGAGGAGGAGGAACAAAACATCGACGATTTCGCGTTGATTGGTGGATTTACGAACTTGTCCGTTGCCTCTGAACCGCGCGTCCAGGCAAGCAAGCACAAGCTTGACGAAGGCGCAGGCGCAGGAGACATCAAAATACATCGCCCGCCCAGCAAGGTCCAGTCAACCGGCGCAACATCTGCACGGTTCCATACGCCGCCGCGTGCAACTTCGAAGAGAGCCGTTGCATTCGGAGGAGACCTTCCCTCCTTTGCAACTCCACCGCGGTTCTCCAGCTTTCAATCTCCATCTCCTGAGCCACAAGGCATCCAACTTGCACCTCCTTCCTTCGTCCTCCCTGACCAAGCCTCAGTCCCAGCTCCCATCACAGCCGTTCCCATCATGTCGTCCTCGACCGACAGCAGCAGCGGAAACTCTGGCGAAATGACCGAGTTCCCTTTGGGCACCATCCAAAACCCGAAGATTGTCAACATCTCATTTGACTACCCCGATTCTCATGAGGTGATGGTCTTCCGAGTGCCTGGCGTTGTGTATCACAAACACGAACGCACCGTCTACATCATCCGAATGAAAGTCGAGCCACTGGATATCGACAAGTACAGCGCAAGGATTGCCACTGGTTTCCCTGGCTTGGAGAGACGTGCCATCTTGATTGAAGGTCCGTGGCGTGATTCGATGGATGATGATGTTGATCAGTTTTTGTCGCGTTTTGAAGACGCAGAGTTCACCGGAGACAACTCGAAGAATGTCAGCAACCGGCTGCATTCAACATTCATGAAGAGCAAGCTCAACAAGGCATGCAGTAGCAAGAATTGGCTTGGAATTTTCCCCGAGGGCGTTGAGTTAGACAACTCAGTGATTCACCCTGGGGACAACATCAACATGACGAGGAAGACGGCGCCAATGAAAAAACAGAGTGGGCGCACCTCATTTTTTTCTGTCTATGTTTATTGGATGGTCTCTGACAGCAAGTCTGTCCCAGTTGGTGGATCCTCTGATGGTGGTGTGACTGATGTCAACTCTCTCTTTGCATCCCTTTGAGCTTTAGTACTGAGTAACGAAGAAGAAGAAAGCGAATCCTTTTCTGTTATATGCCACGTGGTACAGAGAAGTAGTCATAATATGCATCAAGATGATAACTATTTTTAGGATCGTTTGTTATTGGTTATTGGTTATTTTGCCATGTTAGACCTACTCTCTAGATGTTAAACAACGTAGAACCATTCATGATTTGATACTGGACAAGGACACAAACCGCTTCGAAAGCTGCCTGATGGTTGTCCAGGGAGTGGCGGTATGTGTCAGACAGAATGCGGAAGTTCTTGATCCTTCCATTGAATGTCTCATGCCTGCATCGGCAACGAGACTTGAACTTTGCTAGTTCCGTACTGTCGGTGGCTCTGGGCGTTGCCAATTTGTGGACCTCATCTTCCCTAGAGGAAACGTATCCTCGGTCAGCGATCGCCATCTTGCCATCTGCCAAGCGATCCTTAAGCCCGTTTCGAAAGATGGTCAGGTCATGACAGCCTGCCTTGTACGGGCCATTGATCCAGACAAGCCGACCCCAAAATACACTCACTGCCAACTCGTACTTCAGCCCACCATGCGCAAATTTCTTGGAAAAGAATTGTCGGTCATGCGGAAAGGTTTCATGCATCGGTTCCCATGTCTTCATGTCCACCCCATCAACTGTAACAACATACACTTCACGGTTCGGGTCGTCATGTGATTGAGGCCAAATGATGACTTTGGCTTTCAGGCCTTGGATCTTACGGACCCACTGCCACACTGCCTCACCCCGGGAATATTTCTCATTTTGGTGAAACATGGTTGCAATGATATGCGCATTTTTTGGGTAAGTGAACAGAAAATACATCGCAACAAAGAACCTCTTCAATCCTTTCTCTGTCTTCTCACTGTCGTTGAGCTTGGAACTTGCGATGTCGGTTGTGGTAAGATCATACCACACATGTGCAACCACCAGGGGCGACGAACCATAGTGTGAGCGAAAGACCTTCTCCTGCTTTGCGGGGGACATCTTCATGACAGAATCGTATGAAAAGCCCAAAAGCTTGATGCCATGTTGCATCATATCATCAGGAAGCAAGAGTCTCATTTTCGTGTTCGGCAAAGCTTATGATCCTACGAGTACAAAAGACAGGAGAGGCAAGTAGATGAAAAGGCGAGCCTGTAAAGTAGAAAGTGAACCAATAAAGTAGATGAAGAGCGAGCACATACTAAAGCATTTGAATCCATAGAAGTTGTGACTAATAGGAGACTTAAATCTACGTTGTTGGGGATGTCACTTCCCGCGGGGCACCCTTCGACTGGACGCAGGCCGAATGAACAGCGAGACTCTTTGTCTCAAATCTTTCTACTCTTCTCGGACCCTCTTTCTTGCTTTGATTGTTGCGTTCAAATCTTTCCACTCTTCTCGGACCCTCTTTCTTGCTTTGATTGTTGCGTCTTTACTTGTTGTTCCACTCAGGCAATTGGTTGATTGTTGAATCATGGACGGTCGAGGCGAACCTATCCGCTTCATTGGCGGCACGTTTGTCGGAAGTAAAGGTTGGCTGAACACACAACGCTCAGCAACCAAATGCATGCTTCCCGTCATTATCGACATGGGCGAGGGTGCCGTCAAATATACCCTTGTTTCCAAGGAGAGTGTGGCTCTTGAGAGCACGATCAAGCCTCCCCGATGCGTTGAAGAAGCCATCTTGCAACAGCACCTTGACCTTGAAAAAAAGCTTAACCACCTTGTCAAGCAGTTCGCTCAGTGTGGGCTTCAGAGCCCCGACCAGATGACCGCCCTCTTCAAGCTCCGACTTCAGCGTGCCATCGACAAACAGCGAAACAAGGGCTCAAAGGCTTGGTTTCGCCCTGTTGTGTTCGACTCTGATCAGATGTCTTCCTCCGGCTGACTCGTACCTGCCACTCGTACCTGATCACCAAAACCCATAGGTAGAACTAATTCTCCATAGTAAAATCCTGGTTGATTGTTGGGTTATTTGTTTGTTGCGTCCTTGATTGTTAGTTCGTTCGTTGGCTTGTTTGTTGTGTCCTTCTATTGTTGCATCGTTTATCCAGTTGTCCAGTTGTCCAGTTGTCCAGTTGTCCAGTTGTCCAGTTGTCCAGTTGTCCAGTTGTCCAGTTGTCCAGTTGTCCAGTTGTCCAGTTCGTTGTCCAGTTGTCCAGTTGTCCAGTTCGATTTGTCCAGTTGTCCAGTTGTCCAGTTCGATCGCTGATTGGTTTGTGATTCCCGTAGGCGATATTAACAGGAACGGACATCCCCCGGCTCTCCGGGATCTCGGTGCTCTATGGTAGTGTATTTACTTCCAGTACATTCTCTTCTTCAACGGACCGCAGGAATCGCTACTTAGGGATATTATTTTGTCTGGGCACATACGGGATTGAAAATGTTAAATCAATTATGTCACGCTGTCCACTACAAGACTAAAAATTCTCCGTTGAGGAGATGTTGTCCAAATATGTACTCGTGTCCAGATGTATTGCCCTTTTCTACCCTACAGGACTACCCACTAAAGCCTACAAGACAATCGAGACTAGAGCGTCGCCAGCTAGAGGACGAGAAGTGTCTCCTAGCAATCGAGGCTATGTGTCCCCAACTACAAAGTTCCGAGTGTTCCAGGACTCAGGACCTTTTGAACACCAGGTAGGGGATGGGGGGTCCACAGCCTGTTTATCAATTCAATCTGTTTAACTCCCTCCTCCTTCAATGAACTGTTTGTCTTGAATGGGACTCATCCATCGCACTACCTAGATTGATCAGAATAACCTAATCCGCTGTGCACACCAAACAGTGTTTCCAAGATTGCTCACCTGCAACTTCATTGTCCGCCACAACAAGGTTGATATCTTGTGCCCTTACATGGGCAACTAACGCCTCGCTCGGGAGGCCGACACCGACAACAGTCACCATATACACCATCCGGATCCAGTGGAAAAGTCACTGTCACAGCGAAACATTCCAATCAGCACGACATTGATGAGTATGCATATGAGAGTCTTTGGATTCGAGCACGTTCCCCACAGAAATATCTTCCAAGAAAACCGTTTACAGTACAAAAGGGAACCAGGCATGATTCTCATGGAACGCGATTGAATCCTTGGGGTTATCCAAAATTTCAACGCGATTCAAGTCCTACATATCCCCCCAAAATTTCAATCAATAGACACACCAATTCGAACGCGACTGGCCTGAAGGATGCAGGCAGTCACAGTGACCCAAAGACAAGAAAGAGAATGAGGTGTCGGGGATAGAAAGATCCATTCGCGCAGAAAAGGATATAGCCAGAATGTGCAGCATTCTGTGCTCATAAAACTTGAATCCTTCAGATTTCCATCAACAGAAGACGAACACTAATCAAGTGAGCAAACAAAAAGATGACTTTGGAGAAAAGTAACATGTGAGTCGAACCAAGGAGCAGAGTTATTGTTGTCAATCGAGAAGATACTCCTTCCTTACCCATTTTGTCGTTGTTTCGTCGGCTCCAGTTTGATGGGCTGTGAAGTGATTGAGGAGGCCCTGACTACTACAAAGGGTGGTGTTGGTGCGGCACCTCCTCCGGGATGGTACTGTCAATATTGTGGTGCCTACAATGGGTAGCTTGGACCTTGTCGTAACTGTGGATGCGGTTAGTCAGAAGGGCTCCCGTTGGCACGGTCATCAGTGGTTGTTTCTATCAATTGCGTGTTGTTGTCACCAGGTAAACGCAGGAACTTTGAGCGCAAGGCACAGCACAACTCGAGCACTCTTCAAAAAACTCCATACTTAGTTAAGAGCCACTTGTTTGATCGCAACATAGTTCTTCACATGTTTCAAGCCTGGAATATTTTTCTGACTTGTAGCAGTACCAAATAGTGCCTTGGCCCGTAAGTTCGCCAAGCTATGGTGGACGAATTCCACGGTTGAGAGCTCTGAAGAGGGAGATGTCCCTGAGAGTCTCAGATCACGTAACAGTGCAATGGGCCGACAGCGACACGTAAACATGCAACCGACTGTCATTCGAACTGGGACCACCAAAGCTTGAGCGCTCTTTGCATATCCGGAATATCTCTTACACCATCTTTCGGCGTATACGTGAATAGTTTCCCGCGCTGTCGATAGTGCTGGAGGATGGGTTCTTCATGCTCTCGGTGTATCCGTAAGCGTCCCATGACAATTTCTGCATCGGAGTCATCTTTGCGTTGCGTCCACCAAGACAAGCCTGCACTATCATTCGTCCCCGGCTCTTGGTGGTTCATGGAAGAACTCAAATCGGGAAACTCTATCAGGGTGGGTTCACAGACCTTTCCAAAGTGACGAATGCACTCTTGATCTTGTTTTCCCTGTGCGTTGGGCACAATGGCTGGTAAATCAAACTCATCCCAGTCGACAGTTGCCACATTAAACGATCGGTGACAAACCGAACACACTCGCCTTCCCAACATTTTGGCCTCACAAACCGAATCGGGAACATCCACGTGTATCGCTGCTTGTATTTGGAGTTCTTTCGGCCATTGTTGCTCCATCAGCGCAATTTGCAATGACGTCCGGGGAAACCCATCCACAATCACTCCTCCTCCTCCTGTACCCATCTGTGTTGAACTAGTCTTCTCGGCAGCGGGAGGCGATGCCGTTGATGATTCTGATTTCGGAGAAGCTGAGTCTTGACGGTCTGTTCCTTTTGATTGAGAGATAAAGTCGAGAAGTACATCACAAACGTTTTGACAGTCAATCAAGTTCCCAGAATCCAAAAGATTTGGATCAATCAGACTGGACTTTCGCAAGACAGAGGAAACCGTCACGACGGTGAAGCCAAGGCACTCTGCTAGAGGCTTCCCATAAAACCCCTTCCCGCTTCCGGGTGGGCCAAGTACTGCCATGTTTCTCATCATCGTCATCTGTTATCATTCAAGCTGCCAATCAATGGATCTTTGAGAATCTTTCGCAAACGTGTGCGCCCATCATGCTGCCAAGCTGAGTCGTGCTTTATACGCATTTCAATCGCATCTTTCATGAAACACTACCGTCGCTAATACCCGACGATCCAACCTTTAAATCCCAAAAACCAAACTGCGATGATAGATCATTGTCGATTTGAATCCAAAGGTCGGCATTTTCAAACCTCTAGAAAACTGTTTGAGGAATCTTGAAAAGAAAAGCCCATGTACTCGTTATTGTGCCAAGTGCGCTTGGTTTAAGCTCCGTCTGTCGTCGGTCATCATTCATCGATTGGGACAAGCGTTTGCAAAGTGACCTGGTTGTCCACAGGCGTAACAAACATTTCCACCACCTCCTGTCCCATTCCTTCCACCAGCGCCTCGTCCACGACCCCGGCCTCCAGTGCCTCGTCCGCCAAATCGGGCGTTGGTATTGGTTGTCCGACCACCGCCACCTCGTCCTGCAAAGGACGACGATGACGACGCATTGGGACGGGTCGTCTGAACTTGACCTGGCTGTGGTAAGTTCATGTGGAATTCCTGTCGAAACTCGGCATCGCACAAGACACAAACCGAGGTTTCCCGTCCAAAGTGCGGAGGAACACTCCCAGGTTTCCATTGAATAGAAATCAGTCGGACCACAGAGCCATTGCGATTGTTGGTACATGAATGACAAATTGAACCAGCCGATACTGACTGATTCGAAGGCGGTTGGTTTTCATCATTGTTTCCAGAACCAGCGACGGATACCGATTGACATTGTTTGGGCAACCAAATGGTGTAGGGACAACGTCGACCTCGATCGGATTGGTAACGATTGCAGGACAAGACAAACCCTCGAGATGTTCGTCTCAACGTTACCTGTGCTGGTTGTTGTTGTTGGTTGATGGCACCGTTGGAACAAAATGGACAAGCAAAGACAGGAGTTTCTCCTCCGACAATGGCGCTCGAGAGAGAACATGCGGTATTTTGACATTCAAAGCACTTGAACTGTTGTCCACCCGAGGCACCACCGTATTCGGCGGGCGGATTCGAAAAGCATTTGGGACAAAGGGTATATCCATTACCTTCGTAGCCCTCCCCCCGTTGCATTTGTACCACTTGAAATTGACAAATCGGACAAATGGTGGGTGCCCCAGTGCCAGTTGTGGTATGCGGTTGTGGAACGCCAGAACGTGGTAGTGGCCAGCCGACACTGCAAGTCGAACAGAACAAGAGTGCTTTTCGTCGATGGTTGCCATTGCCTCGACCACCACCACCATGTTGCTGCTTGAGCATCATGGGAGTCTGACATGTGCCACAGAGAGAAAATTGGTTCTGAATCACATTCCATGTTTGATTATTGGCCCCGACTCGAGGAAAATGCTGAGCCATGGCCGCATCTAATTTGTGTGCTTCTGCCACTGCCGTTTGGAAGGTTTGCTTCATTTTGGACAGGAGGGGAACCAGAACTTGTTGTTTGGCCTTTCGACCTGCTGCAACGTGGTTACACTCGGCCTCCATTTCTCGTCGCAAATCTGGTTTGTTGAGTTGATATCCCATGGTATTGTATCCTTGAATGAGGGCAATGCCCAGAGGCGTGGGAAAAAACTTTTGGCTGGCATCCTTAATGGCATACTCACGATCTTGAATAGTGGCAATGTGAGTGGCAATGGTAGCATCGGTCCCAATGCCGTTGCGATCCATGAGAGAGATGAGTTCCACTTCGGACAGAGGCAGCGGTGGAGTGGTACTGCCTTGTTTGAGAATGAGCGAATGGGGAGTAATGCGACTTCCTACTTGCACATTGGGCAATTCTCCTTGTCCAGTGCTCCACCGTTCCCAGGGTTGATAAATTTCCAACCAATTGTGTTCGAGAATCATGAGACCCTTGGCCGTAAACTCTTCCATGGTACCAGCGGCTTCTTCACACAATCGTACGGTAAGAGTGGTTTCTTTTCCCATGGCATCCCGCGAACAACAAGCCAAGTAGTGCTTAACAACCAAGGTGTAGACACCGCGTTGTGTACTATCGGAAATAGAGTTGGGATCTACCGCCTTGCAGGGTGTAATGGGAGGATGTGCCTGGTCGTCATGTTGTCCCGCGCGAGGATTTTGAAAGTGCCCATTCAACAACTTTTGCGCATACTCGGAAAATTCTGGATGCCCATTCCCCAGACTGGCAAACTGTTGAATCAGAGGATGGTGCTGAAATTCGGGACGGAATCGTTCCGTTTCGGTACGAGGATAACTAATATAGCCTTGTTGATAAAGTTCTTCGGCGGCCGCCATAAGTTGTTCACTCCCAATGCGCAAATAACGACTGGCCCGTTTCTGGAGTTCTACCGTAGCCAAGGGCACAGGCCGCCATTTGTTTTGGGGTCGGCCTTGCATCGACACCACAGTCGCTGGACCCGCATCGAGACAACTTTCGTACAAGGCCGTGGCCAAGGTTTGGTCGTACAAGCGACCACGTTTCCAATTGAAATGAATCGGACGGGCATTGTTGCGATGATTGTTTTGGTTGTTACCACTTTCCTGGTGGGTTTCCCCACAAATAAGACTGAGTTCAATGGTCCAGAATTGATGGGGCACAAAGGTTTGGATCCGAGCCCATCGTTCGACGACAAAGCCCAAGGTAGGAAATTGACAAGGTCCATAGGACACAACTGTGGACTGACCACTCCCATTGGCTTGATCTTGGGAAAAATCAAACTTTTGTTGCAATCGCAAGGTTTGAAATCGTGTAAAGGCGGCACCGACCCGCAAATCCAATTCACTTCGCAATTGGACGGCATCTACGAGAGCATCTTGGACGCGTCCCAGGGAATGAAGGGCGCGTTCAATTTCCGGTGCCAGGACAGTGGAAAATTTGGCTCGAAAAATGTGCCGTGGCGTCAACTGCCGCGAGGCTTGCAAGCACACGTGTCGGACTTCTTCCCCAATGGCTTCTCCTTCTCGATCGCAATCCAACCATAAAATCACATATTGAACTTGTTGCGATAAACGGGCAATCATGCGTTGCAAGGGTTCCATATCATTTCGATAAAAGGTTTCAATCGGAGCTTCAAACAGGGCCACGGGTTCACATTTTTGCCACCCATACAAGGCACTGTTAAAATCTTGCGAGGCCAAATGGCCACGGACCGAAGTCGTTATCATGGTATGAGGAGCGACTGTTCATCAAGCAGCAGCAAAGGTTCCACCAAAGAAGGGATGAAATGACGACAAAATCATGAGACAACAGTTCTGTTGTTCTCTCGCATCTCCGATTCCAATGGCACGTCCCCCTCCCAAAAGCCGTGTTGGATGGAATGCAAGACACGGAACAACACTTACCTGGAACACCTCGTTGCGCTTGTCCTTGTCCTTGCTGCTGTTGAATGGAAGGAAATTGGACTCGGTCGTGGGTAAAAATTTGAGACGATCCATCTCGTTGCATGCCCCGACTTTGAGCTCCCGGCATTCGACCAAACACTGTTTGGAGAGCTCGAGCCACCGATGGCTTTTCGGCAACATTCAAGACCACCACCATGATTATGATGATGAAAATTTCCAGCAAGAACCAATCACCGTATCTTCTAAACAAAGATGCAACCCCCTCTTCTCAGATTCCTAGAACCGTGGTACTATTAGAATTAGAGATCATCGTGGCATCATTGTGGACATGAGGTGCTAAAAAATGACATACTCCGTCCGCGAAGGAGAGTGCGGAGGTGCGGAGGTGTTGCGCCATTTTCTCGGATGGACAGGCGCGCAATAGGTCGCAGAAAAGGTCCATGACAAACTTCTCTGCCTCAAACCCGATCGTGACTCAATTACAGTGAGACTACCGAAATAGACCTACAGTGAGTAGGTAGAAGTAGTCTTATCTATTCCGATTTCTGCAACTTTAGGGCTTGTTCATTGTGCGTTTCCAAATACTTTTTGACCAGGAACCCGACCAAACCCAACGACGCGAGAAAGTTGACGACACGCACGGGAAACGGCCACCCTCCTTCGAGGGCGGCGTAGGTGCCCAGCATCCAGTTGGTGACACAGCTGGCGTGCGCCCCCATCAAGCACCCCACAATCGACAGGAAGAGGAAAAATGGCTCGGCCATGAAACGATCCAAAACCTTGTCGTACCCTCCGTGCGTCCAGCTGTATCCATGAAAGACAAGGACGGCGTAGGTAGTCCAAATGCGATTTTCGTGCAATATACTGGTCGTCGTGGAAGGGCCCGTCTCGTGCATGAACTGTTCGAACACATGCTGGAGGCACAGGCCAATCAAAAGGTAGCCGTAGTGATCTTTCTGAAACAAGTCAGGGCGTTGTGTGCCATAGTACAAGATGGCCCAGCCCAATGAAACAATATTGCAATAATGCGCAAACCTTTCAAAGAGCATCACGTTCTTGTCGCTTGCGCCCATGTCGGGAAACGGTCCTGACTCGGGGAGCAGGAACCTACCACCAAAGACATGAAGATGTCACAAAAGAGTATGGAAAGATGTCGTAATAGATAGACAAGGACTGAAATGTGAGTAACCTCGATCGTCGGTAACTCTCTTTTCACTCGTTCTTGCTTAACACTGGACCAGGATGGGTCCGGAAATCGTCGACATGAGTCCGAACATGATCGTCGCGGGCAAGGAATCGATAGACAACATCGTCGGCTTTTTTTTTGCAGGAAGATTTGGAATTGGGATTTTTTGGGGCTACCCGTAGCCCGTAGGCATCGTAGCCGGCGGAAAAGCAGAACAGAGAACAGTCTCAAAGAACAGAACAGCCCACAGCCCGCGAATTGCGAGGGCTTCCACCTTCCACGTCACATTCATGACTCAAAGTATCGAGACTGAACAATCAGAGACTCTATCATTTTTTGATCATGTTTGGCGAAAGGTTTTGGAAGAAATGAACAACAAATTGATTCGCTGGGTTCTTACTGATTCTTTGAGGAATGCCCTCTCTCTGTCGTTGATTAGGCCCGATGTATGTTTGGCAGCAAAAGGTGTGGAAGAAAGGAACAACAAATTGAAAATATTGGTTCGCTTGGTTCTTACTGATTCTTTCAGGAATGGATCTCATCTGGGCCTTTTTTGATATGTTCAAGGAGACACATGAACGAGAACTCCTTTGAAATGTTTAGTTTCCTCGTCATCTCAATGCGATACGATCCCAAGACAGTCCCCAACTTTCCAACAAAACTCGAAGGTGCGCACCTCTCTGATGAAGCACAGCGTCGATCTGAAGGTCCAGGCAGCTGTATGTATAAAAACAATCTTAAAAGGAACGTGAGGGAAACACAATTAGTTGCTCCCTTGTTGTTTCTACATCTGCTGTTCCAGGTTGGAAACACTGCCGTTCGGATCCCGTTGCATCATCGTCAAAAGTCCACCCAGAAAAAACAATTGTGGGGCGAGAAGGATGTGACTTGCGACAAAGCGTTGTGTCCATGACCAATCCATGGGGACGCAGGAACCGTTCCTCATTCTCACCACGAAAAGACTACCTTGGCCAACATGGCGAGAATGACAGCACCGACGGCAGAGCCAAAGACACCAATCTTGATGAGAGCGCTGCGTACCGCTGCCTTGTGTTGTTGGAGCATATCTGTTGGAAAGACTCGTCGATCTGGTTGGACCTTGGCCAAAAGGGCTCCCCACGATGTTGCCGACATGGGAGACGCATCGTCCTTGTCTACAGTTATGGCCGTCAGAGTCGACCGTGCCGCATTGGGATATCCAAGTGATTCTATACAGAGAGCGGCAATGTCGGCATACCGTATTTTGGAAACCTTCAAATCACCGCCGTCATCCGCCAATGTCAATCTGTAGCTGTCGTTTGTGCCATCCAACGGTCCTTGTTCACTCATGATACCTGGTCGAATAATGGTATATTCGATATCACTTTGATTGCGCAGGGCCAATTCTCCTTGATAATTCCATGCTTTGGCCATACTTCCCAACATGTTGATAGCCACACTGAAAAATGACGTAGGATCTTCGCCCTTGCCCGTAATTCGAACGACTCTCTTGCAGGGTGTCCCCTTGGCAGCGTTGAGAATGTTGATGACACCTTGATAATTAATCTGCTTTGCGTGTGTCGGATCGTCTTCTACCGGTTTCCACATATCACTCAATTTACTTCGACGAGTGGATCCATAGACAGCCAAACAAGCGTCACAATCTTTCAACAATTCTTGCAAGGCACTGACATTGCCGACATCACCCGACACAAGTTCCACACCCTTGTTCGATTTCAGATAGGCAATCAATTCTGTCCGCGATTTTTTCATCAATGGCGAATCTTCCTCGTCATTTGATGATGATTGTTCGACGGGTTGGTCCAATCCGTTGCGTATCAAAAGCTTGCAAGAGATTCCCCGGTCCACGAGCTGTTGGACCGTTGTTCGACCCAACCGTCCCGTCGCTCCAATCACTGCCACCTTGTTCACGTTCGACGGAAGAGGCGTGCTCAATCCAGATGCTACCATGGTGATAACAATCCATATACCAAAGAAAACAAGCAGCTTCATTCTCGTTTGATTCACTTCACACAAGATCGAGAATCGCGATCTCTGTTTGATGGTGCCGAGTAGCGTGGGTGGTGGTGTGGTGAGTGGTGAGGCACGTTCCCCCCTTTTTCCGTCGCCCATTACTCCCAAGCAAGGTCGCATGTGTATCGTGTTTTTTGTCTCGAAATACTCTCAATTCAACCTACTACACAATCACTAATTCTCAGGACTCATACCCGCTGGGAGTGGGAGTAGTCTTCCGTCATGTTGGCTGGATCTTGGCTGAGTCTGAGGGCTGAGGTGTATCGATGCGATTCGGATTTTGGATCCTTCTTAAATCTTCGATCCTGTTCATATGCGGTCTTTTATCGTCTGTCCTTCGCTCCGGACCTCCAAACTCAACTACAACATCAACATGAATACTGCTTCATCTATGTGGGTTCTGGTCGAAATCCGAATTCCATCCTCACTCGTCCGACGAGAAACTTTGAGGAATAATGAATAATGGCACAGATGCGAATACCAAAGTGGCAAGGATGCGAACAGTGCAAAGTTGCTTGACGATTTTATTTGGTCTCACATTATCTGATGACTCATCCGATCATCAAGCCTCTCTTGGAACCAACCTCCTTGCCTTCCTATCACTTTATCAACCGACACCAAAGGAACCAGCTCACTGGCGTTTCCGCAATGAATCAACACGTCAAAGCCGCCTTTCTCATCCAAAAGTCGATCTACGATGCCACTGTCCTCATCTCTCAAAATGAATTATCCATTGCATCGGAACTCCTTGGCCGCATTACTTCCTCGCTCTCTGAGACTCGAAAGGCTTTAGCAAGTGGAAACAACTCAGACTCAACTGTATGGAGGATACCAACCGAGCTCATGTTCGTTCCAATGTCCAAGGATCAGTCAATTGCCTGTCCAGAGTGGGAAGACGAGTTCTTTGCTTACCCCTTCAGCTTCATTGGAAGCAATGTTGCGGAAATGATCACGGACCAGCTTCTGTCATGCTGCACTGCAGCCTGCCTATTCAATCTTGGTCTCTGTTCCCAACTCAGTGCTCGAAATGGCTGTGTCAACCCGACGCTTGCATTGAGAAATGCACGCTGTTTCTATGAGTACGCATGGATGAACCTCAAGGAATATGCCACGGACGCCACGGCACGAGGGAACAGCATTACCTTTTTGCTCATGGCCATTTGTACCAACTTGGCAAAATGTTGCTACGATCTCAGTGACTTGGAAGCATCCAACAGATGGCTCGCCTGCCTACAAGAGTTTGTCAAATATTGTTGGTTGCCAGAAGACGACATGGTATTGGAACTTGTGCACAACTTTTTCCTGATTACTTCGGCAACCAATTCGGGGTATATAGCAGCAGGAGCGGCATGACAAGATTTCATATGAGAATGAGCTGCGCCTTTTTATGTATCTTTATCAATTGTTTTGGAGGGGGACATGAAACCACATAACATGTTCCGTAAAGCAAGATGATAGAATGTATGGTTTCCTTTTCCTCCTCGCTCTTTGTCTTTAGTTAGGTACGACGTTTTGGCCATGTGATCTTGTGTTTGAAATGACATGGTGGAACATTCATCTAGTAGTGGCGCGGTGCATGTGGCCGTGCTGCAACGAGCCGATAATTAAAAAAACATGCAGCACTCGCTTTTTATTGCTTGTACATCTGTGATGTCCGTATCCAAGTGCTTCCGGACCATTCAAGAACTATCGATTTTGAAACATGCTAGACCAGTGTCATAATGAGAATCCAACCTCTCCCCACGTCCACGTCATGTACCATCACATCCGAACCTTCGAATTCCATGTTGCAGTTCCATGCAGTCTCCGTTCATTTTTTTGGTGGTGCACGGTCAAGATGGCCCAGTTTGTCAAAATGCGAATCATGGTTATGACCCATGGCTATGGGCTATGGGCAACGGCGTTTTTGGATGGGTATGGGTAGCCTCACAAAGTGAGGGAGGAGCTACCTCTATTGCCACAAATTGTTGCCCCCTCTATCATAGATCGTAGATGCATTCATGTCATCTGGGCCTGGTACTGAGATGACACAAGTTTGTAGGAGCCACTTGTATTTTATCAAGGACTCGATTAGAACTACCTGGGGAAGTTCTCTGATATGTCTGCTTGCTTGGTTATTTTTCTAGGTCGAAGCACATATGACCATTTTCCATTTTGGGTTCGCCGGTAGTCGTTGCATGATAATGTTGGTTCGGTCTTGTCCCATGTGTACCACCCATCGTACATCATTGCGGTTGCTCTGTTAAAATGAGGCACCTCTCTCGACTCTCGATAAGAAATGATATAGCCGTATCAAATAACAAGGAAACATGTACCGCTCTTGTGTATCTGTGGAGTCTCGGCAATTCGCATTGGTGTCATGGACACACACAATCGATGGAAACATACCAGATGCTAGCCAGAACGCCATTGTGGCAATGAGAATCCTCTGAACATGTTCGACCCACGTCATGCTGCAGCGTCGCATCCGAACCTTCGAGTTTCCCTTTGCGAATCCGTTCATGTCCACGTGGGTTGAGATGGATTGTGCGTTTCCAACGTAGACCGATCGAAGAGAGGCCAATGGTCTCAATGCGAATCTTCCGCATACGATAATCGAATTTTCTTGTATCCTCACAAAGTCAATCTTAGTCGCAAAACTTAACTCTACTATGTTGTTTCAGATAGCCACTAGAAGCCAATGCTACTACTACTACTACCACAGGAATCAAAATATCACAGAATACACAGTCCGCATACTCCTGCATTCTATACCATAACACGTTGAACGATTATATTGTTGGGCGTATCGTTTTTAATGGTGTACTCCTAGTAGTTTTCTCATCGGTATCATTCAGTATACAATAGAGGGTAATCCAGTCTGTTCTCTCGCTCTCTATCCACGCTGAGGACTTTGAATGTAAGGCCATTCCGAGTCTTGTGCTTCATGCAATGGAAGCTGCGCCTTCGATTCCGACACGGACAAACCCAAGATATCGTTCATACGACGGCCTTGTTCCAAGTATCGTGCAATATTGGACGAGTCCTCCGACCAGCGCAAACTGTCTCGTGCAAAGAGGGGTGCGGTGGATTCGTACACACGGACAAAATGTCCAATGAATCGTACATAGTAATCACAAAAGTTGGGAGCAGTGTCCATCAAGCCCGATTCTCGCATGGCCCAGAAATGCAAGCGCATCCAAACACGGCATTCATCCAATTTGAAATGCCGTCCCACCTCCCGCGACGGACGTTTGGGAGAATGCCAGGCCGCCACATGAGCCGACGAGCGATCATGTACCACGTGACGATGACCACCCGCCACACGAGCCGGTTCCAAGTTTCGCTCTTGACGATCTTGATCCCACACGGACGAGCCACTCAATTTTTGGTGAATCCACTTGGCGAACCGAGCACCATGTGGGTCCTCATGTGATCGAATAAACTTGTCCAATGTGTGATCTTGAAATGCCTTTTTGTAGAATAGAGTTGTCATGTGTTCCAAATCCTCCAACGAAACTTCAACCTGAATCAACCGCGCGGATCCTTCCGACACCATGTGTGTGCCACCTCGTCCGCCCATTTGCAACGGCACAAAGTTGGTGACACCACGCACTGCTGACTTCAAGGAAGTGGCTGTCGCACCATCTTCCGTACGAGATAAAGACTTGCCAGTGTGATTCGACGTCGAATGGATGACAGACTCTTGCGTTAAATCGGCGTCGCCTTCCGTCAGGTGCTGGACTTGTTGTTGAATTTGACTTCGTTCGCATTCAAACTTTGTACTTCAAAACTTTGTTGCTGCGTCATTTTGGTTTTTGTTTGCTTGTGTTTCTGCTTGGAGTGTGTGTGATTGTGAATTGGATGGTTGTTGTTTATTGGTTCGACAAGAATCCAAATTATGAGCACAAGGTATCCTCTTCATGGTGTCATCCGTCATGGCGGGTGTCCTTTTACGACACACTTCGAAGATGATCGATGGAACTCGCGATGATCCGCCTTTGGAGGGCTTATGTCCGTATTTCATTCCCGCGGGAATCGATGTTCGAAGTGCGTCACCATTTCTGCGACCCTCGAGAGACTTTGAAGCGATCCAAAGTGGGCGCCGAATTCTTGGGCCGCTTTCGGCAGCAGGTGGCGCGACAATGGTGTACCTCAGTTTCCTATTACGTCAGCTTTCCCAACGAAGAAGAAGAACGCTGCACCCTTGTTGTTCTTATTGCTGCAGGTGGGCCAACAAAAAGACGCCGACCCTGCAATCCTTATCCTCCTTTAGGGATTCCACCATGGCACCACCACCAGCAGCCTCGTCTCGACGCATGGTCCCTCTTTCGTCGTCGTCCTTTCTGGGCCACTGGACCATGGTTCAACCTCTCATGGCACGCGTATTTTGTTGCTGGCTCATGATTGCCGAAGCGACTCCATGGATGAATCCTCCGACTGCCCCATTCAGGAGAAGTAGTGTGAATTATTTGTTTCCACCCAACCAAGTGGGGGTTGTTCATGGATGCAGCTCGCCATTGTCCAGCACGGCATTTGACGAAACAGCCCAAGATGCTACCGCTGCCGTTTCCGAGTTGGATGAAACACAACAAGGCACTCCCCCCAAGAATGACAATGCGTTGGTGGAAATACTCGCCCATGACCATGAATTCGAGAAACCCGATCGCGATGCACGACAATATCGCTTCATCAAGCTCAAACAAAACAATCTCCAAGTCATGTTGATCTCGGATCAAATGGAAGAGGGTGATGTCGGTGCCGAGGCAGCTTCCGTACATGTCCAGGCTGGCCATTTTGATGACTCTATACCCGGTCTGGCTCACTTTCATGAACACATGGTCTTTCTGGGAACGGAAAAGTATCCGCAAGAAGACGAATACGAAACCTTTTTGAATCAATACGGGGGAGGATCCTCCAACGCTTACACCGATATGGAAGATACCAACTATTTCTTTTCCATCATTACAGAGAATAAGGACTCGAATCAAACGTCTCAAGGCTTGGCGGGGGCATTGGATCGTTTGGCTCAGTTCTTTATCAAACCAAAGTTTGATCCAGATGCTGTGGATCGAGAAGTCAAGGCCATTGACTCGGAATATCGCAATGGCAAGACCAGTGATGCCTGGCGCAACTATCAGGCCGTCAAGTCCTTTGCCAACCAGAGTCATCCCTTTGCCAAATTTGGGTGTGGCAACATGGAAACCTTGACGGGGCAGGGCACGGACAAACTTTTGGAAGAATTGCACAATTTCTGGAATACCTACTATCAGTCTTACAATTTACGGCTGGCTGTTTCAGGACATGCATCCCTTGATGCCCTGCAACAAACAGTGGTGGAAACCTTTGGAGCGTTGCCGTATTCCGAAGGGGAACCTAGATACAAAGAGACGCTCCCACCTCCCGCAGCAGATACCGTTAATGGTGATGAACCGAAACCACACTTTGTTCGCGAGCATGCCGTGTACAAATGTCCAGCCTTTGGACCGGAACAATTGGGCTTGATCCGGTACATGATTCCTCTCTTGGAAACTCGGAGTGTCAAGATTAGTTTTGCCGTACCTCCCCTCGACGATCCCTTGATGCGAGAACGTCACCCGCACCGTGTCGTTTCACACTTGTTGGGACATGAATCTCCCGGATCCTTGCATGCGCTGTTGAATGAAGAAGGATACCTGACGAGTTTGTCTTCGGGAATTGCCATTGATTCTTCGGATTTCTGCCTGTTTTCGGTGACCATTTCTCTGACACCCGAAGGCATGGCGCACTTGGACAAAGTTCTGGATCTTACATTTCAATGGATTGCCTTGATCAAACAAAGTCAAACTGAATTTGGTCCCCATCACGATGAACAACGGCGAATCTCGGAAATGCATTTTCGGTTCCGTGAAAATGGGGATCCTACTGATTTTGTGTCCAATGCGGCCGGATTCATGTTTGATTGTATGGAAGCAAAACATTTCCTCCGAGGATCCACCATCCAATCGGACAATGATCCTGCAATCACCAAGGCCTTTTTGGAGAGACTGCGACCCGAAAATGCCTTGATTGTAGTCACCAATTCGGATTTCAACCAACAAGAAGACTCGCAAGGCAAATGGGTCGTGGAACCATGGTATGGTGCACAGCACAAGGACACACCCATGCGAGAGACGCAAATGAAGCAGTGGGAATTCCCCAGCAAATTTGACGAGCGACTGCACATTCCCGAGTTGAATGCCTACATACCGGATGATTTCTCACTGCGATGCGAGGATGCACGAGTCGAAAATGGCAGTGGACCAGTGGTCGAGGAGGAAGAGGATGACCTCGACGAAAATGACACTTTGATTCCTCCCGTTCCAATCATTGAAAACGATCGACTTCGGCTGTGGCACAAAATGGATCAATATTGGAAAGTACCCAAAGCCTTTATTCGGCTTTCGATTCTCACGCCCGATGTATATCGATCTCCAAGAAGCATCACCTACAATCGCATTTTCCAACGACTTTTGAACGACGACCTGAACTCGTTTGTATATGATGCATCTCTGGCTGGTTGTAACTACCGCGTGGCCTGTGTTCCAACAGGATACAGAATATCGGTCCGTGGATATTCTCAAAAGCTTTCTTTTCTACTGGATACATTGACAGCGAGAATGTTTTCGTTGATTGAAGAAATGAAAACAGGTGAGCCGTCTTTGCTCGAGAAATTCAACCGTGCCAAAGATGACTTGTGTCGTGAGACCAAGAATTACCGCCTCGATTCTCCCTACGAAGTGGCGAATTACAATTCCCGTTTACTGATAGAGGAGAGCGTGTGGTACATTGACAATTACATCAATGAAATGGAAGGATCGGCTGGAGTTTCACCGTTAACAATGGAAGAATGTGCACAGGTCACGGAAGAATGCTTGTCAGATAGAGTCAAGTGTGAAGCGCTTTGTATGGGTAATCTGGCTACTCACGAGGCGAAGGTGGTTGGAGATCTAATCACCAAGCGATTTTTGGCAAAGTCACGAGTTTTGAGCAGCGTGGAAACCCCATCATTCCGGTCTCTGCAGATGCCAACCAAGGAGGAAGCAGGACAAATCTTTGGACCAGTGGCTGCTCAGCGATCCATTCCTTTGGTGTATGCAGACTTGGCCTACTCAGAGACCGAGGAGAACAATGCGGTGGAAGTGGTTTTACAATGTGGATCCGAGTTTAATTTGGGATACCAAGGTCTTGCCACATTTGATTTGATTTCGCACATGGCTTACAACAGCGCATTCAATCAGTTGCGAACGATTGAACAATTGGGTTACATTGTCAGTGTTTCGGCTCGGAAAACGGTTGGAAATGCTTGGGCCATGAGCATCATCGTCCAAGGTAGCAGTGTTTCCCCAGAGACATTAGAAGAACGGATTGAAGCATGGCTGTGTTCATTTCGCGACGAGCTCGCAGCAATGTCACCTGAAGCGGTGGCGAAAGAAGGAGAGGCGGTTGTGGCGCAGCTTATGGAAACCGATACCAAACTCTCTCAGGAAGTATCACGTGCATGGGGTGAGATATTAAACACCGAGAGTCTGACCGACACGATGAAGACACCCGCATTTGATCGGTTGGATCGACTTTCGGAAGAGTTACTTGTTCGCGATAAAGAAGCAGCAGCAGAAGAAGATGGCGCTGGCGAAGCATCACGTAGTCCGACTGCTGAAGAACTGAAAGATCGTGTCTTGACATTTTTCGACCATTGGTTTCTGGTGGATTCTCCCTATCGAAGGGCCATGTCAGCAAGAGTCTACAGCCAGAAATGGAAGGAGGAGTTCAAGGCAATTCGGTCGTCCCCGGGTGTTGTTTCTAGCTTTTCCGACATTCGGCATCTGAAACAATTTTTGTCTTCGTGGCCAACTGTTCCTTACTGGAGAATTGACAACTCTTCTGTGACACAATCACCGAAGGACGGCTCCTCAGGAATTTGAGAAACCAAGCTCATCGTCATATGACCATATTTTACAGCTAGAGCTATTGCTATGGAAATATAAATGCAAGAATTTTATGTATGGTTGACGAACTAAACAAAACTGATTGGGTGGTCTTCGTGATCACATCAAGCTCTCAAAAGCATGAGGAACGACCGTAAAATCGATTTAGCCTCTTCACGCTGACCAAAGGCTTTGCCTTGTGCTTCACAGGATTCCACTGTGTTTCCGTTGTCTTCAATGCGCGGTCTAGTACCTTGACGAAACCTTTCCAATCAGAGGAGGGGTCTGGGGCTCCGTCGAAAGTGTCAGAGCCAAAGAGGAGGATACAAAAATCCCTGATTTCGCTCGTGGTGAGCCTTCGTTCATCAATCAAATCGAACAATCGATCATGGTACCCCATTTCACGAATGCGATGAAGGGGCAACGAATAAGTCAGCCATGGATTCTCGCCATAAACCTCTTTGGCCTCTCCCAGAAAATCATCGAGAACGTCGATGGAAAGTTCCAGTATTTCGTCAAGGCGATTGTAGAAGTCCACAACGCCTTCATCGTCAGTGCACAAGCGAATCACCACCCATACTGGAAGGCCTTCAAGCAAGCGAAGACTGTCGACAAACTCATTCTGATAAAGCTCGCCACCGTAGCCCCTTTCATCTGTGGGCAAACCATCAGTGGCAATGGTAATTGAAACACGTTGACCCGTCTTTCTTAGCTGAGGGGTCAACGCTTCGATTTCACGATGAATCTCCATAATGTGCTGAGTGAGTGGTGTGCAACCACCAGGTCGGACCTTTCTGACAAGATTTACGGCGTTTCTCACTTCATCCTCGGGGCGAACCGTGCTGTCCTCAGCGATCGTGAACTTGCCAGGCCCAATATTTACGCTCGGTGCGTTCAGAAATCGAAACCGTGTTGGTGCATCCAAAAGTGATGCCAGTCGGATGTGGTTTTCGACACTGTCGCAAATTTCATCCCATCTTGAGCAATCGACCATCTTCAGCTTGCCCCCTCCACCCCTATTGTTTATGTTACCAATGAAACGATGTCCATCGGCGGCTTGCATGCTCCCCGAATTGTCTATAACCCATATGCAAAGAGCAAAAGCTTGTTTCGTCTGGTTGAGTGACTCGGCCAGGCTTCTTGTAAAACCTTGATCTGTCAGACGATTGATCTGTTGTTCTGACAGGGGCGCGTGACTAGATTTCAGCTTGGGAGATGTAGTCGGTGGAGGCATTGGGACAGGATTATCGCTGCTCATCACGTAAGCGGCTTTGGCATACGGAATGTCTTCGTAAGGAGCATTGTATTGCATGATTCAGATGTGTCTGTAATGAGTGGTTCGAGGTTCTCTTTTCACTTTTTATGAGCCCTTCTTCATGAGAATTGCGAATCTCCCCCAAAACGGAAGTAAAACATCGACACTTCCGAATGGTCATCAATCGCATCAGCGACTGGACCTGAAAGTACAGAAATGGCTGGTTGCCAGGAACAGATACGGAAGACGGTAAGACGTACCACGACTCACGGCATGACCTTCAATGTATGTCGTCGAATCCTAGCTGTCCTAGCTCCAACTACTCCTATATGATCACTCAAGTTACTCCTACTCAGGCTACCCGCATTGTTATTTGGTCCTAAGTTCTAGCCATACTCCTTCAACTCCTGCTGAAACCATTACTCTAGAAACTTAAAAAAGATTTGGACAATTAGGAAGAGTTTATTAACCACACAATTTCTCCTCAAGACCTGCTCTTCACGTTACTTCTTTCTTTTTCAATAGTAGGGATACTTTTGATGTTCTTTCTTTTCTTTCAGTCCAAAGAGTCTACATGCATCATTGCAGACATGGGTGGCAAAAAAATCTTTAATGCCTCTATCACCACGATCCGTGCGTCCAAACTTCCAGTTCTTGAGAAATTTTGACTTTTTGCGTTTGTGGATTGCGGGATCCGTCAAAACAAATTCTTTTGTTCCCACCTTGGGACATACACTGAGTGACCCTTGCAGATCGACCACAATAAGTCGTCCACGACTTTGCACAAACGAGAAATGACTAAAGGCTTGCATGAAATCTTCATCGGGAATAACTTCTGTGGTAAGTTTCCGTTTGGACCAGTCTCCTTCTTGGACAATTCTTTCAAAGAGTTCCCGAGGACGACCGGGTGAAGTCTGATCTTCATTGTTAGTGGCTGCTCGAAGACCCTCAGCGTGGTTTTCGTCTTCCTCGTCTGATTCGTCTTCCTCTTCTTCGTCCGAGTCTCCTTCTGCAATAGCTCCAAGCAGATTGTTTGCTCCTCTTGCGGGAGTGACAGCATTGGAAGTGCCACCTCCGAGACTTGCTGTAGCGTCCTGCCCGTCATTGGCATTTTCTTTGCTTCCCAATAACAGCTGTACCAAGGAAGGATTCAAGCTGCCATCGGGACTTTGCTGTGGTGGCAAAAAGGGAGATTGGAATTTGGCTCCTCCACCCACGAGACCGCCATTATTGTTGTTGTATTTACGGTAGTTGCCTTCAATCATGGGCTCCACCAAAACGTTAAATGTCTTGCATTTGTCGCGGTCGACCAACTCGAAAATCCGTGGTTGTAAAAACTGCACTCGAGGATACCGTCGAATCCTTGCCTTGTAAAAGCGGCATTTTTCTAGCAACGCATGATCATCTGGTCGTCCTTTGGCAATGTCGTCGAGATGGTTTTCCCATTGCCGAAGAGTTTCATTGAACTTATCGGCACATTGAGCGGCACAAAACTGTGTCCGCATGAAGGTCCTATGATACTTGTGCTGACTGGAGGATAAATACAAACTAGCTTTCTGAATGCCATCAAGATCTTCCTTGTCCACAAACCTTGATTCCTTGGCCACCATGCGTGGACCGGTGAAATCACCTTCATCATCCAGATATCGAAATTTGAAGGCTACCCGTTCAGCTCCTTCTCCGAAACACTGCCTTTTCCATGCGACAGAAAAAGATGGTAAATTACACGTTTCTTTCAAGAGCATGAACTCTCCTTTTCGTCGTGCAGAAGCCATGGCTTCGCACACTGACTTTGGGTGACTCCGACCGGCAGCCCGATTTTTCAAACAAGTATGGCAAAAGAAGCACGCCCTGCAACCGGAACACATCTTTCCCTTTTGTGGATTGGCATCTTGCAAGGCAGGATCCAGAACGGTGACTTTGTAACACGATGCACACCGTGGATCAATCAGACGACAAAACTCACCTCCGGTGTCGTGATTTTGCCTGCGATTAGTATGGCGGTTTGCCCAGGCCCACACCTGGACTGTGTACATGGAAGACGTATTGAACATTCTCCAATCAAAATTTGGTACCAGATCATCCGGTGCATTTTGTCGTTCTCGTACCAGGTCCGTTCGAACCGTCATGCTTTTCCCCGATGACAGATTGGTCAGTTCGGTCTTGGTGGACGTCAAAGAGGAGGCCATTTGCGTAGAAATAATGGAGGAAAGGGAGTTAGCATCCATGGACGGTTTGTTAAAAGAAGCGACGGCTCCGTAAGCTTTGGCTTCGTGTACCATTTTCTCTAGAATGGAGAAATCTTCTTTCTGATGGTTGGCCATGCCCACACATGTAACAGTAAGTCGCCTTCCAAAGCGACTTGCCAGGGCTCCCATTTTGTTCGGCAACTCTTGTTTGTTAGCATCGGACGGGCGTCCATCAGAAAAGAAGAATAGGCAGACAGCACAGGATCCCGATCGATTCTTGTTCAAGAGCTCTTCGGCCTTTTCCAGAGCTGGTTCGTAGTTCCCATGGCCTCCTGGTCTGTGACGACTCCATTCCCGCAGATCGACCAGTTTGTTGTACAAGACATAATCGGTAGGTTCACATTCGAGCACAACCTCTGCTGTATCGCGCATCAAGACGACACTCACCAAATCATGCAGTGACGTTTTGCCCTCTTCCACTTGTTTCTTGACAAAGTCCTTGGCCAAACACGTCCAAACTCCATCCGACCGGCAGCGGGCGCCGTCGACATCGTCTGTCCGCATCGAGCCACTCATATCGACCACCAAGACCGTATGACTCTTCCATTTGTCCAACTGATTGCGAATTTGATGACTGACCAACGAATGAGCCGTCTCTGCATAAGGAGACGTATGTGTATGACTCTTTTGAATGAGAATAGGGTCAGTATGGCTGGTACCACTCGTCTCGGGTCCTCGTTCGTGTGGGGGCACATTCCAACACGTAATGGCACGGTTGGAGACGGGGCACCAAATCAAAATTTTGCCATTGTAGGTGTACTTCAACCGACCATTGCGTCCGAGTTCACACATTCCATAGCGACGAGCACGAAGCTGATCTTCCTTCCCAATCATGCGCTGATTGCGACGTTGACGATCATGCAGAGTCGAGTGCAATTCTGAATTGAGGAGGGAAGACGGTGTTGTGGTAAACTCCTCCATGGTGCCTTGCTTTGGACCTTACGGCTTGCGGACCACAATACGGATAGTGAGAAAAACGCCCAATTCTTCAAAAAAATGCGCGGTGGTTCAGCGACTCAAAAGCTGGAGGTGCGTGCAATGTCCGAAAGGCGAACGCTTAGGTTTAACGTTAGCTCTCTATCCGTAAGCGAAGAGGGAAGAGGGATGAGTACCAGACTCGTTCCTTAGCTAAGGGATTTTGGAGTATTTCATTCAGAGAAAAAGAAGCAATCTTTCTTCCGGTGATGGGATAATGAACAGAGCCATGAGAGAAGGAATGAGAGTAATGGATCATCAGATTGGATCTTCGTTGGTCCTTCGTCTGAACATTTCTCATGACTTCTCGTCGACTACCGTGTATGAGTGGCAAACGATTATTTCCATCCACACCATACACCTTTCATCACGTATCCTTCTCCTTACGACCAAAGACTTTCTCAATCTCAACTTCGAACGAACGACAGCGAGACCATTCGCAAGGAGGCGTACTTGCATCAAGCAAAACACAGGGTGTCCTCCTTCTTCTAACTGTATCCGTTCGTTTCTTCCACAGCGGTACTATGTTTCTTGCATTGGACGCAGATCACATCATGAAATAACTGCCTTTCCCCGTGTAGCATCCTGCAGTGCCCGTTCAAAGGCATCCACATGGTCCACAACGCAATTTACCGAAAGGGTGAGACTCCCATCGAGTCCATAGGTTTCCTCCCCGGAACGAACAATGGTCCCCCGTTGTTGGTGTTGTTGTAATACGTCGTACAGGGCTCCCACTTGTTGTGCCGACACAGTAACAGTGCGAGGAGTCGTGGGAAGGACCACTTGGTAGTTCGATTCGGCCTCCCTCAACACTTGTCGAGCCGAGGCTCCATAGGCACGAATGAGACCTCCAGCTCCAAGTTTGATGCCACCAAAGTAACGGACCACAACACACATGACATTGGTCAAGCCTTGTCCTTGAATGGCACCCAAAATGGGAGCTCCAGCCGTCCCTGTCGGCTCACCGTCGTCCGAGCACCGTTCTGACAAGAATCCAGATTCCCCATTGTTCTCGTCGTTGTCCATGTTTATACCAGGTTGTGGATTCTGACTACCGGTTCGAAAACCATAACACCAATGCCGAGCCTTGGGATGTTGCCCTTTAATGTCAGCGAGAAAAGACGACGCTTCGTCCCAGGTTTGAACATGAGTAGCATAACCAATAAACTTGCTCTTCTTCACTTCATATTCCGATTCGTGAATCGAACCAGCAGTCAGAGTGAGTTGATGGTGATTTGTATCTTCATTCGAAGTACTTGTACTCAGTGCTCTACTGGTACTGCTAGTCGTCGTCGTTGATGTTAATGATCGAAAACGAAATCGCCGACTGTCAACGCAGAGCCGCGTCGCAACCTGGCATGACTGTCCCCATTTCCATCCACCCCATATCATTGCAAGTCCGTCAACTTTTGCCATTGCAACAAATAGTACTAGTACCGCCAACGACTTCATTTCTCTGTGTTGTCTCATTTTTGTGTTGAATTCTGCGATTTGATGGCGACGAAACAACCCATGGTACGTGGAGAAGCCTACACGTGGAATCCAAGGCTATCTGATTGGCTCCATGTTAGGTCTCCCAAAGCCTCGCAATTCGCAATGCTGTGGTTCTAGGATGCGATCTCTTGATCTAACATGAACAGTTTCGTCTTACCGGCAAGTAAACTGCATGATTTCCTGGAGTATGGGATTCAATGATGCTACTTAGAAAGAATATGGGTGACTTCCCTTTAACTTACGAGTATTAATAAGAGACAAGGGACGTAAATAGGTCGACCTGATATATATGAACGAGTACTTGATCGAGTGCTAAAATCACGAAACAAACAAATGAGCAGAGACAAGACCATCATTTTGAAACATTCCTATGCATTGCCAGCCGTCTCGTTCATCTCTGGCACAACTGGAATGTCAACCTTGTCCTCCTCAGCCGTTTGCTCAAACCATCCAGTGCGCGAGGAGACAGCTTCATGAGCCTTTTGAAGAGATTGCTTTGTCTTCTCCACCACAGTCGGAATATGTTTTTCGACTTCCTTAACAGAGGCCTTGGTGTGTTCTACAACCGTGGTCCAGCCAGACTGAATGTGCTGAAGCATATCGTCGTTGTTGGAGGAGGGCGCGCCACTCTCGGGCAATGGTGTTTCGGTCGATCGTTCGGTATTCTCGGTGTCGACTGTCGGTGTGATTGCCTTTTCGACATGCTTCATGGACGCTTTGGTCTGTTCCACGACCGAACTCCAACCAGATTGGAGATGCTGGAGCATGTTGTCGCTGGCTTCTGTACCACCTTCGGCTTGTTCGACTTGCTTTGTAGGGTCCACTTCTCCTTCTCCCGGTTTGGGGGTAATGGCATCTTCCATCTTCTTCATGGAAGCCTTGGTGTGCTCCACCACAGATGTCCATCCGGACTGAATGTGCTGAAGCATATCGTCGTTCGAAGCTCCTTCTGGTGTGCTACGATCCTGAGTGGTTTTACTCTTTTCTTCAACGGTCGGTGTTAATGCATTTTCCACATGCTTCATGGAAACCTTTGTTTGCTCCACAACCGTCGACCATCCAGACTGCAACTTTTGAAGCATCTCATCCGACGATGATCCTGAAGGTTGTGTTTGTTCCTTGTTGACTGATGTGGGAGGATCCATGGTGGAGAGTGGAATACTTTTGAGGATCGAGTTGTAAAGAGAGATTAAGGAAAATATTTTTTGTTGAGCAGACCGGTGAATGAGCTATCGTTATCATCCAGTGAGGTGCGCACTTTTACGATTCCACGAAGCGACTTACCAATTTCATAGGTTCGAGGTGCGCCGCTTCATGGTTGGATCCGCCCACCAAAAAACACGGAGGAGAAAAATGAGGCAAGACGCGAGACTCGACCGATAGTTAGTGTACCTCGCCATGCCTCTCCGCGCATCCCCCAGTCACGGGGGACTATTTACATAAGCGTACCTTCGTACAATACAATAGTAGCACATGCATCTTCGCGCATGGTAAAATTAGCGCGCGCGGCGAGCTGCAACGTATGATCGTCCCGAGAGGCATTTTTCTTCGCTTTCAAACCCAGTCTTTTTCTTTGGGTCTTTGGGCTTTGGGCGTATGCCTTTTTTGCCTCATGTCGCCTTTGAAAGGAGCACCTTGACCGTGACCTTTTGGGATGCGATGCTTCTCATCGCCATAGACATATATCAATCTTGTAAAAGAGCTTAAATCTTTCCAAGAAGGATACGTGTGCAAGGAAAGATCGGAGAAAATTGTAGTGACTTATTCATTAACACCTCTCTTGACTCCAGGTCATAAAATGATCCTGTTGTCACCCGATATCTTAATGGAAGATGAGCATTAGGAGCAGGTAAGATGCACTACAATATTTTGTCTCGCAGTATTTCCCTGCAGAAACATTCGACGGAGGCATGATAAAACATGAATCTTGCTGTGCGTCGAAGATCCCAGAAAGCCATTACATTATCGGGCTACGAACCCATCCAACCAAGGCACCACAAGAGGCTGTTTGCGATTATCGGCCGTCATTTATCGACTCCTTCCCGAATACCCAATCTTCCCATATCTTCAATAGTCAGCGCAGTTGTCAGAACACCGAACCGTTGCTCGTGACCTTGTTTGCAAGCTCCACCCTCCACCATGCTTGTGATAATCAGGACATGAAGCATGTTATTAACATGATGTTGTTCATAGAAGAGATGATTTCCTGCCTCGAACTCCTCTTAGGAGTAGCTACTCCTAGCTAGAGGTACCCACGGAGTAGCAAGATCCATAGGGTAGAGCACATAGCACAGCTGATTCACGCTCGTGTCTGAGAAGGGGGTCATTCTTTTGCTTCCAAGAAGACCCTTTGATCCAAGCCCTATCGTCGTCATTGATTGAAGCGAGTGTTAGAGGTTGGTAATTGAGAGACATGACAACCGAGAAAGACAAAGAAACGTGGCCTTTGTCGATTCATGACAACGACCGTATGGTCAAATATGGCGCACCCGGCACGTACCGAGATATGCTTGGTTATGGACCATCGGCAGTTGCTGTCAAATGGCCAAAGGGCGCAAAGGTGGCGCTCAACTTTGTGATCAATTACGAAGAAGGTGGCGAGGAATGTGTATTGCATGGAGATACAGGTGCGCATGCCGTCAGGATTCGATTCGATCTGATTGTGGATTTCGGGTCTTGTTTTGTTTCTATGGAAGTTTGAGACTCACTTGAAGCGATTCCCTCATTATTTGCGGCTTTCTCTTGGTGACGAGTATTGATAGGAGTGGAGCGGAATCTTAGTTCGGAATCAAAGTATGATTACGGTTCGCGAGCTGGGTTCTGGCGCTTGCACCGTTTGTTTTCCAAGAAAAAGACTCCCGCGACAGTGTTTGCCGTCGGAATGGCACTGGAACGAAATCCCGCCGTTTGTCACGCGTTGCGCGATCAGTCGGTGAGTACCCAGTGACAATTTTCGTAGTGGTTGAGTCTTGTCTTGTTTTCATTGTTTCTGACGACTTTGTATTGTTTCTCTGTCGGTTGTGCAAGAACTGGGAAGTAGCGTCTCATGGATATCGTGAAATGGACTACACAGGAATGGACGAAGAGCTGGAAAATGAGCACCTACAACGTTGCATTCAAATTCACGAGCAGTTGATAGGGAAAAGACCCGTTGGTATTTATTTTGGAAAGGTTCGTTCATTCAGCTGGATAAACGTGGGAGCTTGTATGTCCTCTCTCAACTTGTCATTTTTTTCTGCAGCCAAACGAAAAGTCTCGTCGCTTTGTGGTTGAGGAGGGTGGTTTCAAGTACGATTCGGATTCCTATGCGGATGACTTGCCATACTGGAACATGGATTTTGACGGCAAGCTGCACCTTGTGATTCCCTACACAATGACTGAGACCGATATGCGTTTTACACAACCCAATGGATATCCCAATGCGGAAGCCTTTGCCAAGGATTTGAAAGACACACTTCGATACCTGGTGGAAGAAGGACGTGGAGGACATGCTAAAATGATGACGGTAGCCTTGCATTGTCGTTTGGCTCGTCCCGGACGAGCGGCGGCTGTTGCCGAGTTCCTGGACTTTGCTCGAAGCTATGGTCGCGATGTCTGGATCTGCACACGCGAGGAAATTGCCGATTTCTGGATGGAACACCACTTCCCGAAAGGTATGTCCTGTGACTTTGCTATGACGGTCATTTATCTTGTTTTTCTTGACAGAACTGACTTGATTTCTTCCTTGAAATTTTAGGAGCTGGAAGTCCCATGAGGACCGGCGTTGATTCCCCTACTAGATCCCCCGCAAGGAAGAAACCTGCTGGCGATCTGCTTGTGGATTTCAAGGATCCAGATGATGTGAAGGAAGATGAAGACGAAGACGACACAGCAGAAGGTGGAACAGCCACTGAAACAAACGATGAAGAGGCTGAAGAAGAAGAAGAGGAAGACCTGGGAGACGGTGACATTATCTAGTAACCCATGACACCAATGCATCCCGAGGATGGATCTTCAGTAATATATGTTGATTTTGAGTGATCACGAGTTGCTGTACTCCTACATCATTACTTAGAGTGACTAGTTGCCCTTGAACGGTTAGTATGCTCTCGTCTAGGAGTACATCAAAGACCCGGTTCGGCTATACCATTGCAGTTGTAGGATCCCATTTGTTGCTCAGTATGTCACTTTCCTCCCAGCCGTCCTTCACACCAAGCTGCCCTGCCGAAATTTGTTCATCCAAGCCATCAAGAATTGCCATTTCTTTGTCTGTCAGTACAAATGGTTCCGTGACTGTCCAGGAATTTTCGGCAATGGCCTGTCGTTCCACCTTGTATTGACTGCTGGATCGGGGTACGCACATGTAGCCCCGTTGGATGGCCCAGCGAATGAGGACTTGTTGCTTGGTCATTCCTCGAGCGTTGGCAATGGACCCAAGAATATCCCAACCTTGCGTGGGACCATTGGTGGAAGACAATTTGGACCATGCCGCACATGACAATAGACAGTCATTAGAAGCGGCCCATGCCGCCACCTCCGTATGTTGATTGAAGGGTGACAACTCCAATTGAATGACGGATGGAGGGGGCAGACCTGCATCTACAATCTCTCTGCCAATAGCAAAAAAGCAATCACATAAAAGACATCGATGTATGAAATTCGACATGATCATGGCTCACCGACAAACCCAGTGTTTGTGCACTTACTGCAGTGGTTTCACTCCAAAATGACACACGCCCACAGCTCCAATCTTTTGTTGATCAACCAAATCACACAAAGATGCGTAAGACGAAAGTCGACGATTGCGGTCGGTCAATGGAGAATGGAGCATTACTAAATCCAACGGCGGTCTACTTTTTGACTTCGTATTTCCCAAAAGAACACTTCCTTGAAGAAGAACATTGCGCTGCAGTTCTTCCCTTGACAAAGATTGTTCAGCATTTGATACCTTGTGAGTAAGATATAACTCATTTCGGCGCTTTTCTTGGCTTTGTTTGCTTGTTTTGACAGTACCATCCCGTGTTTCGATAGTACCTGACTGAATGTATCGTTGCAAGACTCGACCCACCTCCGCATTCGTACTGTATTGAGTAGCACAATCAAAATGGCGGACACCGGCTAGCAAAGCCAATGAAACTCCTTCCCCGACTTGTTCGCGAACTGTCTTGTACATGGAATATCCAATACGTGGAAGCCTGGCAGTGTCACTAGGTGATCGCGGAACCCGAATGAAACTATCGTCCGATGATTGAGGTGATACATCAGCCGCCCAAGCACAGTGTGCTCCTGTGTCTGTTGGAACTGGCGGACACAACGATCCCATTGCGATAGCCAAAGGAAGATCAAGAATCAACCGCCGTCGATCGGCCATCAGAGAAGTTGTTGATGTTGATGGAACGAGTGGAATCTTCCAGGCAGAAGCGGTTGACGCACATCTTGATAAATGGAGATCATCCAGAACTACAAGACTGATCAATATGATTAATGATAACCTGTCGGGTCCATGGCATGTCCAGGAGTTCTTGATGTGTCGCCGTCGGATCGCCATTGTCGATCCACATCCGTACCTTTTTTTTTTTAGTACGTTACTGTCTATGGTAAAGTGGGACTCCTAAGCGGGGAGTTCGCAAAGGAGTGGGGTTGTGTCCGTGGCAGTGATGAACTGTGCCATTGGAGCCGGGGAGTAGATCGGAGTGACTGGTGCAAAACATGGTGTTGCCAGATTTTGCAATTGTGTGATTCGAATTTTTCGATGGGATTGGTGATGTTTTATCGCTGTGATGTTATTATTGGCGTGGTTGGCCAATGCCGAGATGATTGCATGGCCCAGTGAGGCTTTGGCATAGTGTCCGATTGTGTATATGTTAGCCTCTGGATAGCTAAACTTTTTTGTGTTTTTGTTTGCCTTTGTAAGCATGTTGTTTGGGGCTTCTTTTAGTTGTTGGAAGAGTGCGTAGGCCGCTGGATGTGATTTACTTCTCTTTTCGTCTTTTCCGAAAAAGGGGTTATCCCATGGCGGAGGTTCGGTTGTTGACAAGGTTGGGTGGTGATATTCTGATGGGAAAAGAAGGGTAGTGGCGAAAGATCCCAAGGAACCCAGGTGGTCGACGGTGAATGGTAAGAGATAAACGCCGTTGTGGAGCAGGTGTGTTGCTGTTTGTGGATCCCGACAAAACTTAGCCCTTGCTGCCTCGTGATGCGCCCTTGATGCCATTGTGGCTATTGTTTTGTGGTCGGACGGGTCGTGGATTGGCAAAGGTTGTTGAGGTGGGGGAATGGTGATGTCTATCGCCACATATTGAAAGTGGTCGTTGCGGTGTGGCTTGCGGAGGAGCATCCCGACATCGGCGGGCCGTATGTTTCGCTCGTGTTGCGGAGCCAAACCAGGTGGCTCAACGTGGACGTCGTGGGTGGTTTCGACTGTTCCAGCTGCAGGTGCAAGTTGTCGAAGTACGTCGAATAAGGTGTCTCGAATTGCATTCGAAAGGGCTGTTTTCGAAGCGGAGGTGCATGAGAACAAATGGTCTCCCAGAGGGTCAATTGTCTTGGTTTTGGAGCAGCGACATTTCTGGGGCCAAGACTGGGTTGGATCGTTCACGAACAAGGGGAGCCGCAATTTTCTTTTGATTGCCGTTTGGAATACTTCGTTTGGATAGCAAAACTGTGTTGCTGTCAAAGGTAGGGACAGGGCCAAACTGGTGAGAGGCGACAATAAACCGGGGAGGAAGGTTCGTTGTTCTGGTGGGGTTTCGGCTACCAAGCGCGGCAGGGTATGTTCTTGGACTGTGTGATGGAGTAGTCTTTTGTGAGTGGTATGGTCATACCTCTTTGGTGTGTACAATTGTTCTTCTGCGTATTCTTTGGCGTAGAGTGAAAGTGTTTTTCTGAAAATTGTCATGTACTCATCGGTGCTTTCTTGCCAATTGTTAAGTTCCCTTCGGTGGACTCTCGGGATTGGTGTTTTGCTCGAGGTTGCTAAGGCGATTGCTCGTGCCGTTTGGGTTAGCAATCGTGGGTACGCCGATGTGGCCGCTTGTTGGTAGCCGAGGCCTCCCAGTCGTTGTGGCATTGCCGCAATGAGGCACGCCGAAGAGCTGATCTCGGTTTCGGGGAGCGAGGTGAGTTCTGATAGAAAGCGTGCGACGATTTTTTCTGTCTCTAATGTTGTTGGGCTGGACCAAAGCGTTGTTCTTGGATTTGTTGTCGTGTGCGCCAGGTAGACATCTGATGGTAGCAGGTGCAACAGGGACGATACCATGGTAAATTTGAAAAGGTTGTGTTTGGTCTGGAGGTCTGGCAGTTGCAAGAAACAGTCCAGTTTGTGATGCATCTTTTTCACTTTGTTTTGGATGTATTGCTGGGCGAAGTTACTCGAACCTATAGGCTGTCCGAGAAATCGTACCCCGTTTGTGATCTCGGCTTTTGCCGGGTCGGCGGGAGAAAGGAACGACAGCGCTTGTTCGAGGAACTGTTTGTCTGTTGGGTCTAGCGTGTCGGGGGGTGTACCGTCGGTGGAGGTAAGAATTGTTGTTTTGCTTTTGTTCAAAATGATTCCCAAAGGCTGACCGAGTGCTTCGAAACGTTTTAGGAACCATGGGACGTTGCAGTGGGGCAAACACACGGATGTGTCATCCATGATGGATGCGGTGTGTCCTACTCCGCCCATTTCGTCGTCGTGTGGGTTGTTGTTGCGCTGTCGTTGTTGTGCTCTTTTGGCTTGTTCTTTGTTCAGCTTGTTTGTTAAGGCCAGTAAGACGAGACAGGAGAATAGCGGGCTCAAAGGGCAGCCTTGGGGGAACCCTTCTTCTTGCCGTAAAAACTTTGCTTGTTTGTTTTCGTCGAAGTACCATTGCTTGCAGGTGTGTTGTGTTAACAGGTCAAACAAGGGGACCAGTGGTGTTGTTTCGTCATGCTCTAACAAGATTTTTCTTGCTTCAGTTCTGCTCACATTATTGAACATATTTGTTAGATCTAGCATGACCAGTGCTCGGCTCGGCGGTCTCGTCCGACTGTCGGTTGTTGTTGATGGTGTTGATGGGTTTGTCGTTGTCGTCCGGTTTTCGGTTGTTGTTGATGTGGTTGATGAGTCTGTCGTTGTTGGATTTCGGTCGATGTATTGTCGCACTGCCATGGCCGTGGTTTGGGCGACAAAATCGACTCCCCCGGGTACTTGTATGCCGTACTGGCCTCCTTTGAGCAGGAGGGGTTGAATGGCATCGGTAAGGTGTACCAGGGCTGTCTTGGCTGCTACTCTTCGGATGGCTGTTCCAATCCCAATGGGTCGTAGCCGTTCCAGATTGTTCATGTCTTTATGCAAAGCAAGAAAGTAATTGCTGGCGAGAATTGGTTGGATTGTTGTCGGTACTTGGGCAGTCACTACGAGTTGTATGAGAGATTTGATGTTGCGGAAGTACGGTCTTGTTGCATCCGGCGCTTTTGTTGTCTTGTGGAGAGCCATCGACACGATGGTGTCGATGCATGTGGAGAACGGTCCAGAGGCCGTCCCCGGTGTCATCTGCCGCAGTGCCCTTTCGAAGGACTCGTCTGTCAGTTTTAAATACTGTGCGGCTGGGGGTCCCATTGTTGGTTGACCATGTGATCTTGTTGACGGGGGTGGTCGTTGTCTTTGTGGAAAGAGTTCGTTCTGGCAACGTTCGACTCTTGGTGCGGTCAATGTTGCTGGTGGTGTGTTTGTTGTGAGTCGTTTGACTGCTGCTCGGTAATTGCCAAGGTTGGCTAATTGTTGAGCTGAGTGGAGACGCCATTGTGGCAGTTGGTCGGACGGAGAGGGGTGATGTTGTTGCCGATGTCGTTGTTTCTGTTTTTTCTTGTTGTTTGCTCCCTGTTTTGGGAGTGGTGTTGGATTCCAGATGATGTGGTGGAGTTCTTCGAGTCTGCCGGTCTTAAACCAGGAGAGCCGGGCTCGAAAGGCGTTTGCATAGGTGAGGTGCACTGTTCCTTTGATTGGTGCCAGCAGGAGGGACTCTAATAGAATTAACAGTTTCCAAAAGGGACTGGCGTCGATGTCGTGTTGTGGTGGTCTGTCATCCTTCAGGACCGAGGGGGACAGGGGTGGTGTTGCTTCAAGGATCCAAGACACAACCGTGTTGTATGTTGTGTAAAATTCTGCTTTGATGGGAGGCTTTAGTTTGTGCCAGATACTTCGGCGGAATGGTGGTGGTGAAAGCTGTAGTTTGTGCAGATAAGCTAAGCTATCTTTCCATTGTCTCTCAGTTTCTGGTGGAGAATGTCGGTAGGTTTGTAGGACTAACTGGAGGTTTGTTTTCGCCCTACTATGTTCTTTTGTTACGTGTTGTCTTAGATGCCCTTCCGTAGTGAAGATGGCGGTAGGCGTGTCGCATTTGAGGCATGGATGAAAGCCGTGTTGGTTGCAATATTGGGGTGTGAGGTAGTCTGATGGGTGGGTTTCGCTGTGCTCGGTGATTAGGTGTTCCTTCAGGGAGGCATGGGGGTTGGTTGATGATGATGACACTGTCCATGGGCAGTCGGGTACTGGACAGTGTCGGGGGGTTTTTGTCTTTCGTTCACTCATTTGGCCCTTTGGCCCATTTGTCATGCGGGACCACATGGCCGGTGCGCGAGTCGGCGATGTTGGTGTTGCCGGTCTGGACTAAAGACTGGGCAAAGCGCCAAGCATCCTGCGCGTCGGTGTCGTTCGTAAACGATTTGGTATGCTCGAGAAACTCACGCATTTCGTCGATGCGTGAGGGGTTGTTGGCCGCCACATATTTGAATATGAGCTCGATTTCTTGCATGGTGGTGGCTGAAAACTCATGGTCGTCTTGTGCATGGTTGTCTCCGTTGTCGTCGCTTCCGATGAGGGCACGTGAGTGGTCGTCGGACTCTTCCGTGTCCATCATGTCGTCGTTAGCTGTTTGGTCGTCTTGTTGTTCGGCCAACGGGGCGAATTGGTTCCGTTTGGCTGCTGGTTTTCGGTCGTCGACCTCGTTGTTTTGGTTCTGAATGTGGTGGGCTTTCGCTGCCACTGTTGTCCAATCTGTGCCGTCGTCGTATGGGTCTTTGTCGTCGTCCTCTGTTGGTTGCATGGCGGCTGCCCTCCGTTTGTTTGGTTGGTTGCTTGAATGGTTGTGCCTGTTCGGCGACTCGGGTCCGTTGTCCTCTGTCTTGGCAGGTGTTTCGTCAGCTGGTGTGTCGTCTAGGTTGTTGTGTTTGCGCCTGAGAAGACGGTTGGTAAAGGCGACGAGTCGGTTGGTGTGGCTGGAAGAAGTCGGAGTTGTCGGGTCTTGGTTGTTTGTAAGTTGTCTTGGAGGTGACGCGGTCACGGCCGCCAGGGTGGGGAGAAGGATGTTGGTCGGGAAGTCTGTGAACTGGCGGATGGTGTTGGTGGTGAGCATGTGTGTGTCAGGGGTCTTGCGCAGGTATAGGGTGTAGTATTGCGCCTCTGGGTCCTCGTTGTTGTATTCCGGGAATACGGCGACGAATTCGCGTAGTTGTCGAAGTTGTTTCCAATCTCCATCGGTCGCTTCCGGGTTGATTGGTTTGAGCTTGATGCGTACGCACGCGCTAAAAAATTGGTCGATGTCCTTGATTGCTTCCAGTGTTGCTGTCCGATTGGGTTGACTGGTTGGCATGGGAATCAGCTGAATGTTGTTTTTGTTCCATTTCATTTCGGAGTTGCGATTTGCGGCCATGTAGGCGTTGTAGCTTCGAAGCAATGCTTCGAAGTTGTTTCTTGTTGATGCCGTGACGTAGATGGCAGGAACCTGTCCTTTTTGTTTGTTCTTGAGCTCGCCGCTAAATGTCCCCGTACGGCAGCCGATGTGGTTGAAGAAGTCCATGTAGTGTAACTTCCTAGGGAGATGAGGGGTGAGGGTGTTCTGGATGTCGGACGTGAGATCCAGTGCCGCCCGGCGATGTTTGATTGTCTGGGCGGGCACACCGACGATGATTCCGAACGTGTCACTCTTCCTGTTGTTGCAGGCTGGGTGGTACACGTTGATCTGGTCGAAGCGAGGATTGATTGTCGGGTTCGATTGTTTCGTTCCGGGAGGTAGGACCGTCTGTGAATCGAATTCATCGTACACAAAGTCGTCGTTGTGGTGTTTGTGCCACATTTGTAGCACGAATCGGAGTCCTTGTTCGATGAAAATCTCTGAATCGAAAACGTCGTTGGCAGGTGCTGGTGAGAGGGTTACGTGGAACGTGGAGGTGTGCCCTCCTCCCTTGTGTGACCCGTGTTGGTTGTTGTGGCGAAAAGATCGTGTGCCCGACTGCTTGGTCTCCAAGAAATCGACCGAATGGACTTGGAGCCACATGGGCTCTTCTCGTTTGCTGTGGTGGAAAAAGACTTCATTGAAATGCGTCTTTAAGGCTTGTTCGGTGAGCCGTGGGAGAGTTGACTCGACTTGTGGGTTGGGGTGATGGTTGATCGCCACGTGTAGATGAATAAGTGTTTTCGGTTCGGGCGACGGCGGACGTTTCGTTTCGCCCTTTGGTTGAAGGTACGGGTTGGCCCGTGGTGTTCCTTGGTCGTTGTTGTTCGGTGGGTTTTCGTCGTCCGAGTCGGCGGCGTCGTTGTGGTTGTTTGTTTTGTTGGTGTTCGGTGGGTTTTCGTCGTCCGAGTCGGCGGCGTCGTTGTGGTTGTTTGTTTTGTTGGTGGTGGGCTGGGTCTCTTTGTTGTTGTGGACGTTGTTCTCCTGTTCCTGTTTGTTGTCCAGGGTTTCGTAATGGTTCTGGTTGGTTTGGGTGTTTTCGTCGGTGTTGTGGGTGGTGGTGCTCTTGTTCTCGGTGTTGTTTTTGTTGGTTTTTTGGTTTTCTTTGTTTTTGTTGGGGCGGTCGGGGGTGATGGCGGTGATGTTGTTGGGCAGTTTTGCCGCGACAAGGGGAATCGGGCCGAGGGCCGTCGTGTTGGTCGAACGGTTCGGGCGGCGGCCTGCAGAGGGCTTGGAGTGGACTTGCATCGTTGGCGGGTGGTGTTTGGTCTGGTTTGCTGGTGCTTCCGGTCTGGGCTTCGGGTGGAAAACGGAGTTTTCACTGGTTTTGTGAGAATGCCTGGTCGTTCGGTTTGGTGGTGGCAGGGTCATTTTCATTGCAGCTGTGACCCTTTGCAAGGCTTGTTCCAGTTGCCGGATGACTCCTTTTGGTGGCGGCAGGCAGCTGGTCTGGTGCCTGGTGCGTGCCCTGCTTGTGTCTGTTTGGTTGGTGGCGGTCGGTTGGGTCATCGACTCTTGTGTTGTCGTTGCTGGTGTACGAATGCTTTTGCGGGGGAGTGGTTGGTGGCTTTTAGTGTTGTCGGCGTGGCTTGGGTCGTCGTGCCCTGTTTCGTGTCTGTCGCTTGTTGTTGCTGTGGGCCCGTGGTCTTGCGGAGTCATCGTCTTTTTCGGCCTGGTCATTTGCTCTGTTGGTTTTGTAGTTTGCTGGCTTGTTGGGGGATTGGTGTTGCTACTCCGTAGCAGTTGCGCCGTGTTGTTGTGTCCGTTGGGCTCGGTGTTTTTGGCTATCGCTGGTTTCTGGGTTGTACCATGGTGACGGGCGATGAGATGCCGGGGTCGATGGTGTTGATTTGGTTTGTGTTTTCGGAGACCATGGAGGGATTCCATGGTCCATGTTGGGGCCGCCGTGCGTTGTATGTGTTTCCAACCGATAGACGGGGGTGGATCGGTTTTTGGTTGGTGGTTGGGTCGTGCTTCGGCCATGGGAAACGTGTTATTAGCCGGCATGGCCCATGGCGGGTCCGCGTCCTGCTCCTCTGGCAGCATACCCCTTTTCTTGCGGTGACTGTTCGTGCCGAGGGATCGGATTGCGGCTGTCTTTGGTGTTATCGTCCTCGATGTACTTCACTTCACTATTTCGCTTTTCGTGGGCTTCGAAACTCGAAGATCCGAAAGCCTTTGAGTCGCTTATAGGAATTCAGCTATCTTGCTACTCCTTACTTGTCCGGAGAGTCTCACATAGTGCTTTGAACTATAGCCTTATCGAATTAACAAAGAAAGTTGTCTATGGATGAACACTGTTTGGTTTCCACAAGAAAGCAGTCTGACGTCAAGAACAAATAGGAACAGGTATGTGGACCGTACTTCCAAATGGGAGCGAGCGGAGAGGAAGTACATTGTTCCATGACTATCACCCGTGATCGGGTGATTTTAGATCAAGGTCCCTTTACTTATAATCACTCTTCTATTGTCTGACAGGTTCGGTAATCTTCGCCATTGCTGCAGCAGGCTGTACAGCAGAAACATTCATTTTGAGGAGGAACACCCAGGCAATCCGCCTGAAGATTTGTCAACTGACCACGGAGCAAACAGATTTCAAACGGGACATCTCCGGTAAACGCATTTTCGTTGAGTTGCAATACCACCATGTTCTCTAGACCGCTCAGACTGGATGGAATGGGTCCCCTGAACATGTTGTCCCGTAGTCTCACTTGTTCTAGAGATGTCAGATTGGCAAAGAAATTATCCGGAACTTCACCCGTGAAATCATTCTCGTCGACAAGCAGTCGTTCGAGTCGTGTCATACCCGCAATTCCAAGTGGCAAGCTTCCATTCAGCTTGTTGGAGCTAACCTCAAAGTCTCGGATCCTTGTCCATTCCAAAGCAGGCAAATTTCCTGTCAAATCGTTTTTCTGCAAGCGAAGTTCCCGAAGGCGTGAAAGTTCGGCAAAGGTTTCGGGAATGGTTCCATTGAGAAAGTTTTCAAAAAGCCAGAGTTCCCGCAAATTGGCCAAGTCCCCGTACGTGGAAGGAATCGTTCCTGTAAATCCGGACCGTTGGAGTCGCAAGTCTCGCAATGCTCCTTGTTCCGCACCTAGAACAGGCAACGGACCTCCAAAATTGTTGCCATAGATAAGGAGCTCCCGCAATGCCGGCAATGTGCTCGCGCCACTCAAATCGGGAAAGGTTCCGGTGAACCCATTGTCACCCAAAATAATGGAGGTCAACCGAGTCAGGGCCCACAGAGCATCGGGAATAGGCCCCTCCATTCCAGTGTTATTAAAAATGGAGACCGAATTCATGCGAGCCTTGGTAACACTATCCGGTGGAAAGTCAAACATGGTCGAAGGAACAGAGCCCGTTAGATCGGAATTGTAGGAAACGACCAAGTCGATGAGGCAAACGAGTTCATTGATAAATTCCGGCAAGGGACCGGACAAGCCAAAGCCTCGTAAAAGAATACGAAAGGGGGCGCCATTGCAGGTGAAAAAGGGTGATGAGGGAGGCTGATCCGGTATACATTCCAAGCCCGCCCACTCGCATAGACTAAAGTTGGAGAGCCATCGCTTTCCAGCCACTTGGTTATATGTGATCCATTCCAGATTGCTGGCAACCTCCTTGAATTCCAAAAAAATGCACTCGTTCGTTTGGCCGGCGTCGTAATTGGGAGGGTTGCAACTCACCCATGGTTTGGTCCCATTGGACGAGAGGGCAAAATACAGCCACGCCATCAAGAATCGATTGTAGTCCCATTCAAATTCCTCCACAGGTATCGACATGTTACGTCCTGGATCTTGATTGGCATACCAATCTAACGCCAAGTCAAAGGCCGTCTTGGCCGAATTGATCTTGGTCATGGAAAGATTCTTTTCGGTCAGGAGCCAGTCGTACAATACCACTTGATCAGATGTTGTGGGTGCCATCGAGGGTGACGCGGTCGGAGAGTTGGCCAACTGGTCATCGGTGCTGTCCAGGTCGTCATCCGTGTCATTGTTATTGTTGTTGTTGGCCACCACGACACCCGTGACAATGGCAGCGACACAGACACTGACAATACAAGCCAAAACGAAGAGGAACCAGGGTCGTTGATACAAAGCTCGTCTCTTGCGGGCTTGAAAATCTTCGGCATGGGCCAATTTTTCTTTTTCGGCATCTTCATCAATGGCAATGGCCACGGCCAAATCTCGTTGACTTTCTCGGTCCTTTTTAGTATTACTCAGGAGTGTCGAACTCGACATTTCCGCCGCCGGTATGGATTCGACAGTGAATCGAGAACTCATATCTCGTTGACTTTCTCGGTCCTTGTTAGTATTACTCAGGAGTGTCGAACTCGACATTTCCGCCGCCGGTATGGATTCCACTGTAAATCGAGAACTCATATCCTTTTCCCATTGACGAGATGCCAATTCCTCGTCTTGGACCGAACGGTTCACTTCCAAAAAGGTCTTGGTGTGTACTGGTTCTTCGGGGTCTGCTGGGGCTTTTTCTTTGGCGGGTGGGTCCAGGGACGGTTGTTTTTCCGTCATCACGAGCACCTTTTTCTCTTCCATGCTCTTTTCCGACGGTCCACCATCGGACGCCATTTTGAGTTGCACGAGTGCGTCTCGTGTCTCGGCATCCAGGGAGGCTGCCGTGACTTGGGGCGGCGGTGGATTGGCTCCTCCTTCCGCCGCTGCCGCGGCAACCTTGGCCGTGGCGGCATCTTCTTTGAGTTGCAAGACGGCCGATTGGGTGTCACCCGACATGGCTACCGTGGCGGCTCCGGCGGCAACCGCCACACCACCGGCGGCCACGGCTCCGGGACGGGTCGTTCCCGAATTTCGACCGTGTTTCTTCTTGTCGTCAAGGAGATCGGATTCGACCGATTGGACAATGACCGCCGTTTGGGCATCGACCGCCGTGGCCGAAGTAGTCGAGGACAAGGGGGCTTGTGGTTGTTGTTGTTTGGCAGAAGAATCATCCTTTTTGCTCGGGGTGGGAGGAGTGCTGTTGCTCACCGCTTGCGCACCGGGGACCGTCGCGGCAGCCGTGCTTCGATAGGCATCCTTATTGGTGGAAGCCGCAGAAGCCGCCATGGCCGGACGAGGTGGTTCCGTGGCCGACAGGGTGCTCACGGGGAGCGTGGTCGGTGCTGGGGGATCCAACATGTCATCGTCGTTGGGTTTGGTTGGAGTAGTGGAGCTGCTAGGAGTGGTTCCCACGGCCACGGCACCCGGTTTACTGGTGGGAGTGGAAAGATATCCAGCCTTTTCCGTGGGTGTTTTGCTGGGTGTCGTGGCTGCTCCATCGGGAGACGACGACTTGACGGGTGTACTCGTGGTGGTCATTGCGACAGCCCCCGGAACCGTAGCACCGGCTTGTCGATATCGTGCCTTTTCGTCATCCGTTTCGTGCATCTTGTTGGGTTTGGGAGACAGCGTCGTGGCGGTCGTACTCGGTTCCATGGCCTCCATGGCGTGGGACGGCGGCAAGGAAGCCTTGTTGCTGTGGTAATCCGTCGGGGTTTCGTCTTTACTTGGAGCATTGTCGCCAGTTTCGGCATGGTTGTGGTTGGTTTCCGGTGGAGAGTCCATGGTACGTGTTTCTCGCGCTTCGAACTCGATTTCTCTCTCGATCCACCCAAAACTAGCTAGAGATCCCTCGGTCTATCTACTGGCTGTCTCGTGTTCTCTTTTTGGTTGAAGAGTTGATTGCCGAGGCGAAACGAAATCTTGGTTGGTGTTTTAATCAATGGTGGTGCCTGCAGACGACACTGCTCTCTTGTATCTGTGCAATCTTTGTGGAAGGGGGAGGGGGAGGGGCAAAAGTAAACCAGAACAAATTTCTGTGTCAAAACGTTAAGGCCCGGTCTCACATGAAGGATGGTGAAAACTGTGAAGCGACCAGAACGTAAGTGTGACGTGTGACCAAATTAAATACCACGTCATGGCACATACAAAAACGGGAACATGACATGCCAAGATACCCGGGTGTATCTTTTCTCGTTTTGCCAAGACTCGAAAATCTATCGAACCAGACAAGCTATCTCTATCGACATGAGAACATTGTCTACCGTTGATACCATGGCGTAGCATAGAGAGTATTGTAGTGTTTTCTTCTCTAAAGGATTTAACACGGAAGGTCGACCGTTCTCTGTCGTGCAGTCCGTCAAAGCAGCAAGGACCGTTCTCTGTCGTGCAGTCCGTCTGTCGTGCAGTCCGTCAAACCTAGTTCGTAGGAGTAGTAGATTAGTCCCTGTCATCTCCTCTCTACGAGGAGGAGGATGTACTTGCGGTAGTCGCTGCTGCAGCAGCAGCAAAGTCTGTTAAGGTTGCTCCCTTGAAACGACATGTTAATAAACCTGACTGTACCTGTGCACCAATCTTGTTGTAAAAGGCCAAGGCCGGAGCATTCCCTACGAGGAAAACACGGAAACGAGGAAAACGACGAGCCGTAAGTGAGACAGACAGAGAATCCAAGAGAGGGGAATCACATATTTCTCCACCTCAATCCGTGGTGGATTGTTCCAAACGAAGTCGTCGTATTTGTAGTAGTACGTACAGTCGAGTGCTTGCCACACCATTTTGGAGCAACCAAGGGATTGGGACGCGGCGGCCAATGCGCCCATGATCATTGTACCTCCCCCCTTGCCTCGAAAAGCCTCTTCCAAAAACAAGTCTTCCAAGTAGAGAAAGCCACCCGTTTCGTACGTGTGTCCAATGTAACAAAAGGCCATGCCACAGGCGTTCCTTCTCTTTTGATTGCTATCGACACAATCCAGGAGGACGCAGTAATAGAGGGGCAAGTCACCAAATCCATCCACCACCGATTCTTGTGGTTTCACCTTGACACTGTCCAACTCGTTTTCGAACTTGGCCAACCCTCGTACCAATCGGGTAATGTCGGGTACGTCGTCCTGCGATGCCAGTCGCAAGGAAAACGGAACCGTTGTATCGTTGGATTGTGGTGGCGATTGGACCTCCTCCAAGGCATGGACAAATTTCGTCCGCAAGTCACTGCCAGTATCATGGAGGGACGACGACACGGTTTTTCCAGCGGTAAACTGTTGCATTTCGGGCAAATCCCAATGGAGGGTCAACCACGAGGGCAGTGTTTCGGGCTGGACATGAGGGAAAACGGCAACTTGGTTGTACTGAGACCATACCAATCGATTGCACCCCAGTCTCACGGCAATCTTGGCCAACAGTTGGAACCAAAGCATGGATAAGGACGTTTCGGTGTCACTTGTAATAATCGGGGAACTTTTTTCAAAGTCGCGAAACAAAACGCGGCCATCCCATGTCGAATATGCCAAGAAAAAAGTGGCAAAAGAATGATAAGATGTTGTCGACGACGACTCCACAGTCTGGGCCACAATCCCAAAAAAGTTGCTCGGAGGGCTGTCGTCGACCGCTGTCTCGTTTTGCTGGGGCGGTGGAAGTGAGCACTCAAACCTCCATTGCGTTTGATGAGATTTGTTGAACGAGACACATTCGGATTGGATTCGTGCGACAATGGCTTCTCGCGTCAAGGCTTGAGTGGTCAAGTCCTCAGTGGTTGTCATGGTGGTGCGTACGTTTTATGAGAGGAGCGATCTTTGTGGATTGGATCTTTGGATCACTCTCGTGAATAAATCCCGCCAACAGGTCGCATATTGGCGGATACATGGTCGCATATTGGCGAATATGCATCGCCTACATATGCTGCTACGCATCTAGTTTTCTAGTCATAATTTTGGTCTAGCCACTTGTTGCACGCCGTACACACCGTGTTGTAGCGTGTAGTGGCAGGATTTATACAGTTTATCAGACCCACAACTGCAGAGCCGCAGTGGTTTAGCTTGTAAATGTTAGCTGTTGGCTCGTGGTGCCAGGGGTTCGAATCCCCTCAGACTCAACTTTTAGTTAAGACGCCCAATTTCTGGGGGCCGCCAGATTTGGGGTGTATGGTACAAGACGTTTCCCCGCTGGTTAAAAGTGCATGTTCTTCTCAAGGGTGGCCGATCAACCCCGGTCGACTGGGGTTCACCGCCTTGTACATACGCTATATGCCAATGCACGGGGGAACTAATACGTTTTTTTGTCTAACTCACCAACTATGCTAGCTAAGCTATGCATCATGTGAAACTCCTTGGAGTCTTGCTCTCTGCCTTTTGCCCGTACTGGCAGCGGCTGATCACCGCTTGGGAGTGTTCGCGCTAAGCTACTCGTCACGGTATGCTTGCGGCACTACTTATAGTTCACACTCGTGATGTGTGACCCATGGCACTCTCCCACGTGACGGGGAGCACTCGCTTAAGTGAGCGATTGTTTTGGTAATCTTTTCTCCATACATAAAAATATGGATACCTCCTTTTGCACTGTGCCGATGCACACGTCATCAGTTTTTGTTCTCTGCCGACTGCAGCGCAAACGCAAGTCGACACTACTTGTGCACCTTAATTCCAGGTAGAATCGCAAAATCTGCGATCTGCATCACCTTTTGGCAATGCCTCCACACTTCTGTGTTTTTTGCCTGTGTTTTGCTCTGAACCTCTCCTGCTTCTGGCTCTCTTGCTTTCCTTTTGCCTTCCACCATGTCTTCATCCACTGCCCCTGAAAATCCCAAGGAAGATTTCAAGGCTGCCGTTAAACGCTGTGGATACAATGATGCCACCGTGACCTACATCATTGAGCAGGGTTTTGATGATGCTCAATCGTTCATGACTGTTGCGGTCCATCAAGTGCCGTCGATGTTGAAGATGATGGCGAAGACCCCTCCAGAGAACGGGGCCTTTCCCTTCAGTGCTAACCTGCAGCTCCGCGGTTTCCGAATGTGGCTCGAATACCGTTCGTCTCGTGGTCAGGCTCTTAAAGTCTCACTTTTCTCTGATCCGCCCCTGATCAAGAAATGGACCAAACGTACCCAGGAACTGTTTGCACTCAACAAGGAAGTTGCCTCCGATGAACTGACCCCACCGAAAGAGTTGACTTCGTTTACTCAGTGGGAGGTGTTTAACGATGCCTTGCTCACGTTCCTCGCACAGCATCGCAATCCCACAACGGGTGTCCCTTTGACATACGTCCTTCGTGAAACTAAGCCTGTTGGTTCTGAAGCAAGGAATGCTGCCTACGATACTATCGATGACGATTTGATTGCTACTACTATCCTGCAAGGTGATCAGTATGCCCTTGACAATCAACGCGTCTTCACACTGATGAAACCTTTTCTTGTTGGCGGACCTGGCCTGACGTTCATCAAGCCACACCAGAAGAAGAAGGACGGCCGTGAAGCGTATCTTGCGTTGACTCGCCAAGCTACTGGAACAGCAGCTGTCACCATCCGCAAGAAAGAAGCATACGCTGCTATTGCCGACGCGAAGTTTACAGGCCGCGGTCGTTTCTCGTATCAACAATATGTTCACCGCCATCAGAAAGCTCATAATACGTTGGCTGAACTTGATGAACCCGTTGCCGAAACCAAAAAGGTAACCGATTTCCTCAAAGGTATATCGGATCCCTCTTTGGCGGCGGGAAAGACGGTCGTCAACGGTGACGCAGCAAAGCTTTCTGATTTTGAAGCATGCCAGCAGTATTTTGGCACGTTGATTGCTGCATCCCGTACCGACAAGACCAATGACGAGAATCGAAAGATTGCTGGTGTGGGTACGACTAAGACTAGTGGAAAGAAGAATGGTCGTAACAAGCAGAATAAAAAGAAGACGCGTCATTACAGTTTGGATGAATGGCGCAAGCTCTCTGATGAAGAGAAGGCTGAAATCCTCCGTGCCCGTAAAGAACAGAAAGACGCTAATGGAAAGCGCAAGGCCGGAGCCGTGCGCACTGAAGATGAAAATGGTTCTCGCAAGTTGAGTAAACCTGAAACTCCAAAGTCTGATGACATGAAATTGGAGACCATTGACCTGGATGGCGACGACGCGCCGAACCATTCCGAGCCTGATCCTCCTGTTGCTGATGAACCGACTGTTCCCAAAACCTCAGCCGGAAACAGTTTCGGACGCTTTGCCCATAGTAAAAAAGGATCTACAAAGCCGCACAACCCTGATGAAACCAAGGAGCCTACAACTGCCGTTGCGAAAGCTGCCCTTACTGATAAGGCCACAAAGCAGACCTGAGGCTGTGTGCCCAGTGATGAAATTGATAAAACGAATCTTATCCGTCCACATTTCTCACTTGTAGGCACCCCTACCTTCAGCTTAGCCTTTGCACACCGTTTATGTGCTGCCGTATCACAGTCCCATACCACTGATCCGATTGATCTGACATGTGAAATGGACTCGCATGCTGACACTTGTTGTGTTGGTCGCAACTTTGTAAAATTCAGGGAACCTGACCGTTACATCACTGTTTCCCCATTCTCAGAGGAATATAAACCCCTCAAGCGTATCCCCGTCACCACGACCGCCACTGTCTGGACTGATGCCCACAACAATAGTTATCTATTGCTGTTTCACGAGTCGTTATTCTTCGGGGACCGATTGTCCCAATCATTGATTTGTCCCAATCAACTGCGTTCAAACGGCCTCATTGTCCATGATGTGCCGCGTCAGTTTGACTCTTACAGCACACACAGCATTCGTATTCCCGATGCTGACCTGACCATTCCTCTAGAAATGTCCGGTGTTATCTCTGGCTTCGCGACCACGAAGCCAACCCCGGAGGAGCTCGAGTCGCTCCCACGGATAGTCATGACTGCTGATTCGGTGTGGCACCCTCATTCGTCCACCTTTGCTGCCGCGGAGGAGAAAGCCAATGCATCCAATGCATCTGCTGTCCGCCAAGTTGATCCGAATTCGATTGCCGCATCCTGTGTCCCGCGATTGGTTGCTGCCGTCCGATCATACGACGACACCTATGGCTATTGCATGGAACTTGAGAATGACGAGGATGAACTATGCAACCGCTTAGTTGCTGCCGTTCGAGTGTCCCATCCACCAAGTGCCGAGGACACTGTGGACATTGAGGACCTTGATCCCGACGAATACTTTCTCAAAGCCGTTAAGTCTGCTTCGTCACGACCAACGAAAGCCGTAAAAGTCTTGCCATCTTCTTCTAAGCCTGTACTTGATCCCCAGACCTTGTCTTCTCGATGGAACGTCGGCCTAACTAAGGCCAAGAAGACTTTACAAGTGACAACCCAGGCTGGGGTCCGAAATGTCCTTGTCCCATCTGAACGCAAGGTTCGAAAGAAAGCTCCATGGCTCAAATTCCCGAATGTCAAGGGACGATGGTTTTGCGACGAGATGTTCTCCAAGTGCCCATCGCTTGATCTTCACACGGGTGCTTCCGTATTTACTGATGGAAAGGGCTATGATTTTGTCTATCCCTGGAAATCAAAGAAGCAACACCCTGAAGGTCTGATGTCCCTTATCCAGAATGTCGGAATTCCTCAGACGTTAATTTCTGACGGTGCGCAAGAGCTATTTCATGGACGTTCTCGTGAGATCTGTAATGAGTACCGTATCAAACAAGAAGTGACCGTCCCATACAGTCAATGGCAGAATGCCGCGGAAGCGAGCATCCGTGAGTTGAAGAAAGGTGTTATTAGGAAGTTACGTCAAACTGGTGCACCACGACGCACATGGTCCTATGCGCTGAAGTGGGTTGCCTCTGTCCGCCAGTTAACTGCCTCTGATATCCCTGAACTTAATGGACGAACGCCATTTGAACACGTTCTTGGATCGACACCCGACATCTCTCCCATGGCTTTGTTTGATTTCTATCAACCTGTATACTATTATACGCCGTCGCATGACTTCCCTCATGAGCGTAAATGTATTGGGCGCTGGCTTGGTCTTGCCGATGACTGTATTGATGACATGGCCTTCAACGTCTTGACAGAGAAAGGTCGAGTTATTGTCCGAAAAGATGTGTGGGCAATCCCTGACGACGATATGAAAAATCCCACAATCCGTCAACAAATGGAAGTCTATGATGGTCTTATCAAGACTCTCCTCGTGGATACATCGCCGTCCTCCGATGAAGATGCCGCCAACGTTTCCCCTGATCCACCCGATGATTTCTTTGGAGAAGACGAAAGCGAATCTCTCTTTCCTGCTGCTCTTGACTCCGATACACCTCTCCCTGATGCTGACGACTACACTCCGGAGGAGTTAGACGAATATCTCACAGCCGAAGTCATGCTGCCGCATGGCGGGGACCAGGCCAGAGCCAAGATCATAGGCCGCTCCAAGGATGAACATGGCCGACCAATTGGCAAACGTGATCCAAATCCAATCTTAGACACACGTTTCTATGACGTGCTGTATCCCGATGGATCGACCGAATCTCTTGCTGCCAATCTCATTGCCGAGAACCTTTACTCTCAAGTCGACACTGAGGGCAACTCCTATGCCATTGTAAAGGATATCATTGGACATCGCAAAACCAAGGACGCTGTCCTCCGAACGGATCCGGACTGGTTGAATGGCCGTAAACGCCATACAACCGTTGGTTGGGAACATGAGTGTGAACTCTCCGATGGTTCCACTGTTTGGATCCCTCTCAAAGATCTCAAAAACGATTCGCCTGTACAACTAGCCGAATATGCTGTTGCGGCGGGGCTTGCCAAAGAACCGGCCTATGCCTGGTGGGTTCCACATACGTTACGCAAACGTGGTGTGATTCTTGCGAAAGTAAAATCTCGCTATTGGAAACGTACCCACAAATATGGTATTGAACTGCCCAAAACCGTTCAAGAAGCTCTTGAGATTGATCGTCGAACGGGGACTGATTTCTGGCGGAAAGCCATCGAAAAGGAGATGAAAAATGTTCGCATTGCCTTTGAATTCCGTGATGATGACAAAGTACCAATTGGATACAAACATATCCCATGTCATATGGTCTTTGATATCAAGTCTGATCTTCGCCGTAAAGCCCGACTGGTTGCCGGTGGGCATAAGACTGATCCACCGAAGGAATCCACGTACTCCAGTGTTGTATCCCGTGATAGCGTACGAATTGCATTCACTATCGCTGCCCTTAATGGCCTGGACGTGTTGGCCGGGGACGTACAAAATGCATACCTCAATGCACCAACAAAAGAGCGAACTTATATTACGGCGGGACTAGAATTTGGTCCCGAAAACGTTGGCCGACCTGCACTGATTGTTCGTGCTCTGTATGGTTTGAAGAGTTCTGCTGCTCGTTGGCGTGATCACATTGCCGCAACACTTCGTGAAATGAAGTTCAACAGTTGCTTGGCTGACCCTGATGTCTGGCTTCGACCTCAAGTCCGACCATCTGATGGGTTCCAATACTATGAGTATGTACTTGTCTACATAGACGACATACTCTGTGTCAGTCATGATCCGCGATCGATCATGAATGATCTGGAAAAACGGTATACCATCAAACCCGAGAGTATTAAAGACCCAGACGAATACTTGGGATCTGAGATTCGACACTATACCATACCAGATACTGACGATCCTGAGAACAAACCCCGATGGGCCATGTCCTCCGACAAATATGTTAAACGTGCCATATCTGAAATTGAGACCGAACTGTCTAAAGTTGGCCAAAAGCTACAGACACGAGTCTCAACTCCGCTTGCCACTGGGTATCGTCCTGAGATCGACTCATCTCCTGAACTGGACCCCCGACGTGCAAATTACTATCAGGGACTAATTGGTATCCTTCGTTGGGTTGTGGAACTTGGTCGTATCGATATCATTGTTGCCGTATCACAACTGTCCCGATATCTAGCCATGCCACGTGAAGGACACCTCGAACAAGCCTTGCACATTTTTGCATACCTAAAAGCGCATGGACGTTCCACCCTAGTGTTCGACGACACAACTCCGACCTTCGACGAGGATCGTTTCTTCCAGGCAGACTGGTCTGAATACTACCCTGATGCTAGTGACCCTTTGCCGCCCAATATGCCACCACCTCGTGGACGGGCTGTTACCACAACTTGTTTTGTTGATGCCGATCACGCTGGTTGTCTTGCTACGCGTCGCTCACAAACTGGTATTCTTATGTTCTTACAACGAGCACCTATCTTGTGGTATTCCAAACGACAGAGTACTGTTGAGACATCAACATTTGGCTCCGAATTTGTCGCAATGAAGACTGCCATCGAACAGATAGAGGGTTTCCGTTACAAGTTGAGAATGATGGGCATTCCACTTGATGGCGAAACCAATTTGTTCTGTGATAATGAATCTGTGTTCAAGAGTGCAACCATGCCTGAAGTCACTCTGAAGAAGAAACACAATGCTATTGCTTACCATCGCACACGTGAGGCACAAGCCGCCAACATCGTGCGTATCGCCTGGGAAGAAGGTGAAACCAATCTTGCGGACCTGCTGACAAAATCGTTACCAGGACCCCGATTGCGTTTTCTAGCACAACGTGTTTTGTGGTGATTACATGATCGAATTCATTGTCCTCACACCCCTCTTTTATTGTCCGAATAGACACCCCTCTTAATTGACAAAAAATAGTCCTGATGGACCGGCCTCTGCTGAAACAAGTCGTGGGCGACCTAGTCGAAATGCTTCCGATCTAGCTCGCGGGGACTGAATAAATCCCGCCAACAGGTCGCATATTGGCGGATACATGGTCGCATATTGGCGAATATGCATCGCCTACATATGCTGCTACGCATCTAGTTTTCTAGTCATAATTTTGGTCTAGCCACTTGTTGCACGCCGTACACACCGTGTTGTAGCGTGTAGTGGCAGGATTTATACACTCGAACCAAACACGTCCTGTCTCGACATCCGTGCGAGACATGGTGCGACCTCTTCCGCGACCGGTTGTAGAGAGGCCATTCCCGGGGGACCCGGAAACGGAATAGCCTACCTAGGGCCTAGAGTAACCTTGTACTCCTCTAGGAGTAGAATCCAAAGACTAACTCTAGGTTTGTCCTTTTTGTGTCTTCATGTCGAATGAGCTCTCCTAGAGACGACATTGTACTTCCGATGCTCAAGGGATCTCGCCTCGCATTTCTTCCTCTACAGGAGAAAGAGACCTCTTGTCCCGTGCGAACCGCACCACATACCATTGGTTGTGGATACAACGCTTGCTGGTACTTAGATGGACTCGTCGGGACTCCACAAAATGTCTAGATGGATTCGTTGGTAACCTGTCTCCACTGAACGCCATCGTTGAGTACTTGTCCTTCCACCACAAAATAATATGACGACTCCCCTTGGGAGAGTACATGTCAACTGAATGCCGTGTCTTCTTTTCCACAGCCGCAACAATAGTGCTGGTTGCGAAAGGAGGAACCCGCAATCGAACCATCCCCCAACGACAACCCGACACCGTATTTGTGTTGTCACCAAAACCACAGGACAATGCGAAAACTCAATGACAGGAACGGCCTTTCTTCCTCGTGGTTGATTTCCATCTTCAATCACACTTGTGTCTGTCAATCGTCTCTGGTGTGTTCTCTTCCTTGGAGATTGGTCCAGTGTTTTCTTGGATCAACTGTTGTGTGATCCCGACTTTGTATCCTGTTCTTTTGATCCCTTTTTGGTTGTCGTCGTTGTAGAGTTGGATTCAGGTTCCACGACGGGATACTCTTGAATGTCTTGAATGTAGGACTGCAAAAGTTGGATCAACGTGCTCATGGACGTACTCTTGTTGTTGTCGTTGGTGGTGGTCAATTCCTGAACAAACTCGCGTAGTTCGTTCTGCATCCATTGCAATTCGGTGGCCGTATAGGGCGGTAAGTACTCGAGACTCACATCCCAAAAATGAATTCGTTGCCAATACGAGTCGTCCGGCGATGACGACGGCAACACGGACCCCGAAGTGGGTACCTGGTCAATGGCCGAATACCACACACAGTCCAACCAGGATGGTACTTGCTGGTTGGGAAAGGATGACGACGACGACGACATTGGAGGAGTATCGTTGGCCGCAGCAACCACAACATGTCCGGCGTCTTGTAGAACTTGCCTCAGTTGGTTCAAGAGTTGAGGCCCGTAGACCGGATGCCGAACATGTTCCACGGGAAGTACAAGGCCCAGGTGATAGTAGTAGTTTGGATCTGTGGAGGATGGAATCCAGGCGCGTAGTTGATCTTTCCAGGAATGGACAGAACCTTTTAGGTATTGAGTGCGAAAGGAACGCCATTCCGCCAATGAAACTTGTTGAGTGGCGGGTAAATGGTGATACTTGATGGCCTTGGCTTGAAGGTGAGCGGGAATGGCCGATAGGGGATTGCGCAATACGTAGAGAGTGGTGGGATGCATGTATTTGGTGTATTGCGGTGCCGTGGGAGGAGGGGACATGAGTACCATGGGATGCACGACCGTACATAGGACGGTCACACTGATGGCACTTTGACATTTTCGCAAGATAAAACTAGGACCATCCCCAGTCGTTTTGCGTTTGGCTTGCATGTAAAAAGTCTTGACGGGCGCTTGTACGAGAGGATCGTTCTTGTTGTTGTTGTTGTTGTTGGTCCACAAGAGTCCTTGAACCCATGTTTTTAATATTTGTTCACTCAAGGAATCGGGAAAGGACGCTACCCACATGGTTTGAGTAGACTTGTTGAAATCACTGCGTTGGGGTAATTGTTGATGTTGCTTTTCTTGTATATTGTGTGGCAATGGTTTGGTTCCCAAGAGTAGGGAGGGACACGTCTTGGCATAGTGAGCATGGTGAGGTTCGTGCTCGTTGTGTGGTTCTTGCTTGTTCCAGAAGGTTGTGTGTTTCACTGGTTGTTGGAGCCTTGGTCCTGACGACGACAAGGTCCAGAACGGAGCGGCTGGATCCGGATCGGGTGTACTGACCTGTAGTAGAGTTCCATCCTTTGTCAAGCCCACAATCACGGCCAACGCGAAAGCAGCACATGGAATGATAAACAAGAGATTCTTTTTCTTCTGGATGATCCAGTGATACAAGTTCCTTGCAGTTTGGCAACTGGTTGTGAGCATGTAGCCGAAAATGCCCTGGACAGTCCTTTGGATGGCGTCCTTATTGTCTGGTAAAGTTCGTTGCGGTGGATCCTGTTGTGGATCGGAATGCTTGGTTTCGCTGTCGTTCTCCACCGATTCCTTGGATCGACCGGGTGGCTGTCGTTGACGCATCGTTCTGGACTCTGTCTCCGCCTTTATTTGTTCGTGTATTAGATAATCGAGGAGATTGAAGAGTTCATTTCTCTCTTTTGGTATCTTCGGGCGGAGAGGTCTCTCTCTTTTCCACCGATCTTTCTCCTGTCGGATAGGTCGCTTGTGAGACGCGGAAAATGTCGTTGTGAGGATGTGAGGCATCTTGACGACAATGAGCTACCCGAGCTCCTTCTCCTTTGCCTCAACTGATGGATTAATCTAGGAGTACTCGTACTCGTATATATGGGAACCTTCTTTTCGATAGACCTACGGGCCTCCATGTTGAAGGCTGACCATGCAAGAGCCGAGTGCATCTATTCCGACTTGCGTTTCGATAGCGCTTTCCGACGGACTGTGAACGATACTGAAAGCAATATAGCAAAACCTGGGTTGGGAAACTCTAGGCTTCCGAGTTTTCTGTCGACAATACTATCTGCGGAGGTGATGGAACGCTTCTTGGGAGGAATGAGCAGTCCGTCACAAGATCTGTTGCCAAAGTCTGGTTGCCCGATTCCGTTGCTCGTCCGTACCATAGAAGTACGGGAGTTCCATCAGCTCCAAACATCTTGTGCGTTGTTGGGCCTTCGCCAGTCTCCAAAGTCCCGGCATCCTACTATTATACGACCCTCGATCTAGCGGAAGATTCGTTTCCCAATTACTTTGTTCACATGATTGATGCCACGAACATGGAACAGGATGCGCAACCATGCAACTGCTCTCTCTTGTCGATTGTCGATGATGGCACATGGCCCTGATGCCGACGAGCCGGGATTGCGCGGATGCGGGGTCTCTGTCACACTTTTGGAGCGGAGTCGCACCATTGGTTCGGTCCGTTGTACAGAATTCTCTAGAGTAAAATCCTGTTCCGAATTCGGAATCCCACGAACGGAGAAAGTCCCGGACGCAGACCTGATTGGATGTGTTGCCGTGTCCAGGCCAGCGCGCCAGCACATGGCGAGCATCGACCATCCGCACACTCACAATCACAGATTTGGCGCGAAGAAAGCGCCGCGGCATTCCACAAAGGAAGAAGTGGCACCTTCCCACGGTTTCACTCTTCCGGGAAGCAACAGAAAGAAAGAGAGAGAGAACGGCGAGGCAATTGGGAGAGAACGAAGGGGATTGGGTTGCGCGAACGTCCACAATGAGTGCAGAGGCATTCCGAGTGCACAACGCCATGGGCAACCAGCTGGTTCTGTTGGAAAGCCATGACAGTTCAAGCTCACCCGCCAGTAGTAGTAGTGCGGGGTCGGAGGACCTGGGAGCCACCATGACCTCGGCCATTACGGTTGTGCAGAATGTATTGGATCAACTGGCGTTAAAGGATTACCCTCCCGCCAATGCATCATCGGGTCCCAACGTGGATCCAGTACTGTCACCATCCATGTCGGTAGAACGAAAGCATTTCAATTTCCACAACAACAACAACAACAACACGTCCCACAAAATTACCCGATCCAACAGCATGTCTTCCACAAGTCGGAGGACGAGCTTCATTCAGTCGGCTGGATCGTTCGAAACGGATGAAAGTAGCGTGGATCGTTCGCTCCAGAGTTTTCGGGTCGACAAACCCATCACCGATGGCCCCCCACAACAGTTTTCCGAGGACCATCCAGTCTCCAAGTATCGCAAGATATGCTTTCATGCCGTGCAAAAACGAGACATGCTAGGACAACAGTCTTTGGAGAGTTTGTGCCAATGGACGTTGGACACGTTCGAAGCAAAATCGCCAAACAATCCTCTCCAAGTGGACACCACTCAAGAAACACGCCCGGTACCGACCACCATTTCACCCACCCACCGAATGGGTGGTCCTTCGTCTTGGACATTGGGGACCCGAAAAAAAGAATCCAAGAAACTCAAGGTCATTGCTCAGGGTTCCAACGTTCGACTGCAAATGTTTGGGTCCGAATACGCGCGTCACATTGCCAAACCAAAACAACGGTCCGACGCCAAACAGAAAAAAAAGACGCCACAACCCCCCAAGATTTTGGGGAGACCCTTGTTTCTGGATGAAACCTACACGTCCATTCAAACGGGGGCGATCCTGGACATTGTCGTAACGCCGGATGACAAACCGCCTCCCACCGGCTACTATCGAATAAGACAGGGTGAAGAGCCGTTCCAGCTGGGACGAGGCAAATCCACCTGGCATATGGATATCAAAAAAGAGCCCAACTGGGACAAGGCCGCACAGAGGCCTTGCGTCACGGCTCTGACGGTCATTTTTCCGGACCGGAATGAGTTTATTCCACCCGGCTTTAGTGTCGTTCGGGACGGACAGAACCGGAAAGCAGCGCATGAAGAATGTGTTGGGGAACCAGCCGACGTTGGAACCATGGAACGAGTCTTTATTTGCTTTCGTCGATCTCGCGAAGGCAATCCCATTACAGGAATCCTACCACTGTCTCCGGGAGATGGCGATCTGGTGCCACCCGGATACACGGTGGTGGAGCGAAGTCCCCGAAATTTTGTGGCAGATCTGAACCAAGGAGCTACCCACAAACCGCTCTTTTTTGCGATTCGGCAACGATTGGCCAATTTAGAAGCCTTGCGTCCTCTTCCGTTTGTGTTGGCTGTGAAACGAAAAGTAGCGGAGGACGACTCGGTCTATCGGGGGACCCACAAAAGCCTTGCTTCGACCCCGGACAATTTAGAGCTCAAGGGATATTACTCCACCTCCGGTTGTGTGACGCCCGCACACGTGGGTCGTTTCCACGTCCTGGACCGATCCACTCACACCCTGTTGAGTCCAAGTTCGGTCACCAATCGTCTATCGCTCATTAATAAGTCCAGGGAAAAGGCAGGGAAGACCCTTCTCGATGACTCGGCGAGCCAAGCTCCCGCCACTCCGAATTCCAAAGTGGGTCATTCGCCGGGGACTCTAGTAGTGCCTTCCAGTCGACGGAAGCAGGAAATGTATTCCCTTCCACAAACCGTTCTTCCGGAAGATGATGCCGAGTACCGAGGTCTTTTGAATGCTCTGGATTTCATACCGGAGATTGATGTGGCCGCGAAACGGGATGCCCGAGCCCCGGCACTCTTTCGGCACCAGTCCAGGATCACCTTGATGGTTCCCATTGTAACGGCCTGCTACACGCGCCATGGTGGGGCGGCGTTGCGGGCTGTGGAGGGTCTGTACTCGTTACTGACCACTACCGACTTTTTCAATGACGATGTCTTTCTCTTGGACGAAAACGACCATGAATCGTGCACCCGATTTACCCTCCTGGATTTAGCCATTCAGGTCGTGTGTGACGTCGCGGGATCGGGAGCTCTGGAACCTACCTTTGGGGCCTGTGTCGAATTCGTCTCGGCGGCCTTGAAATTTTCCCATGCCCAGTTGAATACTCGTACGATTGGATATGTGGTTCGTTTCTACTTTTTTGTCTTTTACTTTGGTGCCAGCTCTCCGACCGTATCTGGGAACTGGCCCTCGGCATGCTGGACGACCAGCAGCAAGTCCGCAAAAGACGCCTCCGGAGACTTTCGCATGCTGTGGAATCCAAAGGATCAAGAAGAACCCTGTCCATATTTTCCTGGAGGGGCTCCTCAAGCAGCAGCATTGGCGTTCAAGGAGCTCATTTCGCTCTCCATTATTCGGCTAGGAAAGACTGCTGTCCAAAATTGCGTTGCTCTTGCAGTGTGGGATGGAGGGGCCGCCAACAAGGAAAACAAGACGTTTGACTCACTTTTGGACAAAGTTCTTTCCACGGTCGTTGACAAAGCTGTCGATAAAGTTGAACGAGCAAATCTTGCGCAGATTGCTATCCATCAAATCTACCGTAGTGGTGGCAGTGAGTTGTTCTGGCACGACATGATAAATGTGTGTGGAAATGGTCTATTCGGGAAAGACCCTGATCTCTCGGAAGCCTCACAAGAGGTTCACGTGGTTGTGTTTGCTCTCATGGCAAACTTAGTCAAGGTCGCTTCTGGAAAAGTACGGGCTTCGTCATCGACGGATCTCCTGGCAAGGGATGTTGCCAGCAAGAAGCTGTCCCTTGAGCTCCTGCTCCATTTCTTGGAGTATTGGAACGATGAACAAGAAGCGATGGATGAAATGGAGCGTAAAAACACCCATTCAGGGAAACCTTTTTCCACTGACACATTGGCTTACGCGGTTCGTAGATTGGTCGTTCCTTGTTTGCTATCAAATACGAAAGCAGCTCTTCAGGATAAAAACATATTCAGCCGAGTTCTGCGTATTGTTGCCGAGTTGTGGCGGTCGCCGGTGAATCGGTCTCATTGCAGGGCAGAGCTTGGGGTTCTGATTGACCATTTCTTTGTTTTCTTCCTACTCTTGGGACCCCGTTTGAAACCAGACAAGAAGTACCGTCTTCGATTCGCGGAAGTTTGTCTGCATGGCCATCAATTAGAACTTTTACGACAACTCAAATCAATGTTACACGACGATCCAAAAGATGCAATCCTGATGTTCCTGAACTACGATACTGACTTGGCCTCTGATGCGTCTGGGTCTCTGCAACCCATGCCAGGAACGAGATGGAAACTGTTTCAACGACTTTGCGCTGCAGTTAGTTCCATGACGGAACAATGTGGCGAGGTCATTGCGCACCAAATAGAGGAGCATCGAGCGAAAATTCATTCCTCACAGGAAGGGACTGCCGAGTCAGGCACGGGTGATCTTTCCAATACAGATAAAGCCTCTATGAGAGAATCCGCCAGGAAGCTGCGGACTGCGTCTCTGGAATGTATCGCATCAATAGTCCGAGCATTGGCCATATCATCGGGTGTCGCAACGAGTCCTCAGTTTGCAACTATGTTTGTTTCTTGGAGTGATGTCGATCCTTCTGCCGAAACGATGAAGATGCTGACGGATGGTAAGAAGGATGCAAACGAGCTTCAACTTGTAAAGGTAGATAATACGAACAACAAACAGATTGTTCCTTTTGACGAGGCATCAAAGGGAGTTTTGGAAGGATCTGCCGCGTACGCGCTTGACGTTGCTGTTGGGATCGCTTCTAAGAAAGGATTAAAGAAAGCTGTGGATTACTTGGTTGCTTGTGGAGCACTGACCCCAACACCTCGTGCAATTGCCACATATTTACGTTTACACAAAGACCGGTTTAACCAAGCAGAGCTTGGTAAATACTTGGGCGAAACTGGCATTGATGCCACAGAGAAAGAATACTGGAATTCAATTCGACATGGCTTTGTCAGAGCAATCTCGTTTTTGGGAATGAATCTGGACGACGCTTTGCGTCATTTCTTAACTCACTGTGGCTTCCGGCTTCCTGGGGAAGCCCAAAAAGTTGACAGAATCATGAACACTTTCGCTGAATGCTTCTTCGAAGACAATGCAGGCGATGTTGTGCTTTGTCCATTTCCAAATGAAGACGAAGTCTATCTGATATGCTTTGCTCTTATCATGTTGAACACTGACCTTCACAAAGCATCCGACAAGAGTGCACGAGGGAAGAAAAAGATGACGAAACAAGATTTTGTCGCGAATCTAAGAAATAGCGGACAAGGAACCAAGGTGTCGAAGGAGTACCTCAATTCCCTGTACGAGTCTATTGAAAAACACCCTATCATACTGGAGGAAGAAAGTCTGAAAGAGGATGGACAGAGGGAACTAAGCGATATCCTGGACAATATCCAAAGTGCCGAGTCTTTGCTCAGAGGACTAGCAGTACATGATTTCCGTTTCGCAACACTCGAGGATGTTGCCCAAGCTTCGCAAACTTCGCCGGAAGTATCGTCACGAGATATAATTCGGAAAGCTGCTGAAAAAACCTGGCATCATTGGCATAGTGTCATAAATACATGTCTTGAAACAGCACATCTTGACCTACAAGCAATGGAATCGTGTGCCGATATTCTTCTCTACGCTTTGTCAACGGCGGTGTGTCTCAATATGACTTCCCAAAAGTCGGCTTTTCTTGGCCTGTTGGGACGATTGAAATCTTTTGAAGAGCTTCGCCAGGGACGATGGGTTGGGACACCAGATTTCGACTCGTTCCGACGAGAGGAGTGGTACATAGAACTAGAGCAAGCCATATCCGCTGACGAAGACCGAAAAGCGTGGGCACTCCGGAATATCCACGAATGGATGGGGTCAGTACAAACCGAGATATTCGACGATGTCAAAAACAAAGCAGAGTTGACCAAAGCTGTGGCTGCACTAGAAGATGGCGATATTTTCCTACAAGATCCAGCTCGGTCGTTTATTCGCTCCGGACCTTTGATCAAAAAGTCTGGTCGCACCGGACGTGTTTCACTCTATCACTTTTTCCTTTTTTCAGACTTGCTTCTATATGCTAGAGAAGGGGATTCAAAAATGATTATAGTAAGTTCGGATACATGAGCGTTCCTTGTTTGAGGAAAGAGTGTCCTCAATCAACTAATTTGTTTCGTTGTTTTCACAGCATGAAGAACTTCCACTCCATCAATTGAAAGTGACAGATTGGTTTCCTGAGACTCAGAAGAATCGCGAACAAATGTTTGAAATCCATCATCCCAGAAAACGCTTTGCCGTTCTTTGTAATTCTCTGGAGGAAAAGAAATCGTGGGTAGCGGATATCAGGAAAGCTGTTCTGAACGAAGTGGACAGGAAAATGAAGATGGAAGCAGCTCGCCTCGCCGTCCACTCCAAGGCTCGATAGTATATGATCCCAATGAAGCCGCGTCAGTCCTAAGATTCATAAATTTTCTTTATTTCTTGGAGAAGATTGTCGAGTGTTTCTTCCATTCCTGAGGAGTCGAAAAAATTCGCAACTAGTGCCATAGAATGGCTCATGCTGTATTCAAGAAAGTTTTCTTTGACCCACTTTAACACTTCATCTCGGGGGTAGTAGAATACTTTGATATAAGTGTCGACTCTTTTGATGCCGTCGGAATGCGAAACTCTCTTTATTGTGTCAGTGAATTGGATCTTCTCACAGTGTTTAGTGGATGCCTTGCCAACGCCTGCCGCTGAGAAGGAAGCCAGATCTAAGGCCATTAATGCTCGTCCTTCCGTGGAACAAAATGCAACTCGTGAAAATCCTTCCAGCATACAAAGGTACCCCGCCTGCACGACATGGTCAAGACAGTCGATGGCGATTTGCGGAGCAACCGTCTCAGATTCCATAAGGAGACCACACACCGTTGAACACCTTTCAACCAATTCTTCGACATAGTCGTTAGAATGTTCATGTAGCTTGCACTCTTCCCATCCAGCACCCACAGAAATTATATTCGAAACGATTCCTTGCCCGTTGATCGCCTTCACGCATGAAAACAGAGTAGTCGATTCAGCGAGTGTAAGCACAACGACTTCCAGCGAGTGGATATATTCTTCAAGTGATTGAAGCTTGTCCCTGACTATCGATCCGTGCCTCTTGACAAGTCTGGAGGAACTGAGAGAGCAACAAAGACGACCTAGAGAAGCAAGAACAAAACAGCTCCAGGCGGCCGATGTCTTCCGTTCAAGAATGCGAGTAGAGGATCTGGGATCATAAGATCCTTCAGGATCAAGAATCCAACTGTCAACTCGGTCGAGGTTGACGATTCCTTGAAGGCTCTCTTGGGCTCTTACCAGAAACTTGCGCATGGCAAGATATGCAACTTCGTCTCTGAGGAGAGGAGCACAGATGTCAACTTCTCGTAGGACAGGCCTAGCAATTTGTGCTTTCGGTGGCTTGCTTCTTCTTCTTTCTTTTCCAAAGAAGACTGCCGGTGATGCCGGTCGTTTTGCAATCGGAAGAGGACTTCTTCGGCCGTCCTCAACTATGGCACGGATTGGAAGCGGACGATCACAGCCAATCAACACGCGTTCGTTTTTGGCGTTTCCTGCGCAAAGACGGAGAACAGTGGTAACATAGAGATCGAATGTGTTTGTAACAACATCACCGATGGCGTCAGCTACAAGAGGCAACTTGTCAGCAATAAGGATGAGTCTTGCGATCCATCCAACGAAGCCTTCTCCAATGCTGACTGGCGCAACTCGGAACGACTCGTCATTACTGCAAGGTCTAAAAGAATTCATGAACTGAGAAACTGCTGTCTCGTCACAAAAGCTGTCTGAGGCCAGTAAGCCAGACCATTCTTCCCGGTGAGCAGTCAGAGAAGTCCCCACCAGACTACCCACCGCCGATGCCTTCAGTTCTTCCATAACATCTTCATATTTGTTCAGTCTGCTTTCCAGAGCCTTTTGAAGAATATCGCAGGTATTGGAGCCCTTCAAATCAACGCCACTAGCGTCCTTAATAGGCACGAAATCCCAGCTGTCCTGCGATATTTGTTTTCCCATGCAATTCATCATTTCAACATGAACGGAGCGTAGATGAGCCTGACAAAGCTGTGAGAGACGATCAAACAGATTTGATTCCGAACCACCCGACTCAAGCATTGACGTCAAGCTGGTAGTTTTTGCCGTATCCAGTAACCAGCTTCGGTAGCTCAGAAAGTTCTCAGTCGCCAACAATACGTTCTCTAGGCCTGCCAGATCCTCAATCCAAACCGAATCGTCAATCGTTGTATTTGTAGTTTCTCCGTTTTCCAGGTTTGTTGAAGGAAACGAGAAAAAGTCTCTCTTTCCAGCAAAGTTCAAGTATTCGTCAAGACACTGAACAAGAACGTCTTCGCATTGGGCCCAAAGCGGCTCAAGAGATTCACTCAGAGCCACCGTGAGAGCTGCCAACCTTGCTACATCTCCATCGCCTTCTCCGGCGTTGGACGACGCATGTCGGTGAAATTCAACAAAATCAGTCGCCATCCGTAGGATACTGTAATGCAAAAGAGATAGAGAACCGTTAGAAAACAAACAGGAGCGAACAATCCAACTTTCTCATATGAGCAGATGACCTACTTGATGAGTCCATCGCACAGGTGTTGATACACACGAGGAAAGTAAAATTCGGAAGCCTCAAACTGGAATCGGATAGTGACAAGGTTGTGGCACGTTTGCCTGAGTTTGCTCGCATCGCCCCAGTCCTTGAGTTCCGTTGACAATTGGACCAAATCTGGATCGAAACGACTGGGTCGTCGGTCGGGTGGATCAAGCAAGGCCACTGCGAAGCATCGCATGGCTTCAAAGGATAAGGACTCGACAATGGTCTGAGACCAAGCACTTGCAGATGCAGCATCACCGACCACAGCGACATTTTTCAGATCAAGACCGGCCCGTATAATGCGTTGATATTCTGTCCAATCGGTATTTCGATCCATTTGCATTTGAACAATACGATTGTATTCCGTTCGTTCCACCGCTGTTGCTACAGTTTCACTCAGGCTGCTCCCCGAAACACTGCTAGTAGTACTGTTACTTCGCATGAGCAATGCCTTCATCTTGCTATTGTTGCTGTGGTTCAACCGGCCACTCGAAAAGCTATTGGAGCGACTGACGACTGCACTCGTGGGACGTGAACGTCGACGACACACGCGGGTCACTAGATTGGTCAGTTGTTGTTGGAGTCGATTCCAGAAACGATCGCCCAGCGTCGCCAGTCGATCGCGGGTTTCCGAGAGGCACGACATGGAAGCCAACAACGGTCCACTGGCTATTTGTATCACCTGATCGGCCAAGGCCCGGACGTCACGGTACTCTTCTAATGCACTGGATTGTTGCGCATCAAAGTTGTCAATGCGTCGAATAATTTCTTGTTCAATATCAAACATGGATTGGAGTTCGCTCAACAAATCGTCCAAGCATTTGTAATCTTCCTTTGCTTGCCACAATTCCAACAGGACGGACTGCCCGTACAAGCCGATTCCCTCCTCTTCTTGAGGAATTTCGGTGGCATGTTCGGATTGCAAGTCGGTCCGATGCACGGCCGAACAGAGCGACTCCACAGCCCTTTCATAGTACACCTGGGCAACACGCAAATTGGTGTCCCAAATGTGTATCAACTCATTGACTTGTTCCATTTTGGCTGGATCCACACGACGAGCCATTTCATGTTGAACCAACTCCAGTCGACTATCGTACTTGCACAGTCGGTCCGTCATGACTTGATCCCACAATTCTGATTCTCCGCCATGTTGGAGAGACGAAGAAGCGAGAAACGCATGGGTATCCTCCATGGCCCCGTCGTGGTCGTCATTCTCGGCAAACCCCGCCACATATTCCCAGGGAAGTGAATTGAGTAGTTGCACCGTTTCGTCTCGAGGGGCCAAAAATGCCAAGTCTTGCAGTGGCTCGGTTCCATTCTGCTCCGTGTGTACAGTTCGAGGTGGCTCCACGACACTGTGTGCAGTTCCCTGTGGATTGTGTTGATATTCCAATTGTCGTCGTCGTGTCCATCGTCCTTCCAAGGACGTGAGATCCTCCAAGGGTAACGATAAAGAAGGTTTCAGAGATGTGGTGTTTCCTCCCCAGTCCGGTATTTCTTGCGGAAAAAGCTTGACATCTCGGCTCGTACGTTCGGCTGAGTGTCGGTCCTTTGAATCGGCATCCGCGCTCGTAGATTCGTCCTCTTCTTCCTGTGTTGGCATCAAGACATGATCGTGTGTCGCCATCAAATCTTGTTTCGCCTCTTGCTGTCGTTGCAATGGGGTTATTTGTCGTGCTTTACGATCGGACGATGACGATGACGACAAGTGTGCCGGTGAATCAAAGGCAGACGATGGACTGGAAGGAAGGGGTGAGGAGGATTGAAACATGGTTGGTTGCAAGGGTGGCGACAAGGACGGAACCTCCCGGGAACTTTTCTTGGTCATGGCCACAATGGGAGTGGTAGCTGTCGTGGATTGCGGAGACACGGGAGAAAACGGTTCCAAATATGGTTGTGGGAGGGAAAGAGGGGACAAGGCCGCACCGGTTGGGTTGTTGTCCAGAGCACTTTGCAATGCTTCATTGTTTGTTGGTAGTGCTTGCTTCTTTTTCGTTGTGGTGGCTTCCGGTCCCAAATACGTTTGCGCCATATGTACGAGTTGAGGGGTGGACAAGTACTGAGAAGTTGTGGTTGTTGCCGTTGCTTCGTGTGGTGACGTAAACGGTGAATCGACCGTTTCGGAAGTGCCCAAAATATGGTCTACCCGAGCAATCAGTGAGGCAGTCCCATCGGATGTTTTGGAGGGATCCTCCTCTTCCTTGGCCATTTCATTCTGTTCCTTTTCGCCAGGATGGAGGCTACCCTCCACTGCAGCCGCCAGCGGCGTTGGTGGTGGTTGTTCTGGTGTGTGAAACATTTCGTCCACGTCCGGTTCTGGATTGATGTCCGTGTCATTTGTATCCGAAACCGGCAAGGACGAGCCGGAACATGTATCAGGGTTATCGACCAATGTGGGCGTGTTGGTACTTGAATTGGTACTGGTCGAAGCTGTGGTGACCGCGGCACCACTCATGCTCGAAAAGGCCGTGGTGGATTGAAAATCTCCAAAGTCGTCGTCATCGTCGTCCTCGATATCGTTGTTGTTTTGCTGTGGATTGGAATTCGTTGCCTTGTTGTTGGGTTGTGTGTGAGTATAGCTTGGCGGTTGCGGTTCATGAAGACGGTCTTCCTTGTCATTTTTCTTTTCTTCTTCTTCCTCCTGTGTGTCCATGTGATGAATCACCTGTGGGGATTGTGAAATTTCCTGGCCTGTACATGGCTGATCCTTGTGGTTGTCCTCTTCGTCACGTTCAAACAGGTGCATCAAGGGTCGTTGTGTCGCCGTGTGCAAAAGCTGATACACTTCTTGTTCCCATTCTTGAACCATTTGTTGTTGCTGTTGTTGTTGTTGCTGCATAGATCCTGTTTCGTTGGCTTTTTGTTGCGGTAGTGCCGGCCCTGGATACAATTGGCCTTGCCAATAATCGGTCCAGGCCACGTCTTGCGGAGTGAGGGAGGCCGCGGCGGCATGTTCCAAGGCATCCCAACCTTGCGACAATTGAAAGGACGAATGCAAGGGCAACACGGGCACCATGGGCTCCTCCAATACTTGTTGTGGACCACATAATGATGATGATTCGACGGGTAGCGAATACAAACCAGCCATGGCATGGTCAATGGTTCGACAACGAGCACGGTTGTGGCCATGACTGTGATTGCTGCTGTTGTTGTCGTCCAACGAATTTGGATACAAGGCACTGTTGGAAAAACTGGTTGTTGAGGAATCACTGTGTTCTGACAGCGAGTGGGTGGATTTGTGCCAGGAATCTCGTGATAACTCGGTTTGCAGTCCTTCATAGTGTTGGAGGGTTTGTTGCGCTTTTGCCTGGGTTCGTGCCGTTTGCCACGCCAATTGCAATCGTCGTGCCGCCGTGCGAGCTCGTTTCACGACGGGCGTTGTGGTCCTTGCGGCGGCACGACGGGTCGTGGTCGACTGCCGTTGTTCGACACCCTCGCCGTCGTCATCGTCCGCTTTCATCATGGTGATACAATAGCAGCAATGACAGTAGCCCACGCGGCGAATCGCTCGTCTCGTTCCTTGCCCCAACAGGAAACGCCACTGCAATCGTCACCAAGAGGATCGTTCTTCTTCTTTGTTTCACCTTTCCATCTACGGCTGGATGGAACGAGAGACAGAGACAGTTCTTTTGCTGGATCAATGCTGAATCTTCCAACAGCACGAAAGATGACAAGTGACAAGAAGAGAGACAAACAAAAACGACGACTTTGAGTGTAGCCGAGTCGTCCGTGATTGTGTCAGTTGGCCTGTCGTTTGCATGGTCGTGTTTCGGACGGTTTAGTCTTGGACACGCTCTGGATGCGGTGGCCGGCGTAATTCACGTGAGCCGACAAGTCGTTCTTCATGGCAAAGAGCACTGTCACAATTTGCATGCTCGCAATGATTTTGTGGCCGCATTCACTACAATACACGAGTACAATCTACACTTTCAATAGTCTCATCCATGGCATATTCTTATTATGCGATGGAAAGCTATGGTTTGAGGGTCCCCTCTTGATGCCAGAGAATTCTTCCGCCTCGAAACGGCAGTGGATCCTCGAACCGACAGAGTGGGACACCATTGAGGTACGTTCAGACCAATGAAACGAACCACACCCTGTCCATTCCACGGGTTTTGGATTCTTGGCAAATCGTTGGAATGTGCATCCCACCCACCCACCACAAGAATGAATCCATCTCACACCACCGCTGCCACAGCATGTCCTTCTCATCCCACATGGAGCGATAGATGGAGGTGAAGCGTCCACAAGGAGATGGGGACAAAGAATGACAATGTGGCTGCCATGTTGGTGATTGTGCCGTCTTGGAAAAGGGCGCTTTGCCTCCTTGGAAGAATCCACTTTGCTTGAAAAACGCGATGACTGGCAAGAGCTTAGCCTTGTCCTGAGCTACATTGATAGAAAGCACTCATATCACATCCTAGGCAAAGTGCTTCCTTCAGTGGGACAAATGCACGAGCACTGTACGCTGTGATTTGAATACATACACCCCATCAAAGTCCGCCCCTACGGGAGTCCAAAGATTATGTCATACGTTGTGCATGCTAATCTAGTAATCCATCCAAATCCTTGTAATCTCAGCATGGGAACGTTTAGGGGATGGGAACGTGGAATCGAATTCATCCAATTACTCCGTGTATACTAGACACCAAGTTGCGGGGTTCAGAGCAAAGTAGCCCTGTTTATTGCAGAGTTCTGTAAGAATAGACTGCTTCGTTGTCTTCAAACAACTGATGGCAATGTTTCCTTTCGGTAATTTCGCCTTCAGCTACCTAGTTTACCAAGGATTCAAGAAACGGCTGAACGATTCTTCTTCGCGTTTGCTCGTTGTTAAAGGTAGTCGCCTCCTTTGGGGACCAGCTGGACAGGGATTTTGGGGGGGGGCACCCAAGCCTGAATTACACCAGCAACGTTCTGCAGGCCGTCGATCTCATTATTGCTGTCAAACCCAAGAAGAGCATCAGGGAAGGCGCCATCATGCACCAATCTGTTTCGATCTAGTGGCCAACTCAGCAGCGTGCTCGACTGTATTGACAAAAAAGCTCAGTCCCGACAAAATAGTGCAGTTAATAATGTTCACTGTTGTTCTTGCCACCAAAAAGATCCCGTTCCCAACTTATTTTCAATGTTTGGCGAGGATCATTTGCCAAGAGGAGTTCATCTAGGTAGGACCTTCTTCCCAACTGGCGACCAAGGATATTGAACCGCTTCTTGGCCATTCTTGACCTTCATGCCCTTTGAGATCAAACGAGACGTGACTCCTAAGGACTCACGTCTCTTATGATCTCAAAAGGAATGAAGGTCAAGAATGCAAGCTTCGGGGCCATGGCCTGGGTTGTTGCAAAAAGCAGATCTAATCCCATTGAGCTCTTCCTCGAGTCTCTTATCCTGTTCCTCGAGCTTCGTAATGCTTTGCTTGAGATCCTGATTGTCTTGCTTGAGCTTTGTAATCTCCGCTTCGTAAAATTCATCCTTTCCCTGGCGATCGTGATGGTCTTGCTTGAGAACCTGATTTTCTTGCTTGAGATTTGTAATCTCGGCTCCGTAAAAATCATTTCTTTCCATGATTCTCGCACTAGATTTGTCATTCTTCGTCTCCTGAGCTTTCCCGGAGCTCTTCAGTCATTTTCTCCTGAGCGTCGAACTTTTCGAGCACTTGATCCATTTTCTTGGAAAGCACGGAGCGCTCACAGTTGAGAAGTGATTCGCAGGGCTCAATCTAGTTGATCGAATGTTGTACATGAGTATGCTCCGAGCAACGAGATTGAGCCTTGCGAATCACTTTTCATGTGGACTCACGTCTCTTATGATCTCAAAAGGAATGAAGGTCAAGAATGCAAGCTTCGGGGCCATGGCCTGGGTTGTTGCAAAAAGCAGATCTAATCCCATTGAGCTCTTCCTCGAGTCTCTTATCCTGTTCCTCGAGCTTCGTAATGCTTTGCTTGAGATCCTGATTGTCTTGCTTGAGCTTTGTAATCTCCGCTTCGTAAAATTCATCCTTTCCCTGGCGATCGTGATGGTCTTGCTTGAGAACCTGATTTTCTTGCTTGAGATTTGTAATCTCGGCTCCGTAAAATTCATTTCTTTCCATGATTCTCGCACTAGATTTGTCATTCTTCGTCTCCTGAGCTTTCCCGGAGCTCTTCAGTCATTTTCTCCTGAGCGTCGAACTTTTCGAGCACTTGATCCATTTTCTTGGAAAGCACGGAGCGCTCACAGTTGAGAAGTGATTCGCAGGGCTCAATCTAGTTGATCGAATGTTGTACATGAGTATGCTCCGAGCAACGAGATTGAACCTTGCAAATCACTTTTCATGTGGCTAATATGATGGAGCCACATAAGAAACAAAGTAAAAAGAAAAGGCACAAGACATAATGATGGACGCTTCTTGAAACTTGAAGGGATGTTGGCACGGGCTGACTCAATAATAGAATGACCAGATCCTCGGCATCTGCCGTGGTTGCTGACGACGTGCAATCGATGTTGAAACACAACTCCGGTCGTACCGTACAAGTAACCACAAGAGATGATCTCGTGTTATTTTAAAAAGAATGAGCCTCTTCTTGGCTCATTTGTTTGTTTCGCCTCGATCTTGTGCCTATGACTCTGACGTGTCACCAAAGTCCATTGGGCCTTTTCCTCTTCAGTCGCACTTTTCGTTTCCTTTGCCTTACTTGCATCCACTTGTCTTAACACACTCCTTCGCGAGGAATGGTATTTACGAGGGAGGATAATTTTGTGAGTTCGTTGTGAGCTCACAAAATTGTCCACAGCCTAGAGGGGAGTTTCTAAGGGTAGTTTCTTTTTTTTGTCCACATTATGTCTCAATACTCACAATAGACGATAGTTGAATCTAATTTTGATTCTTCGGACATTATTCAGATGTCTCACTGGTACTAAATGGCAAATTTTGTGAGTTCAAGTTGTCGACCGTCTGATTTTTTGGCCAATTTTGTGAGCTAAAGAACTCACTGGAACACATAAGAAAAATTTCATTTTGTCCAATGTTGTGAGCTAAAGAACTCACTGGAACACAAAAGAAGAAAAAGTTGTGAGCTCGTCATCTGATATTGTATTGGGTCAAAAAAAGAATTCACCGGAACACAAAAGAAGAAAAAGATGTGAGCTCGTCATCTGATAATGTATTGGGCCAAATAAAAGAATTCACCGGAACACAAAAGAAGAAAAAGATGTGAGCTCGTCATCTGATTTTTATTGGGCCTAGGTAAGGAACTCCCTGGAGCACAAAAGAAGAAAAAGATGTGAGCTCGTTATCTGATGTTGTATTGGGCCAGCTACGTACTACTACTCTAACTATCCAGCATACAGCATACACCAAGTTCAATGACTAGAAGATACCCCTGAGGCACTAATCCCGACCATTTTTTCCTCTACTTCTCACAATCTGTGAGATAACAGAATAGAAATCTGTTGTGTTTTTTGTGCGATTGGTTTTTGTGTGCTGCGTGCTCATTTTTGAATTTATCTTGCAAGAAGCGTCACTAGACCCACCTGATATTGCATTGGGCCTCTTTGTGCTTGCCCCGTCCCGTAACTAGATACCTGGCATTGTGAGTTTTTCCACTGAATTGGGGGACATATCCGAGGTAACCAATCCCACGGCCAACCCAATTCCCAGTCCCCGCGAGACTGTGTAATCCCCCACCCCGCACGTGATTGTACAAGTAGGCCAACAGGCTGAAAAGAGGGCGATCCTTGCCAGACCGGCTGGATATCGTTAGGGGGGCGAAGTTAAGGTACTCAACAGGTACTACTTCGCGTGCTCCGGCACACCGCTTGTTTCCTAACAAAGCATCTGTTGCTGTCGCCTGCCAAGCGACAAGGCTCTCTATCTTTGTGCTGTGGCAGGTTGGTCCGTCTTGAGAATCTACACTTTTGCAAAATTGGACAAGCGTGGAATTCATCAAATTGGAACGATTTCAGTGCAGCCAGAGTAGCCAGAGTTCATCTTGCTCCTTACAATTCCTCAACTGTCTATGTCTGGAGATTGGGCTAGGGACTGGCAATCCCGGTGTGTGGAGACAAGAACAGTTACCGTCAGAACTTGCTAGTTCTTGGTTACTTCCGAGTAGCTACCTAGCCTAAAGACTGCAGTGGAAGCGTGTCACACCTAATTAGCTTTGCCAGGCAAGCCCAGTGACAACTGCTCCCGGTACTGATTACATTCCATTGGTGTTTTGGCATTCTACTGCTGTGGATCACGCGTTTCGTCATTAGTCGTGACATCTCTACCCGACTGGTAAGGGAGAGATAACTACAGCAGGGAACTCAGTTGGTTAGTTTTCTGCATTAATCATGTCTTCTTCTAGGAGTAATGCTCAAGACTCGGATGACGACAAAACAGACCAGCAGAATGACTCTGCCAACACTGCTAGTTCTACTGGTGTCGACCCTCTCATGACACTTCTCATGCAGAATCTTGCATCATCTGGAGAACAGTCATCCATCCTTTCCAGGACAATGTTCCAAGGTGTTGTCCAGTCATTATCACTTATAGAGATGGATAGAAATTTGCGACAACGACGTGAATTGATGTCTCTTTCGCATATGCTTCCCAATCACCCAAATAGTGGTGTCATCTCTCAGCAAACTCATCCTGTTCGAGTAGGTAATGGAACATCCCTAACGGCGTCTCCACCAGTACGGGGCAATTTATTTCCAGAGAGTTGCACACCCATGAATGCCAATGACTCTACTCCAGTTTTAGCACCACAAGAAGGAATAGCTACAGAAGGTGCCTGTCCAGAGACATCCAATATGGATGCGACAAAACATTTTATTAAACATCATCAGCAGAATGTCAAAGATGATACAGCTTCCAAGGCCTTGTCAGATGTGTATTGGCCAAACGGGAATACTAAGTATCTCTTAGACACCGGCCTTTTGTCCAATGATGGTAAGCCATACTTTGGATACGCATTATGTCATCTTTATACCAAGACACATTCAAATGGGAATTCAAAACGGTATTTGTATTGTCTTGGTGTGATGGCATGTCAAGATCCAAAATGTAATTTTCTGCAAAGACCAATGCAACCAAAATCCAAAAAACTCGGTGCCCCGCCACGTCCTGCAAAGTATGTTTGTCCGATTCATCCTGAGCTACCTCTGAAATGGATTGCATGTACTGGTGGAATCCAACAGGGAAACTCACGATCACAGAATAAAGAAGATGTCCCATGCATGATTGTTTGTGAGTTCATCAAAGACAAGAAGCAGTGGTTGATTGAGCATAAAGGGTCACACAATCATCCCAACCCACCAGTAACAAAACCATCTCCCCACGCAGTCGAACAGTTTAATGAAATTGTTACTGCCAACCCTTCCCTTGGTCCCCAGAAACTCCGAATGGGGTCATTGACAAATGATTCTGTTGTTGCCTTAGATGATGCATTTAGCACAATTAACCGTGTTAAGTACCTTCGGCATAAGACACTTGGACGTACACCCATCAAAGCACAGGGGATTTATGGCAGCATTGGTTCCTTGCTCCAATTTACAAAGGATTTACCGGAAAAAACTTTTATAGTAAAAGCCGAGCTTGTGAAGCTAGATGAAGCGATTATAACGTTGCAAAGCAATTACATGAGAGAAATCCTACATGAAGCAAATAGCGGAATGCAATCTGATACTGTTGAAGGAGTCATTGATGATCCTGAATTCACAGGAACAATTGACGTTCATTTTACTTCGGCATATGATTTCATCCTTGAAAGATGGGTGCCAGTTCTAATCTCATTAATTTTTGGAAGGAGCAAAAAGCATTATGGATCACATTGGAGAAGCCTTTTTCATAGCTATGGAGATTCAATTAACACGTCTTGGCAATCCTTTGCAGCAATTTTCCCAGGAGTCACTGTAGATTGGTCAGATGCTCTTGGGATGTCTTTTATGGATGAACTCTACGACCATGCCACAATAACACTTGGTGACAAAGCAATCGACAAAAAAGATTTGTTAGCATTTCTGCGAAAATGCAACGTCCACTTTGAACGGTCTGTAACTCGCATTGAGCGAAATGGTGCTGTGGTCCCACCTTCAAAAAAGGGTGATTTTCGCAAACTAATCCATACCTTTACCAACGTCAAATCAAAGTTCCATCACTATTGGAATGCGTGTCAGAAAATGATGCAACATTTCCCAAAAGCTATGCCGTGGCTTCGTTGGTATTTACATCCGGACAGAGCACAAACATTCTTCCCTGCCTGCCAAAATTTTACATCATCACAGGCTGACAGATTTTCCAAACTATCGTCGTCAACAAATGCACAAGAAAATGTTGGAAAGCAGTTTCAGGATCTATTTCTAGTAAGAAACCGGAAAATGAGCGTCAATGAAGCAGTACTTAATGCATGGAAGTTTGTTAACAGGTTCGAGTGCGACAGAAGAAACTCTGCAAGAGGAATGCCTTTACAATATGCGCAATACCCACGTTCTTCAACCAAGCGAACAAAAAAGATGTCCAAAAATGATGGAAGAGCACCTGACACCAACAAGTCACTCAATTTGGAAAAAGAATCGAAAGAAGACAAGGAAACTCATGTCAATATAAAGGATTTGTCAGATGGCAAACAACCAGAAATCCAGTGTAATATTTTGGACAAAGATAAAATGGAAAACAAAACGAGTTGCAATGTGCAAACTAACCAAACGAAAGAAAACAAGGAGGTGCATGACAACAAACAACGTCACATCTTCAATGGTCCATGCTGGGGAATGAAGCACAACAGTGTAATCAATACGTGCGCTCTGGATTGCTGGCTAGTGTTGATTTATGCTCCCTACCATGCGGGGCAATTATTGACTCCTTATCCAGAATTGTCAAATCATTCCAGTTTTTTGTCGAATACATTTTCATTGTTGGATCAAAATAGAAGTGAGGAGGCCAAAGTTTTGTGGATGGACTTGTTCAATACATTTGAAATGCAACAAGCTTTCGACAGTCGCCAAGATTTTGTGAATTGCCTTGGCAATGTCAATAGATACTATTGTCATTTCCCAAACACTCCAAATCCACTTTTTCAGGAAGAAGTACAAGGTGTCACAACTGTTCACCCAATGCAGATGAGCCTAACAATGTATGCAGAGCACAAATTTCATTGTTGTCGCCGCGAACGTTGTCGTTATAATCAGCATGGAAAAATATCGACGACACACAAAAATGAATTCAATATTCAGCCAGAACATGAGGCAAGCTGGGAGGTAGTGGAAAGGGTGATGGTTGGAGACCATTTGAGAAGTCATTTGAGAAGTGGAAGATGCAAATGTGGAAGTATTGGTTGGGTAGATAGAGCACACACTGTGACTTGGCCACATACAGTGGCCCTGGATTTAACTACCGCGACAAGAAAATATCAAGATCTTTCGGTCCTCACACCACAGTTTGAAATAGATGACAAAGAGCTCATACTACGTGGTTGTATCCTTCTGGATGAGCAACGAGAACACTTCATAACTTTGATTAAGTGTGAAGATGGGTGGATGCAGTATGATGGTCTCAGTAATCCACACAAATTCAAATTGTATTCATGCGATGAAACCCAATTGATTATGGAAGGATCACCTAAAACTCTCGTTGTGGGAACATATGAAGTAACAGACAATAATGCAAGCAGTAAAGTACAGGATTTTGTTGATTGGGAGGAATTGTTTGATGTTGAGAGATCTGATCGCGTACCGCGAGATATAGGAGAATCATTGACAAAACTCTCAAGCGAAATTTTGTCACAACAAAGGAAACACAAAATGAAAGGCAAGGACGACAAAAGGAAAAGGAAAGCAGAGAGCAGTGAAGAAAGTGACAACGTAAGTAGGAAAAAACCCAAAAGTGCATCAAAGCAACGCATTCCACATGGCTTTTCATTACGAGAGAACATACAAAGCCGTGGTCCAAGGCCAACTTGTCAGGGATGTGGCAAAAGAATTGAATATGGACAGAATACCATACGTCATAATTGGAAAGAAAAAAAGAACTTTAATTATAACACGATTTCCCAATATCATTGTGAAGCAACATGTTTGCGAAAATTGAGCAGAGAGCATATGAGGTCATTCATGGAAAAGCGATGGGTTGAAGCAGAAGTGGTGAAAGTTGTTCGTGAGCTGCAACATGATGTCAGTCCAAAATGAGGGAAAGAAACTTCTTACATAGCAATAACACTTACTACATACTATTAGGACATGCATGTGAAATGAAATGATCTTGTACTCCCGTTGTTGTTTCGTGTAGTATATTCCAATTTTTCCAATTGGCAACTTAGTTGGAGGCTAGCTAGGACATACATGTGAAAAGAAGTGTTCTTATACCTCCATTGTTGCATCGTGTAGAAATTCTAATTTTTGCAATTGGAATCTTAGTGGGAGGCAAGCTGGGTGATATAACAGTTCTCTCATTTTTGGGAGCGATTGGGGGGGGGTACCTTTGTTTGTCCGTCGTCCAGGAAAAATAAAATAGACAAAAACAAAATTCTTTTTCCATTCGCGCCGCCTTTGGAACGCATGCCCTCCTTTTCGCGCCAGCCTTTCTTTTTCAAATCTGATGGGCAGTATTGTATCAGAAAGTAGACTCAAAGACGGTTCCAAGGAAAAAAGGTTGACTCAAATCCCACCAGAAGATGTGGAGATATGGTCCTTCCAGTCTGTGTGCTGGATTGTGATGACCAAGTTCTGAATGACCGGACATCATGCCACTGTCACATCATCCCGTGGAGGAGTAGCGTATGGATGGTCAACAGGTGGGAGTATCCAAAGGTTTTGTCATAGGGTCATTAGGGATAGGGTATAAATGGCCCACAGGTGGGAGCATCAAAAGGTTTTGTCATAGGGTCATTAGGGATAGGGTATAAATGGCCCACAGGTGGGAGCATCAAAAGGATTTGTCGTAGGGTCATTAGGGATAGGGTATAAATGGCCCACAGGTTAACTGTGGTTCGGGGAGGTCTGTTTGACCGTTATATCCAATTATTGAATCTAGAAAAATAAAAAAGTTACTGTAAAAAATTCAAATGATATTTTTTTAAAAATTTGGATATTAGCGTGTAGACAGCAGACGGGAGGTACCCCCGCAATCGGAGGGTAAACTCTCATTTACTCCTACAAATCTAGCTTATGACCGTACTAGGGGCTGTTGGGACACCTAGCATACCTATCATGGATAGCATGTATAGCTTCCAACTCACAACTCACAACTCTCGTAGCTCACAACTCACAACTCACAACTCACATTTTTGTATCTCCCCGGTATTTACTAGTTCTCGGGATATTCATTAGGGCATCACGAAAAGTATAGAAGATGGATCCTTGCAACGGCTTCGTGTGGAAGTCAGCGATCATTTCTTCAGTCGGACAATATTCAATTCGTAAGTCTTTCTTGTCAACACGATCCTTGATATAAAAATATCTGATGTTGATATGTTTTGTTCGTTTGCTGCTTGACGCACGTCCATTTTTCTCGAGCAAGATGGTACTCTTGTTATCTTGATACAAGATCACGTCCTTTATTGGATAGCCTTGGGCCTCCATAAATTGCTTACTCCACATGATCAATGGAAGTCCATCGTGGACCCCAATTAGTTCGCTTTCAGTCGAACTTCTGGCAACTAATTTTTGCTTGCTTGACATGCTCAGAGCGGCCCCTTGTCCCATTGACATGACTGCTCCAGTATGTCCACGCATGTTTGGATGAATTGCGTATGACGCATCAATCCACCATTTGACAATGCCACTCCCATCACAGTTGAGGCGTAACAGGAGGTCTTTTGTCGATTGCAGGTATTTCATCAGTTGGGAGAGTTTCCTCCAGTCCTCCTCAGTCGGCTCAGAAACTTGAGTACTCAAGAAAGCCAGAGTTGCTCTCAAATCAGGTCGTGCCCGTTGGGCCAAATACATGAGCTGCATAGTGAGACTATGGAAATAGTCGGCTTGGTCTTGTTTCAGTTTTGGGGACTCTTCTGTCACCATGAAGAGATGATTAGCTGCTGGTGTCAAGGCTTTGCCATGAAATTCCTTTAGCGCTTCCTCAATCAATCCTTGGATGTATAATTGCATATCGACCATAAGGGTACCGGGCTCACTAAAGTCCAACCACATTCCCAGATAATCATGACGCTTGCCACGTGAAATGGACAGTTCACCAAGGGTGGCAAAAGTGTTCTTCAAATCCTCAATGATTTGCGTTACCACGGCAGGATCTTTGTTAGAGATCTTAAGATCGTCCACATGCCAGGTAAGAGTACACTGATGGCCGTTGATTGTTTTGTTTGCCACACAAGAATCGTATGGATTAATCTCGAAGCCCCAGCTTTTCACAACACTTGTGAGCTTCTCCCAAAATAGTCTTGCTGCTCTGAGTGTACCGTATAGAGCTCGTAGTAATTCCACATATATAACTTTTTCTCCACGTTCATAAACCACAAATTGTTCGTAGCTTTTGTCAATTTCGATCAAGAGGTCGACCATCAGTCCCGTTATGCGCATATAGACGTCCTTGTCCATGATTACTTGCATAAATGCACCTGGGATGTCAACTACTGCCACCTCTCGCTTCTCCATCGCGTCAACTATTGCCGTGATAAATACCGCCTCGGTTGATACTGTTGGTGAGACTGTGTCTTCCTTTGCAATATGACCCCGCTGCTTTCTACCGTCTGCACAACCACGACCTTTGATCTTCCCATTCCTTTTTCTCTTTAGGAACATCAAATATCCTAAGGCTTGGCGTATTTGTTCTTTCGTAAGTTGGCTCCTGTGAATTGCCCGAATCACGTCTCGGTCATGAAGTTGTAGAACTTCTTTCTTTACTGCCGAGACTCCCAGATCTCCAAACATCCTCACTCCTTGTTTCATACCCATCTGTGGAGTTTCGTTGGTAGCGCTCGTCACATAGATATCATGGTCATATCTATGCGCGTAGCTACGTTCTCTATTTGTACGTAGATTGTATCGTCGTTCAGATGGGTCTCTGTCGCCACTTGGTGCTGCAGTGGGTTCTGTTCTGGGTTCTGGTTCCAGGGCCGGCTCAGCTTGGTTCTCTGCTAACATGTTGTCTGCCACGGCTTGATCAACAAAATATTCTATATTTTGTTCGTCCTGTTGGTCAATCTCATTTGCCAATATAGGATTTTCATTGAGTTCTCCTTCGTGATACTGCTCCACTTCTGGATTTTCAGCTGGAGCATTGATCGGACCATCTAAAGGTTCTCCTTCCACTGATGGTTGGTTGAATACTTGATCATCGTTTTCCACATCCTCCACTCCTTGATCCCCCACTCCTTGATTTCCTCCATTTCCTCCATTGGATCTCCTATTCATTCCTCTTCCTCACCGATGAACTCCATACCCAATCCATGGTTTTCATCTTCCTCGTCTACCTCTTCATCCACTTCTTCTAGCTCGCCGTCAATATACTCTTCATCATACCTAAGATCAATATCTTGCTCTTCTTCGTCAACAATAAATTCCTCATCGTTTGATTCATCATCATCATCAAATTCGAGGGCTACAATTCGGTTGTCACGGTTGCCAAATGCCAAATTAGGGTACCGATCTTGCGCATTGGTTAAATCATACACGCGTTTTTCGATGCCTTCAGGCATTGGCACAATTGTTGCATGATTCCTGTTGATGATTCAGCCAGTGACCAGGCTCATGAAGTAGTATCCTCCCTGGCGGTTCCCTGTAGGGCGAAGGGCAATTGCTCCCACTGTTCTTGGTCCCATGTTGTTTGAATGCTGCTCGTGAGTTTGGACGTACTGACCAAATTCAAATTTGCAGTGACGATTAAAGTCAATCATTTCCCCAGTTACGAGAGTTCTAGGACTGAGTGTGTTGGAAAGTCCTTGGGATGCTGGAAAAGCGTTCAGCCAATAACAAGCATACTTTGCCAGTTCAATCACCATAATTCTTGGGACATAGCGAAATGGGAGTGTGTTATAAACACAACGCATTCGTTCCTTGAGCGTTCGTATGTATCGCTCCACCTCACCAACATGTTCTTCTCTTGAAGTTGGGTTGAGCTTGATCCCAATGTTGTTGAGTGCTGCATTGATCTCTGTCGTATCAAAGGCTCCATCAGCTAAGAGAACACGTGGTCTCAGATCTCCTCGTCGATATATTGACGCTACCTGTTTGATTGCCGTAATGACAGACTGATCTGTAACTGACGGTAGGGTATGGACTGTCCCGAACTTGATATTCCGAGAGATGGTGACAAGGAAACCCACGCCATTAACATGCATGACATCCATGCTGAGAACAACATCTTTGTGTTTGTCTGGGATGGGGACGTCAACGAGTTCTTGGAATTCCACTTTGTGTGGGCGTCTTCGCGTTGTTTTTCCTTTTAGGATCCCTATGTCGGGTCCAAAGATTTTCATTGCTAACTTGACATCATGACTCGTGAATGGGCAATTCGGAAGTAAATTTGAGTCCAGAATCTTACACAGTTCACGGTCACTTGGTCGCCCTACTTTTGCTTGAAGCGACCGGACTCCCTTAGCACGAGCAACTTCATTCTCCGTATATCCTTGCTTATTCTTAGACACTGTGGTGACTAGGCATGATTTATTATCTGAATTACGCTCAGTATAATACAAACCCTTTCCATTTGATTTGAAGCAGTCCACCTGGTCTCCATTTTTGTCATATACTGTGAATGTATCGTTGTCATCGTTATACTTGATCTTGTGGGTTTTGGTAATGATATAGAATGAGAGGATGTTGACCCAGCCCCCTTGGTCAAACCAGACCGTTCCATAAGGGTCAAATTTGCCTTGAAGTGCTGTTGTCCTGGATCCCCCATGTCCCCGTATTGTTATCTGATGTGGGGCCTTGGATGGTTGATTTCGTAGAAGTTGTGGATTTGAAAAGACATGGACTGTTGCCTGGTTGTCGAGTAGGATCCAGGTCTTGGGTATGTTAGTCTGGGAAGTTGAAAGAGAAAGAACAGGTGAGATTGGAACAACAGTTGATATATGGTCAGTATGATTCGAACCTTGTTGATTGACACCACCTTGGGTGTCGCCTTGATTTGTAGTTGTTGTTGTTGAATCGGTGATGAATGCAACACCAGTACCTCCATTTGCATTTGTTGTATCATGTTGACTCTGTTGTTCTTGTTTTCTTGACATTCTTGCATCCATGATTGCTCTAGCATCGACCAAGGTAGCTGGATAAATATTCTGTCCATCTAGGAAGTTGTTATGAAGATGAGCTTCATACTCCTTCTGCTGGCATGCTCGAATGAAGCGATTGGCGATCATTCTTTCTTGAGCTTCTATTGTATCCTCATCGATGGCGTTGCCAGAACGTCCATTTTTCTTAGCAATCTCTTCAACATAGGCAGCATCATAGAGGATAATTCCAAGTTCCTCTATCACTTTCACCTTCGCCTTAAACACTTCATAGAACTGGTGGACACTCTGACCGGGATGCCGTTTCAAGTGATAAAAGTCAAACCGGATTCGATCCATTGCCATTCCAGTGTAAACTCTCCCAGGCTGGTAGGTGAAGGTAGTTGTTTTTATGAGTTGCAATAACTCAATCCCGTCTCTCTTGGTTTGAATTGATCCAAAGTCTTTGTGAACTCGAAGTTTATCCTTGAGGAGTTCTGTTGACTGTCCCAATATAATACTATATAGAGCAGATCGAAAATCTGCCACTGCATCTCTCTTATCCATCATTCGCTTGTACTCCATCTTCCACGCTTTGACTTGGATGTTGGTTGCAGTAGGTCCTGGCTCCGTTGGTGCAACTGGGTCTTGTAGGTTGAGGTTCTCCACAGCGACTTGAAAATCTTGGTTGTATTTCAAGAACTTGGTTCCGATGTAACCGATTAATAGTTCTATGTTTTTTAAGTATCTCTTCGCTTGGGAGTCTTCAGCGTAATCGAAAATGCACCCTTTGAGCAAGGGCTCTTGTCCTTCAAATTTACTAGTTGTACCTCCTCGGTTGCGTCCGCCACGACCATGGCCTTGATTTCCTCTACCTCGTCCTTGTTGTCCTCGTCCTCGACCACCTGAGTCCACTTGGTCAGGTCTTGCTTCTGACATGCTTATGATTCTCGGATGAGTTTCACGTTGTTGAGTTGTCTTCGATGTTCTTCAAACTTGTTCGTGATCTTGTTCCAAATGCGGACCCAAACTTGCTCACCCGACTTTGTGTATCTCACGACAGTCCCTTGAAGATTCGAAATCCCCCTAGCGTGTTGCGCCAACTTGACAGGAGTGAGTACTGAGACTTTCGAGTGAACTTGAATCACGTCTTCTACTTCTTGTTCTTCTGTGTCTTCAACTTCAACTGCTGCTGCTTCGGTGGAGGACGACAGCGAAACCAAGAATTCCGATGCACAGCAGGATCTACCACAACGAACTTTTCTAGACACTAATGGGATTTTCGGTTACATGATCAAAACCAGTTTCCAAACTGCAAGGAACTTGTATCACTGGATCATCCGGAAGAAAAAGAATCTCTTTTTCATCATTCCATGTGCTGCTTTCGCGTTGGCCGTGATTGTGGGCTGCTTGACAAATGATGGAACTCTACTACAGGTCAGTTCACGAGATCCGGATCCAGCCGCTCCGTTCTGGATCAGGACCAAGGCTACAACAACCAGTGAAACACACAACCTTCTGGAACAAACAAGATCCACACAACGAGCACGAACCTCACTGTGCTCACAATGCCAAGACGTGTCCCTCCCTACTCTTGAGAACCAAACCATCTCCACACAATATACAAGAACACCAATTACCCCAACGTAGTGATTTCAACAAGTCTCCTCAAGCCATGTGCCGATTCCTTGAGTGAACAAGTATTAAAAACATGGGTACAAGGACTCTTGTGGACCAACAATAACAACAATAACAGGAACGATCCTCTCGTACAAGCTCCCGTCGAGACTTATTGCATTCAATACAAAATCTCCGTTTCAGAGTCAGATTCGATGGTTTCATCTTTGCTGTTTCGACGATTGCATGGATCGTGGCTCGGCAGATTTCAGTGATTCTTCATTATGGCATATTGTTTTCTCGAACTGACCTGTGGCAGAAATGTTGGTTTGGGGTGCAATGGAATCAATGGAATTGAATCTTTCGTCTTCGCATTATGTGTTGGAGGATACAACAAGGGTGACCATTCTAGCATTTCTCCTCCCACCACCACAGCTCCTAGTTGTTGTTGTTGCTGTTGTTTGCGGAGACCCGTAACTTCCTCCCTCACAGTTCTTGTGTTCTGGACAACCGACAGAGTGGGACGCCATTGGAACGTTCAGAGTTCAGACCAATGAAACGAACCACACCCTGTCCCATTCCGCGAGCTTGGATTCTTGGCAAATCGTTGTATTGTGCATCCCATCCATTCACCGCAAGAATGAATCCATCTCCCACCACCGCTGCCTCCGTCTCGTCCCACATGGAGCGATAGATTGAGTTGAAGCATCCACAAGGAGTCGGGGACAAAAAATCATAATGTGGCTGCCATGTTGGTGATCGTGCCGCCTTGGAAAAGGGTGCTTTGCCTCCTTTGAAGAATCCACCATGCTTGAAAAACGAAATGACTTGCAAGAGCTTAGCCTTGTTCGGAGTTACACAGAGAGCACTCATATCATATCATATCATTGGTAAAGTGTTTCCTTCATTGGGACAAATGTACGAGCAGTGCACGCTTTGATCTGAGCACATATACCCCATGAAAGTCCGTCCCTATGTGAGTCCAATGATTATGTCATAAGTTTCGGATGCTAATCTATTGATCCATCCGTAAAGGCCATATCATTGTTATCCGGATGGGAACGAGGAGCCTACTTCATCTGTGTTTACTAGAAACCAAGTTGGGGGTTCAGAGCAAAGTAATCTTAATTATTACAGAGACAGAGTTCTGTAAGAAAAGACTGCTTCGTTGTTTTCAAACAACTGAATCGTTGAGCCATTTCTTGGATCCTTGGTAAACTAGCCTTCAGTTCGTTAACCAAGGATTCAAGAAATGGCTCAACGATTCTTCTTCGCGTTTTCTTGTTTTTATGGTTGCCTCCTTGAGAGGGACCAGGGATTTTGGAGGGCACCCAGGACTGAATTACACCAGCAACTTCCTGCGGGTCGTCGATCTCATTCTTGCTGTACACTCGAGAAGAGCATCAAGGAAGGCGCCAACATGCACCAATCTGTATCGATCTTGTTGCCAACGCAGGAGCGTGCCCGACGAGACAATTTAAACAAAAAAGATGAGTCCCGACAAAAAATTGCAGTGAATAATGTTCACTGTTGTTCTTTCCACCAAAAAGATCTCCTTTCCAATTTATTTTCAGTGTTTGGCTACTAGGATCCCTACTTGCGACCCAGCATACTGAACCTCATCTTGACCTTCATGCCTTGTAAGATGATTACGTGAGTCCTTCCGCTTGCTCGCAGTTGCTAGCTTGGACATGGCCTGGGTTGTTGCATGCGCAAAAGCAGACCAAATCCCATTGAGCTCTTCCTCGTATATCTTATTCTGTTCCTCAAGCCTCGTAATGTTGTGGTGGGGGAAGAGCCTTCTCATATAGAAGCATACGCATGTACAAGAAATCGAACGACGATCTTGAGCCCTGCGAATCACTCGTCAACTGTGAGAAACAAAGGAAAGAAGAAAGGACACAAGAAGGCGTAGACAAAAAGCAAAGCTCACAACACCCCATATCAAGTATCAAGTCGTAGAATCGAACGGTGAACAGTGACTATGTGCGTAAATCCCGCCAACCATTCTCTATACCAAGTGTTGGAAACCATCGTCGTTAACGGTCCAGAGACTATGTTTTTGAATCTTTTCCTTCGTTGGACTTTGGACTTTGGATCACTGTTTACAACTCTGATAGTTGTGGTTGCTGACGTGTCGTTGGTTGTTGACGTGTCATTGGTTGCAACGTCACTTGTTGGTCGCATCCGGTAGACGGCAAGACTGATTCGTGCGCGTATTGTTCGTCCAATAGACGTGGCGGCCGGCGCATTGCACGTGAGCCGACAAGTCCTTCTTAGGCACAGAGAATGCTCACAATGAATGTGCAAGGTGCAAGTTCACAGTGGGATTTTGTGCACAACTACGCGTACAAGCCACACACTTCAAAGCACGGGGCATGCCCCCATGACCCGTGACCCTGTGCCCCTCATCGCAAAATATAGTCGGGGCATGCCGCACGACTTAGCGCGACTGTTAAGCGACCACCTCTGTTGATGATGTTGATTTTGAGGTCGAATTTGACATACAGACAGTAACAGAACATGACAGTGATGATCCTGGAAACTCTCTTGAATGAGAATCAAGTCTACCTAGAACACAAGTCGAGGGACCACCACCTTCTCCTCCAATAACAGGTAATACCCAGTCATTCGTTCGCCAAATGTTCGACTTGTCAGTCTTGAAGGAGATAATGGATAGAGAGGTTGCTGGATCAAGGGGAACCCCAGTAGTGCACATGCTACAGCTACTATTGGTCCCAATGAAGAAGAAGAGGAGTTCACTTTAGATGATGTCCTTAATTACTAAGTCCTTTACGTGTTGATGTTGCATGAGGTGCCGTAATGGTTACGTAGGGGCATGCCGGGGCATGCCGGGGGTCATTTTTTGTGACCCCTTAACTCAGCGTGACCCATGACCCGTGACCCCTCTTCCAGGACCGTGCCCCCAACACTACTCTATCGATCGTTGGCATAATCTTTTGCGATAGAACTCGACCATTGATTTGGGAGGATGGGGGACAGGATGGGGGACAGGCGCGGTCTTTTGGATTTGTTTTGCGAATGCGTAAGGACGGCGTTAGGCACAATTTCCAAAACCAAATCCGGCCCGGCCCGCACGGATTGGTTTTGTTGAGCTAAAGGAATGGCCTTAGGTCGCCTCTTGCTGTCACGAAACGCCTCACATCCTCACAACGACATGTTTTCGCGTCTCACAAGCGACCTATCCGACAGGAGAAAGATCGGTGGAAAAGAGAGATTTTCTGTCCTTCTATTCCCGCGGATCGCATCTTGATCACGGATGAACAATTGCCTTTTGTATTGCCCATTCCCTGTTTCTGAATCAAGTCCATACAGGCTTAAAACCTTATTTCGCACTTTCAATAGCCCACTGCCTTCCAACTTCCAATGCCAGTGTACTCGTACTCTCACTCGCGCTCTCACAAAAAACAGATCGCGCCTATGCTCTCTCAATTCATCATGATTTCCCCAATCGCACCTCGGACTCGGATGGTGGCAAGGTACCACATCCGTTGATAGGATGAGGAGCATCTCATTTCTATCGTGTCGTTATATGATAAGTTTCTGACTGGCACAAACGTTCGAGTTGGGAGATGCAATCTGGTAGCTGGCATCTGATTTCAGACCACACCAGTGACAAGGATGTGTGATTGAATCCTCATTCTTTCGTAGGATGATTCTGGTTTGTCCCTTCTTCCAGCGCCTCGTCCTTGGAACTCGACACACTACGAGCTCGTACGTGTCACCAATCCTTGCCAATGGGACTACACCATAAGAATAAGAGTAGGCTATATCTCCATGTAGGTGTGGTGTCTCTTTTTCGCTGGCCCCGCCGCACAGTTCGGGAATCGCAATCTCTACTAGCCTGTTCCAGGAGTTTGAGTTTGCCGTGGCCACAATGCCACCGTCCGTAAGTAGCAGCACCATCTTACCATTGCTTGCCATTCTGTTGTGTTCTCACGGATGGATACTATTATACGGAAGATGGTGGAACCTTTCTGGACCATCTTGATCTTGTGTGGATCATCCGGAAGGATGGGCCATCGAGATGATTCCCATTGCTTCAGTAATATATTATCAGGTTGTTCCTGTTGACGAATGTACGGAAGATATCGGTGTGATGGACCATCTTGATCTTGTGTGGATCCGTAAGATGGGTCATCGGCCATCATTGAGCTCCTCCGTCATCCTCCTCCTGCATCCTGCATCCTCCTTCATCATTCATCGTGTAGGCACGATTTTTCTCTAGGTGCTACTCGGACCAGCGTTAGAATACTGTAGAACTCGCTCTGACGCGTGTACAGTCATGGATGCGCGACCCCAACAATTTGATACACTACCATTGCGACCCGGGCGTCGGAAAAGCATTCCCTCATGCCAGACAGTGTCTCAAAGTGTGATAACACCAAAGAGTTAAGCCTTACTACAGCCCCTCACGGTGTGCGGATGGCTTTGAAAGTTTGCTGCTTTGTTGCGCGAGGTGCCAATCTCCAAACTCCAAACTCCAAACTCCCCCCAAGACCACAACAAGCAACAAGAACAAGTAACCACAAACCAAACACAACAAGAAGCCAACCAACAGAGGGACGACGGTGCTTCTCTCTTGACAGACTTTGTTGCCATACGATCGCCACAAGAGAGAGCGCTTGACAACAGTCTCGTTTCTTCTTTCATTCACCACAACCACAACAAGCACCACCAAAAAGACTATAAACCAATCATCATGGTGATTTATGACTACACGTCCTCTCCTGTATCGTCGCAAGAAGATGCTCGTTCCTTGGTCAAGGAACTGCGTGGTGGTGGTGGTGGTACCCACTTGTTTGCCAAATCGACCACAAGAATGACGACCAGTGATGGACCTCGTCGTCGCAGCCGATCGGTCCAACGAACCGTTCCCGATCCGCAACCACGCAGTCAAAGCAAATCCCGCACCCGAACCCAAACCGCACGAGAGGGTGCCAACACTATCAGTAACAAGGACAGGACTGGACAACCACCACCACCACCACAAGACGACGACGACGACGACGACGACGAACCACTCCTCTACCAAGAACCACACGACGAGCCAGAACCCGAGTGGGAATTGGAGGATGACGACGATGACGATAGTTGGAATGACAGTGACAATGAAGCGGCCTGTCTTGCCGCCGCACGACGATCCTTGTCGGGAGATTTGTTGGGCATGGCCACGGCCGCCCTTCCCACAACGACGACTGCCACAGCCAACACGGCCATGCCCTATGTCGATTTGGAACTGGTAGAGTGTCAAACCATGGTGTCCAACTTGTCCATGGACATGACCAATACTCTACATAGTACGAGTCCCGGAACCACGCCGCTCCCCAGCAGCAGCAGTGAAAGTGATGTGGACGACGAACCAAATCAGTATTACAATGACAAGGTGCTGCACAATCTCCTGTGTCAAGGAGAATGGGACCTTTTGGAACAACACCTCGAACAATTGTATGGCACACCGTCCTTGTTGCGTCGTGCGCTATTGCACCGCAATGACGCGCAGGAAACCGTTTTGCAAGTCCTCTGTTGCCAGGCTCCCCCGGCCGTGGCCCTGCGGTGTTTGGAGGCCTTGGATCGACTCAATCTGGCCGAATCCATCTTGACCACGGCCGTGGATGCCGCCGAAAATACCATTTTGCATACCGTTTGTGCTCATGTCCGCAGTCGCCGTCGTCGTCGTACTCCCAAGACGCTAACAACGTCCTCCTCCACCACCACAACGTGCTCCTCCTTGTCGTCCTCCCGACGATCCCGGTCTCGGCCACCCAGTCGTCGGTATCCTCGTGACAAGAGTCGGAGTCGTCCCCACAGCCAGTCGCCCGCCCGTGGGGACAAGCGGAGTTCGAGTTGTGAAAGTCCCCGCCGCCGCAGCAGCAGCAGCAAACACGGTGCCAAACGTCAAAGTCGTGTCAAAAGTCGTCCTCCATCTTCCAGCAGCAAGCGCCCGGAAAAGTCCACTCCGTCCTGCACCAAGTCGTCGTCCAAATCGAAAGCCAAACGACGACATTCGCACAGTCATGGTGGTGTGACCATGCCTGCCTTGATTCCCATTGATGAATCAGAATCCTCCCATCCCTCCGAAGCGGCGGAATCCATTCACGAAGTACCATCCACGACAACCACCACCACGACGCCTCACTCGTTTTCCGTCTTGGAGTTTTCCATTCTCCAACAACTCGTCGTGTTGGCGCCGCACTTGTTGGAACGGACCAATCACTTTGGGGACACGCCCTTGCATTTGTTGGTGGCCAGTCCCGGTTTGAGCAAGGCCAAATACAAGCATCGGAGTACGGAAACCTGCATGGCGGCCGAATTGGCCGCCCACGACGTCCTGGGCCAATGTTTGCAGCGCGTTCCGCGATCCGTCGCCGTGCACGCCAATCGACGCGGTCTGACCCTGTTGCATGGCGCCATTGCTCGGGGCGCCCATGAACTCGTCTTGGTGCAATTGTTGCAGCACTTGCGACATGCCGCGGCCTTGCCCGATGTCCGTGGGTGGTATCCCTTGCACTATGTCGCCGTGCATCCGAGCCTCATTCCCTGGACCTTTTGCCACGACTTGATTGCGGCCTACCCGCAAGCCCTGGTCGCGCAAAGCTACGACACGGGCGATGCACCCCTCCATTTGCTCTTGTCCCGCATTTCCAAAAGCATTCGGACGCACGACAAGAAGAAGAAGAAGAAGAAGAACAAGGAACCCAAGAAAACGCGACGGTCCATGGGTCATTCGTCGTCGTCAGGTTCGAACCAGCCAAAGTATTATCTCGACCGCAATACGGCCAAACTGGCCGAATTGTTGTCCAAATCCACCTCCGAGTGGCACTCGGGGAGCAGCAACGCCCGGGAAGGAAGAAAACGTTCGAGTCCTTCGACCCGTGTTCGAATCGATTCCTCAACCAGCAATAGCAATAGTAGCAGCCCAACGGTCCCAACCTGTGCCCTCTTGTTGCAGAATTACCAACACTGGTCGCCTTTGCATTATTGTGCCAAACTGGGGGCCGCCGCCGAACGCTTGGTCCACGTGTGGCGCAAAAAATCGCCACGAGGGATGCACCAAGCCAGTGTGTTGTCCACCCAGACGGAACGAGTGACACCCTTGCACATGGCCTGTGCGCAAAAACCTTGTTCCCATGACATGGTCCAAGCCTTGGCGTTGTGTGGCCCCCACGCCTGTGCCGCGCAAGATTCTCAAGGACGAACGCCCTTGGCCGTGGCCATTTGCAATTCCAGCGTGTCCAGTTCCATGGTCCAGTCACTGATTGATGTGTACCCCCAGGCGGTGGAACTTGCCTCCCATGGCAATTACCTACCCCTGCATTTGGCCTTGCAACAAGAACGATCGGAAACCATTTGCCACTCTCTCATTCGGGCCTCTGCGGCCAATAGTCGTACGAAAAAGTCCTTGGAGGCGGCCACGGTCGCGGGAGATACACCCTTGCACATGGCCTGTGCCCAATCGCAATCCAGTGTCCGTGTCGTCAAACTCTTGGCCGAACGCTTTCCGGAAGCGATATTTTTGCGCAATACCGCAGGACAATCGCCCTTTGATTTGGCCCGCATTTTCAATCCGACCCTCCTCAAGGCGATTCCCCAATTGGAAACGGCCCGACAAGATCTTCTCCTCCACAACAACAACAAGAACGATCCGGACGAGAGTAGTAGTCCCACACCACAGCTATCGCCCAAGACAGCGGCCGTGGAGGGGACCAAACGACGAAAATCCATTAGTGGGATTCTTCGTCGAACGGACTAACAACAACAACAACAACAACTCAACTTTTCGCCATTGGACGGAAAACAAAAAGATAGGATATGTTCACTCGTGTCAGTTTTCAACCGTAGAGTAGCATTCATCCTTTATTCATTTAGGCTTCTTTATGACTCCCTAGAAAAGAACAAACGATCATTTCGCCATGTCCATAGGTGTTGAGTGATTGTTTATCTGTGCGCCTTTGCTACACCAGAATCTTCTATTCTCATTGTGGTACAGGAACCTACAAGTCATGTCAAGGTGAAAGACTACGATTTAGTTTGAGTAATAGCTCCATGTCGTATCCCTTTCCCGTAGCCTCATACACACTCCTGTGATTGTTTAGTGTACATACACACCTTCTATTAGTCAATAGGGGTCGCCGGCCTTCCTAATAGAGTAAGTAGCCCGACAGCAACATGTCAGGAGACATGGTCCACTGGTTTTCGGCATTCCTTGTGATTTGATCATTGTCTCCTCCGCTCCGTTTCGTATATTGTACAGTTTTAGTGGTGCTCCGAACGAACACATACACACACGCTCCCTGGCTCCTCCGCCTCACTTGTTGTTACTCGACAGGAGCACCTTGCTCAGCACTTTGTTTTGTTCGTCTTCGCTCAAGTCTTGACCGTGCAACGCAAAATGTCCAATAATGGTCTTGAAGGTCTCGACAAAATCCTTGGAGTTGGCAAATCGGAACATGTAGGGATAGGCCCGTGCCTTGATGTGACGGCTCACACAATGCATGCCATGCACGGGATGCCACAAGTCGTGGACGCCATGGAGTGCCATCATTTGGATCGGTCGACGACTCATGCGGGCCAAGGTAAAGGCACCCGAAAAGACGGGAAGCAAGCCCTTTTCGGGAGTGGGGTTCAATTGACCTTCGGGTAAGATTCCAATATCAAAACCATCGGCAAAGGCTTGTTTGCTATCCTTGAGTAGTTTCTTGAAGGATGACTTGTCGTAGTCATTGTCTTCACCGGCCTTGTTGGCAGCCATTTGAACCGGAATAAATCCGGCTTGCTTGAACATAATGTTGCAAATTGGATTCTTTTCCAGTTCTTTCCAATACACAATCTTGATGGGACGTCGGGTGGTTCCTCGCATTTGTCGATCGGACGCTAGCAAAATGAACACATCCAAAAGACTGGAATGGTTACAGACCCACACAGATTCGACCGGGTTGGGATGATGATAGGGATAAAAGGTCAAACGACAAAAGGGAATGAGGCGTAACATCCATCGGCAACAAAAGGCCGAGGTTGCCACCGCGTAATGTTCTTTTTGTTGCTTCGTCATGAGACCCGCCATGTATACCAGCCTCTGTGGAAGCAACGTCAAGGGAAGCAACACACAGAGCGAGGCAATGTAGGCCATCATGCCAAGACGGGTCAATCTCGATTGCCAGGCACTCAACGTTCGGCCCTGTCGAACCAAAGCACCTGCTCCATTCGGTGCCTGCAAGTCCGTGTCGGACGGAGAAGACGCCGACGCAGCCGCATCACTCGAGGACAAGGACGATGCATGAATGCGAGAGAAAGCCTCGGTCGAACTTGGTCCAAAAAGTGACGAACGTACTTCTGGTGGAGAAACCAGACGGTGCTGGTCACCGTTGGAAAGGATACTCGTTGGCAGTACGGCTCTTCGACGAGCGCCAAATAAAAGAGCCCCTGTGGATATAGGGGCGGTACTGCAGAGCAGCATCCATAACAGGGATGTGACCACCAGACTGCGAGCCCGGTTCGCTTCGAAAGGATGACGTTGATTCGACATGGCCATCATGATGGGTAACAACAGAAGGATCCTTCTGATATCTTGACACCTTCTCAAAAAGTCTTGACACTGGAAGAGGAGAGAGTAGTTGTATGGACAGGGTCGGGAAATGGTTGGAAGTACTCTGATGGGAGTATGATGATTGGTTTCGTTCTTTGCTTCTCTTTTGACTGGATTGATAAAGTGAACGGGCAAATCTCGTGAATAAAAACTGACGGCCAGACGCAATATACGGCTTGCAACAATCAAACTATCAGAAATTATGATAACTAAACTAGGGGTGCCCTTTGGGGGCAAATCGCTCACGTAGGGGCCAAATAGCGACCACGGTACCCACTAGCGAACACATAGTTAGGGGCCGGGCGATGCCAGGCGGTACGTAGCGAGGCATGGCGAGGCCCTTCGTAGGTTACAAAGGGGGCGCCCGTGATTATTTATTCAGTCCCCGCGAACAAAATCGGGGTGGGCAACTTCGTTTAGTTCGTCATGTCAGCAGAGGCCGGTCCAGTACGTCGGACTATTCTTCAAAAGGGGCGATCCCATTTTGGATCTAAAAGGGGTGCTACCACATGATACGTTGGGCCAAGAATCGCAATCGAGGTCCGGGTAGCAGTTTGGTCAGGATATCGGCAAGATTCGTTTCACCCTCTTCCCATGCAATGCGCACAAGTCCAGCAGCTTGCGCTTCACGAGTCCGATGATAAGCAATTGCGTTGTGCTTCTTCTTTAGGACTGATTCCGGCTGCGTCGAGTTCTTAAACACAGATTCATTGTCGCAAAACACATTCGTCTCTCCATCCAACGGGATACCCATCATTCGCAACTTATAACGAAATGCTTCAATCATTTCAATGGCAGTTTTCATCGCCACGAACTCACTGCCAAATGTAGACGTCTCAACAGTGTTTTGTCGTTTTGAATACCACATGATCGGTGCTCGTTGCATGAACAGTAGGACTCCTGTTTGAGAGCGCCGTGTGACACGACATCCAGCATGATCAGCATCGACAAAGCAAGTCGTGGTGACAGCGTTTCCACGCGGTGCTGGTGCGTTTGGCGGAATCGGCTCGGCAGCATCAGGATAATACTCAGACCAATCCGGTCTAGTAAAACGTGACTCGTCGAAGTCAGGGGTTGTGTCGTCGAACACAATGGCGGATTTATCGTACTTCTTCAGATACGCGAAGATGTGCAACGTTTGCTCGAGATGTCCTTCTCGTGGATTCGCCATAAAACGGGACATATGGGAGACTGCGGTTGTAATGTCGATACGACCGAGTTCAACAATCCAACGGAGGATACCGATCAGTCCTTGGTAATAGTTCGCACGTCTTGCGTCGAGTTCAGGAGTCGCATCCAATTCCGGGCGATATCCATCGGCGATCGGCGTCGTCACTTTTGACTTCAGCTTTTCTCCGGATTTCTCCAGTTCCGTTTCGACTTCGGCAAGAGCACGCTTACAATACTTATCAGCGGACATGGCCCAACGATCACGGTTCGACGGATCTTGCGTGTCGGGTATGGTATAACGCCGTATTTCGGATCCCAAGTATTCGTCTGGTGGTTTGATACTGTCGGGCTTGATTGTATAGCGCCTCTGCAGGTCCTGCATCACGGTTTTGGGATCATGACTTACAATCAGCAGATCATCAATATAGACCAAAACATACTCGTAATACTGGAACCCATCAGATGGTCGAGTGTTCGCTCGAATCCATACATCTGGATCAGCTTGACACATCTTAAATCCCATGTCGCGGAGCGTTGCGGCGATGTGATCACGCCACCTTGCGGCAGAACTTTTGAGACCATATAATGCGCGCACTATCAGTGCAGGTTGTCCAACCTTATCTGGTCCAAATTCGAGTCCCGCGGTGGTATAGGTCTTCTCTTTAGTCGGTGCGTTGAGATATGCGTTTTGCACGTCCCCGACGAGAACATCTAGACCATTTAGTGCAGCGATAGTAAAAGCAATGCGTACGCTATCGCGTGATACCACACTAGAATAGGTCGATTCTTTGGGTGGATCAGTTTTGTGGCCTCCGGCCACTAACCGTGCTTTTCGTCGCAGGTCTGATTTGATGTCAAAAACCATATGACAGGGAATATGCTTGTATCCAGAAGGCACTTCGCCATCAGCTGGAAATTCGAAAGCAATGCCAACGTTCTTCATTTCTTTCTCAATAGCCTTACGCCAGAAATCAGTCCCCGTTCGGCGGTCAATCGTCAGGGCTTCTTCCACAGAGTGGGGCAACTCAATGCCATACTTGTGCGTTCGCTTCCAATAACGTGACTTTACCTTTTTGATAATGCGGTCTCGTTTGCGAAGTGCACGTGGCACCCACCATGCGAAAGCAGGCTCTTTTGCGATGCCAGTGGATACTGCATATTCGGCGGCTTCAATCATATTTCCATTCTTGACGTCTTTGAGCGGCAGCCAAACAGTCGATTGATCGGACAGTTCACATTGTAATTCCCAGCCTTTCGTTGTGTGGTGTGATGTGCCGTCAAGGAACGATGCGTCTGTTCGCTTAACTGCGGTCTCATCACTGCGGTGACCCACAATGGCTTTCAATGTGTTGAACGCATTGCCCTCCGGGTCAACTTGCGAATACAGATTCTCTGCGATCATATTGGTTGCATACGACTCGACCGATCCATCCGGAAACTGTACATCGTAGTACCGGGTATCAAGGATTGGGTTTGCGTCGCGCTCACCAATAGGTCGCCCATGAGCATCTTTCGTGCGTCCAATGATTTTCGCTCGAGCGCTTTCACCTCCTCGCGGCAGCATGACTTCAGCGGTGAGATATTCGTCTAGTTCCTCCGGCGTGTACGCGTCGGATTCCAGGGATTCGGCCTCTGGGAACAAGGGCTCTAGAAGTTCACCTTCGTCAAAGAGGTCTGGGGGTGGATCGCTCCCAGTTGTGCCATCAGATGGCGGCTCTTTCATTTGCGTTTGAATAGCGACATCATAGTCCAACAACTGCTGATGAATCGTCGGATTCTTCAGGTCGTCTTCCGGAATGGCCCACACATCTTTCCGTGTGACATGATTGCCCTCTTGCGTTAGGATTTCATAGGCCATATCATCGGTGCAATCATCGGCTAAACCCAACCATCGGCCAATCAGTCTTTTTTCGAAGGGAAACTGTGCCATGGGCATGCGATAATACACCGGCTGATAGAATTGGAACATGGCTAATGGAGAGATGTCTGGCGTTGAGCCAATTACATGCTCGAACGGTGTACGTCCATCTAATTCAGGGATATCGGATGCCGTGAGTTGCCGTACGTGTGAGCACCATTTAAGAGCATAGCTCCATAAGCGTCGTGGTGCGCCGGTCGTCCTCATAATCTTGACAACTCCCTTCTTTAGTTCACGAATGCTCGCTTCGGCGGCGTTCTGCCATGGACTATAAGGAACCGTTTTCTCCATCTTTATGCGGTACTCGTTGCATATTTCACGGGACTTCCCCAGGAACAATTCTCGGGCACCATCAGATACCATTGTTTGGGGAATCCCTACATTGTGAATCAAAGACATCAATCCTTCAGGATGTTGCTTTTTCGACTTCCAGGGATAAACGTGGTCGAATCCTTTGCCGTCTGTAAAGATCGAGGCGCCCGTGTCCCCGTTCAGTGAAACTTCCTTGGCAAACATCTCGTCCGAGAACCAACGGCCTTTCACATTGGGGAATTTGAGCCACGGTGCCTTCTTACGGACCTTACGCTCAGATGGGATTAATACGTTTCGTACTCCAGCCTGCGTCGTCACTTTAAGCGTATTCTTTGCTTTGGGTAAACCAATGCCCCAACGTTGTGACAGTACAGCTGCGTCAAGCACTCCCTTTCCAGCAGGATCGGCTGGGGAAGACTCGTTAGCAGTCTTGATCATGTACAGCCGACGTTCACGTTTGTCCTCCGGGACTACATCAGGCTCCTCCTTCTCTGGATGAACAGTGACCGTCGCTATCAAGCGTTCGTATAGGTCGTCGCCTTGTGCGTCGGCGTCCAGATCGGGTGATGGATTGGCAAAAGCATGCTGGTACGTTCGCACTGCTTTGATGAGTCGTGGAATGGAGGATGCGGCAATCGAATTCGGATCGCCATTGCGAACGACAGTAGCGGCAGCTACACCCAGTTTCTCCTCCGCGTCCGCAAAGGCGGTAGAACGAGGTTGCCATGGGCTATCGGCAGTTAGCACAACTTGTGGCAAGTGTTCCAGCTCGTCAGAAGTGGGTTTGCGAGTGGCGAAACCACTTATCACACCAGCCATGGTGAGCGGGATAGTGAGATCGGCATCCGGTACGTGGATACTATGCGTGCTGTGCGGGTCAAACTGTTTAGGTACGTCGTTGACAACGATGCCATGGGCACGCATCTGGTTCGGACAGAGTAACGAACTGCCCATACGGTCTCCTAAAAACAATGCTTGGTGAATGACAAGCAAGTAAGACTGGTTTTCGCTGTCAGTCCAGACAGTAGCAACAGTCGCAATAGGGACATTGGTCAGCGGGTTATATTCTTCCGCGAACGGATGCACACTGATATAGCGGTGGGCTTCGGAGAGCATTACGAAGTCTCTTCCCACGGCACAGGTGTCCGCATGTGAGTCCAACTCACAGGTGAGCTCAATGGTCTCAACACCATATTCGTCGGTGTTCATAGCACATAGACGATGTGCGAAACGTTTCGAATAACTATAATGGGTGCCTACGTGTGCATTCGAATGAACAATAAGATTCGTTTTATCAATTTTTACTGCTTCGGCAGCGGATGCACAGGGCACACTCCATCAGGAGGAATTAGACTTGTCGGCAGACTTGTCAGAGACATTCGGGTCACGGACATCGAATTCAAGATCGGCGGAATAACGACCGCATACATTGCGCCTTCGCTCTGCGGCAGCCAATTGTCCATTGGCAAGCATAGTGTATTTCAAAGCTTCGTCGAACACTTCCGTGTGCTCGGCTAAGCGTCTGCACACATGGTACATTTGGCGCTCTTCTCGTTCATAGCCTGACATTTTAGACCAGCGCCAAGACCAAACTGGACTATTGTGTACAATAGTGTCGATCTCTTCGCGGAAGCTTCCTTTCAGCATACTTTGGTCATGCTTGGTAAGTGAGCGGACGTTGCGAGGCCCTTCAGCAAACTTGCCTTTGACCGGTAGCGGCAGCTTTACAAAGATGTCACCGTGTTCCGGGACTGGTGGGATGGTCATATGACTCATATCAGGACGTCCGTCCTCTTCCCATTGCCACTTCGGTGGATAGGTCTCGTATTCCCCCATGGGGCGAGTACGTACGGATTTGACGGACGCAGATCCGGGTTCGTTCGGTTGTGCTTTAGCCTTATGCGCGAAACGTCCAAAGCTGTTGCCAGCTGAGGACTTTGTCGGCTGCGAATCATCTTCGGATGATTTTGCAGGTGAGGCGGAAGCGCGGAACTTGGAGTGCTTGTCTGGCGACGGTACGTTGTCAACAGAGGAGTCAAGCAAGTTCTCGTCTACTTCCATGATGACCGATACGTTGGTCTTAGCCTCAGGCTTAGCGTCGTTATCAATGTCTACTGAGATTGCGTCCTCAGCAGTACTCCCATGCGACGTTTTCGACCTCTTCGACGATGCGTTGGAAGAGTCGTCTGTGGTGACGGATCCAAGCTTCCGCTTTTCTTTGCGCTCTTTGCGAAGAGCCTGGACTTGTTTGCGTTCGTCCTCCGTCAGGTCTGCCCATTCGTCGGCATCGTAGTGACCAGCATGAACGCGGTCCTTCTTTTTCTTGCTCTTTTTCTGATTGCGCCCTTTGCCCTTTCCTTTGCTTGGGGTGGTACTAGCAGCAGCGATCTTGCGAGAGTCGTCCTGCGTTTCGGTTTTGGCGGCACTGTGCACAGTCAAGAAGTATTGCTGGCACGCTTCAAAGTTCTCCAACTTCTCCTGGTCACCGTTGACGACGGTCTTTGCTTGGACGAGCGTCGGATCGGTGATCCCATTCATGAAATCGGTCACTTTTTTCGTTTCCGCGACCGTTTCGCCAAGCTCTTCCAGGGTGTTGTGCGCATGTTGGTGACGGTGAATGTAGTCATGGAAGCGGTACTTCCCTCGTCCTGTAAACTTAGCATTTGCGATCTGCGCATAAGCCTGTTTCTTGCGCAGGATGCTCGCGGCCTGTCCAGTGGCTTGCCGCTTGACGGTTAGGTAGGCCTCACGGCCGTCCTTCGATTTTGCGTGCGTTTTAGCAAACGTCCACGCCGGACCATCGTAGATAAGAGGGTAGTACAGCTCATACACTCTGCGTCGGTCGGCTTTGTACTGGTCCCCCTCATGACGAGTGGTCGCGACTAGGTCGTCGTCAATGCAGTCGTAATCGGCGGTTAGTGCGTCGTCCGGTACGTCGGACTCCTCACGCAATACGTAGGTGAGCGGCACTCCCGTCGTCGGATTACGGTGCTGACCCAAGTACGTGCGCCACATTCCGTCGTGACGTTCCCAATCGGCAAGGTTCGTTAGCCTTTTGGGTGGTACTGGGTCATCCTGACCATCAGTGGTGGTGGCATTCGCGAGTTCCGTTACGCGTCTCATCCACTTGGTGATTACGTCACCAGTATAAGCACCAGCATCAAGGTCTTGACCACGGACAGAACGGTATTCCAACCACATTCGGAAGCCAAGGAACTTGAGGTTGAATTGGTAGGGTAGGGTGACACCGTCAGGTAGGTTCTTGGCTAATGTCTTCAGCATGGGCTTGACTTCGTTGATAGGAAACTCCAGAAACTGATCCGTTGTCGTGAAGCCCTGTTGCGTTAGGTACCCAACGGTAGCATTATCGTAGCCACAGCGGCCCAGTGCAGTACGGAAGGCATTTGCGGCCATGGTTCAAGGGTCGGATGAAGGGTAGGAGGGTAGTAGAAGGTCAAACGGATGGCAAGGGAAGGCTTGTTCTTGTGCAGAAATTTGCAATTGTGATGAGAGGAGCGAATTTCTGTGAGCCAACAATCTGCGAGTGAATCGGCGAGTAGTCGTCCGGCGATTCCGCGAGCGAGCGAGCTGGCGATCGGCGAATCCGCGAGTCGGCGAACCGGCGATTCCGCGAGCAAGCAGGCACGTGTCGAAAGCCAGAAGGCTTATATAATTGAGTCGTACGGAGCGCGTGGATGGACGGTCCACGTGTACGAGCACGTGCACGATACGTTGTGCAGTCGCAAGTCACAAATTAGCGAGTGGGTCCCACAGTGACAAAACAAGTCACAGAGATGACGCAAGCGAGCGAGTGACGAAGCCGCTTAGCGCGAACAACTCCCGAGCGTTGATCAGGCGCTTGCCGTCCGGCGAACAGTGGGGAAACAACAGACTTGGGTCTGATAAACTGAATAAAAACTGACAGCCAGACGCAATATACGGCTTGCAACAATCAAACTATCAGAAATTATGATAACTAAACTAGGGGTGCCCTTTGGGGGCAAATCGCTCACGTAGGGGCCAAATAGCGACCACGGTACCCACTAGCGAACACATAGTTAGGGGCCGGGCGATGCCAGGCGGTACGTAGCGAGGCATGGCGAGGCCCTTCGTAGGTTACAAAGGGGGCGCCCGTGATTATTTATTCACTCGCGCAACGCATCCCTTCGAAAAAGTGCAAGTTGGGAAGATGGATGACCACACGTGACGTACTCTCCAGTACGCGACCAACGAGCCACCGAAACCAACGATCCAATGAGGAGCTACCTTATCTATCGCTCCATCCAATTTCCATCTTAGTCCAGCTCCTTTCACTTGTGTAGTCGAAGGATCGTCTTCTTCATCATGTTCCTATGTTCTGGAAGGATATAATATAGAGTGCAAAGACTAATACAGTGATGCTCCTTTTTCCACAAGAAATAATGTATTAACATGGATATGAACGTCCAAGAAAGCTCCGATGAAATGTTCCTCTTGAGGTTGTTTCTGTTCCCAAGAAATGGACACCACTCCGCACCTTCAACTACACGATGGAACGTCCTGAAAGTCTTTTTTCATAGAGCATCCTTTACTGTTCGGCGACAGCCATGTCCATATCTTTGGCTGCCATGACTGATTCACAAATGTCACCAAAATGATAGCTTCCGGACAAGACCCACCAAGGGAAAATGTTATTGAGTCCTGGAATGGACGACGCACAAATGGTCCTGTGGGGCATTACCGCACAAGCATTCAAACCAATCTTCATCAAGAGCGTGTCCGGGTTGCCCGCAATGAAAATGGCCACATCAATGCCCACGTGACCCAAACCCGGTACAATAATGGACAAGCCCGGAATGGGAAAATCCTTTTCTTCTCCTGCCCGTACCGAGGCAATCGCATAACTGATATGATGATTCAATTCCGTCACATAGACGGAAACACTGGATCCTTGGGGGTTGCAGGGATCCACATCAATGGACATGCCAATCGTGTCATTGAAAAATTCCGAGTCAAACTCTTTCAAACAATTGACCACCAATCCCAACGGTGGCTTATCATGACAAGAACATTCTTCCGGGAGATCTTCTGGATGGATGCGTTCACACATGGAGGTCGTGTTCTTGGACAGATCCTTCCGCTGTTGGTCGATCGGGACGTGCGAATCCTCATGACTGGAATCTGACAATCGACAGAGACTCAACTCCAGCAAGGAGAGAAGCAGTAAAAGGCAAAAGACGGACCGCAACATCTTGTGCAAAATGATATGATTCTCTAGAGAGATGTTGACAGCAAGAGAGAGATGATGAAATGGGACGGAAGGTGGAACACCTTTTTCCGAATCGTGTTTCTGATCCAGGGGTGTGTCAAAAAAGAGGGGGGGCAGCGCATCTCAAAGAAAAGCTGTGAATTATGTAGTCGGTAGGTGCGCGCTTTCCATCCGTTTCAACGCACGAGAGATGCCGGCTTGCCTGCACGCGCGTGGGGGGATCACCGCAGTCACATCCAAAGAAAGCCAGAACAGACAAAGAGAAGCGAGGAATCTGGAGAGATGGCCCTTCTCCTCCCCCGTTGTCAGTTTTGCAAACAAATCTCCGAAAGCTCTTCTTTGTTGTTTGTGGTCTTGGTTGTGGAGGGATTTGTTTGGAGACGTGGTTATAGGAACCGAAACAATCTCTCGAGAAACCGATACCAGAGGATTACAATAAACCATTCCATCAACCTTTAACTTCTGTTGAAGTTCTTTCCATTCACTCGAAAAGACGGGTGAGGAAGATTTCTTCTGCCGTTGAGCACAGATTTTCAGCAAAGTTTGAAGAAACGAGTTTGTCGAAGGCCATGGCGACAAGGGCAGTGTCTGGGCAACAAGAAGGGACATCTCCTGCAGGATCACCCCAGAATGACTCTTCCGTAGAGTTGGAAGAAAGCCCCGAACATACGCAACTGGCACAGATTGATCAGGAGTTTCAACAAGTCCGATGCCTAGGACATGGAGCTTTTGGAAGTGTGTTTCTGGCCAAGAAGAGGTCTGGTCGTCTCGTAGCGTTAAAGTTTATGAGGTTTGAATTGGATGGGGATGAGGAGGAGGAGGAAGAGAAATTCAACAGGGAATTGGATTCGGTTTCGCAATTAGATGACGACCATGCCTCATCCAGTGACGAGAACCGAGCTCTGTCTATTGTATTCTTTGAAGATTGGTTCACTGGTCCAGGATTTGGCTGTTTTGTCATGAAATATGCCGATGGGGGGACATTGGCGCAAGAGATTGAGTCCAAGCTAGATCAAGATCCCTATGCAGAACGAAGAATTGCGTGGTATGCACTTCAGCTTAGTTCCGCACTGGCCTTTGCGCATGAAAGAGGTGTGGCACATCATGACGTCAAGAGCTCCAATGTTCTCATTGATCGATCCGACGGAGGCAAGCTCCTTCTTGCGGATTTTGGCAGTGCTGTGGCGCCTGGAGAAGAAAGTGTTGGGTTTTCCGAGATTTACGCCTCTCCGGAACTTCAAGCCGCCCATGCACGAAGTGACTACTCCGGTTTGGATGTGGAGAAAATTGATGCCTTTGGTCTTGGCTGTATCATGTATGAAATGCTTTGCTGTAAAAAGCTTGTGGATCTGACGGACGAACAAACGTTGGCAGAGTATATCAATGAGAGACAATCGGTGAATGCCGCTCTCGACTTACCGTGTCTGCGACTACCATGGCTTCCGCAACCAAACAGGAATAATGGTACTGATGGAAACAGCCAACGACATATTGTCGGATACTCGGATGCTCTTCGAAACCTTGTCAAGTTATTGCTGGATCCCATGCCCACCGAACGGTGGGCACCCTCTCAGATTGAAAAACCACTCCAAGAAGATCCACGCAGTCCTTTGCTAGCGGATACAGTGGTGGCCGCAAAGACCGCCTTGCCTGGTGCTCCAGTGACAATCGACAATGTACAGCTCGGAATGTTTGTACAAAGTGGACCGGATTGGACTCCAACTGAAACCGATTCCTACCAACCAGAAAATGGGAGCATTGGCGTTGTTGTCAGGCTTGATCCAGACGGAGGATACACTGATGTTGCATTCCCACCAATGTCAGTTTTAGAAGTGCCTAAAGCAATCTGCTGTCGAATTGGTGCCAGAAATAAGTATGAGCTTAGGGTTGGCCCGGAATCGGTCGCTGGAAGTGAAACAAGAATGGCCAATGGTATCGTCCTTAAGGGAGATGCCAATACGAATCTCTCATTGGGACAAACCATCTACGGTTGTTTTGTCGTTGTCGGGGTGCATGAAAGAAACAACAACATGGTTTTTGTGGCACCCAAAGTGAAACGTGTCATTCCCCCTATACCTGTTGGAATACCTAACGCACCTGTGCATTTGGCACGAGGAGTTCCACCTCGAAAACCAATTCCTCCACCTGATTCTTGGGAAATGAACAATGGTGTTTTGGTTGAGGTTGTGGACACGAACGAACGAGAGTTAGTTCTGAAACCGTTCCACTCCATCGTGGGCGGCATGGATACAATGGCGTGTAGAGTCGAATCGATCAAGAGGGTTCAATCAGCGGCAATGTGGAAGCGATATGCCTCTCAACGTGAGCGAGTGGCAGAACAAAACTGGGGAATTGTCAACGAAAAGCGTCTATTCCTTGGCACTCTGACAGAGTCTCCAATACCTGACTTGGTTTATTCCATCAGCAAATACGACGAGCTTTTCTCAACTACTCAAGGCTTTTTCCTGGTTGAGAGTTCGGCGTCAAGTCACCAGAATGCGTACCTTATGCCAAACAATGGGGGTGAAATTCGTCAGCTTGTGTTGTCCAGGGTGGCATTGGGAAGGGTTGACGAGAGGGAAATTAATGAACCCGATGTACCACCTCATGAACTTCACTATCATTCCACGTGCAAACGGGGGGCCAACCAAAGCAAAATTTATTCCATTCGCAGACCGTCTCAATCTTTTCCCGAGTACGTGATTACCTATCGAGTCCTGAGCTCATCATCTCGCCGTATTGTGAGAGCAAGAAGGCAACCCGGTCAAAGCCCAGGGGGGACTGTGCCTACGACCAATTATTTTCCAGGTGGTGCCTACGGAACTAGACCACGGCGTTCTCGTAATTCAAATTACCGTCGCCAGCACCACCACACGCGTGTTCTTTCAAGCCCAGCCGGTTCTCCGGTGAATACTATACGAGAACGACCGACCAGAAGAGTCCCTGCGGTCAACAGGCAATCGTCCTTAAATTCAAACACGGACGATTCAGCCGCAACAGATGTCGCGGTTGCTGGACGCAGACAGTCTCAAAGAGTGCATCAACAACAATATTCATCAAATGTGCAGTTTGAGCAGAGGAGAGTCCCGAACGTTGAACAGCAATCTGCAACAGAATCGAACAGAAGTGGATCCAATAGAAGTAACATGGGAGGTCACGAACACACCATTAGAAATACACGACATCGAGCGAGGATTCCTCAATCTTCACTGGCATCAAGTCAGCACACGTCCCCACTTCTTGACTCTCCAAGAGCGTCAAGGACGGTACAAAGGACACCAACCCATGCTTCCTCTCGTCGACCAGCGGGAGGGCAGGTAGCACGTAGTGGACGTGTCTCCGATGAAGCGAACACGTTAGTCAAGGAAATGGATTCTCTGCTAGTTCGGGAAAAGTCACCAGCGAGTAAACAAGCTTCCTCTTCCCCGAGCGAGAGTTCGGCGAACACAAAGATGTGTGTCATTTGTTGGGAAAATCCTGTTTCGCATATCCTCGTACCATGTGGGCATCCATGTCTTTGTCAAACCTGTGCAACATCCAAGACCCTGAAGAAACTTCGTTACAAGTGTCCTGAATGTCGTGGTAAAATCCGTGAATCTGTCAAGTTCTACGGACGAGTCGTCGAAGACTAGTTTCAACGAAATAGAACGTAAGGCTGTATATTTCAACCTAAACTGACAATATTCTGGATTGATCCTATGTAATAGAATGCTATACACATTTATTCTGTCGTGATAAGCAACGCAAGAGGAGGTCCAATCACGTTCGAGAAATGGTAGTATAGTTTAGCAATTACGACACAAGAAAGTGTTCAGGCGGAGAGGGAAGAGACCCAGCTTGTGCCACAACAGAACCACCATCCAACCCATCTGTTCAATCTGTTGTAGATCAATAGGCTCTCGGAGTGTCCAGTTGATGGATGATTTGAAAGCATTCAGGAATATAGTAGGAGTATAGTAGCCACTTCATCTGATGGGTACTCCTATCTGTAGCGGTCAACAGTGGGTAGGTCGCGACAGGGACAAATATTTCAGTCGTACTTTTGAGACACGGATCGAACTTTTGTTAGTAAGGCGGTAAGTGGTGTGTTTTGACGCCGCATGTAACAGAGTCGTTTGGACCAATAAGCCCGACACCCGACATAGAGAGGTAAGATGAAGCCCAGTTCCTTTGAGAAAGTTCTGCGTCTGTAGTTTTCCTTGTATTCGAACGAAGTATCGTAGAGAGGGACGTTGAGAGAGATTGGAGTGCCATATGAGCGCAAAATAACGCGACAACGAGAGGGATCGATCCATTCTCACACAACCTCTCCTTGGTCCTTGTTTTGTACGAACAGACCATGCCGACCCGCTTGCACAAGAACAGAAAGAAGAGAGGCCACGTTTCGGCTGGTCACGGTCGTATTGGAAAGCACCGTAAGCATCCCGGTGGTCGTGGTAATGCTGGAGGTCAACATCACCACCGTATTTTGTTTGATAAATTTCACCCGGGTTACTTTGGAAAGATTGGTATGCGACAGTTTCATGTCTTGAGAAACCGCAGCTACACTCCAACAATGAACTTGGATAAGCTTTTCAATGTTGCTGGGGATGGTGTGTACGAAGCTGCCAAGAACGGTGACGGCAAGGCTCCCGTGATCGATTTGGTGGAAAAGGGATACTTCAAGCTTTTGGGAGGTGGTCAAATCACTGTTCCTGTAATTGTCAAGGCGAAATATTTCTCCAAGTTGGCAGAAAAGAAAATAAAGGCAGCCGGTGGAGCTTGCCTATTGAGAGCCTAGTTCGAATCACCATCTAAAAAATCCAATCATTCCTTTCTATCGCAAGAATTTGCATCTACGCACATTACTCATCATCGTCTCAAACTGTTCGATCCATCTCTTCATTAAGGAAGGGGAGGTAGGAAAACCATGGTGTAGGTGAACGTGAGTACTTCGCCTCGCAAAACCTCTAGAATCCTTCATGACCAAGGTAGTAACAATACAAATGAACAGTAAATCAATCTAAAACAAAACCCATCCTTATTAGCCAAAACATTCACGTTTCCGACCTCGTTGTCGCACTTGGTCCAATCGCTTAAGTACAGGGTTGTCCTTTAGCATCTGATCCTTGTTCTTGTTTGTATCATTCGTTTTGGTTGGATCCAGGTTGTCGTCCTCTTCGGCATTGAAAGACGCGGAGACATAGGCTTCTACAAGGTCATTCCAAAAGGACGGGGACAGTTGTGGATGAGTGGATTGTAAGGCACGTTCCAGCACGTATAAATCAACGGCCATTTCTTCCAACCGTGTCGTGTTGGCATGAAGCTTATGTTTCTTTTGTTGATTCAGTTGCTTGGCGAGGCCAAAGTCAATGAGATACATAACTATTGGGTCATTATGGCCACAAGATTCTGCAGAGGGATTTTCGTTGTTTGTGTTTGCAACAAGTGCCTTTGGATCCACGTCTTTGATCAGAATGTTGGATGTTGTCAAATCGCCATGAACAACACCTGCCCCATGGAGAGTTCCAATCAAACGGCCCATTTCGATTGATATTTTTGTCAAACATGTCGATTGCGATTCCTTGTCCCACGACTTTTGATGAATTGTATTGATGAATTCTTTGACTGTAAGGCCTTCAATATATTCCAAATAGAGAAAGGGAGACTCGACTCTCAAGACGCGGGGAATACGGCCGGCCAGAGAGGGTAATTGTTGACATTTTTCCAACAATCGACCTTCCATACGACATCGTTGTCGGATCAATCGTTCGTCCAATATCGGATGACGATAGGCCTTGGAAAATCGTTCCTTGACAATCATGAATTCGTTAAAAGACTGCAGACTGTCCTCTTTTCTTCGAGGGACTTTCCAAACTCGTGCTTCTGCACCTTGCGACAGCAGCACCCAATCGTCATTTTGAGGGCAGGCTTGTGGTGGTCGCTTCTCCATGCGAGGGCGTTTATGCACCTGAGATGATGGCGATGTAGAGTTTGTTGCTTCGTCTTCCTCCATGGTCGTCTTCTCTTGGATGCTGGACTGGAATGAAGAAGATAGCGTTTGTCTCCCCCCAGACCCCGGACCCCCAGTCCAAAAGTGGGGTGGATGTTGTTTCGTGTCGTACAAAATAAATGGAAAAACGCCTTAAAATTCACTTTTTACTTTGTGTTATACTTTATCATGTATAGTCGAAACTGAAAAATGTTGGAAAATTGATGAAAAAGAAGAGATCCGTTGAAGCCGCGCCCGCCCAGCCACGCCGAATGGACTACTCTTCTCCGGGAGAGAGGATGTACTGCTAAAGATCAGAAAGTACATCATAGAATTGGGACGAGAGGTTGTTCAAAAGTCGATTTTTTCGTAGTGGTTGGAAATGTCAACGGAACATGGCGTTTGCCTCCCGATTGATTTTCGCCTTGTAAGTGGATGAATGCCGTTGTTGTGAATATATGTCGAAGGAGTCTTTCAGGACGTGTTTGGATGGGAATATCATGGATCATGAATCGATGCCCTACGTTGAGCAGAGCAGTGTGATGCTTCCCTCAATGAACAACGCTATTTAGCCAGCAATGCGATTCCAATGAGGTTAAGGCCGAGAGAGTGTTATACCTGGTGGTGGCGAAATTGATTTTTGAATCAAAGGAGTGATTCATTGTTGAGATACATGTACTACTGTTTCGTGAAGGATGTTGCGCTGTTTTGGTGAGGGCGTCATTTTCTTATCTGATCTCTCTATGCTTCTTGCAGGTAATTTTTGAAACAAATAACTTTTAACAATGACGAGTTCCCTATCCAAGTTATCCGACTTGGGTATCAAGTCACCGGTAGCGGATGCTTTTGCTCAGATTCAGTGGGACTCGTTGTCGACGCTGAAGCTGACGGCGCAAGAGACAGCGCTGCTTCGCATGGCGGAGACCAATCCAATGGATTACACGTTGGCCGATAGCCGTGATGCCTCAATGTATGCGCGAGTGCTGTTGAAGTTGCTAGCAGAAGCCAATACTGCTGGAGCAGGGGCTGGAGAAGTCTCCAAAATAACTTCTGATGGTGCGGTAGCAATGACCAAAGAGGACGCTCTCAAACTTTTGGAAACGGATCCCTTGGGCATTGTTGCTCACTATTCCTTGACCAAACTCTTGGAAATTCTGGCCACTCTTCAAGGTGGTGTAAAGGGTGTTACGATTGCCAGTGTCTTTTACGTTGGAAAAGAGGGCGTTCTGGTGGATCAATGGAAAGCTTTGTTGCGTTGTCTTAACAAGGGTGGGAAGGGAGACATTTTTGCTCAAAAGGTTGCAGCCCTTTGTCTTACAAAGATCCTTGTCACAGCTTGTCCTAGCCAGCGCGCCGCCTTGCAAAGCATTGACGGAAAACCTTCTCGTCCTATTCAGTACGCGTCAGCGATTGAACCTTTGGAAGCCATTACTGCTTGGATTGTCTCTCAGCTAAAGAATGCTTCCGGAACACTTGTTGCGATTTGCACTCCTGCACTCAAAATCCTTATGGATGCTCCTGAAACGCGAAATTTGTTTTGCAAATCCGGAGGCATCAAGTACATGTCTCGCCAACTCCGAGTTGGTTCAAAGGCAAAGAATCTTGCCACGGCCGACAAGAAGAAGATGGGTCAAGCGTCCGTTCAACAGTTGTACGAAATCACATTTTGCATGTGGATCCTCACCTACGAATTGAACCGATCCGCTGCGATCCGTTCCGACTTTTCCAAGGATACGCTTGCTGTGTCCGCTTTGGTAGACTTGGTTTCGGTGGCACCGAGAGAAAAGGTGGTCCGAGTTGCCCTTTCCTGTTTGCGCAACCTTGCCACTTGCGTTCCCGAAGACAACGAGCCTCTTCCGGGAAGTGGAAACACACCTGCGGGTCCTCCTATCACTGGCAAAACCTTTTTGTCAGAAATGATTGCCTGTGGTCTTATGAAGGCCATTGACCACTTGCGCGATCGACAATTTACAGACCCTGATCTCGTCGAAGATGTCAACACACTGCATAAACTCTTGCAGGAGAACTACAAGGAGATGAGCCGTTGGGAGGTCTACAAGAATGAAGTAGAATCCGGCCATTTGCAATGGGGTTCCACTCACACCGAAGCCTTTTTCAAAGAGAATGCTCGTATGATGGAAGGTACGGATGGAGATTTCCATTTGGTCAAGGTTTTGATCACCTTGTTGGGCAGTAGCCGTGATGAAGAAGTGGCGGCCATTGCTTGTTACGATATTGGAGAATTCGTGCGTCATTATCCAAATGGCCGTGCTATTGCGAAACGATTGGGTGCCAAGGAATTGGTCATGGCCCTAATCGAGCACGAAAACCCTGAACTCCAACGTCATGCGCTTCAGTGTGTTTCCAAAATCATGGTCCACAATTGGGAACACGTAAAGTAGCGGCTGTAAACGATACGACTGGAAAAAGGTCATAGTAAGAACTTTAAACGACAACTCTTGAGTTTGAGGTAGCCTGTTAATTATAGAGATGCTCGATCATTATATGAAGTTATCAAGAAATGTAAGCAAGGTTTCCTCTACTACAATGCACCATGGTTCGTTGACTACTCAAAGTGGCCGCCAATATCGGCAGGCATTTCGGAGATTTCTGTGTGATAGAACTGCTCAATGTCACGGATGCTGAGAAAGTCACGATTGGCAAGCAAGTTAATGGCCACTCCTTTTCGTCCATAACGACCGGAGCGCCCAATGCGGTGAATGTAGTTCTCTCGGTTGGTGGGTATGTCATAATTGATAACCAAGGAGACTTGATGCACATCAATGCCTCTGGCAAGAAGGTCCGTACTAATCAAGACACGAGACAAGCCAGAGCGAAAGTCTTGCAAAACACGAGATCGCTCTTCTTGTTCCAACTCGCCATGAATACAGGAAACAGTGAAATCCCGGCTTTGAAGTTCGTCACGCAGCCACTCCACTTTGTGCTTCGTGTTACAATAGATCATGGCTTGACAGATCGTTAGCTCCTCATAGAGATCGCAAAGCGTGCTCAACTTGTGATCTTCGCGGTCAACAGCAATGTAAAATTGCTTGATTCCAAGTAGCGTTAGCTCATCCTTCTTGACAAGAACACGGATAGGGTTTTGGAGGAAACGTTCGCTGATATCAAGGATATCCAACGGTAAAGTGGCAGAGAACAGGCAAATCTGCGCAGTTTCTGGTAAGTACTTGAATATCTGGTAGATCTGCTCACGAAACCCACGGGAAAGCATTTCATCAGCTTCGTCCAAAATCACTTGGCGAATGGCATCCATACGAAGAGCTCCACGTTCCACCAGATCGAGGACACGCCCTGGCGTACCAACGACAACATGAACACCACCGCGACTGAGGGCACCGCAGTCTTCACGCACAGGGAACTCTCGACCACCAATACATGCACGGATGTTGACGCTCATAAAGTTGCTCAGGGCTTCGACAACATTTTTGCTCTGCTTCGCAAGTTCACGGGTAGGCGAAAGTATGATGCATTGGCAACCCTTCTGTTTCGTGTCAATCGAGGCAAGGGCTCCGATTGCAAACGTGCCAGTTTTGCCCGTCCCCGATTGAGCCTAGGCTATCAAATCTCGCCCACTTATCATGGGTAAGATTGCCCGTTGTTGAATGGCCGAGGGCTTCTCGAAACCATACGAAAACACTCCACGAAGTAAATCTTCTGGTAGATTCATATCTTCGAAGTCTTCGGTTGCATCGATCCCAGAGTCTTCTGGCGAAGTCGTTGCAGCTTCATGACTATCGTCTGTGGAATTGGTCTTTTCAATAACAGCGGGGGAACCGTTTTCCGTGTCTCCTGATTGCATTAACTGGTGAATTCAAAATTTCTCTTTGTGAACAAAGAGACTTGAGGTTTGATTTTGATGTGTTGTGTTGTTTCAGTTTGTTGTGGTTTAAAAAAATATGAGTTTCATCGATCGTAAAGCAAAGACGCAGCGCCAGCCAAACCTGCATCAACCCGCCACTCCCAAACGTGTTTCGAACCTGCATCCAAATGTGTAACCTGCATTAGTTTCATCGATCGTAAAGCAAAGATGCAACGCCAAACCTGCACAAACCCGACACTCCAAACGTGTTGCGAACCTGCAGCCAAATGTGTAACCTGGAGAAGGCGCTAGCTGCAGTCACTATTTGATTGTAGAGCACGTTGCGAAAGTGGCAGAAGAAGGTGCATTCCAACTGTCCATTGTAACTTGGACTTGACTGTCAGATGGTAAACCAGTCCCCGGGAAAACTAAACGCCGAGTTTGCGATTCACCGGGGACGATTACAACGTCCGTTTCATGGTCATCAATTATTGGAAGAAGAGGACCGATACCGACTGCGTTGACTGATAAAAAAGGATAGAACAGAGCATCTTGAGCCAACGGTTCAACTTGAATGACAACCCAGTAAATTGAACTGGAATGGGAAATGGTACAATTTGGCACAGATAGTCGGGCCGTCACTGCCTGGCGTCGTCGCATGGCACCCAGTGCCGAGAAGTCACTCTCGCTAGAGAGATTTGGATTAGTCAACCAATACCACGTTGGAGAATGACCAGCTTCAAAATTTAAAGTTGACGGGAGGGGTTGTAGCTTCAGAAAGCATACATCAGAGCATTTTCTTGGCCATTTCAAGGCTTCCGCCCCCAGCAATGCAGAAGACATGGGAGGAACAACGGAGCTGCCCTCAGCAACCAGGACTTCTCCAGATTCCAGAATTTCTCCGTTTAAAGATATCCAATCGTATCTAGCTCCAATCCTTTCGGATGATGTCAATGGATCTATCCGACGGTTAATGATGCGGGTCCTCCACAGGGACATATCAAGAGCAACGGACACAGAACTTTGCAAAGCCGCTCGTACACCCCGTAGGGTGCCAGTAGATTCGAGATACCAATCATACAGGAAGCCACGTAATGCAGGCCACGGAGATTGGCTTTTCCAAAGAACGACGCCAGTGGTATACTGAAAAGCGCGTCCAATGAATGCACTGAACATGGTTTGATATTGCACGTGTGCAGCGAGTTGGGCGGCGGCGCACCATTCCGAAGCGTTGACGCGATAACTGTCTTCGAAATAGCTGTACACAAAGTCGTATGAGCTGTTGTCACTATTTCGAATGTACCACGATTGGAATTTATGGAAGTCCCAAGATGGACCGACTCCATCCGTATCAGAACCTTGGCCAGGGTAACCTCCGTCGGCTTCTTCCTTTCCCATAAATCGAAGTAAGCCTTTGTAAGTAGGTGCGCTTGTACTTCCAATTTCTGGTTGGAAACCAATGCGAATATGAGGCCGTTTCAGTTGCAAACCAGGATTTCGCTTGAACATAGTTGGAGGGAGAAGCATACCGTATGGACCTGCATGCATTGTAAACGAGTTCGTAAGAAATTGTGGCACAAATTCACTGGGAAGCCTGAAGAACATTTTTGCATATACGTACCATCTGCAAAGGCGAGGCTAAAGGATCGGTTCATCCCGCCCACTGTCAAAACAAGAAAAGTGGGCTGTTAGAAATCCTGTTCCCCGATTTTCCCAACAAAACCGCACAAACTTACTCGAAGAAGGAATATAGAAGCGTCCTGGATCTAACTCGTGCAAGATCTCCCGAATTCCATGATCAATGTTTCCAGGAGGGGAATCGGTCCACTGTCTTCCAAAACATTCATTGCAACCTCCATACAACAGGAGCGAAGGGTGATTTCTTAATCGGCGAACCGTATCTCTGACATTGGCCAAGTATGTTTCATGGTCCAAAGGCCACGTGGCATTTCCCGCCCATCGTCCGTTGTTATCTCCCGTCATCCAAAATTCTTGAAAGACCAACAACCCAAGCTCGTTGGCACAATGATAAAAGTCTTCGGTTTCAGCCATGGCTCCACCCCAGACACGAATTAAATTGAACCCGGCATGGACATGCAACGCTAGCTCGTGACAATAGCGTCTACGCGATGCCGAATACCTCAAGGCTTGATCGGGAGAAATCCAATTCCCTCCAACAACGTAAAATCGGTGCCCATTGACAGCAAAGGTTTGTCCTTGCAGCTCTGTATCCAACCATGTGTCAACCTGTCGAACACCAACACGAATCGACGTCGCATCCGAAAGTACAAGTGTGTCGTCATTGCCAAAAATCTCCATGAAAAATGTAAAAGTATGCATGTGAGCCACCATTGCAGGGTTTATTCCAATCCCATGAGGCCACCACAGTTGCACTTTTTCCGGATGATGGACCGGAAGGACTCGGCGCAGATCCATGGCATCACTAAGTTTCAACGTAGACTCCCAGGTCTCTTCCCAGTCAGATACAATTCGAAGCCTTCCTGTCTGATTGTTATTACCACACGCTGGGCATTCAATATGAACCAACGCAGACAAGCCAACATGAGAACAGTTACTTCCCCTAACTTGATGAACTGGATCATATTCCACAGTATGGCATGTGACTGATAGGGTTTGAATGGCAGGATCCACAAGTGCGGCAGGACCAGATTCTTCCAGTAAGACGGATCCATAAAATCCAGTGGCACGATCGGGCATTGCCTGGCACCAATCCCATCCCAACATGAATTGAGCGGTAGGACCATCTTTGGCCAGTTCATGATTTCCACCCTGTTGACGCAAGTTGCTGTACGGAAACATTTTGATTTCGTCACTAGAAGAATCATCCGGTGAAAAGCTTCCAGGGTGTAGTGGAGGTTCAATCACAATCTGAAACAGGCCTCCTGTTGTAACATCAAAGGAGCGGCGACGAAACATTCCATCGTACGAATGACTGGACAATTCCCGAATAAGCATTCCATTCAGATAGGCATGGGCCCGATAATTGACACCAGAAATGCGTAGCGTTTTTCTTGTTTCGTTTGGTTGTTTGCGAAACATTGACCGAGGGTTCAAGTGTGTGGAGTTTGGAAGTTCTATCTGGTAGACAAGAGTATAGTATTCTCGCCCCACCGTTGAAATATCCGGCATCAACGCCAGATTTGTCGAAAAATAAATGTCTTCAGAGTGGAAACCTTCGAGGCCTGGAATCTTTTCATTGTCCAACAGCACGGCTGTTCGTTGAACAAGACACAACACCAAACAGTAGGGCGGAACACTGATCATGAGATGGTGAATCATGTTCTTGCTCGAAAGCCCTCATCCACAAGCATCCCTGGAATCAAAAACTTACACAGGGCGGTAGTAGGAAGCGATGGAACATTGAGAAGCTGATCTTCTGGACATTTCCCCTGGTCACTCTCCAAGAATGCAGCCAAACGACATGCTTTCCATCCGTGGTGCAAACGTCTTGTTTCGGAAGCTGCCCTCTTCATGGCCAAGCCGATCAAAACTATGAATCCTAGTGATTGACAACATTTCCATCGCGTTCGTTTTGATCCCAAGGCCACAGTGACACTCGTTTCCGTTTGTCTTGATCTTTGGCTGATGGCCATGGTCTCTCTCGGTTTTGCCAGGGCCAAAAAGATACCCAGGATCAAACGCAAACGGGGGCAAGAAGTCTCCCCCAGATGAAGTGGGGGAGTGAGCTATCGATGTCAAAGAGCAAGCTACCTACTCCTGGAAAGATGCAGATCGAACTGTTGAAGGGGTAAAAGGAGTAGGAGTAGGAGGAAGGAGTCCCATGGATATGTTATCAGTTGGCACAAGATGACATTGTAACTTCAACGTCATATCATCAGTCAGGTAGGTAACCTCACAAGCAATTTAAGTCGACGTGTTAAGCTTCCACTTAAAGGGGGTTCATTTGTCCATGACTTGAAAACCCGGCGTCACGTACTGTGAACATGTTTACTTGTCACATACATAAAGAAATCATTGATCCATTTCACTGTGCTTTGTCCTCGTTCGTCCAGTCCATTTGCGATGTAGATAGGTTCGGCTGGACATTTCTTGTAATCGCGAGACGGTGCGGTCAAATGCAAAGACCTCGTCGTGATTGGCAACCACCGATTCTCGATCCTGTACGACAAAAATGTCGGATGCCTGTGTCGCCTCGTGACAGTGTAGAATGAGCTTCACGTTGGATTCATACAGGGCATCCACCAGCAGGATGAAACGACGGACCCAATTCAATTCATTCAAGGTCAAGGTCGGAATTTGGTCCACAACGACTGTGGAAAAGTGCTCCCCAATCACTAGGTAATCCGACGCACCCATGGCTGTTTGGCAAATGTCCGCAAAGGAAAAACGAGCAATTCTTCGAGCTTGATTCGCTTGAGGAACAGGAATGGTACGTTGGCTTTCGCTGGATACGGGCAAGTCCAATGAACGCGTCGTATTGACCGGTCCAACCAGTTCTTGTCGAAACAGATGATCCAACTCGGCTTCTCCCTGAGTTCCCACAAACCACAGACTGGCCATTTCTCCCGATTCCACCTTTTGAATCAATCGATAATCTACTGCCGAATCCCACAAACTCACTTCGTGACAAGATTCCTGCAACAAGTCAATAAAGGGTAGAAATCGATCCCGTTGCAGCCCACCAAAATACAAATCGCACGGTGCACGATTCGAAGTTGCCACGACAATACATCCTTGGTCTTTCCACAACCCTGTAAAGAGTCGTTGTAAAATCAAGGCGTCAGCCACATCTGTGACTTGAAACTCATCCAAACAAATCAAACGGCCATTGCGCGCCGTTTCGGCAATCACGGCTGGCAAGACAGCGTCACTCACGTGTTGGCCACTCTGGTTGTTCCGTGCTCGGTGCATTTCCTTGTGAATTGTGGCCATGAATTTGTGATAGTGAATCTTTTGCTTTTCCGAAGCCCACGGTTCTTCTGTCAAAGAATCATAAAATAGATTCATGAGCATGGTCTTGCCAGAACCCACTCCTCCATGCAAATAGACCCCTCTTGGAACAGTACTTTTCCAGTTCATTGCTGTTTTCATTACACTTTGGTTGGCCCCACTCGTGTTAGAACCCCCAAAACCAAACCAACTCGAGAAGGATCCTTCATCACCACTTGTGGACGAAGTTTCCTTGGGGAGGGGAGGCAGATTGTAAGCCAATAGTTCCATACGCAAGTGCTCCAAGAACTCGAGGGCTTCCATTTGATGAGTATCATGGTGAACCTGACCTTCTCCCACCAGCCTTTGGTAACGGTCCAACAAGGATTCGTCCTTGCTGTTCGGTATTGACGTCGCAGCGCTGGAGGCAAAACTGCGAATAGAAATCGCTGTGTATCTGTGTTTAGTCCTGAAATTGCATAAATTTCTTCCAGCAACATTTACTTGAAGCCTCCTGTACACTGGTAGTCTAGATTCACTCCAACTCCCCTGTATTACGGTTGATGCTGTGGTTCGTGTTCGAACCAACGAAAAACAAGTGCCAACGACGTTATAAGGCATAAAAAAGCGGCCACGGAGCTTTGGTCCTCTTCTCCAGTAATTTCCACCACACCATAGCATTTGTTGGATCTGTTGCATTATTCGTTTCCTCAGGAACGTCTTGAACGAGGGTGCTTTCTGCTTCCGAAGCATTGGCTTAGGTAGTTCTGCAAAATGTTTGCTCCGCGACCGGTCCGCGACTCTTCATATGGGCTACCTACATTTTACTGACAGATGACGGACTGTTAACCGACGTCACCTACCGAGTTAACGATGAGTCAGAGCAATCCATCAAAGATGGTCGAACACTGAGGAACAGGCGCAAAAAGTTCGTCTCATAAGACACCTCCATGAGCTTTGTCTCCCGCATGTTTGGACGGGCCCAGGATACTGTCACCCGCATGGCCTATGGAAAAGAATCTGGATCTGTACCCATGAGTTTCTACGAGTGCACCGATCGCAGCATGGACGGGACGCCAGTCCCCATGTCCCAGTACAAGGGCGACGTCCTCTTGTTGGTCAATGTGGCCAGCAAATGAGGTCTTACAAAAGCAAACTATACCCAACTACCCAAACTGGCCGAAGAATACGGAGCACGCGGCTTCAAGGTGTGTACACACTCGCTTGGTTTCACAGGTTGCTGTGCGTTCAACTTTCCCTTGTTTCTCACTCTTGTTGTGACATGCATAGATTCTGGCCTTTCCTTGCAATCAATTTGGACTGCAAGAGCCTGGAACTCATGAACAAATTATCGAATTTGTCAAGGGCATTGACCCTACCATTCCGGACAAGTTCATTTTCTTTGAAAAGAATGATGTCAATGGTGCCAACGCACGGGAGGTCTACCGATTCATCAAGCCACAAGCCCCCAATGAGGATGGATCGACGGATATTCGTTGGAACTTTGGTACGTTTTAGTCACACAGACTTTTTTGCTGTGGATTCGTGGACCTCATGGTTGTTTGTTTGTCGTAGCGAAATTCTTGGTCGATCACGAAGGCAAGTCCTTCCAACGATTCACCAGTGATCCGAAAGCCATGAAACCGGCCATTGAGGAGCTTTTGAAAAAGAAGGAAACATGTGCGGCATCGTAACACGATTTCATATCAATATGCTGATGCGGTGAATACTGCGTCTAGAAGACTTGTCGTGACTGTGAATGGTACTGTTGATGTTTGGCTGGGTGGACAGGGAAGGGAGAGGCTCGGAATGACGGCTGTTTCTCGAATCGCACGTCGTACGAATCGAAGAAATGGTTTGAGGATATACAGCAACCTGCTAGGGTGTCTGGTATGGAAATCGGTTCTTTTGGGTATAGTTATTCCGAGACCATCCGGATCCTTGGTAAGGTGTTGAGGGAGCGCTTCCAACTTGGAGACTGGGCCAAAACTGTAGTTGATTCACATGGTAATGACAGATTCTTCTTCTTGTGTCTTTTGTGAGATTCTCAGTGTTTGATTCATCCGGTCTTACTCCTAGGAGTAGGATTACTTGTCAGACGGAAGCATCTCTATTGATTGCTGATTAGGTAGGAGTGGTAGTTTGTTCCCACGAAAATCCAGGTAGGGGAACCGTGACTCCTTACGCCTCACCACTACCGACACCGACAGGTTACGGACAGATTACGGACTGTTAACCGGCGTCACCTACCGACTACCGACTTAACCTTCCAAAAACAGGCCGCCACGAAAAGTTCAGCCTCCCCCGTAACCGTAATATCCTGGCAGGACTATGACCTATTGAAAAGAATCTGGACCAGCAACACAATGGCGAGTTTTTACGATTGTACCGATCGCTATATGGACGGAACCCCAGTCCCCATGTCCAAGTACAAGGGTGATGTCCTCTTGTTGGTCAATGTGGCCAGCTACTGAGGTCTCACCGAAGTAAACTATACCCAACTACCCAAACTGGCCGAAGAATACGGAACGCGTGGCTTCAAGGTGCGTACAAACTCGCCTGGCTTCGTGGTGTTGTCTCTGTTGCTGGTATTTGTGGTCCAACTCTAACGTGTTTCTCTCTCGTCTCCTCGCTCCCTGACATGTGTAGATTCTGGCCTTTCCTTGCAATCAATTTGCGCTAGAAGAGCCTGGAACTCATGAAGAAATTATCGAATTTGTCAAGGGCATTGACCCTACTATCCCAGACAAACTCATCTTTTTTGAAAAGAATGATGTCAATGGTTCCAACGCACGGGAGGTCTACCGATTCATCAAACCACAAGCTCCCAATGATGATGGATCGACGGATATCCGTTGGAATTTTGGTACGTTGGTCATGGTCTTGCGCACGCACATGGAGGCGAGAATGATTCGTGAACCTGTACTTATGAATGTTTGTGTTGATCGCAGCGAAATTCCTGGTCGATCACGAGGGCAAGTCCTTCCAACGATTCACCAGTGATCCAAAAGCCATGAAACCGGCCATTGAGGAGCTTTTGAAAAAGAAGGAAACCTGTGCGGCATCGTAACGCGATTTCCTTTCAATATGCTGATGCCATGAATACTGCTTGTAGAAGACTTGTCGTGGCTGTGAATGGGACTGTTGGTGTTTGGTTGGGTGGACAGGGAAGGGAGAGGCTCGGAATGACGGCTGTTTCTCGAATCGCACTTCGTACGAATCGAAGAAATGGCTTGAGGATATACAGCAACCAAGCCTGGTATGGTGTTCGGTTCTTTTGGGTATAGTTGTTCCGAGACCACCCGGATCCTTGGTAAGGTGTTGAGGGAGCGCTTCCGACTTGAAGACTGGGCCAGAACTGTAGTCGATTCATAGAAGTGAAAGATTCTTATTACTGAGTTTCTCTACTAGTGGGATGCTTAGGTTTTGGTTCATGCACTGTCGGACGGACCGGCGTGGTATGGTCTCTGGTCTGCCGATCTAGGACATGATCAATGATGAAAGTACTCATTACTCATACTCCTAGAGGAGTATTTGCTACTCCTACTCTCGTATTAGTACTAAAACTTCGTCACCAATGTAGCTAAGGTTTACTCCTATAAGGTTAACGATTGGATCGGAGGAGGATTGGGAACTGGGGACGGACTGGGGAAATAATATCTCTAAAGAAATGACGTCATTCGTCTTATTCGCGTTGACTCATCTTGTGTCGAAAAACGGAAAAGAAAAAAGCATTCCATCAAGACAACAACGAATCTTCCCTCCCGTAACCCACATTCCATACCTTATACAGACCCAACCATGAGCGCCCGTCCATCGTTTCTGGAATCCGCGGCCCACTTGGCCCTGTTTTCCACTGTCTGTGCCACAGCTTACGCGGCGCACTACCTGGCTCCTATCAAGGCCGCCCCCAAAACTACGGTGAAGGATACCCGCTCGAAACTGGTCGTCGTCACAGGCTGTGACCGTGGGTTTGGTCGTCTCTTGGCGGAGCAGGAATTGTGCGACACGGATGGCAAGCCCTACTTGTTCTTGGCCCTGACACGGACCGAGGATGCGGCTCAAGAATTGCGTCAATTGGGACGCTCCACCCTCTTTGCCCTAAAATGTGATGTCACGTCGACTACCGACATTGAAGCTGCAGTGACCTATACGGAACAAGAGATCTTAAACCCGAAGCAGGCTGTCCTCTTTGCGCTCATTAACAATGCTGGTAAGCGTTCAACTCGTGCGTTGCGTTTTCGGGTGTCAATTTCCCTCACACAATATTCCAAACATTTGCCCAGGCATTGCTGATCCAGGTGATTTTTTGTTTTACAAGGATTTGGAAATCTTTTCTCGCGTCATGGACGTGAACTTTATGGGCCAAGTGCGTGTGACACAGGCGTTTGTACCACTCATCCTGCGAACGTCTCGCACACTCGCAACGGGCGCCCGCATTTTGAATCTCAGTTCCGTGTGTGGGGCGTCGGCGAATCCGTCCAATTCGGCCTACAACGCTAGCAAGTTTGCCGTGGAAGCCTGGAGTGATTCCTTGCGTCTGGAATTGGAACAGTTTGGGGTGAACGTGGTCAAGATTCGACCGGGGCAAATTAGTACCGACATTCAATCCGATTGGGCCAAGAATTATCTCAAAAATTATGACGCCGCCTCGGATTATGTCAAGGGTCTGTACGGGGGCGATGCCTTTCGTTCCAATGTAGAGAAAACGCTCTCTGCCATGGCCAGTGGAAAAGGACCAGCCGCCGACCCACAACTGGTAATCAAAGCTATTCAAGAAATTCTACAATTACCAGACACACAAATCAAAAGCCATTATTGGATTGGGATGGATGCGCACACTCTTTGGAAAGCCCTGCATTCTCTTCCGACTCATGTGGCCGATAATTTGAAACGCTTGTTCCGTTTCACTCCCAAAGCTCTTGACCTTCCACCACTCAATGTGGTTTCGCATGTGACGATTGACGTGTCGTCACTCGAAAAGGCTTTGCCCTTTTACCAAGCCTTTGGTCTGGAGTTGTATGGTCCCACGGTGCAGGGTCAACAGTTTTTGCAGTCGGGCACCTCCAAGTCGGGCTGGCCCACACTGGTGTTGCTGCGTGAAACCAAGGGAATGCCCACGCGTGGAGAGTGCTGGCATGCGGGCATGACGCGACTGGCCATTTTAACCACGACTCTGGATGCCGATGTGGAGCAACTCTCGGCCGCCAAAGGTTTGGAGCCCATTGTCAAGCCTGTGAAAACTCCTGCCGGTAGCATCGCGGTCTACAAAGATCCCGATGGCTTTACCGTCTACTTGATTCAATTCGAAAATCCCATTCAGCTAATGATTCGTGGTATGAACTGGTGGAATCGAAAGAAGAGTCCCAACCTACTCCACTTCACCATCAACTTGATGGACGCCAAGAAGGCTATCTCCGTCTTTGAAGAGCTTGGCTTTGAAAAGGTTTTTGACAGCACCGAGGTTGGCGTGCAGTATGATATGCTGCCTGCCTTCAACATTCCAGCGGAAGGCAGCCACATTGAACGTATTCGAGGCTGCAAGTTACCCGGCGACAGTTTCTGGGCGTGTCTCATGCAGTGGGTCAAACCCGAAACTGTCTGCGGTGAAAGCCAGCATCTCAACGCCATGACAATCTCGGTGGCCGACGTCTTTGGCGCCCTCGAAAAGGCCAAGAAAGCCGGACTGATTGTCAAAGAGGAGCCTCAGTACAGGACTCTGCCACTTTATGGCGAGGTCTTGGTTGGCACGGCATTTGTGGAAGAGGGCAGGGCCAAAATTGAGTTTTGCTCGTTTGCCAATCGTAAAAGCTAGATGTAGTGGGATGTTTTCTGGAGGAGGTAAAGTGGTTCGTTTTTTATTGCTTTGGTACGACAACCCCGTGCCAAATCCACATACTACACGTAGAATAAAATGTATTTGGCTAGTTTTGATTGCTGGGGATGAGGAACAAGAGGTACTGCTATCTCTCGTCATGTATGCCTTTCGTCATGGTGGTTCTTTTTACTTCTTGCAATCAATGATGACGTGCACCAGAACTTTAGTCGATTGACATTGTAGAATGACAGATTCTTTCTCGTGTTATGATTCGTTCTTGATCTGTCCTCATCCCTTTGTATTAACATGGAACAGTAAGTTCTTGTCAGGGTCCATCAAACATTGATGACACCATCGATAATACGGAACCTTTTGCACCAAGTATTGCCTAACCTTGTTGGCAATCTCAGTGTTGTTTTCATGATACAAACATTCTCTTGCTTGGTGACGCTTTTGATTGGTAGAGCGACTCATATAAACTGCCGGCATGCGTTTGTGTTGGAGACGCTGATCCATGTAGGCCAAATATGGCTGCACCGGAATCGGATTGAAACATTTGACCGAATGGTTCTTGAAGTGTGGTTGGTGTTTCTGTACCAATTTGGGACCAAATCGGTTGGGTTCGACAAAACAGGATTGAACTTCCTTTGCTACATCATTCGCTTGACAGTCAAATGTTTTTCTTTGGTGGTTGCACTGGGACAGGAGGTGATCGATTGGATCACGACAGGGAACATGAAGTTCAAAATTCCAAATGTCATCCATTCGATTCCAAGCAGACCAACTATCTTCCAAGCTAATGTAATCGCAATTTTCGTAACCAATTTCATCCATGACACGCGGAGGTACTCGTCCTCGATTCCAATTCTTTCTGTATGATTTTCGAATGACATCATTGCCTCCGGCTGATGAGGAATCAATGGCGCTGACATTTTGCTGTTGCATTTGCTGCTCCACTCCTTTGTTGAACTGGTAAGCATCGTAGCTGTATCCCTTGTGCCCACACACGCGTTCGTACTTGGCCGCCAACATGCCGTTGATGGTCGAACCTCCCGTTTTGGCATAATGCAAATGGCCGTACACGGTAAATGGGACTGTCGGGGAAGACTAGATCGATGAACCATCCTGTACGGGATCATCTGTCTGTAACGACGACCCGACCAAAGGTTGGAGATCCTCTACCTGGTCGTGAACGGCAGGCATTTCTCCGCAGTCACCCGATCCTACGCCATTACTTATGATGATGGACGACAGGAACCAGGATTGTTGTATCATTAGAGTCGCGACATGAAGAAATGCAGCGGCTGCCACAACACCAAAGGCCACCCGTTTTCGGGGGACAGGCATCCCTCCTGCTGTATCTCGTTCTTGGACCCACACGGAGAATGAACAACTCAAGAAGTAGTTGTCTTGGTGTGAGAGGAACAGATCAACCGAGAAGAGGGGCGACGGAGAAAAGTTGTGAGAGGTATGATGTTGAGGGTTGGCTACTGTTTGTGCGCGCCGGGGGAATTCCCTAGAGGGGCTTTTCAAACACGTGATATGAAATTTCCCCATATCTTAATAATACAATACATAAAATATATGACACTGGCCTGTCGTCCCATGCTGGTCGCACAGATTGACTCTGTTGTGCGCGCCGGGGGAACTTCCTGAAACGCACACTTGCACTGATGGGCGCTCCCATTGTGACACGCATCCTCACATTTGTATTTTTTATGCCCCACACTATTTCTCTCGTGCGCGCGCGTGTATACGAACCTTTTACACTACTATAGTAAAATTTAGTCTTCTGACAGGGCTCCCCACATTTTTTTGGCTTCCTTCGTGGTGAAATGGAAAAAGGGTGATCCCGAATGACGGATGATATAATCAATTGTCGCTGGGTGGCGCCTGGGAATGGGAAAGTCTTAGGCATGGTCAGAACAAGGGTACTCAAGGCGCACCCCGGCGACGATTGACTATATGCCGCGCACGTCCGATTTGCGTGCCATGGTCGACCTATTAAAAAGGGTTGAGATTTGAGATCTATTCTTCCAGCTGCCGCACGCACGTCGCAACGTGACGCCGACCGACTGCCCTGGCGCCATGACACTCGGGGGAGCGGGGGGACAGCCCGCTTGTAACAAGGGGCCACATAGACGAACAGACGAACCGTTTTTTCGGGCCCCACACCTAGCCATCCCAACTACCTTATCACAGCGGACTCGAACCCTGGACACTTAGGAACCGAGACCATCATGAGCAAAGGCCCGAACCATTCGACCAAGGCGGCTGGTCTTGTCGTAGCTCTCAACCGCAACCAATCCCACGTTCCAAACACAACGGGACACACGCGAGAGGCCCACAAACCACAAACAGCTGCATACCGAGGAACTTCAATAGTTGCTCAACGCCTTTCTGGTTTTCTATTTCTATGGACTGCAGGTCTCGATAATCGTGCACGCGATAGCTCGTCTTAATCTTCTAGCAGTCCATAGCCTATAGTGAAAGTTGTTTTACTCCTCACCATGGTGGATGGTGGATGGACTGGACCAATCAAGAACAATCATCTGATGATAAAAACTAGAGTACTGCTACCTAAGTCCTAGGTAGTAAAAAGTGTAAGAATTGCCTCTAACAACGACTCCTAGAGGATGATGGCATACGGCGTACACATACATAGAATGCATAGTTGTTCCCACGAAAATCCAAGAAGGAACCCATACAGTCGACCGATGCGTTTCCGGTTCGGGGCCTAACCCGGGGTGGCAAGCGCGGAACATATGCATGGCCGGCGTGAAGACCTTTCATATCCCAACCCCACAACAGACTCGCCATTGGACATTTTTGCTCGTGTTCGCGCCATTTTGGAATGTCCTCCTGCATCCGAGTCGATGCACTATATGGATCCACAAGCCACAAGGGAGATGATCAATATTGACAAAAACGCGAACTTTCAGGACCTTGGCTTGCCGTAGTTCATGGCAAGGAGATACGTTTCAAGTCCCACAAATCCAGTGGCCAGATTGAAGCTTCATTGATTCCTCCTCTTTGCCAAACGCTGGAAGATGATGGCAACCGAACAAGCTGGTAGTTGTTCGACCAAGCGGAACCGACGGAGGTTCCTTTGGTTGCTTTTGGTATCGACTTCCTGGACTGGAGTCACGAGTGTTCACAAGGATGATACGACTTCGTCGTCTCATGTACATCTTTCCGTGGAAGCCGAAGTTGACACCCCATCGACCGTCTCCCACAGCCACGCCAACAACCAGACGTTGACAAATCCATTCGTGTACACGCCCTTTGACGATTTTTCATGGGCCGTCTCGTCTCCTCACTTGTCGCATCCGGAACATCAAGCGCGCTATGACAAATTTATGAAAGAATGTGTCGACTTGGACCCCCATTGTCGATCGACCGAAGACGCCCGTTTGCACATGAATGTTCGGCAACCACCCGCCGTTATTAATTACACGTCGACCGGCTTTCGCAAGATTCGTGCGCCTCCCGCCTTGTTTCAATTGCTGTCCGATTTTTGGGAGGCCAACAAGGGCCGTGAGGTCTTGGAATCGGACGATGTTTCGCCCTTTCAAAATACGTGGGAAGTCCCTACGTCTCTGCTCAAAACGGAACTCGATCACTTTATTGGAGGAGGATGGAATTTGAGTGCGGCCGTCTGGAATGCCGCTCGGGATATTTTGGAAGACTGGACGGGACAAACCTTGGCCGGAAGTTCGGTCTATGGCATTCGATTGTATCACAATCAATCCATTTTGACACCGCATGTGGATCGATTGCCACTGGGTACGTTGCTCCTTCTTGTAGACGACGACCAGTAGTTTGGTGCATGTGACTGGTTGTCTTTTTCTTACTCACAGGTTTGTGGTTGTGATTTGCTGTACATTCAGTCTCCTCGGCCATTATCAATGTGGCTCAAGACGTCGAAGAAGATTGGGTGTTGGAAGTCTATGGCCACGACGGCAAGGCTACCAATGTGACCATGCTTCCAGGGGATATGGTACTGTACGAAAGCCATTCCGTCATTCACGGACGACCCTTTCCCCTCAAGGGCAAGTACTATGCCAATATCTTTGTACATTTTGAACCCATGGGAGACAAGGATTCGACAGAACCCTTGCCGGAACCAGGAAGCTTGCCACCCTACCTGATACCAGAATCGGACTGGGCCCAGGAAACCTATGTGGACAGGTTTCCGCAGGGATGGACCTTGTTGCAGGATTTAGAATTGTTGGCCCGACGAGGAGATTTGTATACCTTGCAATATGTGGCACAACGCGACAGTTCCGTCTTGCATGCCGACACGACCTTGCCAGGCAAACAATGTCGACTGTTGTTGGCCGCGATGCGCACGCGGCAAATTTCCGTCGTGGACTATTTTGTCACTCAACTCGGCTACAACATTAATATGGTCTGTTCCGCACGAACGCCCTTGGATTCGGCCGAACGACAGTTTGAGGACCACGACGATCCAATGGTGGAGTATTTGCGGTCGAATGGTGCGTTGCACTACACGGACCTTATTGCTCAACATCCCGAACAAGAACAAGTTGCGGACGACCGTTGCGATGTCTTGCGTCTTGTCGTGTTTCGGTACAATGGCGGTAGTTTGGTATGGGACGAAGAAGAAGAGGAGGAGATTCTCCTGGCGGCTCAGGATCTCATGGCCTTTCTGTTTGAAGTGTTGGAATACGATCTCAACATGGTTTGTCCAGACTATTCCCGCAGTAGTCCAAAACAACGGCAGACACCCAAAGATGTCCGCCGTACCTTTTACGATCACCCAGATCACCAGGTTCCGAACGACGACGATGAAATGTTGCATGTGCATGATTATGTATGGAGTTACCTGCTACACAACAATGCGCAAACTCGAAACGACTTGAAGGATGCACATGAAGAAGAAACGGCCCTTTCGACCGACGACCTCCTATCCGATTATCGATGCAACGTCATGCAAGCCGCCATTTACGAACGAATGGAATTTCCCTCTACCAGCGCTTTGTTTGTGTTGGAGTTTTTGATCGACATGCTAAACTACAATGTGAATATGGTGTGCGAGTCGGACAACGAAGACGAAGAAGAAGAAGAGGAGGAGGAATGGTATGCAACACCCTTGGATTGGGCCTGGGATTACTGGTATGTCGATGCCGATGTCGAGGACCCGGAAATTTTGGACCAAGGAGATGCAGTCGTGGCGTTTTTGAAAGAACGGGGGGCTCGGACTTATGAAGAAATCGATGAGAGGCCACAGGTTTCTCACCCACACCATCTCGACGTGCCAACTCGAAATCTGGACCAATCGGCCGATGAACTCTAGCCACAGGTTGTCACAGCTGGACCATTGATTCTGTTTCATAAGGTTATAAACAACGTAAGTGTTGTTGGTCTCCGTATATAGCTATGACCCTACTTGCTCATGTATCCGTAGCTTAGTTTGTCTCGATCAAGGATTTGCTGGTGGAAGACCAAGGTGACTCTGTTTTCAGGCACAAAAGTAAATGCCGACTGCGAAACCAACTGCGTCACCAACCTAGGTAGCTATGTCACCTATAACTCTCCGAATATACTCCCGACAACACCCAGAGCCAACGTCAAAACGTGAAGAGACGTCTAACGAACGGAACATCTCCCCCGCCGGAAATTTCACTCCATGTACTATGCGGAGTGTGGAGCATCGCTTCGCTTGTGGACAAGGACCCATTTTAGGTAAAAGCTCACAATATAAGAAAGTTGTCCAAAGCAACTCAACTCCTATTGTCTGCAGCCTACTACAGCCAACTTGTTGCAAAGAGCTTGATCACCTCGGTTGCCTCAAGTTGCACAAGTTGCCTCCTTATCCCGTGAATATAGTATGCCGTGCATTGAGTCCGTACGTCGTACGTTGATGGTTTGGTCCCGTTAACCTTATCATTGATTATGCGAGTAGTGGAAAAGAACGGCGGTCTCTTTCCCATTGAACAATCCGTAAAAAGGATACTTATTCTGATAATCACTATTATGTTAGTCCTAAATTCTCACTAAATTCACTTGGATCTTTTCTTCAATATCTTTTGGATGAGTCATTCCATCCACTCGTTCACATTTAAGACTGATTCCATCGTCACCAGGGATATTTGAAAAATCCACTTTTCGAGAAATCAAGCTTGAAAGTTTTGCGCGGTATGCGCGCTATATACCCCTATTGTCATTCACGTGCGCGACTGCAGTACCGTTTTTACGTACCTTCTAGCACATCTCACATTAGGGTTTTGAGTACTAAAATTTTTCCGGCCATACTTTAGTCCAATATTTCAAAGTGTATATCTTAATTTGGCGAGGCATATATTGAACCAATCGAAAGAGCATTCAAAGACGAGTTGATCTATGTAACGAACTCAAATTGGGACCCCTCTGAAATATCCCTGCCCACAATGGAAACAGTCTTATTTACGTCGCTCATCATTCGTGATTGATGAGTCTTGTTGCCGAGTATAAGCTTGCTACCCTAGCTATACTCGCACTCCCTCTCAAGCGCAATATCTCGGCTACCATCCACACAGTAGCTTCCGAATTGTTTCAAATGTATCTTTCGTCAGACCCTTTGTCATGATGTCTGCCCGTTGTTTCGATGTCTCGATCTTTTCAACCGTGACTCGATTTGGCTTTAAGTGCGATCGAAACCAGTGCATTCGTATCGCATAGAACTTTGATCTTGGTGTAAACCTGCCCGGCTCCATATTCGCGAGCGTCAGGGCACCATTGTTATCTTCCCACACTGTGGTCTTGAATTTCGTTCTCTGATCTTCTGTCATGCCGACACCTCGTGCCACAGTTTTCAAAAGATCCAAAAGAGGCAACACAGATTTCATCGCCACACTGAGCGCTGTGTATTCCGCCTCCATTGTTGATGTTGCAATATCCGATTGCAACTTGCTTTGCCAAATAACTGGACAGTTTGCGATGCAGATGGCAAACCCAGTTCGGCTCTTGACACATGACGGATCCATCTTATCCTCATGTGGCCACAGACCCGCGAAGTCTGCATCAACGTAACAATCAACGTTGAGATTGTCGTAAGTTGGACGGAGAATGAGCCCTTTCTCCATTGTTCCTTTCAGATATTGCCCAATCCTCTCTAACGCTTCTTCGTGTGTTGTCTTAGGATCATGGGTGTATCGTGCACATTGACTGACGGCATATGTGATGTCGGGTCTTGAATGTGCTTGCAAGTATTGCAGCATTCCAATAACGCTTGGATAGCTGAATTTGCACTGTGCTGGAGTCCCATTTTTGTTTGCCACCAGAGGATCCTTCGATGCTGGTGTCCTTTTCATGGGTTTGTCTCCAAGTTGGAGAGCCTCTACAATTCGCTTGATAAGGCCCTTCTGCGTCAACGTGATAGTACCATCACTATCGTTGCGTTCAATGTGTACGCCGAGAAATCCGGCTACACTGTCTTCGATCTCGAGTGTCACGTTTTGTTGATTCTGGAGTTTCCCAAGAAACTCATCAATCCACTCGCGTTTGGGGCTGTAAATCAATGTGTCGTCCACATAGACCAGCACGATGATTTTGTCGGACATAAACAGGCACGGATCGATGTGTTCCTGCGACTTGAGTCCGACTTGTTCCAATTTGCTTTTCAGATGAAGGAAGAAGTTGCGTGGCGCCTGCTTTAGGCCATACAACGATCGTGTAAGTTTCAAGACTTTCCCTGGTTGCGCAAACCCTCTCGGCATCTCAACATACACGCCACTTTTCTTTTGTTCTGCTTCTGTCATCTTATCCCAATTGGGATCCTTGTCAATCGGCGCATGTACAAATGCTGCCGTGTAATCCACTTGTACCGTGGACAGATTCAAAATGATGGAAAGAATCATCATCAGGCGCACAGTCGTCCAATTCACAACGGGTGCAAACGTGTCGAAGAAATCGACGCCTTCAACTTGTTTGTCCCCCCGTGCACAAAACCGTGCTTTCAATTTGCGTACGGATCCATCGGGATACCGTTTGCACTTGAACGCCCATGTGCCAGGTAAGACATTCATCCATGTCTCTCTTGCCACGACTTCCCATGCTTTCATCTTCTCATGAAGCGTGTTGTATTCTTTCTTGCAAGCCTCCCAGTACCCGTCTTTATCGGGACCGTTCATGGCTTGTTCCCATGAAGGATTGTCTGCAGCATCGGCCTTGGTTGCCAATGCCATAGGATGCATCTCTTCAATCCAGCGTGTGTCCGGATCCGTATGACGATCCAGCCACAGGTCCATTGCCAATAGGTCTTTGGATTTGGACGCGATTGCGCTGGTCAGAGTGTCCCAGGTAAGGGATTGGAGGAACTGTGCATTTAACAGCTCTCGTCTCACTTTTTGCTTTGGCCTTGTTGACCCACGAGGAAAGTAAGCAGTCGATGCCCACAATCGCTCATCGAACAAGTGACGATTGGGACGACGTTCTCTTTTGCCTCTCCCATGTGATTCTGGATCGGGTTCGGCAAAATGCCTATTACGGCGTTCAATCTCTTCTTGTCTTGTCGTGCTGTCATCGTCGGAGTCGTCTTCGAAAACGATCTCATGTTCTGCTTCGTCGGCTTCTCCCTCTGGAGGCAACAATTCACCATTTGAAGCTCCCTCTGGAGGCAACAATCCACCTGTTTGATCTTGACTTGGCAATTCACCGGGTTCTGCAGGTGGTTCTGGTTCTTGCCCTCGCTCTGTTGGCTGTTCCAGTGGAGGTTGGAATCGGACATGGTTCCTTGTGGCTCGGCCTCTCCCCCCGTCAACAGACGGTGGAACAGGAACAATGGGTAAAGGAGGAGTGGGCAAGGGACGAGGAGGACGTGACTGACGTCGGGCATGCCGTTCCGCAATCTCGGAATCGGTCATCCACTCGTCTCCAAGCTCCAAAGTACCATCATCATCATCCTCGTCAGGCAGGTTAGATTCAGTGCCCGCCGCTAGCAGGCGTTGCCAAAAGTCACCGTTCAAATTTGGCTCATCTAAGAGTCCGCCAGAATCGGCATTAGGGACCGTAGAAAATAAATCATCGTAGACCACATGATATTGTGAGCTGATGAATCCCGAACGAAGATTGAGTATGCGACCAACAGTAGTAGAATGGTCGGGCGAGATCCCAAGAAACTGACCACGTCGTGCCTTGGCTTGCCATTTAGGCAACTTCTTGCCGTCTTGAAGCTTGGGGTCCAGGACATACACAGGACATCCCCATACGTGACTCCGCTGAAGGTGGTGAAAATCGGAGAATGTGATGCCAGAGAAGATTTCGAGTGGAGCGATGTTCGTCCGGCGATTCGGAAGGTGGTTCCATAGCCAGACGGCGTGCTCAACGGCAAAGGGCCAAAGGTGCAAGTGCATTTGCTCGGGCCAGTGAATGGTCGCGTGTAGTAACATAGTACGGGCCCAAGACATCGTGGTCTTTACTGCCCTTTCCGCGACTCCATTCTGGTGATGTGCCCCAACGCCTGAGAAGCTGATACGTTGACCATTTCCGTGTACATGGTTCAGAAATTCTTCTCGGCCAAACGGAGCATTATCGGCGCGGTACTCTCGTATCTTGACACCGTATTCATCCGCGAACCGCTCAAACTTCTTCTTCGAACTGATCGTCTCACCAACGCGAAGGGACACTTGGTTTGCCAAGAAGATCATGCCAGAGGCATGATCGACAAACAGAGTTCCCCCTCTATACTGTTCTTCGGTCCTCTCTTTGCCATACGTGTGAGGAAGACGGCCACGAATCGTGGATTCGTATTGATCAATCGAAACACAATCTCCTGGTTGAAGGTGCTCCCTCTTGAGCATACTGTCTTTCCCATCCACCAATCCACCGTGATTCGAATGAGGCGTCCGGCGATGTTGCTTCCCGAGCATACAAGCGGCGCATAAAGGTATGACGCAACTTGTTGTCTTTGCTTCTTTTGTCTCCAACACTAACCGTCGACTGTTTGCTTTTGGATCTCGACAGAGCGTCTGAATCCATTGCATGTTGGCATGGCCAAGCTTCCAGTGCCACAGCAAGAGCTCCTTTTGCGATGCCGTCAAGTTCTGGTTAGTCTCGTCGGCCACATTCATCAAGCCACTGTGATTTGCCGTGGACAAGGCCGACTTGACGGAATATCCATCACCCAGCATCGTTGCATCTTCGAAGGTAAGTCCCATGTGATTCACATTCCCTGTGAGCATAAAGGGAAGATTACTACTGGAGTTATATGGAAATTCTAACCATGTCCCATCTGGGATTTGCAACTGCGTTTTCTTGTGGTCGAGTACCAGTTTTCCAGCTTGCTGCTCTTGAAAGAACGTTTGCGGGCTGAACAAGCGAATCGAGGCTTCTGGTACGTAGTATGCTTTCGTCTTGATCGTTCGAGCTACCCCCATAACGTCTCTCACCATCCATTGGACCGTGCCAAAACCTCGGACTGCTGTCGTTCCAGACAATCCATTCAACGATGAGATTTCGGCCGGTTGAATTGGTCCGACGAAGTCTTGGAGATTTGGCGTCAACGATTTGGATGCTCCGGAATCGATCACAATGGGGAGCATATCTTGTTCTCGTTGGCTCATGTACACCGTCATGCGACGTGACAATTCGCCAATGGTCTCACTATTCAAACCAGAACAATCAACCTGGTCCAACGGGACAGTGACGGCTTGAAAACTTTTCAGTTGTCCAAAATTGGCTGCTGCAACCATGCTTTGTCGCAACATCAGTTTCCAAGGGGTCTTTCGTCTTGTAAGGTCAGCTCCAAGCCACGCACCATGACTCAACAATTTGATTGTCTGCCACTGACGAACTGGATCGACTTGTGGTATCAAGGAATCGTCCTTCAGGGCCAAACTCCAAAGCGACAATCCACCAAAGATTTGGTCTCAAAGAATCTTCGTCGTGTCGTTTGTCGCTCCCTCTGGAGACGACATTCTCGGGTTGGTCCAGTTATCCCAGTCGTCCGTGTTGTACCAAAGACAAGGACGGTTGTTGCGCCAGATCACACGATGGACTCGACGTCTTGCTTTCATTTTGAGGTCATAGGAGCGTACCGACTGTCTCAAACGAGGTTTCGGCGGTCTTGGTGGAGTGCTCACAGCATGAGCAGCTGTGGCTCCGGACTTGGAGTCTTGCTCGACCAAGCTCATGGCACAACAAAGGCCTATGAACAAGGCGAGATACAGTAGGAATAACCACGGTAGAGAAAGCCAAAATAGGTCTCCCATCCCCCTCATGAGCGCACAGTCGAGTAAGGATGAGAAGATAGAGGTCACCCAGGTTTCCCTCCTGGGACCATAGCGATGATAGGGGCGGCCTACACCAGATGGACCGTCCAAAGACGCCACCCAGTGGCCACCCCATCAGGAGAAATGCTCCACGAGACTGCGGAGCGACTGATCGACGGAGCGTGCCACGTTTGCGACTGCAGCATCGAGCTCAGCGCGATTGACAGTAGAACCAGCCACAGTACCAGTCGCTCCAGTGAGCGTGCTGGTCGTGCTGGCGTTGTCGGCTCGCGCGGCATGAGCACTCGCATCTTGGTTTGAAGAATGCGTCCGATCCGGAACCCAGCGACGCGTGCGATGGTTGTAAAACATATGTTTTCCATCAATTACGCGTCGATTTCGTTCGTCCGACTTTGGAGGCGCCCATTTTCCGGATGCACCACCTGCTCCAGAATTTGAGGAACTCGTCCCATTGGCTGCCTTTTTCGAACCAAACTTCTCTTTGTTCGCAGCAATCTTCTGTTCGTTGCGGGGTTCCGTGCACTTCGGTGCCGTATGTCCCGGCTTTCCACAATTCCAACAAATTGGTTGGGGCTTGCCATTGCCAGAAGAGGCAGTATTGGCAGCTTTCTTGGCATCTTCTTGGGCATTGAACACAGAGTTCTTTCCTTTCGTTTTAGAACCGTGCCAGTCATTGCTGCTGCATAATTCATTATACTTAGTTTTGGCTAAGCGAAGTAGAACATCAACTTCCAAACCACCAGTGTCATCAGGATCCCCTTGAAGTTTCCCAATGTCCCGTGCCATTGTGTAAGTTTGCTCGATATAGCGGAAGTAAGAGTTAAATTTGCCAACGGATGAAGTTTGCATGACTTTTAGCACCTGCTGATTAAAGCGCTCTGGAACTTTCTTGACCCATTTCAAGCGCTTGTGTGCACCACGGATCAAACTTACAACACGAAGAACATTTTCACCCTGAAACTCATTAATCTTCAAATTCTTAACCAAATCTTTCAAGTGATCAATAGCGGCTTCCGAACTTGAAACCAGGATGTTCATCATAATGACGAAGAGCAGAGGACCCCCTTGTTGAATGGTAGGGTAAGTCTCAAACTGCTCGTAGCATTTTTCAAACAGACTTTGAGTCATGTTATTTTCCAGATGCTTGTAGGTTAGTACCAAATTCTCCCGGTACCAATCCTTCTTGGTCCAGCGGCGATACCATTCACAACTTGCTGCAACTTCATCAGGAGTAACTTCCTCATAATTTAAATATAGATCTACAGTACGAGATTCGATGCTCCGGGATCCTTTCAACTTGGGAAACACAATCGTGAACACGTCATGCATATCATAAACCATGTGCGTGTCCTTGGTCTTGGAAATCATGATGGCAGTGTTATAACACTCATCCAACTTCTTTTCATCGGTCAAACTCATACTCGTGAAAGTATATTTTGTTTGCGATGTCTTCACGGCTTCCTTGAAGAGATCTTGTTTCTTCTCCGAGGACATCTTCTCCCTGTTTTCTTTCCGATATAAAGGTCCTTGATCTGCGACACCATATCCCCTTGAACCTGGTTCCACCAGTTCAATTGCCAGTCCCCCAACCATGAATCGGGTATCTGTATCTAACGGGTAGTCATCGCTCTTTGAACTCTTATCCGAGTTGTTTTCATCGCTTGTTCTTCTCTGTCTTCTCTCATTAAGACCCTGAAGCGTTTCGTCGAGTGTTCGGAATCCAAAGTCGGATTCTCGATTGTCGGTTCCAGTCTGGTCTTCCGCTGAGGCGTCTTGATAGTCCTCATCGTCTCCCGTGTTAGCCGGTGCTGCTCCTGAAGCGGGTGAAACATTTGCCGAGTCTTCTGCTCGCGCCATTGTTCTCACCTTCTCTCTGTCCTATCTCGCCAGAGCACTCACTCCCTTGACACCGTACGACCTTGGGAAACCTTCTACAGCGTAATACTTGGGCTCATAACCTGCGAGTAGTGGAAAAGAACGGCGGTCTCTTTCCCATTGAACAATCCGTAAAAAGGATACTTATTCTGATAATCACTATTATGTTAGTCCTAAATTCTCACTAAATTCACTTGGATCTTTTCTTCAATATCTTTTGGATGAGTCATTCCATCCACTCGTTCACATTTACGTCGCTCATCATTCGTGATTGATGAGTCTTGTTGCCGAGTATAAGCTTGCTACCCTAGCTATACTCGCAGATTAACTTTATTCTGTTGCAACCATGAATGATTGCGAATGGGAAGACTACGACGATGGGGCGGAAGCATACATCCAAGAGAGAGAAATGATTCGCAGACGCGGAAAGCCATTCTCCACCGACGTAGGCACTGCGAAGGAATATGAACTTTATGAGCAGTTGTTCCATAAACTGTTCAATGGTGCTGCTCAATTACTCACTGTTTACACCAGCTATCAGAATACGTCAGAAGGTCAGATGGGAATGGTTGCACTAGATGGTGATGACGGACCAACGACCGCGGTCACTGCTCTTCACAACGTCGTTGCACACAGCGGCAGTACCCCGTTTGCCCTCTCATGTACGTTTTGCGGGAATCGTCACAACTTGTCGTTTCAAGTTGAATTTCAGCATCTGGGACTACAGAAGGCGAAAATCCAACCGTTGGTGATCACCATCGGCGATACTTCGATCAATTGGGAGTATGGAGTTGACATTGCCCATGGGCGTTTTGTCGAGAATCCATCTCCTGTGTCTACTCGCGACAACTTTCACGTTTTTAAACCTGTTCCAAAGACTTATGAGTATTCAATTGGGACGAGAATTGCAATGGCTATTTTTGCAAAGCAGAAAGCCACGGAAGAGTCTGCACGGATCAACGACAGGCGTACCGTAGACCTGGAAAAAGTATACGGACCAACCGATGAAATCAGTATCTACACTGGAACTATTACGGGTATTGGAGAACAATATTTTATGCATGATATGAATAGCTACCGGGGATGTGCTGGGGCCATAACTTTTCTTCTTGAAGGAGAAGATGCTGGTAAGTGTATTGGAGTTCACGTCGGGAGCCCACCGGAAATAGAACCACCCGTGAATCTGTCGATCAAGATCCACGGATGGCCAACCCTAGTTTCTAGTCCTGAGCGGGAGAACCCTCCGACTAGGTGTCCGCTTCTTAGCCGTCCGGCCGCTCTCCGCGACCAATCATTTTTATTTTCGTTTTTTGTCGTTTATGAAGAAAATTTCTGGTCAAAATGAAAATGATCACGCCGGTCTTCTGGATCATCCTTTCGAATTCTTGTGAGAAGCCGTGCGCGCTTTGACCGTTGGTCTTCCCTTTTCCCTTTCATTCCAACACTCCTCACAAATTTTGTCACTTCGTCTTTTCTCTTTTAGGTGTTTGTCATGGACATGCACCATGAACATGCATTCTGCATCATTTGTGTATCACTGACATTCGACATGCAAAGACCATAGATAGTGTTTGGCTGTGCCCCCTTCCCTCCTTTTTCTAGTGTTCTTTGTTCTCGTGTAGTTCTCGGTTTAAAAGCACACCTTCATCCACATCCGCACACCTTGTTTGTCTATGCCGTAGGCTTGTCTCTTTGCGAGCAAATGAGCTTGACCTACTACCACCTCTTTTAGAATGAATCTCTTCCTGCTTGTGTCATGGAGTATGCAGAGTCCCACATGCTGCTGAGAAACACATGAGATACTCCTGGCAAAAAAAACGACCAAGAGGCGCAAGTCGACAACACAAGACACTAAAGACTCAAACTGAGCAACAGATGAGAAAGGAATGGTTCCACTAATCCTATCTTACTGAGGTTGAAAATTCTACTCCTACGAATGACATGTTAGAAGAATCCTACATTTGATTTTAGCTGCCGCCCATTGAATGGACCAAAAATGGATGTTGAACGGCACAAACACTTGAAAGTGTGGCAAAGAAGTGAGAACGTAACCCAAACCATGGTCCATTACACTGCAGGGATTAGGCCGTCCGGAACTTACCATGCGGACAAAGATGACATGCTCAGAGCTCAGTAACGAAGCATGAGGCCGTTTTGGGGTTTGGTTTGGTCTCATTTTGTTGCGGCATTGGGTGTTTACTGAAAGTAGTTAACAGACTTAACGGACGAACACAAACTCAAATATTTTGTACCCATAACCTGCTCATTGGATGCTTATGTTAAGATACAGCCAAGAAATGCTCGGCACCTCGGACTGCCGAGCAAACGAAACACCCTAAACACAACATCCTCAACGCACGTAAGACACCTTGCCACCTCTATAGATATATATGTATTCGTATAAGATATACATCTTGCAACCCCCCAAACAAAGAAATTCCTTGGTTGTGGTTTGCACCTCCGCCTCCACCCTCCTCCTTCTCTCTCTCATGGTTGAATCACCATGGAGGAGTTTCGTCCAGCTTCCTTGTCTCCAGACTCTTCCTCTGATGAATCTACCATCATGCCGACACCAGTTGCAGCTGAAGAAGGGGTTGAAGAAGAGCAAGTGGTAGATGACAACGAAGAAATTGATGTCTCGGCAGAGATGCGACGACTGGACGAGCTTCGATCCTCTCCAGGAGAAGGAAACTTGCCTATGAGGCGCCGTGAGTCTCCCCGTCTTGCAAAAAAGCGTGAGGATATAGCTGCTTCGGTCGCTGCGGCTATCAAGAAGTCCAAGCGCAGCAACAATCCAACTAACTTGAAGGCGACAACACAAGCCGCGAGGGCGACAACACAACCTGCGAGGACAACACAACCTGCAAAGACAAGTACCAAGACGACCAAACCACCCCCTATGTCGGCAAACAAGAAAAAAGGAGGAAATGGTGGGGCAGGGCGGAGCAAAGGACCAACCTACAAGAAAGGGGAAGTTGACTTTCTCCTAGATCTGTTAGAAGACCTGAAGCCAGCCTGTTCTGATGAATGGGACATCGTCACTCAAGAGTACAACAAGCAGTTTCCAGGTCGTGAACGAGACAGAGACTCGTTGCGACGAAAATTCAACACCTTACACAACAAGAAGGTACCCACAGGAAACCCCACAATGCCCGAGGATGTGGAAAGGGCCAAGATGGTCATTGGTTTGATCTGCGCAAAAGTTGATGCTGGTGGTGATGTTGATGAAGACGACCTTGGAATAGAAGAAGACGAAGAAGAAGAGGACGAACAACCTACAAGGATCCCGACGAACTTATTCAAGACTGGTGACGCAGAAGCCACCAATATTACAGAATCTTCAATTTCCACGGTACGTTCCCTTAAATCCGGACGAACTCCACGTAGGAGGTCACCCAAACAAGAACAGGCCCAAGAGCAGAAGGACCTCATGACCTGGCTCATCATGAGCATGAACAAAAAGCAGGAGAAGGACGACGAAGACAGGAAAGAGCGTGCAAAAGAGGCCCAGCAAAATGCAACAATGCAACAGCTGCTCTTCCAACAGATGCAACAGCAAGCAACAATGGCCCAACAGCAGGCCACACTTGCGGCACAACAGCGCCAACAAGATCAACAACAGTTCATGATGTTTATGGCTGGTATGTTTGGAAAGAACGCCGACAACAATCATAATTCAAAGAAGAAACGAAGCCGTGAAGAAGAAGGAGCGGAAGAAGAAGGAGAAAATGAGCACAATGACCATGGAGGACACAATGACTATCAAGATCACGAAGAAAATTAAGGATAACAATCAAATAAAATTTAGTAAGAGTTCCATTGAAAGGATATTCTAGAAATTACTAGTGGCACGAGCAGCATTTTGACGGAGTTGTGGCATGTATGTCGTCTGGATTTGATTAAATCCAACAGTTGATGCTCTAAAGTTGTAAAGAAGAGCAATCAACCGTAGAATCACTCGGCGCTCTCCAACCTCTTCATAGGGGAGACGGTCTTTGAGGCGAGGGAAAGATGCCTGTAGACCTCTCATCCCCCACTCCGACAATTGCCGAACAGAAGTTGCGGCACGGAACACTACGCGTCTCATCCGCACATTACCATCGTTGTCAAAATTTGACTGATGCAACTTAAGCAAGGAGGGACGGTTTTCCCTTCCAAAGGCAGAATCAACTACCACACGGGCTCCACCATTATCTCTCTCCCGCTCATGTAGTTCATCTAACTTGTTGTAGATGTTTGAAATAGAGGCAAGTGTAGAGTCATGCCATGAACCTGGAGCGTTTATAAAACAAGCACGGATTTTGCCATCCGGTGAGTAGACAAAGAGATTGGACACATAGTGGTCGTGAGTCCATCCATTGTAAAACATGTTTTGTGTCAACGGATTTGCGGCAACACAGAGCTTCAAACCATCCATGGCTGCCCAAATGTTGGCAAGACAGGGGTATTTGGCTTGGATTGACTGTTTGAATACAGCAATTTCTTCAGGTGTTGGAAGCTCTACCTTGGCGTCTGGATGCTTGGCAAGGACCTTGACCAGGATCCTCCTTCCGAATCTAAGCCACACTGATAACGGGTTGGCTGTGAAGCCGAATATCAATTGTAGTACTTTCCTGGATACTCGAGTACGGGTCCATGCCAGCACAAGTCCTAGACACATGATCGCTGTTATTTTCCTGCGCCTACCATGATTCCTCCTTGTAAGTCGTCGCATGTGTCCCCGATTGTTATGTGACTGTGGGTAAGGAGTGTAGGCTTTGAACATTGGTCTGAACAGGGTTAGAAGCCGATTGAACGCTGCATGATCAAAACCACAAAGGGTGATTAACGCATCATCCTGCATTGACCTATAGAGGTGCATAAATGCAGAGTTAAGGGGGTCATGTAACGCATTTCTGCGGATTACGGACCTACGCAGTTGGTTGTATTCGTCTATTTCGTTGTTGTTCTGTTGCTGGAGAAGCAACATCATCAGAATGGAAGCTTCCTCCATTGTCTTAGTTCTTGTATGGTGGAGGGAGACGAATGAGCATTGGGGGAGATTAGGCATGCGTGTACACGTGTATCCAAAGATAGGTTGTGTTTTTATTGGATTTGACCTATTTTGTATTCAGGACATACGATAAACTTAAACTTAAACCTAATGGTTGAGTTTGTGTTTATGTTTGTGTCCATTGCACTTTCAGTAAACACCCATTGATTTTATGACTCTCCTGAACGAACAGGAATAGTTTGAGTCTTGTTGAGCAGAACGCCAGCCATCTTCCAACTGCCAAATCACGCCAGCCTTTCCAGCCGGATGTGATACAAACAGTGAATACACGACTCATCTTTTTTCCGTCGTTGCCCGAGGGAACCGACCTTAAGATATGGTCATGAACAGTGTGGCACCACAGACAAAGTCATGACCTAGACAAGGTTCGGACAGTATAGTATCATTGTTTCTAGAATTAACCATAGCAGTTGATGTATGTTGAAGTGTGGTGATAGTATACGTGATTAGTACGAAAGTTGGGGCCGTTCGATTAACATGAGTGGCGGAGGTAAATGGATTGAAGCCGATTGGTTCGAATCATTCGCCGCCACTTTTTGGGTGACGACCAACGACGACGTAGGCGATGGGCCTTTTTCTTTTGCGTCGTCGCACAACACGAGGAGGGGGAAGAACTCGACAAGGAGGAAAGTATCGAGGAATGACCATCCACTTCTTCTTTTTCCTCCTCCTCTGGGTACTGCTTGTTCAGAACATCAATGTCGTCTTCAATCATACAAACTGTTGCACGAGGGGGAGTTGTGAAACCTCTGATGTCATTGGAGTTGTCACCTGGAGTCGTTTCATCATTCTGTTCCGGCTGTTTCTCGAGATCCGCAATCAAACACGACGAAGACAAGGTTGTGGACGATGACTGCGAACAGTTAACCATTTTGTTGCGGTGATCCTCTGTACCGGCACTTTCAAGAAAGCCGTCATCTTGTGTCAATGACGGAACACTACTATGCACATTGTTTTGGTTGTCCTGTTCATCTTCTTCATCTTGACTGTCTTCCACTGGATTAACACTTTCCGTTACGAGATCAGGCATACAGACGTCGTCATCCTCGTTGTCCGACTGATTGACCACAGTCGTACCGACAGTTGCTTCTTGATCCAAGTTCACAGAGGATGCCTCCGTAATCAAAGTAGATGATTCAGGTCGAGAGATTGCCAGAAAATTCTGGTCGGCTTCTTCCTTGGCTCGGGACACTTGCTCCAGAATGTCCTTCAACTCCAGTTTGGCGTCATGGATCTTGGCTTGGTAGTCGAGTGCCTCCATCTGGAGCTTGGGAAGGGTGGTTCGAATAGCTTCGATATCCAAGAGGACTTGTTTGGCATCTTCCAAATGCTGAATTGTTTGATGAGTGGTGATCTTCATTTGGAAATTTTCTTGACACGAATGGCTTGCGATTTCACGGTTTGCGTTTTATGATCCCATTCGTCTCGTTTGAGGCTGTGGTCTTGGAAGCAAATTTTCTGTAAGGTTTAAAGAGATGTGTGTTGGAATGAAGTTTTGAGATCCTGGCCATCAGTCGCGGAAGAATGTGAGTCGTGGAAGGACTCGGAAATCTCCCGTGTCATGGCGCAGACTTACGTCAGACACGTCAGAACACGCCCACATATTCTTCTCTATCGACGATTGACCACATTTCTCATTTTCTTTCGTGTCTTGGTCATCGTCAATCATGAGAAACTACCGTCATGCATTTGAAGCAATTGCCTCCATGTCAGCGAGGTGGATATTCGTCTTATCAGCGGCAGTGTGTTCGATCATCGTGACGCTGCCATTTTCATCGTCGGGAGTGGAAGCATGGACGATCCCCGTCGTCTCTCCTACAATTGCTCACCGACCGAACGCAAGGTTCGTCGTCGACCAGAACCCAAATCCCAGTCTCCTTGAAAGTCGGTTCGACCGTTTCTATCATGACTCTACATCAGCCCTCGCTAGTACCACTACTGAATCGGTCACAATTGTGGAGGATTCAGTTTCCTCCTCAACCAAGAATAATTACGACGACGAGAGCAACCAATCCAAGGAAGTACGACCTCATTTGATATTTCCGGGTGGTGGTTTGTTCTTTTACTGGCAAGCTGGTGTCATTACCTATTTACGAGAACAGGGCTACTTGTTGAATGGGCCCCACGGTGCCACCGTAGCCGGGGCGTCAGCTGGCGCCTTGACTGCAACCTTGACGGCAACCAATGTGGATTTTTATGAGGCCATGGAGCTTGCATTGGATATGTGTCGTGAAGTGGGTGTATGGGACCGGCCCCAAGGATTACAAGGGATTTGGGGACCAGTCATTCGTAACTGGTTGGAAACCTTGTTACCGGAACAGGACAAGGCCGTTGCCATGGCACACGAGGCAGAATTGTCCCTGATTGTCACGCAGATACCTTTGTTACAAAAAGAACGCATTGATGTCTTTGAAAGTCGAGACGATCTAATTGAATGCAATCTCGCCAGTGTCCATATTCCATGGTTTTTGGATAGTAAATGGACAGCCACATTACGAGGGAAACCCTACGTGGATGGAAGCTTTTGGTTGTTTCAAGATCCTCAACTCTTTTTGCCCAAGCGCAAGAACGAGATCAACTCACCAAACAATGATAATCAAGACCGCAACATTTTAGTGGTGGATTATTCCAAAGACCCACAGTTTCAAGATCGAACTTTGTTAGATGCCGTGAAGGTGATTACACCCGATAGCATTCGGCAAATTTTGGAACAAGGCAAGCAATATGCGAAACGCATGGAAGAAGAAGGACAATTTGAATTCTTGTCCAAACAAAAGCTGGAATAGTTCCTTTTCATTTGATCCCGGACTGAGGGACGACCTGACTTTCGCTTCACTCTAATCTTGTTGCCACACACATCAGACGATCGCCTTGATGAATGCGTTGTTGCTCCTTCCCCTCTCTTTAACACCTATTACGAGGTTATGGTAATCTCGAAAGCAAATCTGTATCGATGAAATTCATCGATGAAACCAGCCATGGACGAAGTTTCACAAATGCATTATCTTCGAAGAAACACATCTTCTGTGTCTAAAGTTATCGTTGAAGGTCTTCTTCGAAGGTAAATGGAAAGATCTTCTCGTTCGAACACTTTTTTGGCCGGCTTGGTACATGCGTCAAAGATGCTCGGAATCACTGCTTCTTCTCACAGACAGTGCATCGTCTGAGGCTCCAATTGTCGGGGCCAGCGATTGGGTATCTGTTGCCTGGTTGCGTTGGTTCTTTGACCAAAGAAAGGAGCCTTAGAAGGGTGACTGCTTCGATGGATGGGTGGTCCTAGGCGTAGTACTCTCTCTAGTAAACCTACCTACCTAGTTGGTTCACGATTCACATGTGTTTTGGCGCGTGATGACGCACTACTCGGAACGAGTCAGTCGCAGTTCTCACTTTCTTTGACGAGATGGACAAAGGGCATTCGAAGAACAGGTCCAACACTTCCATTTGTTGGAGCGTGTTTGAATAAAGCATACACTCTGTCTTCTTAGGGTCATCATATTCCACGCTCTCGTCCACGAGGAGCAGTCACAAATCGAGGGAATCGCAATGTTCGTTGCTGTATCATGTCACTGGTGTTGAACACACGAGTCGCTGCCGCCCGACCGCCATTGTCGTTTGGAGTTGGAGGCCATGCCAACCGGATGAAGTCAACGTCAATCTTCCTTTTGTGTTGGGCCCGGACTTTGGTTTCCTCCGTCCAGGGATTCGAAGTTATGGCTCCACCGCCGGCACTCACTCGAAACTTCCATATCCGTACACAAACGTCGGCTCCGAGTAGAGGATCCATCGACCGCACACCCAAACCTGTAGTAAAAGATTATTCAAGAAACCACATCTTTGAATTTTCATCCACGACCAGGTTGATGAGCTCATCAAGTAAGGACCAAGAAGAATCGACGGATTCGACAACAGACAAGTCGACAGTTCCGCCCATAACAGCCTCATCACTAGAAATGACAAATATCTATCAAGAATGGACATTGGAAGACGATCAGTCCCTTTGGTATGGCTATGAAACAGAGAAAAAGTCAAATATTGAATTAGCGGTGCTACTTGGAAGAGGTTTGGGTGGAGTGCAAGCTCGTTTGGAAAAGCTGCGAGATGTCGACAGTGCTGCATATGCTCGTCTCTTTGTTCAGTCGAAACTAAAATGTGCACCCAAATCTCAAGGCAGATCAGAGAGAAAGGACACTGAAAGCGTCGAGGAAAGTAAGAAAAAGCTTGTACCAGCGGGACAGGTTCTCAGACGGATACAGTGGGATTACGAACTAGATTCTTCGGACTTTTCCGTGCTGCACTTTGACCGCGTCGACGAAACCATTGTCGAATCACCGTTCGATGCGGCCAACGAGAATATTTCTGGCCGTGAAACTCGTCTGGTCGACGCTCTTCCCGAGCATCGTATTTTGGCGATCAAGTTTCGTGAACGTGTTGTTTGGGATCGACGACAACGGCTTGATCTTGTATTTGGCAAGGATGATGGTGATGGGCAGGGCATTCATCAAGTCGTTGCCACTTACGACGAATGGAAAAGGCAACGCGACGCGGAGATGCAACTATCGCAACAAAGATGGAGCCAAGTTTCGAATCAACTTCGTATGATTCTGGGTCTCGACATGTATGCCCAGTACGAAAACCTCGTCAAGTCCATCACGAACAACGTTCAGTCAAGCAGTGATTCAACTCCGAATATAAAGTCCAATAATAAAGGCTCTGTTCCTCTAATCAGCAAGCTCGATGTCGAAAGATTCGTGAATGATGCTGGACAACTTCTCAAGGATGTTCGCCAGAAACCTGATGTCAGCTTAGACTCGACATTGATCCCAACAAATGATTACGACGCACTTGATTTGCTATCAGAATGGATTGTGCTGGCACCAGAGATGGCTCAGATAAAACAGGTTTTTCTAAAGGAGATAAATGAACGGATGGATGAATCCACGGGTAGTCGCAATCGACAAAAGGCCAATTTGTCCAAGAACCGGCCACTCCCCGAGCTTAAGGAATCCGATTTGGAGGAAACCTATGTGAGAGGTTCAGGTCCTGGAGGTCAAAAAATCAACAAGACAAACAACTGCGTTGACCTTCTCCATATTCCTACACAATTGCGCGTCCAGTGTCAAGAAACACGATCTTTGCCACAAAACCGTAAAATTGCTCGGCGGAGGTTGCGTCAAAAACTCGATGAATTTTTGAATGGAAGCCAGAGCAAGAAGGTAGTTGCGGAACAAAAGGCTGCGACACGGAAGGCAAAGGCCAAATCTCGAAGTCGAAGCAAGCACAAACGCATCAAGGAGGAGCGACTGAAAGAGAAACTGCAAACGAACGATGATGATGGAGCTTTCTCTTCGGACGACGACCGTGCGTTCCAAAACACACTTCGTGACGACAATGAGTCGGAGCGAAGCTACTAGAAAGTGAAGGGTAGTCGAATCACCATCCAGTATCTAATACTGAATTGGACCAAGTCAGAGCTAGCTAGATGTTCTCTTTTAGAGCACTATCAAGTGCTTCATCAATAGACGGATGCTCAAACTTGAACCCGCTTTTGAGAAGTTTCGAAGGCAATGCTCGAGTACCACCTAGCAACATCTCATTACCCATCTCTCCAAACAATAGGGAGACTGCAAACTCAGGAAGAGGGATCAACGTGGGTCGACTGATCGCTTTCCCCAAGGCTTGGGTGAATTCAGCGTTTGTGCATGGTTCAGGAGCGCAAAAGTTCACTGGTCCCGAGAGTTGCTTCGATTCAATGGTGTGAACAATCGCTCTGGCATGGTCTCGGGCAGAAATGAAGCTAAAGTATTGACGTCCAGAGCCAACATTTCCACCGCCTCCCACAAAGAAGATAGGATAAAGCTTTGCCAAGGCACCTCCTTTGGTGGACATGACAACTCCAAATCTCATGTTCACCACACGGTGTTTTTGTTTCGATGCTGTCGTTGCAGGACTGGTTGCATCTTCCCAACGTCTTGATACATCCGCCAAAAAGCCCTTACTTTGGGAGACATCGAAACTTTCGTCAACAGCGCTGACATCGCCCACAAAGTTGTCTCCATAAGCACCGATTCCAGAGGCCACAAGAAACGACTTTGGACTTGGGGATGCAGCGACTACACTTGCTAAGGCATTGGTTGTAACAACCCGAGAATCCAAAATCTCCTTCTTCTTTTGGTCAGTCCAAGGTCGAAGCCCAATGAAACCCAAAGGACCAATGCCAGTAGCAACATTTTCACCTGAAAGATGAACAATTGCATCCATGGAAGCAGCTGCGTCGAGATTCATAATCTCACTGGGTGATGAGCCATTAGGATTCCACGTAAGAGTGATATCCTTTCCAGTTTCAGCATTCAAATCCTTGTCTTCGGCTTCATCGCCGCGGATCAAACGCACCACACGAACGGGCTTTCCATTGATCTGCTCATGCTTCGTCAGTTCGTCGCGCAAGGCGTTTCCAACTAGGCCAGATGATCCAGTAACACCAATGGTGTAGTACTCACTGCCACTGCCTGCCATGGTAGACATGCTCGAGAAGAAATCGGGGAGTTTTGGACTGAAGAGGCGAAGCTGTGTTGTGCTAAGAGCTGATCTTCGAGCAACTGACGATAACAGTATCATCATGACAAGCTGAATTACAGATACTCGCAAGAATCTATTCATCCCAAAAGTCAAGTAGTTCAAATACTTTCGGTTCGCTCAATCTCCTTTTGTATGATCATGGTGCAACAGAGATCTTTGGGTGAGCTGTCATGCTTTGGATCGCCACTCGCCACGCTATCCTACGCACGATCCTGACTAAGCAGCTACCCGTGCTATGCAATGCTCGACGATGTAAGAACATCCCATCCTTATCCTCTTGTATCCTTCCTTGCTTTGTCCCATTGATGACATGACATGGCATGACATGACATGACTAGACTAATCCGTATTCACAACGCATAAAGCTTGAATACATGTGGGCATGAAAATGCCAGGAACTAGGACTGATGAAACCCTAATCTTACGCTCACATCTAGTCAAATCCAGCATCGAATGTGTTTCGTTTGTTGATTGCTTCGTTATAGAAGAGACGAAGCGCATTTCACCAGCCTTTAGTGTCTCCAAAAGTTGCAATACAGTACCATGGAGGAAAAAGTTATTCGGGCGGTATTCTTCCCTTGGAATGCCTGCGGTGATCAACTCGACTAACAAACCTTGTCCTTCCCAAGATGGTAGACTAGTATCCCTTATCACTGGAGTCTTGAATGCTCAAGTCACCTTATGCAGCTTATCCCACGTTAACAATCATTTAATCTAACTTTTCCTAAAGGTTTTCACCGGGAATTCACTCCCAATACTTCAACCAACGCCTCTGGAGACAGGTGCGACCGTGAACGATTATGTATGTCAAAGTACATGAGTGATGAAATAAATGAATAACCGACGTGTGTACACCAGAAAACCTCACAAATTGGTCGACGAAGAAATACACCCCCTATTGCAAGCAGTCACTGGAGGACAGGAACGTTGCACAAACAACCTTCAGTCGTCCTGGACGCAAATCGCTACAAATCTCACGACACACTAGGAATTGTTTTGTGCCATGGTGGCTGCTGCTGCGGCCGCAACAGCTGCGGCTGCCGCGCCTTCCTCTGATTTTGCACTGGTAGAATTGGCCGAGGATCCTCCACCCGTCAGCCAGGCCACTGGATTGGGGGTCGAACTTGCGTTGGTTCCACCATTGGCGGCCGATGATCCCCCACCTGTCGCATTGCTGGACCCCTCTGCGGCATTCTCCGCTGATGCCGTGCTGTCACCAGAGACAGAGGTTGATGCGGCAGCAGCTGCAACCGTCTGCGTTGCTTGATCGACAATGGCTTGCAGTGGGACAACGTTTGGGTACTAATTTTTCATGATGGTTTGCAAAACACATGTGAGATATTGATTGCTATCACTGTCAATATGGTTTCAATTGAAGAGGCCGACCATTCATTGCCAATTGAATAGTACACAACGTAATCTATGCACCTGTAAGGACATGGCAGACAATGGGTTCACCTACCTTATTTCCAATTTCAACGAGCTGTCGCCTCAGCTGTTCATTTCTCTCATTCAAATCCTTATTTTCACGGGAAAGCGTAATAACCGTCCTTTGCAATTCTTCAATCATGGTTTTCTTTCGCTTTCGTGACTCTCGAGCCGAAATACGGTTTTGTTCGAGTCTCTCCTTTCGCTTTCGGGCCTTTGAGTCGCCATTACCAACATCGTCATCATCGTCATCTCCCACATCGTCGGGGTCTTCATCCGGATCTTGAGATGGTCGAGGCTCCTCTTCTGCTGTCATTTTAAATGATTAATGTATAAAGATTCAAAACAAGGGGCGTCGATTGCTTATTCTGATTTCTGGTATGCTGCACAATCATTCATAACAACGTCGCCGGAGAAAAGAACACGGTTTGGGTGTGTGTTGTGGGTGTGGCGATAAAAATCTTTAGACAACCGATCGTGAAAGACCATTCCATAAATTTATAAGCAAACTTCAATTAAGAGTATAGGTTATGTGGGCGCTTGGGATTGTCGCCTGTGACCTCCGATTCCCGCGGGACAAAGAGGGAGAAGTAGATCTACGTTACATTTCGCTACTCTACCACCTCTAGTCTCACCCTCCCAAGCCTCAAGATCTACGAAAAGTCCAAGAGTAGAGAACGATCTGAATTAAAAGTAACAATAATCTGCCTATGACTCTCCCTCTCTCTTATTTTCTTCCATCCGTTGGCTCCTGACATTGTTGGCTTTAAGATTAATGCAGATGTGTGTTGAATAGGTGTCCGGGATGATAATTGGTCCGAATGAATCTTTTGCCGAGCTGATTATGAAGAGGCCAGCAATTCCGTTTGTGAACGATTATCGGAACGTCACATTATAGTTTTCTTTTAGTACACCTCGACATGCCATTGGTTGTTCTTCTTCAAATTTGACAGATAGTCCTTCCAGACAATACCACGTTGAGTGGCCACAGTCTCCAAAGCATCGAGAATGCCAGGCATCATACCCTTGAGTCCACAAAAGTAAATATGGGCACCCTTATCCAACCGTTCCAAAACTTGAGTGGCATTTTCCGTCAGTACATGTTGAACGTACAACTTGCCTCCGTTGCGATTCATCATTTCCCGACTAATGGCATAGGTCACATCAAACTGATCGGGGTTTTGCTCCTGCATTTCCTTGAATTCATCGGCATACAACAGTCCACCAGTGACGGGAACTCCCAAAATGAGCCAGGCATGGCCATTAAACATGTGTCGCGCGACGGTATTTTCGGCAAACAAACGACGCAAAAAGGCCCGAAAGGGGGCAATGCCGGTACCTGTTGCCACGAGAATCATATCCTTGTCGCCATCGTCTGGCATGAGCATGGACTTTCCGACCGGTCCAGCCACGAGGACTTCTTCACCTGGATGAAGGTTGCACAAGTAGTTGCTGCACACGCCGGCCTTGCTAGGATCGACAATGCCGGTTTCGGGGTCCATATACTCGGCACGACGAACGCACAAGGAGACTGTGGAACCGTCCAAGAGTTCTCCATAGCGAGTGGACGCAATACTGTACAAGCGAGGCTTGTAGGGTTTTCCAGCATCATCGGTTCCAGGAGGAATCACCGAGATAGACTGACCTTCCAAGTAGTGCATTCCTTCTGGTAACTGCAAGAGAATGTGCTGAATGTCACCAGGAGCATCTTCACTAATCAAGGGCACACGTCCCAAGACTGTCGCCTTGACTGGTTGAGAAGCCTTGGCAAAGGGTGCACCTGTAATGTCTTCCAGGAAATGTTGCGCGTCTTCGAGATTCTCAGGCACCACGACAGGGGCTTGAACGGGCAAGTAGTCGTAGGTGAAACCGGAAAAGATTCGCTCGTTACAAGACGCAATCTTTCCTGCTGTCGACGGATCAAAGACACTCATTCCTCCAGCAGGTGTGAGTGGCAGACCACCACCTGCCGACTTGATGCGATCTTGTTCGGTCGAGGAAATCAATCCAACGACATGGAGACGCGACGATCGCTGCTGCTGCCCTTGTTGTTGTTTTTGCACCATTCCCAACCGTGAAAAGGCATGGCTCACCAATGCTGACTCGGAAACAATCCAAGCAAAGGAAAAGATAAACGACTTCATACTAGACGTATCCAATGAAGAGATTCGATCGACGAGAGGTGTTTTGTGGCGACAGAGTTGATGGCACAAGGATGGACGATGGACGGTGATGATGTGATTGTGATTCCCAATTCCGAAATGAGCCACCTGCTTTCGAAGGGGGAAAGAAGCAAGGCGCAACAATACAAATGCGCAATGATTGGTGATTTGGGAGAAATTGCTGCTGTCATTGTGTCGTAAAGACACAGGAAAGATACCCTACCATCTGCCCCGCAGATGCTCGTCATCTCTTGACGACGTACGGACCATCTGAGCCCCACAGCAACAGTGGTAGCTAAAGTAGCAAGTAGCAAGTTTATTAGGTACTCCCTCCTGAAAGAAAATACTTCACGTTTTTTTTTGGGTTATTTTAGTCGCATAAAAAGATTACGTAGGATCTGGTACAACTCTACAGGAGGACGGCCGGCTCATTCGGAGTATAAAAATTTTAGAATAATATGGGGGAACATATTGGTTGACATGCGCGAGTCTACACTATTATAGGAAAAGTACAACTTTTGTGTGCGACGAGTGAGCAGAACCATGGCCAAAGGTGCCGTCGTTGACCATGGAATTCAGCATGGAAATGGCACGAATCTTGTCAGTTGCACGCATATTCCTACTCTTTGATGCCTCGAGGGGCCGCCCTGAAGAGGACGTGTTTGGAGCCGCCATAGAAGTGTCAACCGGTGGGCTCTGAAGACCGATGCTCAAAATCACGCCTTTTGAACAATCGTATCTCGTTCCAAAGCAAGAATCGAACATATAAATAATACACCAATATAGAGCTAATAAGTAGGGCTTTCTAACAAAAAAAATTTTATGGAAAAAGGACGTTCGCTCGTGAAAATATCGCTTTTTTGGTAAAATCGTGAAGTATTTTCTTTCAGGAGGGAGTAGGAGTAGTTGTATAACAGTAACATTTCCAGCCGCAAAACAAATAGGAGTACAATATAAACGTAGAGAAGAGACATCTCGTCTCTTTCTCTATTTCTGCAAATCATTTCCTCCGTTTGATCGGAGCCCGTAGCTATCTTCTTGCTCCTGCAAACCCCCATGTCCGAGCACGGGGGGTATTGTGCGTGGGCGGTTTCAAGGCCTTCAAGGTCGCGCCACTCGGGGGAGCTACCACTTCGTTGCTTTTCGACCGGGCCGCTCGTTTGGCCGGAAACAGTCGAGGGAATGCACGAGGAGCTGGATTCGAACTTGGTGATGAGGTTCCATCGGATCGACCATGTTCGCTCCGGTATTCCTCCAATCCTAGACTCAAGTCCGAGCCCGTTTGCGATGGTCCGAGAGAGCAAATCTTTTGTTCCAATACTTGAATAACCTGAGTGAAGGTTGGACGTCGCTGAGGATTCGCGGCCCAACACTTCTTCATCAAGTTTTGCAGAGCAGCAGGCCAGAATTGCGTATGGGCGGAGTCCATCTTTGGTCGTTCCCCGCCTAATACAACCAATTGCATGTGTTTGTTACTGCTGTAACCATAAAACGGTTTCTCCACGCTGCACAACTCCCATAATAAAATGCCAAAACTGTAGACATCCACAGACTGGTTGTAACTAAGATCTTGGGCCACTTCTGGTGCCTACAATGAATAAAGTATCGTGAGGAATTGTTCACAGAGAATTTCATCAAAAAGGAAAGTTCAGTTGTTTGCAAACGACTTACCATGTAGCGACGAGACCCTGTATGTCCGGTAAGTTCATAGGTCCCATCGGCATGGGCGTGCTTCAGCTCTTTCGCCAATCCAAAGTCAAATAATTTCAAGACACCATCCTTATCGAAACCAATATTGTCTGGTTTCAAATCACGGAACACGATATTGAGGGAATGCAAATATTGCATACCACGAGCAATGGATAACGCAATGTTGCACCGCTCAATCAATTCTGCTCGCTTGGCTTCCTTGTAGTCATGGGAGCGCCGCCCCATAAAACTTGTATGTGACTCGTTTTCATTTTGCTCCTTTCTCCACGCACCAATCTTGTGCTCCAGAGTGTCATAGAGTCGATCGACCAGTATGAAGAATCCGCATTCCTTGCCAGTAGCCACGTTAGTTTCCACAGATCCAGCTGTGATACCATGTAATTTTACAATATTTGGATGGTCCAGAGCTTGCAAAAAATAGGCTTCCACAGCTAGATCTGCTGCTCCATGTTTGAAATGGTGCAAATCCACCATTGCTTTACGTTTCAGATATTTGACTGCAAGTTCTTGATGGGCATCGGGGTGATTCTCCGCTGTCACGGTGCACTCGTTCACATTCGAAAAGCCACCTTCCCCCAATTTCTTGCCAATTTGAATATCATCGGCGTTCAAATAGGTGAAGTCAGGTTTCCCAGCGGCAAAGATTTTGGAGTCCTTCTGAAGCTCTTGCATAGCGTCACAGGCTGCATTGGCCGAGATGCGTGCGGCACAGGGACAGACACGGCCGTAGGCAGCACATGCATTCACGCACTTTTCTGTCATTTCACAGGACGGCCTTGACTTGGAACTAGACGCTTTCTTTTCTTCGGCATCTACGCTGCATTTCTCTGCCGTACAAGGTGGAAAATCAATCGTTCCATCCGTGCCGGTCGTGGCAGGATCTGCATGATCCGCATGCCTGTTGAGCTTCTCATCGCTGGGGGCAACCATGGTTCTTCTTTTGTGGATTTCCAATAATGATTTCGTAAATGATGATTTTTATGAATTGACGCCTTGTCTCTCTTCAAGGTTCACAGGGTGGTGACGTCAATTGGTTTTCCGTTCAATCTTTTTATACACCTCTTGTGAATGGTTTTCGGTTATCAGAAGATTGAATGAAAGCTGTGTGCAATATTGGTGCCCTGTGGTCTTGATTGATTTGCAATGCGTAGCTTTGGCTTTGGACGCTCTTTGTTTGTCCATGCTCCTTTTTGTGTCGTTTGCGTTGTTGTTTCTGTGAACCGACAGGGTGTAGAAAGGCCGGGGTTCTTTGTCCGCTCATGGCGTGTCTCAGGTCTCGATGTCGACGGGTCTACTGTATACTGGCTACTACGAGGACACAACAAATTCTGTCGTGGAAGTGTCACGTCCGCTCCACTAAAACCTCAGCGCTCTGATCATAGTTCGTATCGTTGAACTTTTGACAGCTCCCCAACATCGCGCTGGTTGGTGGGCGCACGTTTCTCACGTGCGACCCTGCGAGATTAGGTAACCTTACCTACACCTAACAACCTAGTTTATCCATTGAGGAATGGAGCTTTGTCCCCCTATTACGGTCACCTACGATCCACTATTGTACAGGAAGGCTCATTCGCAACCATTCCAGTTCATAATGGATGGAAGGTGTAAGGCATCCGGGAAGGTAACTACCTGACCATGACCTCTAGAGTGACGGCGCTATGTATCAAACGATAAAGGGACATCTGAAAAGAAGCATGTGCACACAAGAAACAAGTGTTAACAGAAGCATTGCTTGAATATTTTTTGTGCTAGAAACGGGCATCAGAGAGATCTAACGAGCCATGAGAACTAAAGGACAATTGAGTGGTGACGCAAGCGTTACTCGAATGTTTCCTCATGTGAACAAAAATTACATGTCGAATCTAGAGCGTCGCGTGGCCCAACATATTCCATGATGCCTCACAAAAGCCCTTTTTCCCCATCATATGTCCATCAGGTACAACTCGTTCCTCGTCTGCAGCCCCAGGGATTGAAGGTCAACTCCAGTTTCATGGATCTATCATCATTTACGTCCAAAGATCTAATTTAGATCTACATATTAACAAATCGGACATCTTTGGTCAATAATATACATCATGAATCCAGATCTCAGAAACATTGCGTAGTTGTCGGCGCCACAGTCATTAATGCAGATCCTTTCACCAACAGTCCCCAGACTTTCGTTCTCTTTACATCTATGCACCGTCACCACTCAAAATGCCCTTCATAATATCTCGACTCAGCTCTTCGTACACAACTTCCCAAGCCTCCTGCACATAGTTGGTCCACACCTTTTCGCCCAGTATCTGCTCAAGGGAATGGATTATTGCTTGTCCCATGAAGGGAACATATCCAGGCTTGACGCCATATTGAATGTGCCGTCTTCCGAGTTTTTCGAGCACTTCAGAAAGCATTTCGCTATCGGGGCCAATCAAATCAATTGCCGTGTCGAACATTTGTATCAAGCGCTTCGAGTGGATGAGGGCTCCGATTTGGAGGCGTGGACAGGCAAAGACATTTGCTCTTCGTTCAAAGCCAAAAACAGCCTTTGTTCGGGGCTCCAATTCAAATAGTCTGGAGAACAAGCAAACAAGGAAAGGTTAGCAATTCAGCCTGGTCTCTTTGCATTAAGGAAAAGAACACTTGACGTACTTCTCTAAAATGAGGGTTCCGGCCGTTTCTTCAAAGGCTGGCGTTCTCTTCGCCATTTGCCAGGTATCAACCACGAGGGAGATCGTAGCGTAGCTCAACTCCATGACCATTTTGAAGTTCGTTGTGGTGCGGTTTAGATTATGGGCGAAGTGGAACGAGTGGTGTCCGAAAAAATCTGACATCATTATTTTCAATTCCCTCTGCAGATATCGAAACGGGAACCCAAATTCGTGAGGCAGTTTGAAAGGTGTGAGTCAGGACGTCAGGACGGAATATTTTGTCAATAATCGTTAATCGGAGAAACAGCAAGCACACATAAGAAAAACCAAAAGGACAAAGGGGCAGTAATCATATGGAGCTTTTATAAGTGGTAGGTCGTAAATCGAAGTTCACCCTACGAGTATCAGTAGTCAGTAGTGTACTCGCACTCGTACTCGTACGTACTCGTACTCCCTCCAGACTCCAGATGTACTCGTACGCGAAAAATTCGGTGGGGGATGGGGGACTGGGTTCTGGGTTCGTATTGAACATTGAACTCTTAGTAGTCTCTAGATTGAGTAGAGGAGGGTAGAGGATGAGCTTCTGCGCTTCTGAGGCAATCTGAGAGATCTGAGTCTGAGTCTGAGAGATCTGAAATAATCTGAAGCTCCAAACTCCAAACTCCTACGAATAGTGTACTGAGAATCGGAATGCCGAATGTTGAGAATCTTGACTGGGAAAAGCGAAGACTAGAGAATGATGGACACAGTTGGCACAAGAAAAGTTTTAACCTTGATACTCCGTACTCCGTAGCCTCTTGCCTTTCCCCTTTTCTTGCCTCTAATGCTCAGACCTTTGCTTCATCTCAGTCACTCTCATTGCAAAGATACATATGGTCCAAATCCATTGGCGGATTGGTTTCAACTGACCAATCTACGAGAATTTAGGAGAAGAGGGACAGATAAATGGCCATGACGATGTGTCGACTATAGGGTCTAGGTAGACATAAAGGAAAAGCAAATAGCAAGCACTAGCCATCCTATTATCCTGGGAGATTTGAGGGATCCCGAAAGCCAAGCAACAAGAACAGGAACCAAAGAAACTCATACCTGGAGATGAACCTGAACCTGAACCTGAATGCTGAATTGATGTGAGCGGCAATGGACATGGTCAAACGAGATTGGGAATATCGAGACTCCGGGCATCCGACATCTCGTAGATCTCGTCTGACCGGCTGACTAATATGTTTGACGTTTGGCGCTATTTGAGTTCGATGTTACGGAAGCTAAAAGAGCCCAGGAACATAAGTGAAGAAGATGACATACTTGTATGATGATTGATGGGATGAATGATGCGTAAGAGGAAAGAGATGAGATGATGATGGACCCGAAGTCATGAGGAGAACAATAATGGGTAGTCTTTGGACTTCTCGGATCTAAAACCTCGTTGGTCGTTGTACAGTAACAATTACAAGCCCAGTGAGTTGGGCTTAAAATCATGAAGAAAGGCTTAATTTTAAATACCAACGAATGATTATTACAAACTTGTAGCTCCTTCTCCAACCTGATATATGAAACATGGAAGTTTGAAGTCCTAGAATTCCGAATTGGAGCATTGCCGATTGTGTCCACATTGATTCCAGCAGCAGCACATCTTAGATCATAGGTCTGACAATTGCTCGTCATTAACGCCGTAAGAGCACGCACGTTTGTGCTTCAGCTAAAGATTGCCTGATTCATTAGTTCCAACTCAGGCGAGTGCGAAATGATGGACTCGGACCTACACTCTTTGAAGAGGACTGACAGGGTCTTCTCACGTGAAGGTTCCATCGCAATAATTGGGGCCACAGTCTGAGTCAAAGCCTTGGTGCGATGAAAGAAGCTGAAGTTCGAATGTATACGTCTCTGTTTGACGTTTGACCCTTTCTTGCTCGGTCGGAGTCGTCCTTTCGAACGAATTGGATGGTGACTCATACATTGAATGGCGTGGACTGTGACGGAGGACGTCTGGTGAAGCACTTGCCCGACATGACTCCCCAAGCAATGTTGACCGAAAGAACGTGAATCTCACAGCATTCCACTTATGACTAATGTTGCTTCTGTTAATGAAGAGAGTGCCGTCAACTCGGTGTGGTCAAAAGAGATTTTTGGGCTACGGCAATTTCAGCCTTAACTGTGTAGATAGCTTGCTGTTTTAAAATTAAAATTTCGGTTCGTTCACAACATGGGCACCATCCTTAACGTGGATTGATTGTACAAGGCGCCCATGCAAGGCTCTTTGCTTGGCGCTTTACCGTGCATGCCATCACATGAATGTGACCTTAGTTAACGATGATCCGGACATAATCAATCAAGCAGTACATACCATCTATAGCTCGTCGCGTTTCAGTGGTCGATTCAGACGGCGTATGCGATCTCGCATGTTCGCCCCTCGTTTTTGTACAAGAACGGCCCTGTTGTTCGATCCTTTCTCTGGCAAATCCCAATTCATAAACCCACGGCAGTCATCCGACTTGCAGTTGCATGGGATTCGTGCAGACAGGTCTTGCTCCAAGGGAAACTGATAATCATACGTGATTTCCTCGTTGATTTTGATGACTCGCTGAGCAACAATCATGACACGCTTCATGTGCGGGTTCGGGCCCAGACCAGGAACAATCTTCGACACGCAGTTAGGGTTACAATCATGATTGGCATATCGCCCGGGTCCTCCTTGACGAGTTGCGTCAATGATATATTCAGAGTTGAAACGAAACGAATAGTCCTGTGTTCGATTTTCACGATAAATGGCCTCTCTCGCCTCAAACTCTTCGTTTCGGATATACTCTCCAACATACTCTGCAACGATATCCCCTTTGTTGAATTCTTGGTCGGCAAACAGACCCAAACCATGTATTCTACTGCCACGTACTGAAACACAAGAGTTGGCAACGGACTCATACTGCTCCTCCGTGGATTCCTTCCGTCGCTCGGATATTCTTGCCCGTACGTTGGCACTTGCCCGTCCAGTAGTCAAGTCAATCCGCGAACCATCTACTCTTGCCAAATCGGAATCTTCATTTTTCCTCACTTTTCCCACTGCTGCTTCAGCCTTCATATTCAACATAACGTCCTGGTCAACAATCAGCCCATCACATCGCGCACATCCTTGTTCCGAGGCAGTAAGCCGATCTAGCCTGCGACTCTGTACTTTACGGAGTAGACGATGAACCGATTCTTCTCGCCACGTTGACGGAGTTGACAAATTTATCGGGCCCACGATACCGGCCGCGGCTCTGTCTATATGCTCTCGCAATCCGCGATCTTCTTCACATGTCCGTTGCGACGCTACACCAAAAGATCCTCCCATGTCAGTGTAAGGAGCAAGAGAAGCCTCGGCCGCTGCAGAGACACGACTCACGGCGAGACTGCCAAAATAAGCAATTTCATTTTCTTCCGTGCGAGTGAAATCTGCTGCTGCATGGTTTTTCAGTCTTTCCCCGTTGTTGAAAAGGTTGTACGCCTCTGGCCAATCTTGCTGGAGATCGACAAAAGCTTCGTCGAGTTCATCATCCGAGGTGGTTGAATCAGTCTTTTCCGTAATCTTACCACTATTGAGATCGTTTGAGTAGGCATCCTTTAGCGCAGAAACCCAATTACTGGCGCGTTTGTGTACTATGGAGAACAGCTCTTGAATCTCCGTTGCTGCTTTGGCGTAAATAGAGTGTGGCAGATTGTAGTCCAACGCGTTTTCACAGAGCAGCTTCACATCATTCGCGAATGCCCCCAAACTGGTGTAGGTGCTGTTCGATATTTTCTCTCGCATAGTGCAGAAAAACATCGGATTTTTGATCACTTTGTAATATGCTTCGTCCGACACAGGTTGATCAAAAAGCTTGAGAGGGTCTCGTCTTACCAAGGCTTGAAGCATTCCTGAACAAGCTATCAACACAATTTTCTTTTGAAAGACATTAACAGCCCTTCGATTCCTTTCCATTATCTCTTGACGTTCATGGGGTTCATAATTATCTTGAAACACGGTTGGGATTCGACTTGGTCTACCTCGCGGTGCAAGGTCTTCCTCGGGAGGTGAATCAGTATTCCGTGTCGTTTGGATTTCCTTTTCAACAGTTGTGCTTGCTGGGCGTTTTTTACTAGTTGGATGGGGGGTATATCGTGGTTGAGCAGGTAGCACAGCTGTAGGGGTCCAGCGCTCTTTCAGCATTGCGGTCGCAATGCGTTCGTCAGATTCAGACTGAGGCTCGGGTGGATCTTTTGTATTATATCTGCCTAGCATCGACGTATGGACCTTCAGCAATTTCCCATCTTGTTTTTGTCTTTTGGCCATATTTATGACCAACTGTGCCCTTCTACACTGCACACACCCGGTGTCTCCTCGAATTATCGTTCGGCATCGTCCGCATTTCTTGAAGATACTCTCATCTTGTTTTGCAGTTTGCAAAGGCAAGGATCGCAGTTGAGACTTCGCGGTCATCTCTGGTCGTGATGGTTCGGGAACTTTCATGGCTGTTGCCTCTTCGACGAACAAGACAATGTCGTCCATCCGTTCGTTTGGGTTGTTCAAAGTGCTGCTGGGAACGATTGGCAGATGCATCATATCCTCCTGTTGTTTCGATGTTTTCCATTCCAAAAGTTCTGATTCCTCATCTTTTTGTTCTGTCTGATCGATAGGCTTGGTTAAATGGGGGCGAAGACCGAGGCCAACTCGCGTTGCGAGCAGGGAGCTAACGGGTGGCTGGAGTCGGGCACGGTGCTCAACTGCCGGAACTCGACGTTGGAGGACAGGGCAAAAGTGATTCCAGCTCCTGATGCAGCCCAAACAGGCGTCTCCCACACTTGTCGACGCTGGTCCGTGAACATCGAAGTATGGTATGAGAACTTTGGTGCCCATGTCGTCTTTTTCTTCTTCCTGTACTGGTCTGCATGTGCTCAGCATTGGTAACGGATGGAACCTCAAATCATGCAAAAGATCCTGGAGAACTCGATTGTAGGAAAGCTCTGGCTCTGCTTTAAACGGTTTGCTTCCGACGGAAGTGCTGAGGTACAACCTCTGGTGTCGCTTCCAAGTTAATTTCTCATCATCTTCTAACATCTGATTCTCCGACTTCGTTGAACGGTCAGAGGATGATATCCCCATGTTTGAGTTCATCTCTCGGATGCTTTTGTCTTCTTTCCACTCAATGATTCTCCCCTCAAAATCGCGCATTGACATGTTGACGTAACGTCTCTGGTCTGTGGGTCTGAGTCTTGACCACCATAGAGCAGCTTCTTTGGCAATGAGAGCGTTCTTTTCTCCAGCTTTGCCAAGTTTATTGAAATTACGATGACGACGAGAAAGAACTCGTTCGATTTTTCCTTTATTTTCAGCCAAATAAAAGTAAAAGGCCGGAGTCGCTTGAGCGATTCCAGGTTTTGGTTGCATTGCGCCTGGAGGAATGGGCAAAGCGGCAGCCTCGGTCATCGGTGCTGCGGTCTCTGTTGACTTTCTATGAAGTTTCTTCTTTTTCTTTTTCTTTTTGGAAGCAATTTTGTCCTTATCATCATCGTCTGCATGGGACGCCTTGCGTTTTCGATCCGCTCGCTTGGACGAAACAGCTCCTTGAGTCTCTGGGTCGTCGTCAGGGTTTCCTCCGATGTCATCGTCATAATCTTCATCCTCGTCGTTCTCGTCGTTCTCATCGATAGGGAGTTCTCCGTCCCCTGTCATTTCATCGTTCGATAATGCAAGCTCTTTCACATTTGATTTCGCCTTCTTGTCAAATTGCTGGGGTTCTGCGTCAATCTGATCTCCGTTCAAGTATCCGCGTATATCTGGTCTTTCGTTCGTTTCAAGTGATTCTTCTTGAGAAAACGACTTAGTTTTACCATCCACGTACACAAACTTTTTGTTTTCCACAATTACTTGAATATGGACTTGGGAGCCATCCGGTCGAGTAGCAACGAGTCCACCAGGAGAAGAGCCCGTTTTCCCAGAAGCCCGATTTCTCGTCACAGAAGTGAGACTGACAACAATATCTCCGCCATCAATTTTCTCAGTACCGTTTGTTTCCTCTTGTTTGGCACCTTTGTTTGATTCACTCGTGACCTCTTCGGCATCTTCAACTATAACAGCTGCCACAACATCCTCCTCCCCATTGGAGTGTATTTCATCATGGCTCACAGGTTGGGCCTCTGGTGGAGCTTTCGGGCCATTGGACGGCTGTGCCGCCGAGGCTGACAGTGGAAGACCTCGATTTGTCCTTCTTTGTCGTTTCGGTTGGTTTGATGCACTCTCCTTTCGAGCAACTGGAGGAGCTTGTCGGGTTCTAACCCGAACCGTTTCGGTTTGAGCGATGCTGCTGTTACTACGACCACCTGCAGCGGCACCATCGTCCGAGAGAAACCGCTCCTTCCGCGAGGGGCTTCCAAGCGGCAAGCGGCGAGACCTCATGCTACAGCTTAATAGTACAGTCAATTCAGAGCTGTTTGGACGCTAGAGGACAGCAATAACTTGGGTCCTTCAGACGACCACCACAGCCGAGATGGAAGTTGCGGTTTTGTGAGTTGAGATTGCGTTGTGTGAGGGCATTTGGGGAATTATGGGCATACAACGTTCCGCGTGCCTGCTTTTGTTTCAGCCAGTGCGCGCTGGGGTTTTCCCATGGGTGTGGCCGAATTTGTCGCATGTACTCTTTTGTCTACTGTCCCCTGACGCGCCCCCAACACTGGAAACGCAATCTGGCAATGGCCGCGCAATTTCAGACTGCGTTGGAAAAATGCAAATCGTGGGACGTGATACGTGATCATGTTTTCTCATGTGGAGTTCTGAGTTCTGAGTGCTATGATTGCATCACCGAGGCGTTTCATCTACAACCAGAGTAACCTCGTGTCCATGCGACCCATGGCCGTAGTACCCTGTTTCACACGTAGCGCTGACCTCTACCGGTCTAAATAGCTATTAGAGAGGTTCTGCGCCACAATCTCTTGCTAAACAATGGTTTTGCACGTCAGAGACGCATCGCGTTAGGAGTACATGATGCCAAATGTCTAGAACAGAGTTCAAAGTTTCATTTAATGAAACAAACCTTTACATTAGTGGTTTATATTACCGAGACGAGATTCTTCAGTCGACAAAGAATACAGCTTTCGGCTATTCCTTGGTACTTGTACCGATTCGTCACACACTTATCCTCAGATGGAGAGTCTCCAGTAACCCTGACGAGCGCATATGCGGCTCTCAAACTCGAAAACAAGCAAGTATTGACCGTAGAAAGTTGGTTCGCAAAACAGGTGAGATATTGGTCATCATTTCCATGAGGTGAAGAGGAGTAAACAGCCCTAAGTTGAACAGAGGAGTACACGGCATACTTAAGTCCTCTTCCAGTTGATCTCTCGAACGCATCAGGAATGAGCATCGCTCGTTAGGAGTAGGTTCGAGTCTTTCGGGGTGAAGAATTCATATGGAGAAAACATGACATAGACAATAGACATAGAATGGGTCCAGGTCCCGAGTTGTTTCCTCTTTGGTCGCGCATTGGCCGGGTGCTGTCCCTGACGTCGCGCACACCCCCGCATCCTCGGGGGAAGCAACAACTGCCACCACCATCCCCACCATGTCCACAATACGAAGCTAAAATTCATTGTTCTCTATCCAATCATCCCTGCATTGTTGTCCACGACGGACCAACCTCAACTCTACTGCTGTGGAACGATGCTCGAAGAAAATGGACCTCAAGCTACTAGTGAGATGACACCAGATGAGATTTGCCACGCCGATAGTCCATCAGTGCCTTTGTGTCATGGAGAGCAAGAAACTGGAATAAGGAATCATGATCATACAACCAGTGTTGTTGCTCAAGTTCCCTATGGGCAGAAAGAAGTATCGTTTAGCGAGAAGGTCTCTTCGGAAAGTCACTCCCTTGTGGCAACTCCAGACGAGAGAGGAACCACGCATCAAAACAAGCTATTAGAAAATGAACTTCTTTCAGAAAGCGGCGACAGCAAAGAAAACACCGTGCCACAAAAACATTTTGTGGGAAATGTGAAGTCTGAAATGCCTGTCGCTATAGTAGAGGAAGCTGATACGAGAGAAATCACAATCCGAAACGATCTTGCTCCAAGTGAAACAGATGGAGAGCCTAGCGATGTTCTACAGGGTACAAACAACAGGGAAAATATGGAACAAATAGCTTCGGTCGAAATCGAACAGTGTGGGGAAAGTGTTCTTGGATTACAGAATTCGCGCTCCAGCACTCGAAATCCGAAGAACGATGAGCTTGAAAGCGAAACGTTGGGACGAAAGACCGCTTTCCTACAGGATGCAAACGACAGAGAAGTTGAACCTCCGAACGAGAAAGTACAACCCGATACTTGTAGAGAACGCGATACCGTGTTACAGGAGATTGAAGGCAAAGCGATCAATAAGGAAAACCAACCAGTGACAAGCGTCGTGTCCAAAGAAAATGGTCCGATTCTTCAGGATATAGAAAACGAAACAACCACCTATCAGAATGATTCAGTTGAAAAGTCCCAAGCAATGGACGAAAGTACGCAACAAAACGATGCAATGGAACATAAACTTGCAGATGGGGATGAGTTCATTGTGCTCGGTCATAATGAGGAAGAGGTCACAGTCGATAGAGAATTCGTGAACCAAGAAACGTCCAAAGGAAACAACTCTGTGCTGGTAACTCCAGACAACGGACGAGCAACGGAAGAGGAACCCATACAGAAGGAGAATTCTGAGAAACATGTCGAACCTCTCCAGGACGAGAAGATCGGCCTGTCCAATCACTGTCTCGTGAAGTACAGGAGTGTCCCGGAGCACAACAACGAATCCCGACGCACGACGTCGACCTTGGACGAAGATAGCTTCACTTCTGATCAGGAAGACACCGTCAACAAGCACGCAAATTCAGCCCTCGAAGAGTGGGATGAAACAGAGGCGAACGAACCCACCTCAAATCAAGGTACTTGTGACGAAAACAAAGAAAGTGGTTATCCGGGCGAGGAAAAGTGTGATTCCGTTTGTCGATCGATTCTTAAAAGCATCACCATTAGTGACAAGATCAAAGATAAAGGAACAACTCGTGAGTCACAAAAAGTGTCTTTTGATACTGTTGAGGTGAGGCATTATTCCATGCAGCTGGGAGACCACCCCAATTGTTCTATCGGTGCCCCTGTTTCTCTATCGTGGAACTTTGAAGCGGAGCACCCTCGCTGTATCGACTCCTTCGAGTCGGTACGTCGCTCGCAACGGAAAGCACGTTGTGGACTGTTGAGTTTCTACCAACGTCGAGACATTTTAAAAGAGGCTGGCTATACCGATGAACAACTCGACACGGCCGAACACGAAAGGAGGAAGGTTCAGCGACAACGCCATGGGACAAGAATGTTGTTGCCCTTCGCAAAAGTGGAGGAAGCGTGGCAATCCACAAGGCGCAAGGTGAAGCGTATGACCTGCCGATGCTCCAAGGACGACAGTTGCGGTCGACAAAGCGGCAACGCCTGACTTTCCTCTCAGGACATGTGAAGACATATTTGTTTTTTGTTGCTATGACTCTCTTGTTGAGTGACGTGCACGGAGGTTGGTACTGTTGTTGGCGACTGACCATTGTCAATTTGTCTTGAATGGCTGATTGTTGCACTCGAGCTTGAGTCCTATTTTCTGGTGAGGAAACAGATCACCGAATATTACAACGCTTTCTGTTCCGTGTCGGCAACTTGGTCATTTCAAACTTTTTCTACGCTGCAATATCCGGTGCTTGTTAAGTAGTACTACCAGCGTAGAGTACCGCAATCCTGTCGTATTGACTTTCTACATCAGGAATCAGGACGAATTGGATCAAAACTCATGGATTTGCACTAGTTTTAAGACTATGTATTCATCCGAAATGCTCCCATCAGAGATTCAGATAATTTATGCGGGGAAATACAATGGAAATGCGAGTACTCGGATAATCGGATTGTGAATTCGATGGAACTACTCGGGATAGATTGAGGTTGGGGTCAGAGCTAGGCCAAAATTTGCCGGATGATTTCCCCGCTAATTGCATCGAATACTTCTTCCCATGCCTCCCTTTCTTTGTCGGTCAACGAGCGCGACAAATACTTTTCCAATGAAAACAAAAGTGCCTGGCACATGAATGGGAAGAAAGAAGGGTTGACTCCCATCTTTTTGTGTCGTTTTCCAATGTTCGAAAGCATCTCCTCGATAAATTCTTTGTCTGGGCCAAGCATCTGGAAGACACTGTCAAAAACTCCAGAGAAAGCCTTGGCGTGTATTTCCGCATGCGCCTTCCCCTCTGCTTCACTCTTATCAAATCCAAAGACTTGCTTAGATCGAGGCTGGATCTCAAATAGTCTGTCATAGAAAGGACACAGCGTTAGACTCTTTCTTCATCAAAAGAATGCCAATTATCATCACATGTCCAATCACATACTTGGCAACTGCCATCCGCCCAAATTCTTCCTCGAAATCCTTCTCACTGAACTTGGCAGCATCCCATGTTTCGAGGACAACAGAGATCGTTGAGTATCCTAATTCTTTCATGATGGTTTAGTTTTCGTTCCCTTCACAGTGGTTTTATGATCTCAGCAGTCGAATTTTTGTTTTTGTGAGAGGTTTTTTGGAATTTGACACGGTGTGTCTATCTGGTGTCGATTGCCAGCTGACCGAATCTTCTCCCTGTCAACTTCTGCTTCGAAAATACGGCTAGTATCTTGCTGGTCCTGAGTCGGGGGAATCATATGGAAGGGGCATATATAATATAATAAATGGTTTTTCATTGAATCGAAGATAATAATATTTGGTAGAGACTTCAATTGATAAGCCCCAATGCAATAAGCCCTGAAGCGAGCTATAACAAGGACAATAAGATTTTTTGATTGGCCAGTGGAGGGCTATAACCCTCCGACTAGGTGTCCGCTTCTTAGCCCCCCAGCCGCTCTCCGCGACCAACCATTTTAATTTTGGTTTTTTTGCGTTTTTGAAGAAAATTTCGGGTCAAAATGAAAATGATCACGCCGGCCTTCTGGATCACCGTTTTGAAATTTTGTGAGCAGGCGTGCGCACTTTGACCGTTGGTCTTCCCCATTCTTGATTGTCGTCCCAAGTTGCGGCCCACATTATTTTCACTACGCACCTTTTGACATGGATAATGGACATGCACCATCACAATGCATTCTCTATCATCTGCACACCATGGACATTTGACATATAGACCATAGATAGTGTTTTGCTCTACCCCATCCTTTCTTTGTTTTTTCTAGGAGAAGTGTGGTTGTTTCTAGTGTTTGTGTCCGTTTAAAAGTGGACCCTCCTCCACAACACCGTGCCGTTGCCGTAGGCTTGTCTCTTTGCAACCACATACAGTCCTATTTTAGAATACGTCTCCTTCTAGTTGCGTTATGGAGCATATAGAGTGTAGAGTCCCCTGCACTGCTGGGAAAGACAAGTCATGCTCATGGTAACAAAAAAAGAACAACAGGAGCAGGTCGACATCACAATCCACTAAAGACCCAAACTGAGCGACAGCAGAGGAAAAATGGATGGCTTCCTCCACTTATCCTACCTACTCCTAATTGAGGTCTATAGCTCTATTTTGTCCTATAAGAATCCTACAAATGATGCCAGCAGCCCCACATGGCATCGACCAAAATGGATGTTACATGGCACAAACAAATGACACACTATGGCAACTGGCAACGTAGTGAGAGCCTACAACTAAACATTGTCCATTCCAATGCAAGTATTAGCCATTCCAGAACTTACCATGATGGATGTGCAGTGACAAAGATGAGATGAGATGGCCAGGGACGAAGCATGCCGTTTTTGATGTTGGTTTGGTCATTGCCTCGTTTTGTTGCCTGCTTCGATTTTGTGACCCGTGATCTCACTGAGAACACTATTTTGAGTCTTGTTGAGCAGAACGCCTGCCATCTTCCAGCTGTCACATCACGCCAGCCTTTCCACCGATGGATGTGAAATTTCCATTCATTTTTTTGTCTGTGAGATTGGGTTTGTCTTGCCCGAACAGACGAGCTAAGAAGCGGACATCTAGTCGGAGGGTTTGCTATCTGTTTCATCTGTTATTTTTTGTTATGTACTCGTCTCTCTAGTAGTCTACTATACAATGTACGATGTTGTACGATGTATTGTACTCGTAAGGTTACTCGCATTTTTGCCCGCATCGTACCGCCCCGGTCAAGAAGGGACCGACGGACGAACGCTGATCGAGACATCGCACCCAAAGGAGTTCCTGGAAGAAGAGAGTCTGTTGGGACAGTCTTCGAGATGACTGTCCCAACAAAGTTTCAACAATCATAAATTGTTGGAAAGAAGATTTGTGAAGGTCATCGTTGGATCTGATCACCCTCCGGTTCTTTACATTCTTCTTTCGCCCACCCGCCCTCCCGAGAAGACACGGCTGTACTACCTAGTGGTGCAAGCCCTGGTCGCTTATTGTCTGTCAGCCTGACTGTGGAAGTTGAGGGGGTTTTTCTCCGAGTTGGTTGCTTGGGGGTGGCACTCCACAGCAGCTGACTACTGTACTACTGCGAAGAGATTTCGAGAGTACAGACTCACTTGTGAGTTAATGGAGAGGGGCTCACTTTTCGTACACACGCTCGCCCACAGCAGACGCGTACTGTTCAGAATCTGGAGTTCTGGCACCGCGGCGCGATTTCGGATCCCTCCCTAAACGGGATTGATGGGTGGGGGACCTATACTTATATTATGGACTCAGCCACTACTTTACCTCGAGAGAGAAAGCATCTCGAAATCTATGTCGGAAGAGGCTATTGTTGCCTTTTCTCTTGGAATCCAATAGCGTATTAAAGGATCCAATATCCATATTATTTGCATCTGTCAGAACTTTCGTGTTCCGTAGACAATCAGAGAACGAGAGAGCAAGTTTCACCTCTAATCTCTGATCTACTACTTTGTCGATGGTCCATCTTTTGTTCTTGATATCTGCGTCTCAGGAGATTAGGATGTCTTGATTGCTGTCGTTGATTGTCCAACTGCCTTTCCAAGTTCCGCGTTCCGCTTCCAAGTCAATAAGAAAGAAAGAGTTCCACAATCCATTAGACTTTTTTCTCCTTTTCCCTTTTTTCATGACCAGAACAAGGATCTATTCCTCCAAAAGAAAAGATAACATGAAGTCCATCATGTAATGAGCAAGCCATCCAGAAACCCAATTGTGGCTGCCTTGTTATATGCGGATCGTGAAAGGACTGCTTTTCTCTTTGCGGTCACAGAGTGACGATGCAGCACCGACACGAGCCAAGTATATCTTCTGTATGTACTTCTGATTCCTTTTTGTGATCTGCTGCGGAATTCAGCGACACAGACATGAATGATCGAAGCAACCGATTAACTCGGCTTCCATAAGTTTTGAGTATCTAGGACCAATCTTCTTGTCTCATCATCTTATCCATCAGTTCTCGAAAGTGAGTATCTTGTACGAAACCGGAATGCTCTTTGTGCAGGCCCAGGTCCAATTCCAAATATGATATAGCGCTTCATCTATTAGTGTCATGGAACTAACCAAGCTGCTCCGTCGGGGTCAATGCAGTAATCGTTGGATATGATATAATGCGGCAATTGTGCGTGTTACACAAGTAAGATATAATATGTTCTCCAACAACATTGCTTTGTCGCTGACAACAGAGTGGACGATTGCTGAAAGCCCATCGAAGCAGGGCTGATGGAAGACAAGGATCAAGAGGGACGCGAATCAACGGAGATGCCGACTATGACGACGGAATACCTTTCACTTTAGTTCTCAAAAGGGGTATGTCACCGCAAAACAAGGCAATGGTGACAACAAGATATATTTGACTGTTGTTGTCTGAGTGTCACCGGTACGCGGAGCTGTGAGTGCGAGAGGGTTCATACATATCCGTATGTTTGCGACAGCAAGGAGACTAGCCCTATTGTTTAGAACTATCTTCTCCTTTTCAGGTTCGGCTTTCATGGGTTTTCACCAGAGATAACGTGGGGCGGCTAACAGCTTGTGCGATGCTTTTGCAGCGCTACAGCAGCCAGACAAGGCTATCAAGAAACCAGCGGCATCCGGCACCATATCCCGCTGTCTGATCGTCGACGACCTTGAAAAAGAACAGGACAACATTCACGATTGACTGGATCGAACCTGTCGTCGACCTTGTCTTAAGGCCGAAGTTCCAGTCAGAGCAAGCATCTACTCGTTTCCCCCAGAGGACGAGGAGTTTGATTCAGCATAGTTCCGCCATGTTGTTGTTGCGCTGATGTCAGCATGCCTGCGGTGTGCCGTTACTCGTGTTGTCCTCAAAGACAAAATGCCGCAATTTCGAGAAAGTTTAACAAATCAGAAGTCGCTTCAACTGGTCTTGGAAAGGGCTCTTCCACGCCAGGCTCAAGATGTTCGCTTTCGCTCCAGTCTTGACCACCTGTGCTGTCACGATGGACATCATTTCGGTAGAGACTGCGGCATCTCGCCCAAGCACTCAAAACCAAGATAAATACCAAGGCCATGACAACATAAAGAGCATTGGAGTTACGATTTTTGGGACGCACTGCGTCTTTGAGCTTTCTGGAATTTGTCCAGAAGACGGCCGCCTCATCCTTCAGCTTCTGTACCTTCTCTTGCAAATCTGGGAGCGTTTCGGTATTCTTTATTGCCTCCATGATGCCTTGATGGAACTGTTCTTTGGCTACTTCGATCTGACGATAGAGAGCTTTTATCCTGATTGCTGTCTCGTCGTAGTCCACTTGGGCAGACGGTTCGACAATCTGTTGGGAACATCGATCGGGTGGAGAGAGATGTTGATGAGTGAGCTGTTCATTGATAGTTTCGTCGTCTCCTTCTTGCACCGTGGATCCATCGGCCGTTGTGGCAGTTTCGTGTGGTTCTTCATCTCCAACCAAAGTGGTTCCTTCTGCGACGTCTTTGCCCTCCTGTGCATGTACTTGGCAGACTGCCTTGTTAAACAAAGAATGAAGAGTGGGGATCATAGTTCAGGGTAGGAATGCTGATAGTTTGGGTGAATCTTTTTTTGTGACGAAAGCAAGATATTTTTCGGAAGCGCATCCCCACTCCACACACAACTCTCGGGGCGACTTGGGGGTCTTGGTCTTGGGTTCGTGGTCGAAAAGCTGTATGTCGTTTCGCTGCCAAAGTTGTGTAGTCGAAAAGCGCGACCCCTCCTAAAAAGATCGTCGATTTTTCACCCCCGATTATGCCCCCTTCCCCTTCTTGACATCGTACTATAGGTAGTCACGTTTTCCGACAGGAGTATATGCGCGGTTTGTCTTAGTTTACAACAAGATGGGCGTTTGTCGAAAGGCCCATCGATCCATGGCTGAGCGAGCACCAAGGTATCCGGTAGCCAGGATCAAGGCACCCGCCCCGGCCTCAACCGCCTGTGCGGCCGCAACCGAGGACAGTTCGGTCAAGACGGCAGCGCCCGTTGGTCCACCGGCCCAAAATCCCAGAAAAAAACCCAAGGCCATGGCGAGCATAAGAGGATTGGAGTAATACTCTTTGGGGCGAATCTTCCATTTCAGCTTTTTAGCCTTTTTCTTAAAAACAGCCGCCTGTACGACCAAATCGTCTGCCACCTTTTGAAGATCTTCAATCTTTTCCGTATTCTCTAAAGCCCCTACTATGTTCTGATGGAGCTGCTCTTTGGCGGCTTCGATCTGGCGAAAGAGACGTTGCATCTTTTTGGCAGTTTCGTCATATTCCTCGTCTATCTGTGCGTGGAGTTGATTTGGAAGACCGTCTTCAATTGGTGATCCATATGTTTGGGCAATCCATTGGCAACACTGATCAAGCGGAGATAGCTCTTGTTCCTCTGGCGTAGACGGTTCAGTCTTGGTTTCTTCTTCTCTCTTGTTTGCGTTGTCGCCGTCGTCTTCCTCCTCCAAATCGTTCCCTGAGCTGTCGTTTGTGTTTGTCCTCTTCATCCATTCCGGAAGAAAATCGGGTCGATGAAACAATTTGGGCGAGGGAAACAATGACGTCCATGTACTACCTTGTTTGGACTCTTGTTCCTTTAGCGTCTTTTGATAGGTTTCCGACAAGTCATCCAAGCATTCAGCGGCCACGACGAGACTATAGTCACAAGACGTTACGACAACGTAAATCAAACTTTTGCTCATGCCTGGTTCTTCCAACCCCTTGATATGCCAACTTCCCAAGGAGGGTGATTCAAAATATGAATAAAAACTCTTTGTCTGTAGCATCGTATACCAACACAAAAGGGACAAGGCATGGTGAGTCGTCCGGAGCCACTATTATTTCACAACAAGAAGTACGGCCAGTGCCAACGGTCGTTCAGATCCTACGGAAAGACATACATGGACATGACGAGTTGCCAGTTTTTGTAGCTTGTACTTGGCATAACTTTCAAAATGAGACTGATCAACTCGGAAACTCTCTTCTTGTTGTATTGGACGTCGATCCTTGCTGGAGTACTCGTGGCGTCGACATGCTGGTTCTGGTGGTCGCTGATTTGGTTCGGTTGTCCCAGAGCATGTTGCTGATACTTGTTGCTCTTGGTGGTCGTCGTCGAGCTGAGCTTGGAGTGATTGTACAAAGTTAGGTTGGTGAAAGTACGAGGCCAGAATCAGCACTGTGGATCCTTGCTCTGTCGTCGTCGTCGTCGTCGTCTTTGTACTTTTGTGATTATTGTTGCACGGTTGTTGTGGCTCTGCAATTCCCACCGTATTTTTAGTGGTTCCCTCTCCGTCCTCGTCCTCCTTTGGTTGTACTTGACACACTGCCACATAAAACAGCGAATGACGTGTCGTTGTCGTCATGGTAGTGGCTGTCCTTGTTTAGGCGTGGGTATCTATTATCTATGTTATAATGGTCTCGAAAGCTCTGGAATGCCGGTTTTGATTCGGAAGTACAACTGGGTCGTGTGTCGCGTGCCAAGAGTACCTACCATGCGTATGCAAAAGGGATTACCGTCTATTCTTCCAGCTGCCGCGCCTACCCGCTAGGGTACGGTCGACCGACTGCCCTGGCGCCATTATTGTACTCTCGGAATCATGGAGCGGGGTTATACAATACTCCCAAGCATAAATGAGACGGTCGCACATGTGTCGTGCAACTTTATTGAAAAAGTTGCAATGCAACGCAAGGTGTGACTGATAGGGTCGCCCCTGCTTGGGGGTAACCTCGCGCTCTGCACAACACGTTCTCGACTCTATTTCCAACGTTGATCTGCACCTCTCCTCCCGTCGCAAATCCAAAGATCTTCCGTTTTCACCGTCTGCCCGGCTACCCGCTACTTACCCCACCAATACAACCCCCACTGTCTCTATTCCCCGGCCCCTCACCCCACCACCGATTTCTTAGTTTAGCCACACACGTAACTACTAGATAATAAGACATGACTGCAAAAAAAACAGCAGCCGCAACGACGACACAAACAATGGCGAAGGGCAGAACACTTGACTATAATAGCATGTTAATAGAAGAATGCTGCTACCACCATGGCTGCGTACTCAGAAATGGCATTTATCACTGCCACCAATGACGGAAAGGTCTTGAATGCGGACCGATCGAGGACAATTGAGACCAGTTGTCTGACTCTGACGGAGGACGAAATAAATGAGCGAAGAAACTGGAATAATATCCGTGGAAATCTACAGAGGACGTTTGCAGCTATGACCCCACTGTTACCAATGTTCACAAATATTGCCGAAGTTTTGAATCATCGAGTGCCTCCTCCTACTATGGGAACTGAATCTGCGTCTCAGAGAACCGCGGCGAGTGGACAAAGAAACCGCTATTATTTTCCGCAGCTGAGCGTGTGGGATGATTTCGGAAGGCGCGTCGAGGCCTTTCCAGTGGATCAAGGTTTGTCCTTTCCAAGGCATCCACCGTTGTATTCACTTCTTGTGAATGAGACTGTGCCTATGATAACTGAAGACGACGAAATGCAGTATCTTGTACGTGTGATTAGTTATTTGCAAGACTTGAATGTTCACTTGGATCATCGCACCAGTACGGATGCCATCGGTGACATGGATCGGGCCCTTTCCTACATTGGTGATGCAGACGCTACCGGTGTAGTTCAGCACCATTTGATTGCACCTGTCGAAGGCAAATCTACGCAGAATCTTCTCCTTGCCGTGGGTGCCGCCGCAATTGCTGCTGCATACAACGACGGATACAATACGATGACGACATATCACAGACGTAATAAGACATGGTGTCACGTATGTCGCCCTTTGGCACAGCTTTTTCGGCAAATGAAGAACAACAACATTCGATTCGGAGTGCTGACCAGTGCTACGCGAACCTACTTTGTAGGGGTGTGTAATACAAGTCCTACCGATACAACGCCTCGTGTTTGTGTCAGCAAGTCGTATCTGTTGGGCGAGAAAGACTATTTGCGGGCGTGGGCCTATTTTGCGGATCTCGCGACCAAAGCGGCAGATGGACCATTCACGTGCCCCGAGAATTGGGGTCTCGCCTCAACTCCGACTAGGGCAGTGAATGAAATTGATGAGAATCATGACAACGAGAATCACAAAGACGAGACTCTCAATGGGGACAGTCAAGATGGAAATACCAGTGACTCAAACTACGTCCCTTCGGAAGTGGAGAGCAGCCATGCACTACGTCTTGCTTCCTGGTTGCCGTTTGTTTCTGTTGTTGACCTTGATATAATGGACCCAATCGGATATGGAAGAAATGGAGCCGTGTTTCGTGTCCGATGGAAAGGCCAGCAATATGCATTGAAGCAGTCCGATACGTCCACCGCAATTGGACTTGAAAGCTTCATCCGAGAAAGCCAGGCCTATGCCTTGTTGCAAGATGTATGGGGCGTTCTCGTGCCAAAGCCCATGTTCCTCTCCGAACTAAGGGACCCCACGATTAAGTTTCTTGGGCTTCAACTCGGACGAACACCAACTGATATCGAGTGTCGCAGTACATCTTTTGCGACCAATAGTCGCAAGGTACTACAGAAACTGTACCGTAAATTTGGCTTTGAACACCTCGATGCTGAAGTCCTTCGCAACTGGCTTTATGTCTGGACGGGAGAGATTGCAAAGCCGGAACGACTGGTAGTGACTGACCTTGAAGACTACCGAAGGGTTCCAACACGGACACAACGATCGAAGAAGAGGCCACGTTCCGCACCCAAGAGCCTTCATAGGCCAAAGACTGTAGACTAGATCACTATTCAGGTGCGAGAAGAATCTGGTACTTTCAGGATATAGCTTGTTTGGACCCACGCAACTGGATAAGACCACTCAATCCGAGAGAAAAGCTGGTGATGCACCGCGCAGGGTGGTTAGTGGGTGCCTGTCCGACGATACTCTTCAACTGCCCAGAACCAGAAACAACACACAAAACATATTATCCCATGTTCTGGTACGCGTATTTCCCAGTCCACACACAGATTCGACAATTCTATCAATAGAGGTAGATGTAGGAGTAGACGAGAAGAGTCGATCGGCCCAAGCTGCCACAGCTTGAATACACACTAAAAGCATTGAACGTGTTTGGATTCGGAATTCGGAAGTAAAACTGGGTCGACAATCGACAATGCCGTCTTTGTAGAAGCGACTAATGATGACTTATAAGCGACTTCAATGCCCCCGAATCTGCTCCCCCCCTCTGGACACCCCCGTCACACCATGGGACCACGACGACGTTTTGGTCCCTGTGCGCATCATTATTTGGTTTTTCCCCTCATCATTCTTGTTTGTGTTGGTGCCTTACAGGATTTGTTGTTCTTGTCAAGACAAAGAGAAAGACGTGTTGTTTTCGTTGTCGAACAACGGATACGTGGCTTTTCAACGTACAGCAAAGACAGTTGGACGCTGAGTGCAAGGAGAGAAGACTAGAACTTGATTCCACGGACGGACGATTCCTCCCCGGTGTGGAAAACGGCGTGACTCTAAATCCACTGCGGTTACGGGGCCAAGGACTTCCGACCTTGCAACGGTGTGGAGCAAGCAACAACTTGTTGGTGGTTCGACACTCTGTGTAAAAGCAGGACCAGGAAGAAAAACGAATAGGAAAGGATGCGACGGCAACGAGGAGGAGCTGGAATGACAGCACCCTCGTCACGGTCTCGTGCCGATCCACTCCTTCCCTTGACCGCACCCGTGGCTTCGTCCTCGTCCTCTGGTCATGAAAACAATCCTCTGCATCGACCCTCCACCTCCTCATCGTCGTCCCAACCGTCGAGCACGCGACGACGGCGGCAGCAGTCAAAATCTTCAACCGTGACAACAACAACCAATCATAATTCAGTCGCTCCATCCTCTCACCTTGGTGACCCTTCTTCTTCGTCATCAAGCTGGGATTTGGAGTCGCAGGGACCTCAACATTATAAGGCTTCTGTGGCAAGGGCACAAGAAGAACAAGACGCGGAAGAAGGAGAAGAAGGTTCCTTTGTCGGTGTCGCATCTCCCAGTATTGGTTTGAAACGACGGTCACTGTCATCCCAAGATTTATCCAAAGAAATGGGAGGACGGACGGTACTACCTTCTCAGGAATCCTCGTCGTATCAGGGACAATATGGTACTACAGCGGCACCATCCACAACGCATCTGACGCAACAACCTCCTCGATCCGAAGGATTGGTGGTGGAATCTTCTTCGTCCTCATACTCTCGGGCCACCAAGGCCACTACTGCAGCAGGATCCACCTTTTATTATCCACCACCCGTACAACCCAGTATGGGACTCCATCATCGTCCATCCTGCACATCATCGGGTCTACGATCCGTCCACACAACAACGACCTCCAGCAGCCTTGCACATAGCATGACTCATATCGCTCCCACCTCTCTCCAAGACTTTCATGTCGTGTATCGAAATGCGGTGCATGTTCCCGATAATCGTTATCAAGCCTACTTACGGGGAGAAATGGGTGCACTGGGTCGACGAAAAGATGCACCACCCATTCGAATTTCGAAACATTGTTGTGCTCACATTTGTTTGGGCTTTTCCTTGGTGGCTGTCACCTTTTTGGTCTTTGTCGGCATTTTGTTGGATACACAACCCCTCCTCATCAAGGGCGCCTTGCCTCGTCATGTCATTTATTCCGGTACCGATGACGATGTCGAACAACGCATTTCGCATGGCAAACCCGTCACCTTGTACAAATTACCCGCCGACGGTGAACGATTGCCGTCGGCTACCACAGCCTATCATGCCGCTCTGGCCTACTTTTTATGTGCCGTGGCATCCTTTTGGGTCTTGTATCCCCATTGGATTCAATCCAAATTCTACCGATTCCGACACCGCTATCAAAACCTCGATTTGCCCATGACCGTGGGAGGAGGAGGCCCACAAGGGTCATCCACAAGCACTTCGTCGGACAAACGATCGTCACGATTTGGGAGCAAAGCCAAAAAGAAAAAGACCAAACCAAAAACGGATCCCTCACTCAATGGTGGCAGTAATCACCTCATCAATGGTGACGGGTCGTCGGCGTCCTTGCCACTTTATCATTCGGATCCGTCCGCTGGCACTCGTTCGTGGTGGACCCAATTCACGCTCATGACTCGACATTGGTTGGCCGCACAAGGATGGTACCAACCTGCACCTCCTCCCAAAAAACGACGGCACAAGACAGGATGAAAAAGGGACACCACACATTTGTTGGACCGATGCGATGCGAGAATTGGTTTGGTTCTTTGGGATGGAGCATTCTCTTGTACCAATGCAGTGAGTGATTCTGGCCTTATCATACAAGGCTCTTGCGGGCGATTTAGAAAGCGGATAACGATCCTTCCCTAAGGAACTAAAGTGTCTCATATACCGAGAAGGACGAACGACAAAATGATGCAAAGAGATTCAATAAAGAGAAACAATGAACAAAATTTGGAATGCCCTACAGATTATGGTGCATTCATTTCTTCGGCTCTGTCTGCAATACACACAGTTTGATGTCGTTGTTCTGGTTACGACATTTGTTCACCAAATTCCCATTGTCCAGAATACAAGACGGATCCATTGGCTGCTTTGAGGGTACCGAATCCATGTGGTCGATCATCCTGATAGGTACCGGAATACGAACGGCCATCGGCATAGGTATACAGTCCATGACCATTGCGTTTATCCTTGACAAAGGTTCCTTGATAATGAGCTCCATAAGGCCAACACATGATCCCCTCACCATGACGGTAGCCCGACTCGTAGGTTCCCCGATACAAGCGACCATCACTCCACACGTAGGTACCTTGTCCGTGTTGCTTATCGTGTTCCCACTCGCCTCGATATACATCACCTTCGACAGTGGCATACACACCTTGTCCGCCATCTCGCAAGCCGTTCCGCCAGGCCCCATCATACACCGCACCGTCATCGTATCGCAATGTTCCATCCCCATCAGGACAGTTGCTTGACTTGAGAAACCAGCCAGTATAGACGCCAACCAACTCTTCTGTCCCTTGCCATTCCTTCTCGAGCACTAGCATGTGAGTTTCGGGGTTTGGTGCCAAGGATGGGGATGGAGTATTGGGGTTTGATGTCGATGGTTTTGATGGCAAAGGTGTGGGTATTGGTATCGATTCCGATTTGGCTTTATGATCCTCTAATTCCTGCTGCAACGCTTGATTCTTTTGCTCTTGTTCATCTTGATACTGAGCATACTTATCTTGTTGCCTTTGTAGTTCTTGTTCGCGTTGTTTTGTCACGTTTAACAGCTCTTTCTCATGTTGTTTTGCCATATCGTCAAGTTCTTGTTGGTGTCTTTCCACAACGGTTTGTGCTTCTTTGGCCTGCGCAGCCTGTTGCTGGTCAAATTTTTGTTCTTGTCGGCGAAGATCTTGCTGAAGATTTTGTACGCTACTTTCCAAAGATGCACACGTTTCATGCAAGTCATGCATGGCCTGTTTTTCCTGATCCAAATCATGTTGGTGTTGTTCCCCTTGCTCTCGTATTTGTTTACGGAGTCCATCGGCTTGGGCAGTCATTGATTGTAATTGATTACCGACATCCTCCAATTCGCGTTTCAGGGTCAAAATGTTCTGTTTCTCCATCTCCAGTCGTTCCATGACAAGTTCCTTTTCCTCACGTTCTCGTTGTTGCAAGGTTTCAGCCGTTCGTACTTGTCGTTCTAGAATGGCAATGTCGGCGGACTCTTGACGCTTTTCTTCCACAACTTGTTGTTGAAACTGCTGGTTTTGCTCTTTTAATCTTTCCTCGCGATCGCGAATCAATTCTTTGATTTGTACATCGCATGCTTCCAAGGCTACCAAGGTTTCTTCTAAATCTCCTTCCAACTGAACGATACGCTTCTTTTGATCGGCATTGGTGCGGTTCCATGTTGCTTCCTCGTCTTTTAATCGCTGTTTTGCTTGATCTACTTCTTTCTGAGTATCTTCCAGTTTTTGTTGCATGTCCGTTTTAGACTTTTCCAAGTCTTGTGTCCTTCTCTGTTCCTGTCGCAACGCCTGTTGATGTTCGTCGAGTTCTTGTCGCATTTTCAAACGTAACGAATCGTCTTCATCTTTCAATTGATGTGTCTTGCGAGTGGCTTCATCTAACCGTTCTTCCAATTCCTTTATTTGATCTTCGTACTCCTGTACCAAGACCTTTTGCTTGTTGCGTTCTTCTTCCATCAATCGTTTGGCCTCCTCGGCTTCTCCTTTCGCCGCGGCCGCTGCTGCGGCATGTTCCTCCAACTCTTGTTGTTGCGCGGTCGTTTGTTCCGACGAGGCGACTTGTTGTTGAAGTTTTTGCAGTTCTTGTTCATGTTCCACTTGCATTTGTTTCAATTGTTCTCTCAATTCTTGCAATTGTCGCCAATCTTGATCGCGTCGATTTTTGGCCCGCGATTCTTCCTTGGCCTCCACTTCTTGGAGCTTTTGTTCCGCCTCTTCTTGCATCCGTCGCGTCGCTGCCTTGGCCGCCGCCATGCGTCGTTTAAAGGCTCGTTTTTCTTGTTTCATCATGTCCTGGTCCACTTGAATCTTTTCTTGCAACAATTGCAATTTCCGACGGGCCGTATCGACCTGCTGAAATGCCGTTTCGACATCGACGCCGCATGTTGGACAAGGCGGCATGGTTGACAGTGCTTTTGAGGTTCCTGGTTGTGGCTGGCCTTTATCTCACAGGGTTTACCCAACGGCCCTTTCTGAATCTTCGCAACACAACAACGACACAGCCCAGAGCTCTAGAGCGTATTGGAGAACTCTTGTTCTGGGGGAGAGAAGTGGCTCGCTCTCGTGGCTTTGCAAGTGTGGGCTTGATGGGGAGAACGAGTTTGTTACTTTTGGTCAGATCTGGTGTTGGTTGGAGTTGTTGTTCTTCGATCCGTTGTCGTTCCCATGGTCGTGACCAGACCGACGTGGAAAGTCCCGTAACCCGTAACATCTCCCTCCGACCAATCACGCCTCAGAGTTTCATTCCTTGAAGTCAATGACGAAACTATTATACGTGGAAGATCCACTTGATGGGTAGTCCCCGATATGTATGTTCGTCGTCGGAGTGGCGGATGCAGTAAACGCGACCCGAACCAACACCCCCTGTTTCGGTTGTCCTTTCGACCATACTCTCCTTCCAACAACGACCGGCTTCTCTGTTGATCTCTGCTGCTTTACATTTGAAAAGACCTTATCATCATGCCTCCAATCAAACGCGTCAAGAAGGTAATGACATTGCCCATCAATGTCATTTTTGGACATTTGCAGGTTCGTTTTCACAAAAAGTCGCGCCACAGCAGGCACACATGTCAATTCTATGGTGCGGGCGGGTCCATGGATTGTTTGTTTGGATTCTCACCTCCTCGTTGTTTCTTATTTCTGTTGTTGTATTTGTTGTTACGTTCAACCAGAAAAAGACTCGGGTTCGAATATGGATCTACGAAGATTCGCGAATGCAGATTGAGGGGCAGATTATTGGCTTTGATGAATACATGAAGTAAGTGTTTCGCACCTTGCTGTGGTTTGTTTGTGATTGTACTCGGACCCACCAAATCTGATGAGACTCTCCTCTTATTCCAAAAGATTATGAATGCATTGGAATGAGGATACCATTCTCACTTTTTGTGTAATTTTGATTGTTTGTTTCTTTACTGGCAGCATGGTTTTGGATGATGCGGTGGAGATTGATTCCAAGAAGAACGTGCGACAAGAAGTTGGGCGCATTTTGCTCAAGGGGGACTCCATTACGTTGATGCAAGAGGCGCAACCTGTCAGACCGCAAGAAACTGCCTAAGATTGTGAAGTGGGGAAACACACACGGAGCATCCATCCATCCGATCAATCTACAAAGGCTCCCAATGAATCAGGTACCTAAAAAATTTATCTGGATTCTTACTGGATCTCTTATTCCATTTTCGGTGGTTCCATTCCAACTTGTTTCAATACGCGTTTGGCCCAGGACGATTGGGTAAGGTTCACCAGACCATCGGCGCCGGGTGGTGGAGATGTTCCGAATAATTTGTTGACATAAAACTTGACACTCAGTGTCGTTAGCATATAAATGAAAATGAAAGATACGGCTTGACTCATGTCGGATACCTTTTCGGGTTCCACAGGTTCAAACGCTAGATCGGATCGAAATTCCAAACCTCGCATTGTTAAACGTCTGACGAAGCTCCATGGTGTGAAGGGTAAGATTCCCACAACATGTCCCTTGTATTCCGTACCCAAAATACGCATCAAAATGACAAATACCAAGGATGTGAGCATGTTGGGCAACATGTGTTGTCTTGCCACCAACGAACCGGCATCCGTACAATCTTGGTCGGCGCGTTGATACATTTTCGTCAGTCGCGTTTTCTTATTGTCCTTGTTACCGCCACCACTTCCTTTCTTGACAGCCTTGTTTCCACCGCTCTTGTTGGTGCTTTCGCCTTCTGCGGTTGCCAGTGTGCTGGGATCGGCACTAGGATCCTCCACCCCGGCCTCCCTCGCATCCTTCCAGGCCTTGTCACGTTTCCATTTCGCACGCTCATAGGCTGCTACAACTCGTCCATATCGTTCCTTTTGGAATATCCTCCAATGGCCAATCAAATCACAAACCAACTGAGTGAGTGCCACCGTCACCACAATGGACGAAATGTCGGAAGCCGTCATGGTCGAGCGTCTCGAATGCGGGAATTCGTGACCCACCGAACAAAACATGTCTGGATGTTGCAGTCTTGGTTGCTATTCTGGCTACCCCAATCTACAAACGACTATACTTCGATGTGCTGTGCCGAGTGGGGACCATGATATCCGAGAAGTAAGAGCGCTCTAAATTATGACTTTCCTCATCGAGCAATTGGTGTATGCATAGTACCGTAACGCGCGATGGGTCGAGTATTTATTTTCCGCATGAGATTCTAGACTTATTGTCTGGACCGTCCTCACACCACCCGGAATGCTGCAGAGTTTATTTTCCAAGATGCTTCCTTTTCATGATGTGTCTTTGGTGACTGTTCTCTGCTCTATCTGATTTCCTTCCAAACATGGAAGTGGTATCAACGAGAAATGTGAAATGACTACATTGGCCACTGAGTGGCGCAACATTGCGAAGAAATAAGTAGAGGCAAACTTTTGTTATGAATTCAATTTGCTTGCGGACGAATGATTGTTTATTGCTCATTGTTAATGCAAAATGTACCCCCTCTCCCACATCTTTATCACTATAGGCCATTCCAATATGGTTTATCAAACTGCTTTGATTTCCAAGTCCTACTCGCCCCCTTAGCCCTCTAGCGTTTCCGTTTCACCTAGACGCTACGTCTATCGAGTTCACCTCTTAGTTGTCTTACCTTCTTTCTCTTTGTTGAGCTCGTAGATGGAAAGGTTCAGAGCAGTCGCCAGGGTTACCCAAGCGCAGGTGGGAACCATCAAATAACCAGCCCACTAGAGTTGTAAAGCGAAAGACACGACGAGAAAACATGTGAGCATCCATTAGTCTCCACGTAGCAAGGCACACGCAAACAAGATACATACAGGGGTTTCCTTGTAGAACAACAGAGCAGATGCCACGAGAGTCGTCCAAAATAGAACAATGACTGCCAGTCCAAGACCAATTTTTTGAAAACCAAAAAACACATCATTCCACGAATTCCCCAAGGCCAAATGGACGCAATAGAGACCCAATACCGGCCAGTTCGGACCACCACTTGACGCTACAGTCTTCCCAGTAGTACTCTTCACGGCGGTCAAGAACATTTGCCGGAGTGCCAAAAACTGAGTCGGCTTACTGACAATCAACCACATGACGGCAAAGACCCATCCTGGTGGATTCCAGCTGGGCTTGACAATCGAGGCATACCATTCCGCCGATGGAATTTCCGTAGGTCGTAGGGATTGTTGAAAGGCAGTCGACATGCTTCCCGAAACCAAATCGGTCACTGCCGATGCGGCAAACGTAAGGAACCAAAAAGTCACATACAACACGGGTGAAATGCCGTAGATTTGTTTGGGCAAACCCAAGGTCGCATAAAATTCGGTAACTGTGTCGGTTTGGGCCGCATAAAGGATTCCAATCAATCCCAGTGCAGTCAAGGCAACCGAAAAGACAGTCTTCATGACGACAATGGAATTGGATACTCCATTGCTCTTTGCTAAACTAGATTTGTTCATGGGCCGAGGAGGTGGTGGCGGTGGAGTTGCGGTAGGCGATTTTGCGGATTTCTTAACCAGAACCAATGGTTTCGCTTCCTTTATCGATGTTGAAGAACCCATACCAATGCTGGTAAGGAAATCTTGTATCAAGGGTTGTTTGGCAATAATGGAAAGAGCAGCCAATCCGACTGCGACCGAAAGAGCCGTTTTTGTGGCACCCATGAGTTCATCCTCACTATCTTCGTCATCGGAACCACCTCCTCTCAGGTTCACAGCTTCATGATTGCTCGTTCCAACGAGTTCCTGGTGTGGAAACCGGAGGAGGTTGTGGCGACTCCCATCGATCGATGGAAGTTGACGTTGATTGACAAGAAAGGGGGAGGAAGTTGTAACAGCCAAGTTCCCGACGACAAGAAGAATAAATACAGAGTATCCATTCATCATACTGGATTTCAAATTCTGAAAAGACTTTGACTCGAGGAGTGCAGACAATTGGATCAATCAGAAGACCAAATTGTTGGTCACAATAGAACGCTTCTACGAAAGGCGAGCTCTTTCTCACAAAAACTCGGTGTGTTGAGTTGAAGTCGCGATCCATACAACCCAGCCGTCAAGGTGCGTAGTTCAACGGTTCATGGTGCTGTCTGGTCGTCGCACGGCATCGCTATAGGAGTCGATCGGTCCTGTTAGGCTATTGGAAATACTGGATTAGGTAGTTCTGGAAAGGCCAGATATGCCTGTCGAGACTACCTACCAAGCTATTTAGGATGTTGTTGGCGCAAAACAAAACGGCTGATACTTTTGGCACTCTACGGATATTCCTTTTGATGAGGTGCAATGAAAGTCACAATTCGAGGTTGTTGATCGGTGGCTCTCTACCTAGAGACCGAACTTGGTGAGAAAATACTGGTAAGCCGTTTCTTTTCCGTGTACTTCTCGGAAAACTACACCTTGTATATCAATTTCTCTACAGACTGTATTTTTCGGATTGCCAAACCGAGATATCGTCACATGAGAACGAGCCGTATGTCATATTTTTTGGCCCTCCTCAGGGACGAAGAGGGGGCGCACTGGTATCATAGCCTAGCGTGTACGAAAAAGGAATGCTTTACGCCCCTGGACGTTCGAAGTCAAATATTCGTTCCCCAAAGTGCTTGGTCTGCTCCGACGCGTAAATTTTGAGACTCTCGACAGAGCTAGTGAATGCTTGAATAGCAGCCGTTGCCATTTGGTCGGATAATGGTGTTCGATCGGATACGATTTGGTCATTCTCGTCCTGCTTGTTCTTTTCCCAGACATGCGCGGTGAAGAGTTTCAGTGCATTCTCGTATCCATCCGCTTTGTCATTGAGAATCCTCCCAGCCTCCCATTCAAATTCGGAACCATTCAAATTGCGCGAAACGGCATATTGTACCATTGCCTCAAAAACAGAATATAGTAAAACGCATTCTGTGGAAGAGTCCTTCGGTTGAAGAAGACCGGTAACCGTAGTCGTCGAAGACGGAATAGACGATAATCCTGAGTCGATGAGAAACCCCGGCTTGAGGCGAGCAATAACATCCACGATTTCCCAGGAATCAGCAGGGAGATCTTTAAAAGCCGTGGTTTGGTATTTTGACTGGAATATGGTTAGACGATCTCGAAAGGAGATTCCATCGCTTTCGCTCTGTACCGGAACGTGAAATAGGTCCAGCAACTCTTCAACACAGGCCTTGAAACCACGTTCATTCTGGCAAATCAATTCCAATTCTTCCAGTTTTTCGGGTGCCTTTAGCGCTTCGTAGCATTTAGAACCGGAGTCTTCATATGGCGGAAGTAGGTCAACAAAAGTAAGTCCCGACTTAGCAGCACACACAACACAAACATGGGTACATACAAAGAATCGTTTGCATATTTGCTCGGAGGTTCGTTCGGGAGGCTTTCCGTTTCTTCCTTTCGATGAATACCGTCCCTGGCGAAAAGTGCACTGCAGAACTCATCATTCTTTTAAAATATCAAGGACTGGAAATTGAGAGTCGGATAAAGGTGATAGGATCAAGGTAGGAAGTGTTTCTGGAGACCTGTCTTTGTGGACATGTTTCATGGAGGAGTAAGAAGATCCGCATCGCGCTTGAAGGCTTGGTGCCCGCGATACTGACGCTCAGGATTTCATGTAGAAGTTGTTTTGTGTGGATGATTTCCGCCGTGTCATTGGAAATATTGAAAGTTGCGCTGTCCTCGCCATTTTGAGAAAGAAAAAGGAAAAACAGCCCAGGCTTGGAGTGTATACTATGGGAAATTGTATTGAAATTTCTTCCGAGTTCACTGCGCCTGCGATGCATGGATTCTTATAGCAATGTCTAATATAGGAAATTAAGTACATATCTTCTTCTGAGACTGTACACTATAGAAAAATCAGTGGACTTCATCTTCCGAATTCGATGATCGAACTGATAGTAATGTAGACTGTAAAAAAATTGTATGAGAATCCTCTTCCGAGTTCATCCCCAAAACACTTTTACTCTCTTTTTGATCTTCCCGCCTCGATCGTTTGCTCTCACAAAAACAAAATCATACAAATCAAAAACCGAACACAACCAAACAACAGATATGAAATCCTTTGCCATTACCAAATACAAACCTGTCGGAGACTTGTCTGCCCTCAAGCAAGTCGAAATGGAAAAGCCCTCATCGCCGACAGGACATGATCTCCTCATCCGTGTCAAAGCGGTCGCAACCAATCCCATTGACTACAAACGATTGGGAAATCTCGGAAAAGACACTGAACCCTTTGAAAGCTCCGACCCACTCGTCGTGGGATGGGATGCCACTGGAATTGTCGAGGAAGTTGGAGAGGAATCTTCCTTATTCAAAGTGGGTGATGAGGTCATGTTTGCCGGTGACTTTTTCCGGCCAGGTGCATTTGCTGAATATGTGTTGATCGACGAACGCATCGTGGGTCCCAAGCCAGCCAATCTATCCTGGAGTCAAGCTGCCTCAGAGCCTCTCACCTCCTTGACCGCCTGGGAAGCCATTTATGATCAACTCAAGGTTTCGCCCAACAAACAAGACAATATGGGGAAAACCATTCTCATTACCGGAGGAGCCGGTGGTGTTGCCACAGCTGCCATCGCTCTCGCCTCCAAAGTCTTGGGTCTCACCGTGATTGCCACAGCATCTCGCGACGAATCTCGAGACTTTGTCCGTCAAATGGGAGCGCATCATGTCATTAATCACCGTCAAAACTTGACAAGTCAAATCAAAGACCTTGGAATCGAAGCAGTCGACTATATTTTGCACACGGTGGATTTAACAGAAGATCTCTTTACCGAGTTTGTCGGTCTCATCAAGCCCTTTGGAGGTATTTGTAGCATTTGGCCCTCAGCCACGGTCGATTTGTTTCAACTCTTTTGGAAGTCCGTCAACTTTTCAGCCGTCCTTATGTTCACTCGTCCAGGTCTCAAGAACCAAGAATCAAAGCGACAGCATGATATTTTGACGCAACTTTCCCAGTTGTTGAATGACGGAACTTTGCCAACTCGTCAAACCAATTCCAAGGAGTTGAATGCGGCCAACTTGCGCAAGGCATTGGAGATGCAAGCCTCGGGAAAATCCATTGGCAAGACGGCACTGTATTTTGACGAGTAGATTTGCTTGCGAGAGCATCAGATAAAGAATATAGAAGAAGGTCACGATTTTCGAGGTTCGATTGCAACATGCTGTGGTTGTTGTTTTTGTCATCCAACACCATTGAATCAGTAGCTTCTTCATTCGATTTATGGATGCGTGACCTGCGGATGCGCGCAGTATGATAGATGTGGATCGTTTCGCAACGCATGGTCTATTCTCCGTTCCAAGGCTTGAAGAAGAATGACACGATCCATGATCCATGGCCAATCCAATTTCGTTTGGCCTAACATTTTTGTTCCTGTTGTTCGTTTTTCGTTCAACATGGCGACGGGTCGTATTGGAAAAGGCCACAATCACCTCGGCGTCACGTCGCGTCAAGGTAAAAAAGACGGATGCAAAGGTAAAGCCCGCCAAGGGAGGATACCACACATCCATATCAAAGGCCAAGTTTTCGGAATGTAAACAATGTTCTCCACCATGAAGGAAAGGATCAGGAGTTGGTTGCTTGGAGGAGGAAGAGGACACATTGGATGTGGCGAGACGACGAATCGACCTGGTCGTACTTGTTGTTGCTGTGGTGGCCAAACTGCATCTAGTAGTCGTTGTCTGAGCTTGGGGTGTCGGATGCTGTTCCTTGGTCGTCTCGTTCATGGTGACACATACTATGTTCCCAGTGTCCTTTTGCAATCTCGTGCAAGATGGAGCACAAAAGATTCGTGGTCACGACTCAAAAGAAGGGGAAGCAAAACATAATAATGAATTCAATTCCGCTGTGGCGGAACTTGAGATACCTTACATCATTGCTTTTGAGATATTCTTTCCCAGAACAAATACTGTGCCAATGGTCAATCTTTGACCATGTGCCATGGCTCTGCTCATGTCAGATAAACGAATCATCCGAGATTCGAGCAACGACAACAAGAATTAATCCCCAAAATTAGGATAAATTATTATGGGAATGGAGGAATTTTTGTTCCGTTGGAGACCCCACCCCGCGCCCCGCCCCCGCGTCCATCCATTTTACTCCCATTCGAACCATCATCTCTATCAAAAGATACCGTCAACAGAATCTCGTTTTGTATGTGAATGCGTATCTGTGAGCTTACAGATGGGTAGTTCGAACTTTTCCATAGTGTAGCCTTTACAGTAGGAAAATCTTTTGGATGTCAGTAATGAGAGCTTCACCCCAAAATCCACAGTCCGCACAACGAGGAACCCTTACCTTTCCATTAATGTCCCAATAGTACGCCATGAAGAACATCGCAGCCGTGCCTCCAAGATCCATTCCGTTGGGCGAAAAGGTTCGTGTGGTTGGCCTGAATGAGTTCATGGACCATCAGGCATGGTTGGTCAAAACAGATCAACCACCTCGGTTCGACGGGTATGGGCTCTTAGTGTGGGTCAAGTGGGAGTCCACTCGTCAGTTAGAAGAGGTCTACAAAAAGTATGTTCAGCCGCTTTCGATTAAAACAAAGCGGGTTCGTCGGTCCCCTCGCCAATCGTTGATTGAAGAGAGAAAGCGTATTTGGGCGTCGAACGGCTATGACTATCGCCCCTCCGAACAAGCCGACGACTATGTTCCGGAGAAGAAGAAAAAGAAGAAGCGGGCACCAAAGAAGAAAGCACAACCTCCCAGAAAGCGATGCTTTCACAAGGGAGGGAAAATGGTGCTCATCAGCGATAGTGGAGAGTACCTCGTTCCCCAAGATTCGTTGCGAACGGATGACAACAGCATGGATTGTGGTGAGAAAGAGAATGCTGAAAGCAGTTGTAGAAAGACTCAAGATCAGGACTATTGCTACGAGTCAGATAAGTCGGAAGACTTGCCAGAGCCAGATCTGAGGGCGGAAGATGATCTGTGGGATGACTACAAGGATAAGGACTCGACCAACTCTGTGCTGCTCGAACAAGAAATGCAGGGAACTCCCAGTCGACCCACGGCTTCCAATGATCACGAGCCGCAGCCTCCGGAAATCCCTCGCATAGTCACGCCACATTCCCATAACAATGATGTGGAATCTTGCACCATGGCTGGGAGTATCACCACAAATTCACAGGTCTCCAAAAAGAAACGCAAGTGCAGGCTTTTGGCCCCATTCTTTGCGGATCAAAAGAGGGATTCTGCAAGTCTCAAGAAGCGCCCACCACCAGCAGTCCATGAATGTGATGGAGGTTCCAGTCCGGATCCTGAGAATAAAGATTCTCCACCCAACCAGGAAATGGACTTTGAAGCCATGGGTGCAAAAATTGCAAGGGCAATTGCTGGTGGTGGTGGAGAATCGCATGCGGCAGAAAGTCAGGATACGGGGACCGTTTCCAAGGACACAGACTATGAAGAAATGGGTGCCAAGATTGGAAGGGAAATTGCAAGAGCTCTCTTAGAACTCAAAACAACCAAGGCCACGTCGTCCAAGAGGGTTGTCTTTGTGGATCTTTGCGACAGCGATGAAGATTAAAAATACGCCGGCAGAACAAGAAGGAGCATAAGTTGCATGTTAATCAGTGATGACAGGTTATATAAGAATAATTTTCACAGTTCGTTTTTGTTGTTTTTTATAGTGTTCCAGTGGTGAGGGTGTTTGTCTTGCTAGTAGGTCGATGGGCGGCCAAACTTGATTTCCAGGCATGGCGTTCCGCCCAGTCCAACCAATGCAGGACATAGGACACGGTCGTGAAGCGTCGATAAGGGAAGTTCCCAGGAACTTGGATTCGTCGAATCGGACCTGCGCCATGGGTTTGAGGCAACTGCGAATATAAAACTATATGAGACAATCATCACGCAATCAGATTTTGTTGTGCGACCTGCCTTACCCGTTCAGGAGTTTGGGGCAGAGCATGAAAACAGAGAGGAGGTTCTCTCATCTCTCTCATGCGTTGTGAGAAACCTAAACCAGAGAGTATTTGGCAAGAGTTCCCCCTATAGAACTACATAAAGGTTGGTGCTTTGCTGGACGGTTCTGGAATCCAACTCCAAATAATCTTTCTTATATACGTACTATAATCATCGTTCTCCACTCTATCGAGAAAGCTGATTTGGTTACTGATAGGAATTTCCTTTCCTCGCAATACTTTTCTCTAGAGGTTTTGGACGAAATGATGACCTAGGTAGACGCCTCTTTTGCAACCCTCTCATCATTTGAATCGGTCAAAAGCGGCTACACTACAAACTCAGCTTTCTCTTGTCGTCGTTTTTCGTTCTAGGAATCGTATCGCACAACAACCATGGCCGAATGTTGTCCCCCACCCGCAATGTCAAAGACTCTTGAACGCTTCTGCAAGAACTTGGAAACATCCAGTTTTCGGGGGCGAAACATGTCCTTCCCGTGACCACACGCCTCCTCGTACCCCCACGTGTACAACTCGTTCTCCGGTGTCACGGCCAACACATGTCGATCCCCCGCCGAGATTTTGGCAATCAATACCGGCTCTGTACTAGGAAACGGAACCACTTTCGGAATCGCTTCCAAGGCATCTTTTCCATCCTTGTCCTTGGCGGGAGGGCCTCGACCCAAACTTCCCTTGTCGGCCCGACCGAACGTATAGATCCGTTTTCCGTGCATGCATAGAGCCACGGAAAAATGTTCTCCCCCGTCCACTTGGGCAATCTCTTTGCCCTCCAATCCACGAATCTAGAAACGAAAAAGAGAGAAAAGGTCAGTTGCATTTTCGGCAATCAGAAACCATTTGTTCCTCCTTAGTCCGTGGTGTCACATACCAACGTCAGTTCATGACGCGTTTGGGTATCTCCCAATCCCAGTTGACCATAGCCATTGGAACCGGTACTGTAGACATGGGTATCTGCCACGTCGGGCTCCCGTGCCACCACCAACATGTGGTACAAGCCACATCCAACTGTCACGACGGACTTGCGGGCACTGCCCCAATTGAATCGAGGCGGTAGAGGAGTCATATATTTTTCACGTATGAGTGGTAAGTCAAACACGTTTTTGTCGTCAACTATTTTGGAATATAGCTGCGGGCCAACATCGTACTCTCCCTTGTTGTTAGGAGTCGCCATGTCGGCGCTTCTTCCCAGTTCTCCTGTTGTACCAAACCCTGCATCCAAAACACAACAAGCATACACTATGAGAGCAAACAAGAGGTTTTGACATTGCTTTTTTCTCCATGACAAGTGAAGAATACGTACCCCACGTGACAAGGGAATAGTCATCCAAGATGGCCGCTGCGAAATCTCCTCCCGAGTAAATGTGAATCGCAGGTCGTGATAATTGCCACACATGTTGGGGCGATGGATTTTTGCCTTTAGGATCATTGTCGCCCGATTGAGAGGGAACAATTCGAAAAGGTTGCTTATCCTTTTCCTTATACATTCCTGCTGAGTACACGTTGCCATCCAGAGACAAGAACAAGGTATGGCTTTCTCCTGCTGAGACTTGGGAAATCCACCCATCTTCCAAGTCTTGTTGCTCTTTCCGTCGTCCTGGTTTAGACGTGACAAATCCCGTGACCTGGCTGGCTGTCATTTCTTCATGGTCGTCGGCCGTGCGCCGTCCCAAACTGAATGCGTAAAGAATCGAGAGTGAGAACAAACAATCCATGTGTGGTGATTGCAATGTATATCTTTGAATGAAAACGTACTTTCCAAAGTCATTGGATCCCCACGTCCACGGCACGCCGGTATTGGACAGAGCCACCGAGTGCATTCCCCCGCAATCCACCTGGATGTAGGTTCGACTCAGCAAACTGGGAATCATGGTGGGGTCCGGATTCGTTTCCGGATCGCCATTTTCGTCCATTGCGGATACAAAGCCCAATTGACCCGTCTCGTTGCTTCCGAAACTTGCCACGGATCCAGCGGGTGATCCGCCAAATCGGGAATTGATTTCAAATGCCGTCATGCGATAGGAAGCCACGGCCCGTGGAACGAGACCAAGAACGGGATGGTAGGGGTCACCTCCCAAGGATTCCACCGTGGCATTTTGGATCCTTGGTTGAATCTCTCGCAAATGATCTTGAAAATCTTGATTTAATAATAGAAATTGTTGATCCCGCAGCGCTCTCATGCGCTGTTGAATCGGAGCAGAGGAGGGAAGACCCGTCCGAGTACGTTTCGCTTGTTTTGTTCTTCGATACGAAGAGATGGTACCCGGAGACAACGACGACGACGTCGCCGGCAAGCCTGTTGCCTGTGTCGAGGATCTCTTTTTAGAGGTAGGAGGAGTATCACTGCGGTCGTCCATCGTGGATTGTCTTCCCTCGTTGTTGACTTTGGCTCATTCAGGGTCCATGAAACAATGACCACAACGATTTTGGCTGTGGGCACGGTGTCACACTTTGTGTCACAGATGACACGCAGACAGTTTTGCGCATGCGCCCATCTTTCTGATCCGAACAGTCAGTCTCCACGTGGAAGTGAGTCGCGCATGTCAGCCGTCTCTATTTCGCGCCTGGTGAGACACAAGTTTTGTTCCATCGACCACCATCACAACTCACAACAACAAATATTAAGCGAAATGTCAAAAGCGAACAAGACTACAAAGAAGCGCCCGTTGTGGGTGGTACCAAACAAGCCTGTCACCAACAACGGAACCAAACGAAACGGGAAGAACAGCACAATACTCCCATGGAAAAATTTGCGGCAGCCACGCGTCCCAGCGACCTGATGGACAGCGAAGATCCCAACTCGACTGTCACAGTCAGCCCAGTTTGTGTGGAACGAAATAGGCACAAGAGTCGGCTTGTAAGCTGCCAAACCCAGTAAGTCATTACCGGCCACATATACGGCTGCTCAGGCCCAGTTGTATTTTGAAGCACGAGCTGACTTGGTGTTGGAAGAAACGCGCACTACCCTGACCTCGGGGGGAGTTTTTTTGGTTTTTCTTTCCCTCCTTTCTTATCAAGCAAGAAATGAACCTGATTGATGAGTCGTTAATGGTAGTTGTAGTTGTAGCGAGGAACCGAAAACGGAACGAAGTGTTGACAAAGATATTCGTTGAGAGGCCGTATCAACAAATAATAATGAACTAGCCCAACGGCCGCTCGAGAGGCATCAGATGGTCGACCGATGCATCAAGCAAGTTCTCCAATTACATAGTCTTCGACAAGCCTGAGACAGTCGTCACTTCACCTTTGGTAATACTTCGTTCGTTGACCTTGTCATTTTTGTCGCGTGGCCAGAAGATGCTCAGGAGAAGGAGCGGAGAACGAAAGCGGAAAATATAACTACTGTAGACTCTAGAGAATTGTATGCAGATTCTCTTTTGAGTTCATTGGGCGTGATTTCAAAAGACTGTAAACTATAGAAAAATCACTGGACTTCATCTTCCGAATTCCATCCTTCTCCTTTGGCTAGTGTACCCTCTTGCCAATTGTATGAGAATTGTCTTCCGAGTTCATTTCCGCTAGATTCAATGCAAGAACGGAGTTGACATTTGACATAGCCTTGGCCTTGATGAAATCCTCCCAACACGACGACCGTATGATCGAGTACGACCGCAGCATGTTCGTCACGCCATCCACCCGCAAAAGGAGGCCAATCGGTTTCATTCCATTCTGAATTTTCGTCAAAAAGGACAAGGCCCGACTGCCAGGCTTGTTCTTTCAGTGTCCTGCTCATGGTTCATTCACTGTCTGTACACGAAAGAAGAACGACTATAGTTTTGTTGTCCAAAAGGGGGTGTCTGTCTGTCGTAGGTCACAAAACGATCGCACATAGACTACATGACACATGACAAGTCTCTCATTTGCCGTAGCACTCACAACTTTTAAGTGGCAACCATCACAACAAGTGCAACAGCTACATTGAGAGAATGGATCCAGAAAAAGTCTCGTCTAGGATGCACGTCCTTTCCTGCTTGGGTTCATGGACTCCGAAACCATGGGCTTTTGGAATCTCGAAACGACGATACTCTAGAGAGTGTCGCGAGCCATTGTTGTCATTGCAGTGTTGTGGCGGTGGTGTAGGATACTCATTGGGAGGACTGTCTCCCGCGGTCGTGGAGGGAGGCTTGGTACGGACAAACCAATCGCGATAACCAATCGCGATCATATGCGGCATATCCACGGTTCCATGCCACATGTGGCACATTTTCCGGAATGGTCCTTCCCTTGAATACCTCATTGCGAATTCGCGGTCGCACATTCCGAGTTCCATGTCGAGATGATGCGGCGGGAGAACTATATAGCAGCATCTAGTAGGAACCCCATTCTTCCTTTTGAAACTGATTGGTATGCGGCTCCCAGAGTCGACCAAAGCACCACGAAAAGGACAAGGCCCGACTGCCAGGCTTGTTCTTTCAGTCATGCTCCTGGTTCCTTCACTGTCTGTAGGAACCGTGAGCATGACACTGAAAGAACAAGCAGGGCCGTCTGAGACTCTGCCAAGTCCAACAAAATGATGACTGTGGGTTTCGTTCTGGCATCCAGTGTGGCAATGGTGCCATTCGGTCCTTGGCCTTTGTTTTCCTGATTCGGTCGTCTTGATCGTCTTGGTCTCTGGGGTTGAGAAAGTTGAAAGCGCGCATGTGATCAGAAGAAGCCAGCAGCCAATAGCAAGCAAGAACAATGATATCTTACAGCGAACCAACAAGGTCATTGACCATGTTCTCACTCATGTACCTTCTTTCTCTCCCTTCATGGATTGACATCACTCACACGTCACACTCTACGTTCCTCTTTCTTCCTCATCATCCTTCATACGAGGCATGCACACGCATATCATGGTTCACCAAAATTTGGAACGCCCAACGTGTTGTATTTTTGGCGACCAACGGTCCGTTGTGGCGCTGCCTCCTCATCGTTGTCTTGTCGATTGAGGAGAGAGAGAGAATGTGGGAAAAAGGTATCTTGTGTGGTGTGTTCCCAAAAACACAAAACACCTTACGAACTTTTTCATCTCTTCACCAGAGCGCTCATCGTTTGCTCTCACAAAACAAAATCATACAAATCAAAAACCAAACACAACCAAACAACAAACATGAAATCCTTTGCCATTACCGAATACAAACCTGTCGGAGACTTGTCTGTACTCAAGCAAGTCGAAATGGAAAAGCCCTCTTCGCCAACAGGACATGATCTCCTCATCCGTGTCAAAGCGGTCGCAACCAATCCCATTGACTACAAACGATTGGGAAATCTCGGAAAAGACACTGAACCCTTTGAAGGCTCCAGCCCACTCGTCGTGGGGTGGGATGCTGCTGGAGTTGTCGAGGAAGTTGGAGAGGAATCTTCCTTATTCAAAGTGGGTGATGAGGTCATGTTTGCCGGCGACTTTTTCCGGCCAGGTGCATTTGCTGAATATGTGTTGGTCGACGAACGCATCGTGGGCCCCAAGCCAGCCAATCTATCCTGGAGTCAAGCTGCCTCTGAGCCTCTCACCTCCTTGACCGCCTGGGAAGCCATTTATGATCAACTCAAGGTTTCGCCCAACAAACAAGACAATACGGGGAAAACCATTCTCATTACCGGAGGAGCCGGTGGTGTTGCCACAGCTGCCATTGCTCTCGCCTCCAAAGTCTTGGGTCTCACCGTGATTGCCACAGCATCACGCGACGAATCTCGAGACTTTGTCCATCAAATGGGAGCGCATCATGTCATTAATCACCGTGAAAACTTGACGAGTCAAATCAAAGACCTTGGAATCGAAGCAGTCGACTACATTTTGCACACGGTGGATTTGACAGAAGATCTCTTTACCGAGTTTGTCGGTCTCATCAAGCCCTTTGGAGGTATTTGTAGCATATGGCCTTCAGCCACAGTCGATTTGTTTCAACTCTTTTGGAAGTCCGTCAACTTTTCAGCCGTCCTAATGTTCACTCGTCCAGGTCTCGAGAACCAAGAATCAAAGCGCCAGCATGATATTTTGACGCAAATTTCCCAGTTGTTGAATGACGGAACTTTGCCAACTCGTCAAACCAATTCCATGGAGTTGAATGCGGCCAACTTGCGCAAGGCTTTGGAGATGCAAGCCTCGGGAAAATCCGTTGGCAAGACGGCACTTTATTTCGACGAATAGAGCAAATATAATATAACCATATGCACTTAATTTGTTAAGAAGCTCTGAAGTTTAGAAATGGATCCCAGTCGCCCAGTCGGAAGCTTTGTTCCTAATCGATGCTTTTGTGTCATCAGTTTTGGCTTGGTTCTTTTCCACTCGACCAACTGCCATTGTCCGGTTTTAGTACACAAGAAGTGGTGCCAATGCAACAAGCGTACCAAGGGCCCAGCTCCACGAAGATGAAGCACCAAAATGGCGAAGGGAAGGAGCCGAAGATTCAGCTCCATTTCTTCCTCTGTGGTTGAGACAACCAAACACACTAGCAATGGCATATGTCTGCTGGTTACTTTCCAAATGATCTGCCGTCACAGTGATGACAAAAGAATCTCCGGCCGCAGCTTTGAAGCGAACACGTTCCACATTATTGACACTGTCCTTTGCCGACCCCCCATTTGGGAAATGTTCAATGACAGTGCCGTTGGTCATCGTTTGGACCGCAAACAAATCCAAGTCGTTGAGAACGCAATTAAGACAGCCAATGGCACCTGGAGGATCAGCCCACACCAAAGTTGTACTCATCTCGGCATCATCGCAGGTTTGGTTTTGTGCGCTCAGGGTGAACCGGTAGGTCCTTGTTGGGTTGGTGAGCGAGACTAATTCTCCGTCAAGGTAACCTCCCTGCAGATCGTTGTGCCTCTTCAAGGGTACAGAATCAATAGCACTCATTCGACCAAAACCTTGTCGCGCATCAATCTCATTCAGACCGTATCCTTCAAGAGGCTGTGCACCGTTGATCAATGTGGCCTTGATCAATGTTCCACTTGGATCGAGGCTCTCGGCGCTGCCCTTTGTTCCGTCTCCATGATATCCCTCAATAAAGTATTGTCGAAGCAAAGCGCAGTGACCGCTGACGACAGGTGTTGCCATTGAAGTTCCTTGTAAAGACAACAAGCCAAATCTCGGATCAGAGCCTCCAGGTCCAGGAATATCACTCACGCTAGGGGGGTCACAAGAGGGTTCATTTCGTGAACCCGCCGAAAGGACATGAGCACCGGGTGCAACAATGTCAGGCTTGATTCGCTTATCCATCGATGGTCCCACCGAGGAGAATCCTGCAAGTTGATCCACAGGTGCTCTACCGCTGGAAAGGCTGCCAACTCCACTGGTCGAAGCACCCACTGTGAAACACATTGACAATTGAGAACACAAGTATAAACCAAACTACCCAAAATATCTCAGAAATCTCAACACAATCCATAGTCGTTGACGTACCAGTGAGAACATTTTTGCCGTTGGCTGGAGAACCAACGGTTTGAGGGTCAGGTCCAAAGTTTCCGGCGGCAACCACAATCAAAAAGGACTCGTCATTGTAAATATACTTGTCAAAGTCACGGTCTTGACTGGTATAGAACGTGGACGAGCTACCCCAACTTGCGGAATGAATTCTTGCACCAGCTTCTTGTCCTGGACTCAGGAGGTTTTTGGCCGGAGGAACGGAGAGGCGACCTGTACACAAGCACCAGAGACACAATGGGTTGAGACATGGCCATGTGTCGACGAGCCCGTCCCAAACGAGCTTGAACCGAGAGTATAGTACCTACCGTCTGCATCGTCCCTACCAATGTCGAAGAAGCACAAACGAGCATCCTTTGCCACTCCGTCAGCCATTCCGTCCAGATTGGTTATACCATCCAACGATTTCCTACCCGCAATGGTTCCAGCAACATGCGTTCCATGTCCATCGACAACTTCTCCTCGATTGACAAAATCCACATACTGTACCACCTTGCGCCGGGTCAGGTCAAATGTCTGTGATTACACAACGAGAAAAGTCTCATGAGTATGAGGGTGATTTGGGTAAGGAAACGGTCGAACCATTCGTTGACTTCTTACATCACCAAAGGGCATTGGACTGTCGTCTCGAAAGTAGCAATTGTCCAGATCCAGTCCAGTGTCTGACACGGCGACAATTTGGCCTTCCCCCGTAATGCCTTCGTCAAAGAATGGTCGGTAATCTTCTACTCCTGACTGACCAATCCACTGTTCAATAACGTTGGAGGTATCAAAAGGCACTCGACGTTCAATGTAGCATACTTCTGGAGCATAGGCCAAGGCAAAGGCCCACAGGACAAAACAGGTTTCGGCTGCTTCAATGGGCACATTGTCAACTGGTTCCTTCAACGAATCAAAGGTCACCAAAAAGTAATCGTCCACTTCTTCAGCTCGGACATTGTTAATGAGCTGTCGGTCGCAAAAGGTTGGATCTGTGTTTTGGAGATAATTTTGCAAAATGAGAAAATTCGTCTTATAGTCCGTGGCTTCCGGAACTTCCACCAATGTTGGAATCAAACCAACAATATTGGCCAAGGCATCCAACGACCACTGCCCCCAATCACGACTCTCCAATCCGGGGCACAACATGACGGCATATTGTATCTCTTGTGTATCTTCGTCGCCGGTAAACGAGACGGATGCCGAGTTGAGCTTGAGGAAAAAGGACATGGGTTGGAGAATGAATTCTTCCAAATCTTGTGCTTTTGTTCCATTCAAGGAGCACATGTAGCAACTCCTATTGGGAGAATTGCTAATGGTGTAAAAGTATTGCGACAATTCCTCGTCCGGTACATCCGTGGAGATACCAATGGCATCTCGAACGACACTCACTTTGCGTTTCGTCGAGGTTTCGTCCCCTTCGTCACACAAGATAAAGGGAGATTTGGTCGCATCGTCTTGATCCAAGTTGACGGCACGCTCCCAACCCCATTCGGTCACTTGGGCCCAGGCCTCTAATTGGGCGTCACTGTCGGGTGTATCCGACAAGAGCGAATAAAACAAGGACTTGAACAAGGCCAAGGACATGAACTGAGCTGAACGCGACAAGGATCGCTCATTGGGTACATCATTATTGGTGGTGGTTGTGGATGAAGTCGTTGACGATGATCCATGCACAACAACGGCCAGGAACGCCACGGCAAGGGAAAGGAGAAGGAAAGGCTTCATGCTTCTCGAAACGGAGTCAAAGTCAAACACTCTTATAACTCCACTGATTGATCAAATGCTTGCACAATCTGCCTGTTTCACCTGATGCCACCTCTCTGTCTTCCAAGATTATGCTGCCAATGCTGTATTCTGCTGAATCGCTTTGGCCTAACAGGGCTAAGAGCACCTCTAGAGTTATTGGCCATGGACAATCGAAATCCTGGATATCGAATATCGATCTTTTTGGACGAGTTGGACGATTCGGAAGGGGAATGATTATAAGATTGAAGGCTCTATGTAGGGACGCCGGCCAGTCAACGGCAAACGTTTGGGCTAGACTACTGTTTTCACTACACTGCTTATGAGGCTTATTTTCGCGACCCAAAAGCGTCAATATCAGAAGCAGACAAGCGCCACAGCTCACAACCTACAACGGCAACGGCAACGACAATGAAAGTAGAATGGGTGTCTACCTCTAGGACTAACATTGTATTGTCGATAGGGAGGGCCCTCCCTTACAATCTGGAACAGATGCCATTCGGTCGAAAACGAATGATCGTTGCTGTAATTGTTGACCATGTTACAGTGAAAGTACACGATGTGATCGTTTGTGAAGAGTTATCGAGGAGACTTGATCAAGAATGGAAATAGCTGTACCCGATATCTGCCGTGTACCATTGTCCAGGCAGAACACAGATCATTCAATCACGAGCAAAAGTGAGTAGGACAACCAATGTGACGATTTTGTTTGTGACAATGTGGGTAACGTATCCTTGACTGTCTCGTGACACTTGGTCTCTAAATGCAGTGTGTCCTTACATCAGGCATTCGAGTGGCACTGCTGAGTTTGGGAGGTGACAATCGCAAGGTCCCAGTGCGAAAGAAAGTGTCCGAAAGCGCGAGGCCTGAGGTACACATGAAAATCTCAAATGAAGCCAGAACAGAAATGCGACCGTAGAAGATCCGGGTTATCTTCTACCCGAGCGAGTCGTGGGACGTTTTCTACCAACCAGATCGATTCACACTTGTGATTTGATTACGCCCTCATTACACAAATTCAATTTTTTGATCAGGTAGGCAAGAACCCATTCGCGAGAACCACGACCCTGCCAATCAACAATGTCCGTGTCACTGCTCCTAGCAAAGATTGAAACCGCCAAGGCGGTAAAGGACGGCTGAGTTCAGTATCAGTAGTACAGTGGACAGGACTATTCTATTTATCCTTGGCAGCACTTCCTAGAAGTGAAAGTTAATTATGTCTGGCGGACGTTTAGTTGTCCGGAAATGTACATGAAACTCTTTACATTCAGCAGACATTCCACGACATTTGTCGGCTATAAGTGGTTTTGCAAGGAAAAGGCCTTTGAGCTGGCAAACTCTCGACAAACAAACATAGTTCCAATTGCCCGTGTAGTCCCAGTTCGATATGTAAAGAAATTCGATTGATCTCCCTTGTAGCTTATGAACAGTCCTTGCATTGGACACATTGAGAGGAAGCTGCGTCATTTTCATTGTTTTCCTCACTCGTTTCATGCCAAACATGGGGAGTGGGAACTGCACTTGTTGAGTAACAGTCTGAGGCTTCAAAAGAACAACATGGTTCTGGTTTCCATCAACCATTTTCACCTTGATTCCCTCGATTTGAGTGACCTTAAGACTCCAAACATAATATCCATCAATCAATATTTTCTCCAAATCAGTTAATGTCACCCCTTGCTTAAGGAGAACGCCATTGAATTCACACATGGCTCCATTAGCAATACATGACTCAACGTCTTTGTTTTCATTGATACACAACGGTCTTCCATAATACAGTTTCAAAAGTGGATCGTATCTCTTGTTGTCTCGTCCTTGCAAGTGACCCTCACCACAGGTGGCATAAAGGATATCTTCACTTGCCTTGTTGAAATCAACATAGTCATTTCTTGTTCCCGCTTTTTTCCACTTCAAGTTGGACGCTTTGATACAGATTGTGTGCATGGGAGGGTCAACATTAGGATCTTTTGAATGGGTATTTTCCAGATGTTTAGCAAAAATGGCATCATTGATTGCTGCTCGATCAAGATTAGTTTTCGTTGCATAAACCACATTTGGAGGAATGTCTTTCTCTGTTGGTCCATGTTTAGATCCAACAACACGAGTATTGATTGTCGCCACATCACCATTGCTTGGTCCCTCGTCTCGAAATGTCTCAAGAATTGTCCCCCATGGTGGATCAAGGCGAAACCTGTGATTTGTCTTAAGTTCAAGGAATGTGTGTACCCAGTCATACCATTTCATGAAGTCCTTAAAAAGGAATAATGGTTGGGCTTTGACTGGTTTCAGTTGTGTGAAATCACTTGCAAAGACAAGAGCAATTCCACCAAAGGCTGCATCCGGCTGCAATATTTGTCGCAATTTGTGATCAAGAGTATCAACGACTTCTTTTGAGGCAAATGAAATTTCATCAACGATCAACAGATAAGCATTTTTCCATTGCTCTGGTTCCTCGGTAATTGCTCTGTTTAGTGCACAAGCCATAGCAGTTGTTTCTCCGTTTATCCCAACTGCTGCAGCACCTGTAAGAGCAGTAACGACAATAGTTCTCTTGTCATACCTGATGTGGAGGTTGTAGCACAAATTTTTGGCGTATCGTACAATTGTTTTGATAACGTGGCTTTTCCCAGACCCCCCTGCTCCTGATAGAAATGCAATGAATTGGTTTCCCCTGTTGACTTTTTGCAATGTCTTTTGAATGTTGTCAAGTTTCCGTCGTTTCCGTTTTCTCCAACCTGTTGCGGTGTATAACCAACCACCCACATCTGGATGTGGTTCTGGATGTGATGCCGCATACAAGGCGGCCGAATCATCCAGTCGTTGCATGAAATTGTCGTGGACGTCATCTGGATTGCTCCTGGGAGGAGGAGCATAATCATTGTTGTTGTCGGTTGATGGGCCCTCGTTTTGTTCACAATCCCTCCAACAAGATGGAGTGCTCTGATTTCCAACGATTGGTATCTCTGTGTTGCTGTGCAGTCGCTCTCTCGATCTCTTGGTCAAACAGAAGTCAACCAACCTCTGACTGAGCTATCGACGTCTCTCGTGTTCGTGTGCAAAGTCCAACAGCCAACAGCCATCACACAAGATCCTTGTCTGTCCTTGTTCACGCTTTTCCTGCACCGGCGGTGTCAAAGTTGTTGTCAAACGTCGAACCGCCTCTCTTGCCATAAATCTTTATCTTCCAAGATCCCACTATTATCATCACCATCATGTTCAAGGCCTTTTTGCTGCACAAAACTCGACCGATGATTGATCCATTCCAAAGCAGAACTGACACAACAAATTTCGTTTCTCCGAGATGGCCAAGGGAAACAAACCAGACATGTGCACGGTGCACTTTCCTCATTGTGATCATCCTCGTGCTTACAAACGAGATCATCCCGACAAAAAGGTGACCAATGGAGTATTTTCTTGTCCAGAAGCCGTCGAAATTTTATTCCTTCTCCCTTTGCCCTCATTGTGCGAGCCATGGTAAATTCTGGGGAAGGGCGTGATTGGGCTCATTACCAGAGTGCAAGATGCTCATATCCATCGACGAGAGTAGTTACGATCGTGTGCGTCTACAGAGCCTGCTTTCATTGGCAGGAAAGTGATACTCCTATGTGCATCTGAATCTTAGAATGTAGAGAGCCCGCCAACAAGAAAGAGTACTCTGAGACCATAGACAAGAGGGAAAACAAGTAAGAGTAGTATCGGTCTGTTGAGTCCTAGTTCGAAAGCGGAAGTTCCCTTAATAGAGGAAATTTCTACTCCTATATCCATTTGAATCTTAGCATGTAGAGAGCCCGCCAACAAAATGGAGTTCTCTGATTTCCATACACAAGAGGCAAACAGATGCTCATATCCATCGACGAGAGTAGTTACGATCGTGTGCGTCTGCGGAGCCTGCTTTCATTGGCGGGAAAGTGATACTCCTATGTGCATCTGAATCTTAGAATGTAGAGAGCCCGCCAACAAGAAAGAGTACTTTGAGACCATAGACAAGAGGGAAAACAAGTAAGAGTAGTATCGGTCTGTTGAGTCCTAGTTCGAAAGCGGAAGATCCCTTAATAGAGGAAATTTCTACTCCTATATCCATTTGAATCTTAGCATGTAGAGAGCCCGCCAACAAGATGGAGTTCTCTGATTTCCATACACAAGAGGCAAACCAGTGAGAGTATTGGTCTGTTGAGTGCTGCTTCCAAGGCCAAACATCCGGTAATAGAGGAAATTTATACTCCCATGTGCATTTGAATTACAAATAGCGATGGGAGTATACCATGAAAACATTTTTCTCGGTTCTTGAACGGTTCCAATTGGAGAAGCGTTGAGGATCGAGAAAACACGATTTTCTCGATGCAGCCTCATCTCCTCAAGCCAAGTCCAACAATCAACTCATATTTCCTTCCTCGACAAACAACATCCGCATCATGACTCCACCAGCGAAAAAGGCAAGTTTGATTGTTGTGTCGTTCTATCACTACATGGCATTCATCCATGCTCACCTTTCTTTTTTCTTCTCCTCACCAGGAAACAATCAAGAAGTTCAAGTTCACGGCAACGAAGAAGAAAGGTGTTGCTCCTTCTCCGAGTAGATCGAAGCCCAGGGTCTCTGAGATCCATTCGGAACGTTGTGGCCCTAACTCACAGTTTATTGTTGCTTACATGAAGCTCGCAGGGACCAAAACAGAGCGGTAGGGATACATGAATCCTGTATTTGATCTGATTAAAGAAAAGGAAAAGTGCCTTTTTGATGAGTTTGATGTGCGAATTCAAAAACTGTATCGTCGTCTCTCACCTGAGAAGGATGAACCGATGATGAATGGCAACCCGGACAAGTCCGGAACCGAATACCCCTGGCCGTGCGTTGTTGGATTCTGTGACGACGCTGACGATGACACAAAGAAAAAGACTCTGACCAAAAATTTGTGTAAGACCATTGCCGAGGTGATGGAGAAGAATGACAAAGAACACGGATACAATCGCACTTACAGCTACAACACTCCTGACTTGGATCACACCGGCAATATTCCTCGCCCTTTGGATAATCTGTTTCAAGATGAAGAAGTCAATGCTCTTGTTCAAAACTACTTCGAACTCGGTGATGACAATGATCTGTTCACCTATCTTGGTGGCGAAGACGATGGTGTGGCAGACCAGGCTTTTTCGCGTGATGAATACGGCATGTACTCCTGGAACACGCGAAACTATGTCGGCTATGACCTCACGCGCCCTATCCTAGCAGACAAGGCAGCATTTTAGCTTAGTACTAGCTAAACAGCTCTAGTCCTTGTCGTTTTGGCGATTGTCTATTGTTAAAAAAACCGGGGCAATAAAAACGGTGCTCCCGGTATTAAGCCTCATGACACACACATACATGATGAAATTTTTGTCTTGTAATGTCCTACATATCAATCATTAGCTAAGCCTGACGAATGAATTTGTGTACACTACATAACTTCTCAGTCTTGTGAGCCATCGGTAAATAAGCTCAACGCCAAGGACAAGCTGCTCGCCACAATAGGCTATAATATTCTTGAGCAGCCCAATTCCCATTATTTGGTCTATTTAACAGTACATCCAGTACGAGTACGTTTCTAGTACAACATTACTGCAGAAGTACGAGTCGTGCTTCTATTTTGTCACGGTGCTCCCACGGGATGGTTCTCGCAAACCTCACAAAATGAAGCGGACAAGACGACAAGCGGACAAGATGAAGCGGACAAGACGACAAGCGGACAAGATGAAGCGGACAAGACGACAAGACGACAAGCGGACAAGACGACAAGACGACAAGCGGACAAGCGGACAAAACGACAAGCGGACAAGCGGACAAAACGACAAGCGGACAGAACGACAATCAAACCAAACGCAACAAGTTCTACTACGAAGTTAAGCTACGGGAAACTACGGGCAACTACCGGAGGCAAGGCCACTTCTCAAGAGGAGATGTTCTCAGGAAGGGTCTCAACATCTGCCAAACAAACGTACACCTCAAGCAACTTGTTAACTGCTCGCTGCAACAAATCTACTTGGTCCATAATCTCTGATGCAGTGGTCTGGTCGAATGCATTGTAGTCTTCAGCAGTTTTGTCTCCGACAAAGTGATTCCGTTGACGCGAAGAAGACGACCGTACAAGTCTGACGTCCTAGAGACCAACTGGTTTTCCACCTTTGCAAGGGGACAAAGATCTGGGTCCCATCGTGCCTCTAATATTCCCCACCTACCCTCTCGAAAAGCCTTGATTTCCTTGATTTCCTTCTCTGCTCAGGAGATGAGTGTCTCCATTCCATCTTGCCTTTCAAACGCTTGTTGACTAACATCTGAGACAGTATCCAACAGAGTATGTTTGCCGGTAACAACACAAACTTTGGGACATGACGTGGACAGTTTCAGATTTCCCTTGGCTGGTGTGGTTTCCAGCATGCACCAGTCATGCGTCAAACCATAGAGAAGCTCTCCTCCAGCACGTATGTGTGGCGTTACCAATAAGCAATCGTTGACGTCCATTTATAATGGACATGGGCTGAACTACTTGGTAGATTGCGAACAAGAATACCGCCGTACTTGTTGCGTTTGGTTTGATTGTCGTTTTGTCCGCTTGTCGTTTTGTCCGCTTGTCATCTTGTCGTTTTGTCCGCTTGTCCGCTAGTCGTCTTGTCCGCTTGTCGTCTTGTCGTCTTGTCCGCTTCATCTTGTCCGCTTGTTGTCTTGTCCGCTTCATCTTGTCCGCTTGTCGTCTTGTCCGCTTCATTTTGTGAGGTTTGCGAGAACCATCCCGTGGGAGCACCGTGACAAAATAGAAGCACGACTCGTACTTCTGCACTAATGTTGTACTAGAGACGTACTGGATGTACTGTTAAATAGACCAAATAATGGGAATTGGGCTGCTCAAGAATATTATAGCCTATTTTGGCGAGCAGCTAGTCCTTGGCGTTGAGCTTATTTACCGATGGCTCACAAGACTGAGAAGTTATGTAGTGTACACAAATTTATTCGTCAGGCTTAGCTAATGATTGATATGTAGGACATTACAAGACAAAAATTTCATCATGTGTCATGAGGCTTGATACCGGGAGCACCGTTTTTATTGCCCCGGTTTTTTGAACAAGAGACAATCGACAATCGCCAAAACGACAAGGACTAGAGCTGTTTAGCTAGTAGGAGTACTAAGCTAAAATGCTGCCTTGTCTGCTAGGATAGGGCGCGTGAGGTCATAGCCGACATAGTTTCGCGTGTTCCAGAAGTGCAGTGAATCGCTGGAAATACCCGACTGGTAGGCTCCAAGACAACAAAGTCGACGAGAAGGAGTCCGAAGAAACGACCCCTGAGAATTGAGCGATTATGATATGTGTACTGAAATACAATATGAGTGCCAATCGAGAGATATAAGGGCTTCTGCTTTTATCGTATACCAATATGCTATTATCAATACCACATGCATCCTGGTCAGCAGAACGAACGAAGAAAAACAAAATTCATAATATATGCTTTCCTAGTCAATTTATAATTCTTTGTTGCTGTATGATGATAATATGAATTTAACTCTGCCGTTGTAGCGATTCATGCCCGTTATCGAACACAGCAATTCTCTCTAACGTCTTGCTACCTGTTCCTACGAGCTTTCAAACAAAAAGTATTGTTTCAGTCATTCCAGAACGGTTGGGCGTCTTACATTACTACTAGAGATTCGTCAAGGGTAAGTCCCCACTCACATTTTACGCGGTTGGAGGTGCACCTCCAAATCATACCATGACTGACCATTAAAATATTCATTGCTATATCATTGCCATATATATTTAACCGTTTCATCAACCGCCATGTTTGCTCAATTGTACTTTTTACTCTAGTGTCCGTCCGTTTTCGGAACAGCTGGTCTTTCTGGAAATTCCCACCCCAGACCCCAAGCCTTCCGGCCCACCCGTCCCGTTCATACTGAACTCAGACGAACTGCTCTGTTTCCAAAACTATAGTCGCCAATGCGCGGGTATACTTGAAAGGCTCAGACGGTCATTTAGGATAATGGAAGCAGACCTTGCGACGGAGGAGAATGCAAGGGCATCGTCCTCCTCATCCACCCTCGATGATAATTCCTCTTATACCTCGGAAAAGGGACATGCAATTGCCAAGGGTGGAGTAGCCTGTCCTTTTCCATGGCGATTACATGATTGCCTAGCAGCGATTGAAAACGAAGGCTTGGAGGACATTGCATCTTGGAAATCACACGGCCGTGCGTTCACAATCCACAAACCAAATGATTTTGTGGGACAGATTATGCCGAGGTGAGTGCGTTTGATGGTTGGTTTTGCTAGGAGTATATGAAGAAAAGTTTAGGCCCTAACTCTACTAGCTTCTAGATTCTTCGGACAAACAAAGTTTGCGTCTTTCCAGAGACAGCTGAATCTATATGGCTTTTTCAAACTAAACCAAGGAAAGGACGAAGGAGCTTATTATCACCTGTGTTTTGTTCGGGGAAACGCGCACTCGTGAGACAAATGGTGCGAAAGAAGCGAAAGGGAACGCGTATGCAACGGGCCGTGAAGGAATGGGAGGAACCGAATTTTTATCTGCCAGAGTGGAAGAATCATTTCGAAGCATCAATACCTCCAGCACTGCTCGAGAAACAGATTCCAATGCAAATCCCACCCATGATGGGCCATCACGGTCCAGCCCACTCCAAGATCGAGAACCTGGCTTGGCCATGGCCATTAACCATGCCATGGATCTTTCCTTGGCAGATACCGCAATGGACAGGTCCTCCTCTCCAGCAAGCATGCAAAGAACAAGAGGGGGCAAGGATTCGACGAAGTGTTCCACAAAGGAACTTGAACCAGTTCCCTTAAGACAGGATGCCGAACACTGCGAAGCTTCCAGCCCTTCATCGTCTGCTCATCCCTGTTTCAAATTGGTGGACCCGGTCCGCAACATCTACTTCTTGTGAATGATCAAAGCCCCGAAGACGGGTCCGTTCACTCCACCATAAAAACTTGCATGCTATAATCCTTGGAAAGGAATGAGACTTGTCCGCTAAAAATGTCCAAAACAGGCTACGGGACAAACTTGTGCCATTTTTTTTCAATGAGTCACATAAGGCAGTAGATCCATTTTCATTAGTCAACTGCTGGCCATGAGAGATATAATCAAACCAATGAATCTCAACCCTTGATAACACCGGTAGTTAAGGTTACAAGGAAGCAGAACGATTGCGCTGCCAAAAGCCGTCGACTGTTGCCAAAGCTGTTTTCCGCATTTTCCGTCCGTGCCAGATCCGATTACAGTGGTTCCAACCTTGCAAGTCATGAATTGCTTTTTCCTGTCGGTCAGTCGTCTCAATAAAGGAATAGATCACCATGGAAATCCATCCAAGGTTCCAATTGGACTTTGATTTCTCGTCGCAATTTGCTCGTGGTCTTGCAGATTCATCGAATGCAGTCTCGACAAACGCAAGTTCGTCAACTCTGCAAATGAGCATCATATTTCATCCAAGCCTTGCTTTGTTTGTCTTACATTGGCTCTGGCATTACAACCTGCTCGCGGTCAACAAGGAGCCCAGGATCTTTTGTGTTTCCTGTTTCCTCATCACCGCCCCTTGGTGTTGTGCTCGATTGGCGCAGGTTCTACTTGGTAGCTATTCATCATCGTCGTCGGGTTCTGATGGACAAGCAGGCATGAGCTTAGTACCCGCGTGGGAAGAAAAATTTACGGCACCCTTGAGTGCTAAAAGGAAGGGGTCCGGAAGGCAGGACTCGTTGTAGTCGAAGGTCCCTTTTGCGACTTTGATGGTCTGGAAGTCAACTTCAGGATTGACCACTGGGATGGATATGCTGGGACTAGAGGATTGGCGCAGATGCTGAACAAGTTGCTTCCATTGCAGCGCCAAGCGATCCTTCGTATCTGCACCAGTGATGTTGAACTCCTCCAAAACATCGTTCTCTGTGTCTAAAAGAGACTCTGCGATGTCCTTCACAAAAATACCTAACGTTGTCACGGCGGTTCGAATCTCGTTTTCAGAGCAAGTCTCTCGCACCCTCGTAAGCACCTCGGAAGCTGCCGTTTCGCCTGAAACTCCACATGGAAGAACAAGCCCACTGTAGTAGGTGACTCCATCCCATCCCATGATATCCTCCACACTCATGAGTGGGAAAATAATTAGAGATGGAGGTGTGGAATCGAAGTAGCAGTCTTGCATTTTGAGGTATAATTTGTTGAATTTGCTGTGTTTGATGCCTGAATCCTTCAATCGACGACTTTGTCCACGCATGCCATTCAAGAGTTTACGACGCTTGAAGTAGTCTGCCTCCGAAACTCCAACTACGGCTTGCACTAATTGCACGTATGCAACATGACAGAGCTTTTCATTTGACAGGAGGTGGGCTCTTTCCGACTGGAGGTTGTACAAGAAGTCAACAGATGTGGTGACTTGTGCCGTATTGGTTCTGTCTGACTTGTCAGTGGCGGCCTCGAGGAGATCCTCCAAGTACGCGTTGTTCGCTGTAGTTGGGTAAATGCGCTGACCTTGTTCAAAGCTGCGACGAATGTTAGGAAAACTGGAAGGTGAAAGAGGCGTTGATTGCTGGATTACCACATGCTCAAGCAAGGCAAAGAATACACCATCGCTGCGATCATCCTTTTCTTCTGACGAAAGGTGACGCTGGAAAGCTCGGTTGGCCTGTTTGACTCTGTCTCGGTGCGCAAACGTCGACATGATTGTCAGGAACTCTTCTTCTTGCCCGCCGTTGCGTGGTGAGTGAGTCGACGGCCCCTTGGAATAGGACCGTAACTTATCAGGCTAACTCTATACCTAGCTGTGCAGGTAGTTCGTCTCACTTTTTTATACTACAGTTTGAATTTATTGTAGAGCCGGGAAGTAGTAATCGTGCGAATCGCGCGACATCATTGGTGAACCGTGTAAGGAAAATTATGTCGTTGCGACATCCCAACTCGTAATAAAACCGGGCGGTAGTCACTACCTACACATCTAGATATAAAGTAAGCAGATTACTCCCCTGTGTTTTCTCATTCCTTCCTCGTCGGGCGTCCGGCTTGTCGGGAGAATGACTCGACGGGCATATGTCTTGTCGGGCATGCGCCCTCCTCGAACATATGCCCTCCTCGTCATTCTACCCTCCGCGCCGGCGACCCTCCTCTAAAGGACTGAAACACCGTGAAGTAGTCTTACTACTTTTTGGTGCGGGGGCAGGTGCGAGTGCGAGGGGGGACTCCAAATTTAAAATTGAGCGCGGGCACTCGCAAAAATTGCGTGCAAGTCTCTGCGGGCATGCAAGGGCTGCGAGGGCACCAATGCTACACGGAGCATTGTGCTATTGGCATGTCTCATGTCTCGCCATGGATATGGATGTACGGAAGGCACTAACACTAACAAGTCTATGATGCACGGGCGATGGACACACAGCGCATTTTACAGAGTCACTAGGTAGTCCATGATATATAGAGGGAAAACACTATCCCATTATAGGCCATCCATTCAACCAACCAATGATTGTCATCCTTGACAATGAGACAGGCCGAAGAATAAATCAATGACAAGTAGTCGTCATCGTCGTCCTGATTGTTGCTGCTACTCGAATGATTCTTGGTATGGGTGGTCTGGAAATGGTCGAATGGAAGATGATTGGCCGACACCTCCAGTTGATCTTGATACCGCAAGGCTTGATTCCATACCAATTGAACTTGGTCGCTCGTGACAGTTACTTCTTCTCCTCGAGGATCGTCGTGGAGTAACAAGGTTGGACGTTGAATTGCTTTCGTGCTGCTGATGGGTGACCACCCTGTGCGCGACGACGACGACGACGAGGAGGACGACGACAACAACAAGACGCTGCGGGTCATTGCATCGGGATGGTCGTTTTGGAAATGAATCAGGGCAAGACGCACCGTCGCTCCCACCCAAAACAAGACGGCCAAGGAATACAACACTCCATGCAATGAACAATAACGACGACGAGAAGAGGATGCAACCACGGTTGCCGATTTGCGTGAAATGTCTGGAGTTGGGGGAGAGTTTGGATGCAGGTTCTTGTGGTGGTGGTTCTTGTGGTCCTCCTTCCGCGTACTACCAACAAACGATTGTGGTGGTGGTTCTCCGGATTTGATGATGGACCGTATTGTCGTCGCATCATGGTTTTCCAGTCGTTTGTCGTTGTGGAACCGAAACGAGCCACCCTGCACACAAAAAAAGGAAAAGGACCAACGACGTCGTCCTCGTGTGTTGCGTTAATAGCACTGTTGCAATGAGGACCCAATGGAGCCAGACCCCCGATGGTAGTTCTTCTTCTTTCTTCTTGTGTCGACCACACAGACATCTATCGCATGAGGTTTCACTCCAGCCACTGTAGCACTTCTTCTCTCTTCTTCTTCTTTTTGGTTCGCGCGAGATCGAGACAGGTTCATGGAATGAGACACGTTGGTCGTCGAGGAGTGATGTCTTGTCGTTCTTGTAACAAGGAAAAGAACAATCACCGGCCATAGCCTCCTGCTGCTGGTCCATGCTACTACTATTCAAGCCGATTGTACCAAACATACCATGATGGCCGAGGATGGTCGTCTTCTTCTTCGTAGAGCCACGATATCCAAATCCAACATTAATTGTAACGTTTGGAGATTTGATGCAACGAACCCCAAGTGAAAAGGGGACGGCTATTGGTCGAGTGGTCGGGCTTATCCCTATAACCCGTCCCCTTTTCACCAAGAGATGGAGGCCAGACAAGAGCGGTCTAATGGAGAGGACTCGTCTTATCATCGTTTTCGTCGTCTCACGTAGAAGATAGAATGCAAAGTAGAACAGACGCTACTGCAACCGAATCGGGGTCTTCTTCGTAGATCGCAGAGCTGTCGTCGTTGCCGTCGTACCCATGGAGATGGAGTGTGTGGATTGTGAGATGAATCTTTTGGGTCTGTCATTCTATCCGTTGAAGCACACTCGCATGACAAAACTACGGATAACTGTTAAGTTTATAGTAGGAATGTTGATGCGAGTGCGGGGGCTTAGCCCCCGCACTCGCACCTTCACCCGCGTCAATGTTCCGGTGATAAGTTACAGGGTACAAGCTGGTTCACGTTGCGCAGTGCATGAGTATATTAGTGTAGAAGACTGTACTGAAAAAAATCGTACATAAAATTCTATAGTGATTTTCCGCAGCACAGCACCCATGACAATGACAATGACAATGGGACGTCCCGATGTTTGGGCAAATACGATGCCATTCATGGCCGCAAGCACAAGAACTGCTGCAACTAATAGACGAAGTAGGTTTAATTTGTTTTTATGGGCACAGCTAAGGAGATGGAGAATGATTGTCCACGATGCTCAGCAGTGGAAATACGTTCACTCCTTGTGGAGACTGAACTACAGGTCGAGATGCGCGACACCCCTATGATTTCCTACTACTTTTATATCTATCCTATCGATTAGGTTGGGTGGTGCTTCGCATCTCGGCTGGTGAATGGCCATTGTCGCATGAAGCGGTCACTTGTCGTTATTGCATTTTGCATTTTACGATATGTGCGCGACAAAATGTGAGGAGCATGAAAAAGTAACTGGTTCGAAACGCTGGGGTACTGTGGGATAAAGTGTAGTATACAATTTCCCACTCTGAAAAACTCATGCACTTCGCAACGTTAACCAGCTTGTAAGGCCGACTGCGTCTGTCCGTCGACCGTTGTAATTTGCCATGCGGACAGACCACCACTTCGTGTGTACACTGGACGAGCAAAGGATCTCTGAAAACTTGACTACATCCAACTAGCGATGAGCAGTGACGACGACGAATATGGAAGAAGCGGACGCGTCGCGAAAGAGGCAATGCATCGAAGTGTCTCGTTATGCATCCCCGCTGCAACTGCTTGGCCCTCGTCCCTCCAATCCAACGCCCATTGACCAACAACCCGTCGACGGTGTGTTTCCTCTCTACCTTCAAAACCTTCTAACGCTTGATCCGCTTAATATCAGCCTTACGAAAAATGTCACTGGCGATCATGGCGTACCAACAGTCTACACTTTTGAAACGTTTTATGTCGGCAATGTATGGAACGACGCTACTGAAGGTCCATCTGTTCTTGTCCGTTCGTGTTATAAGAAAATGTTTGAACACGTTAACAAAAAGATTACAGACGTCGATAAAACACCAACCATTGTTACTGGCACAGCAGGTATAGGAAAATCGCTCTTTGGGCTTTACGCCGCTCGACGATGGTTTGACGCCAACAAGTTGATCATACTTTGGTACGAGTCAAAAATTTTCATTTTTTCCAAAAGCAAAATGAACGGTGGCCAAAACGTAATCACCGCGAACGGCAAGTCTATATGGTGGATGAAAGTGGCGGAAAATGATGATGCCTTTGATTCACTCACGCAAGACAAAAATGCAATCTTGATCCGAGATCCTGGACACAGCAAAACTGTATCACCGGTTAATACGCTGGGCTTTCAACTGTACAATGTGTCAAGTGGAAATGCCACGTTCATTCGAGAGATGAAGAAGAAACCAATATCGCTTGAACAAATTCTGCGCCACATGGATCCATTTGATTACGAAGAATTGATTGCTGGGTATTTGTGTGGTTGCTTTGTGACCAGTAGAGGTCTTTTCGCAACTCCAGATTCCACGGATGTGGCATTCTTCATGGAAGGCTACCGTCGATACGGTGGATCGGCTAGAAACGTCGTCCGATTTGCAACGCTCCAGCGAGTGAATCATTTTTCACCGCTCGAGGAGTACTTCCTCACTTTGGGTCCAGACCAAGACATTAAGGATGCGGTTGATTGGGTGGCCAAGGTGGAGTCTTCGGATACTCCAACGGAAGTCACGAGCAAAGCGCTTATATTCCACAGGACACCCATGACCAATCCAGCGTTCTGCGACGTTCATTTTGCAAGCGCGTATCTACAAAGTATGGTTGTAGACAGAATCCGTATTTACAAGAACAATGCGCTTCAGAAAGTCATCGCAGCATTGGGCGCTGGAAACGGACAACAAGATGCGTACGGGGTGTTGTACGAAGGCGAGATGCACAAGGAGATTACAGACGGAGATGCGGTGGTGTTCAAACCAGCATACCTTGGTAGCTTTCATGATGGCAGGCAGTGGAAGGCGAAGGAGGAGGTCGAGCTTAACTACCAAGTCTCGAAGGTATTGAACTTTCCTGGAAAGTCTCTAGCGAATTTCAAGTTCGCAAACACCTCCGATGTCAAAGGCGTGTATATTCGACCAATCGTGGGCAACTTTCCAACGCATGATGCATTCATCCTTGTAAATGCATCAGTTTTCTTTGAGGGGACCACGACAGCAGGTAGCTCTCTCGTCGATAACTCGTTAGTTTTGGTCGGCCTACAGATGACTGTCTCTGGAAACGACGACGCAAAAGACAAGCCATCTCACAAAGTACACGGAACATATCTGTCGGATCATTACAAGAATATGCAAGATGCTTTCATGGAGCTTGAAGAGGAAATTCCGCTCCTCCATGATATTGTAACACTTTTTATCATGCCTACCGATTCTTGCCGTAAGCCAGAAATGATGCCGGTTCTTGCCATGGACAGAAAACCACTCAAGATTGCAATTGCAAACTTCCCGGGCGTCGCTCCCCAGTACTGTGTTGTGAAAGAGGACAAGTATATTGCAGGTTTGATGAGTGATAGATTTTCATGATAGCAACTAGTAGTGGCTCCTTCGATACCATTCAATAGGACTTGATTTCCAGGAGATGGAGAACAACAAAAACAAGAAATCAATCAATCGATCCAACCATCCATCTATCCGCGTGCAATCAAATTGTTTCGAGAAGCGCTCTGATCGTGATGTAGAAAGGGGCGACGAAAACGAAAACAAGACAAAGAAAATACCCGAAGAGCAAAACAAGAGCCAGGATCGCATCGTCAGTACTGTAGCCGTTCCTTCGCTCATTCGACTACATGTACTTTGCCGACAATCCATTCGCCGTCGTCGTCGTCGTGGCATTGCGTGCTGGAGACCATGGTTGACTCATACGACCGCCCACTATCTATAACCCTAATGACCAATTTCCCAACGAGCAGCTGGTGCGTTGTCGTCATTGGTGACCATGTGACTTTGAAAGTACAACACGAATGTGGTCGCTTGTAGAGAGTTATCGAGGACTTGATCAAGAATGGATCTGAAACTATGCTAGGGCTGGAGGTCCCATTGGCATACTATACTATCGTGGCCTCCTTGTACGGGAGGACGTAACAACTCTAGGAGTAGATGCTTGTCAAATGAAAATAGCTATACTTGATATCTGCCGTGTACCATCATTGTCCCGGAAGAAAACAGATCGCACTCACTGCATGTCAACCATCGAATCACGAGCAAAAGTGAGTAGGACCACCAATGTGATGATTTTGTTTTTGACAGTGTGGGTAACGTCTCCTTGGCTGTCTCGTGACACTTGGTCTCTAAATGATATATGTAACAATCAGGCATTCGAGTGGCATTGTTGAGGGCGGGAGGTGGTAGAAGGCCACAATGAGGCCACGAGGCCTGAGGTATACATGTGAAAATCTCAAATCTGAAGCCAGAACAGAAATGCGACCGTACGTTTCTAGTACTAACCAGATCGATTCACACTTGGGTGATTTGATTACGCCCTCATCCCTCATTACACAAACTCGATCAGGGACAGGTAGGCACGAACCTATGCGCGAGAACATGACTTGGCAGCCTCCATGGCCATGGCCATTAACCATGCCATTGATCTTTCCATGGCAGACACCGCAATGGATAGGTCCTACTCTCCAGCAAACGTGCAAAGAACATGAAATGAAGGATTCGACGAAATGTTCCACGAAGGAACTTGAACCAGTTCCCTTAAGACAGGATACCGAAAACTGCCAAGCTTCCAGCTCTTCATCGTCTGTTCATCCCTGTTTCAAATTGGTGGACCCGGTCCGCAACATTTACTCCTTGTGAGTGAGGAACGCCCCGAAGACGGTTCCGTTCACTGCGCTAGAACAACTTGTATGCAACCCTTTGTATGCAACCCTCGTCAACATCCCTCGAACGGAATGAGCCACGTCCGCTAAAAATATCCAAAACAGGCTACAGGACAACCGTGTGTCAGTTCCAATGTGATCACCGTTTTGTTTCAATGCGTCGTAAGGCACTAGAGATCAATTTTTTTGCATTCGTCAACTGCTGGCCATGGGAGAGAGTATGGAAATAATGAATCTCAACCCTTGATAACGCCTGTAGTTACGAGGAAGCACAATGATTGCGCTGCCCAAAGCTGTCAAGTGTTGCCAAAGCTGTTTTCCGCACCATCCGTCCGTGCCAGATACGATAACAACGGTTCCAACCTTGCAAGTCATGAATTGTGTTTTCCTGTCGGTCAGTCGTCCCCAATCAAGGAAAGGATTACCATCCATCCAGGTTCCGATTGGACTCTGCATTTCTGGAAGCAATTTGCTCGTGGTCGTTTCAGCCAGCCTCATCGAAACATGATTACGATATTCCAGACCAAAGTTTTTTGTTTCGTCACACGTCGACTCAGCACCAGCTACGGTGCAAATGCGTCGTAGAACTTGGGGTTCACTCCGACACGGCAGCAACCAGCCATGGGGCGTCATTCAAGCATGTTTCATCTTGATTGGATATCTGGATCGATCATGTAAACAAAGGAGTAGCTTTAGTCTTTTCTTCCTGCTATCAGGCAGCTCTTACGCTAGGATTCGCCATGATGCCTTTAGCCTTGCGGATGATGAATGATGTGATTCCCATGAGTGTATGAGTTGTTGGATGTCGCCTTCGGTAGGGTCACGTGTTGCTGTTTAGGGCCTGTGTCCAGGGAATGTGTTTTTGAGTTCTGAAATCGAGTTTCGAGTTTCGAGGTTGAGCCAATAGGTTATGGTCCCCTTGAAAACTCGAAAACACAACCTCGAATCCCCCAAATCTTGGCAATCCCCCAACGACCTTGCCAAGATTCTGAAATCAAGTTTCGAGTTTCGAGGTTTGCAAAGAGCCCCACGCGCTCCTACAAAACCCACCTTTCAGCCGCCGGGCTCTCTGTCTCTCATTTCGATCTCTCCGACAACAACAACGAGGCAATCTCTCTTGTCCATCATAGACAATAGTACAATAGTAGCACAATGATTGATGTGATATAAGTAGGAGCTTCTCTAGAAAATAAGCAAGTATTATTAACCTGTCGCTGCCATGGAAGTAATGGTCACAACCACTGTCAATGGTCAAAAGCAAATAGTTCTCATCTCTCCATAGATGACATGGTTACGGAACAAAGAACAAAGCCCGCATCCTGCTCCATGGACGGGCTCTACAAATATTCTACCTTCTCCCGTTATGCAATGTGATATTAGGAATTAGGAGTACTCAAGCGACATTTGTTTGTCGTCATTGTCAATTGCCGTTGTGCTCGTTCATGCGCCGGTAGGGGGGAAGCATGGGAGTGCACGAGTATTGAAAAATAAAACTCGAAACTCGAAACTCGAAAATACAGTTTTTTTACCTGGACACGTACATCCAGATCGTTGTTTCAAGGTAGGGACAGAGCCCCACCTCAAAACTCGAAACTCGATTTCAGACCTCGAAAACACATTCCCTGGACACAGGGCCTTAGTGCGGTTGTGGTTGTGGTTTGTGTGTCGCGAGTCCAGACCATGCGAACACAAAGCCGGCGTGCGCTATTTTTGTCGGCACCATGGTAATGCAAATTGGCAGGGAGCGGACTGGTTTTGGCGCACCCCATCGGCATCCATTGGCTGTTCCCGCGTGCCAACACGTGTACTCCTTCTTGTTTTCCGTTGGCGGTAGCACCAGCCGGGTCATCCTCCCTCGAAAATGCCAATGTCCTTTATCCACTTTTTTCAAAGCTCCACCATCCTCCTCTTCTGCTTTTGCTACACATTTTCCTATTTTGTGACACGTCCCCATGTCCCCATCTTTTGCTCGTCATCTTTCCCACCACTGTGCACTCGTTAAGTATTCATGGCCATTGAATGCAAGACGAGGTTAAATCCACAATCAGAAATAGAATTCCTACAAACAATTCGCACGTTGCCCTCTCTCGTTTGGTGTGACCTCGTGTGCCAAACAAAAATTTGACGACCGATCCGCATCCCCATTGGCCAAGAACTACAGGCAGCACCATTTTGTAGCGTTTTGTGGCCGCTCTCCCATGGAATCATCATGAAATCACCACTAGCTGTCGTTTCCAGAACTGGTGGTGGAGAACGAGACCGTAGGCAGGCGGACACGTCTATTGAAATGGTGGCCAGCAGCGATGGTTTGACGCTGGCACGAATCCATACGCTCTCATTGGCCGATGACGACGATGAGGCGTCGTCTTCCTCTCAATCGGACCACGAGCCACATGCAACAACGCACAACTCCCTCATGATGGACAGCAAGTCCTCTCGAACTGTCAAGCAGGAAAAAGAACCAAGAAAATCAACTGGACCAGGGGTCGATGATGAGGGGAACGAAGATTTGATTAGTCAAATCTGGAGCAATCCAAACAGGCTGGCGTTTGTGAAATCCTCCCATCACGTGTCCAATCGACAAAAAGAAAACAACAACAACAATCTGTCCAACATTCAAGATGACACGACGGGTCTCTGCTTTGAAGGACCATCTTGCGAAAGCACGGCAGCGCTCACCACAACGGCTGTGGATCCAACCCTCCTGTCTCTTGCATCGCTTGGTTATGCCACCTGTTCCTCCTTGGACCCCTGGACGGAATGGGCATCGTCCACGTTGCATGACAAGGACGACGGCGGTCATGGGGGTGGCCGTCGTCGTGGGGGAGACGGTCGTTCCAGTCGAAGATCACGTCGTCGTTCCCGGCATGCTGCGACAGAGGATGAACCAGTTGGACACGAGGAGTCGGCCTTGGTGGCACCTCCAGCCATTTCCACCTCTTTTTCCCATGACATGGCCGGACGGTCCCTCCTCATTCCGCTGGCCACAACGACAGCCGTCACGGCTGCGGCTGCTTCCACCTCGGGGGGATGGATGGCACCCATGGATGAAATGAGTGAAATCACCAATGAATTTGACCGGAAATCCGTCCACAGCAGTAGTCGACAACAACGGTTTCTTCCTCAATACATTCATGTTCCCAGCAACAACAACAACAACAAGGCTGAGGAACCTCTGCAAGGTCCATCATCCTCATCCCACTATGCGATTCCATCGTCGTCGACCCTGTCGTCCAACAACAACCACAACAAGGTACCTACACTTCCTCACGATCATTCGTCCCTTTCCTCCTCCAAACCACTGTCGGAAAAAAGTCGTCGGTTCCCTCAACGCTCACCACGAGTGCTGTGGCATCCCGTGGTGGTCGATGGGAGTACCACCCAACAAGACGAGGAAAATAAGCGTTTTCCATTCTAAACGTACCAAACGGGGAAAGCGCACAATGAAAAAACGACTGGCTGTCTACTCTTGTTCTTTTTTTTTGGTTGAGGAGGTTGCCATGACCTCCTCCCCTTTTGCATCGTTTGGCTTTTTACTTCTACCTAGATAGATTCATCATCCTATGTATTAGACATTTCATTTTGACTTGTGTGAATCGTCTTCTGGAGTCTGTCCCAATGAATGGAGAAACAACCATGTGTAACCCCCAATTGCCCTCCCCCAAGAATCATGTGGTCTCACATACAAAATCCAGATTTTCAAACTGACAACGGAACCTCTGCGGACACACCATACAAAACCTCCAACCATTACAAAATCCTACACATCTTGGTTGATGTACATGCACATGCACGGTTGAGTGGCCAACAATTCCGGAATCGACTCATGATTCAACGTGCTGATAACTGATAGCCTAAAGCTAGACTGAGAAACACCATAAACAGAACGAGTGGGCTACTAGAGGTAATATCTTTTAGCTAATGGAAGCTACTTGTACGCAAGAGAGACTTGAGCAATGAAGTCAGTATACACGTTGCCGATTGCCGATACCCTTCCTCTACCTAGTTTGACACACGTTTTGTTCTCATGCGAAGAAAGGTGCACTGAAGCTGGAACTGAGGTTTTGTATTGGAATCAACACTTGGCCGGTCACCGCCACTCACATTCGGGGTACCACTAGGAAGAAAGGGAGCAAATGGCATTGTTTGTGGGACGGGATGAGTCGTCGATTTGGATGTCAAGCATGGAACAGGAGGAGATGCTAACAGGTGGTCATTGCTGTTTGGACTGGGTGCTGCATGGAAGAAGGATTCCGAGCTACTGGATGGTGACCCCATAGCGTATGAAGTCGGAGCAGGCACCGTAGAGTTGGGCGCGTGATGCCAGTAGCTTGACGGATGGGTGTAGTCATGACCATGCCATGAGTTTGGTGGGCCGTAGCAGTGGTAGTTGTAAGGTGCTCCTCCAGTGTGGTTGGGGGGCGGTTGTGGGTGGCCCGAGTAGAAGTGGCTGTATAAGGACGCTGCTGGGGCGGCCTCTGGCGGTGGAGGCACGGCATAGCCCGCAAGCCCATACGATAAATTCTCCGTTGTTTGTGGGACAAACGCAGCCACAAGGAACGGGTGCGCACCCATTGCAGAAGATAATGATGGGTGGCCATGATCAGTATCTTGCCGCAAGGACGAATCTCTCTTGTGGTCATCATTTTTGTTCAAGCATGGAGATGATTCTCTTTGTTCATGATCGCCTTCACAGCTACCATGAAACTTCTTGCTTGCAACTGCATTGTTATGTCTAGTTTGGAGAGTGACATGATCAGTTGAGCTGGATCTTGCATCTTCTTTGGAATGAACTAAGCGTTTTGAAGCCGAGGAGTCCTGTTCCGAGCCCCCCTTGAACTTGCGATTGCGTTCCCTCTTGAAACGAGAACCTCCCCGTCGTTTGAATCGACGCTTGTGCTCTTGTTTTTGCTTCTTCCACAGGGATATTTCTTCTCGGTACCTTAGCTGATCACTTTTTGCCTGGCGATCGTAATTTGCTCGGTCACTTTCATTGATCGTTTTCCACTGCTCGCCGATCAGCTTGCCAATTTGAGAAAAGGTTAGTTTCCCGTGAATGTCTTTTCTCACAAGCTCACGGCGCTTCCACTTGAAGAAGATATTGTAAGCGGAAACTGGACGTTTGGGCTTTCGCAGCTTTGTGGTTATGGTATTATCCTCTTTATCATTCTCAGATTCTTTGTTTGCATCTGAACTCCTGCGTGAAGCATGGGTTCGCTTTTCCGGAACAGTGGGCTTGGAACGTAATCCGCACAAAGATTCTCCCTCGTTCCCTTCATTCGTGCATGTTATCACCGAAACATGTTCACCGTCGTTCCCCCCGAGATGATTATCATCGTTGTGGAGTCTTGTATTGCTGGAAAAGGTAGGAGCATGTTTTTTCTCCATAGAATCAACAACTTGAAGGTCAAGTACATCTTCTTCTTCATCCTGTTCATAGAAAAACGAGATGGACGAGAAATCATCGCCAACTGGTGTGTACATGGACCCATTGTCCTCCCCAAACGGAGAGCTTTGATCGACTTCATTTGCGACGGCCTCGTCAAGATTCTCAAAAATATTCGTGCATGTTATCACCGTAACATGTTCACCGTCGTTCCCCCCGAGATGATTATCATCGTTGTGGAGTCTTGTATTGCTGGAAAAGGTAGGAGCATGTTTTTTCTCCATAGAATCAACAACTTGAAGGTCAAGTACATCTTCTTCTTCATCCTGTTCATAGAAAAACGAGATGGACGAGAAATCATCGCCAACTGGTGTGTACATGGACCCATTGTCCTCCCCAAACGGAGAGCTTTGATCGACTTCATTTGCGACGGCCTCGTCAAGATTCTCAAAAATATTCGTGCATGTTATCACCGTAACATGTTCACCGTCGTTCCCCCCGAGATGATTATCATCGTTGTGGAGTCTTGTATTGCTGGAAAAGGTAGGAGCATGTTTTTTCTCCATAGAATCAACAACTTGAAGGTCAAGTACATCTTCTTCTTCATCCTGTTCATAGAAAAACGAGATGGACGAGAAATCATCGCCAACTGGTGTGTACATGGACCCATTGTCCTCCCCAAACGGAGAGCTTTGATCGACTTCATTTGCGACGGCCTCGTCAAGATTCTCAAAAATATTCGTGCATGTTATCACCGTAACATGTTCACCGTCGTTCCCCCCGAGATGATTATCATCGTTGTGGAGATTTGTATTGCTGGAAAAGGTAGGAGCATGTTTCTTCTCCATAGAATCAACAACTTGAAGGTCAAGTACATCTTCTTCTTCATCCTGTTCATAGAAAAACGAGATGGACGAGAAATCATCGCCAACTGGTGTGTACATGGACCCATTGTCCTCCCCAAACGGAGAGCTTTGATCGACTTCATTTGCGACGGCCTCGTCAAGATTCTCAAAAATCATGCTTGCTATTGTTGTGAGCAATCCACAACGAGACCAAAATGGTCTGCAGCCGTCACAAAGACTGCGAGTACTGGTGCATAGTGGGCGAAGATTTCTTTTTCGAGTTGTATGTTCGCAAATATTGATGAGCTGTTGCCAGTTGCCAGTTGAGAGTTGAGCTTTCTAAAGGAAACTGTGGAACTCGGAACACCACACCAAGCAATGTTCTTGGTAGAAGCCAGCACAATGCCAAAACTGGCGCTCCACGGTTGACTAGGAACTGGATGCTGAGTTTGCATGATTAGCGTTTGCCCCTCTACTCTTCCTTCTTGACCCATTTGTTGAAGCGACTTCACGGTTGACTAGAAACTGGATGTAAGGTTTGCATGATTCTTCTTGACCCATTTGTTGAAGCGACTTCACGGTTGACTAGAAACTGGATGTAAGGTTTGCATGATTAGCGTTTGCCCCTCTACTCTTCCTTCTTGACCCATTTTTTGTTGAAGCGACTTCACGGTTGACTAGAAACTGGATGCTAGGTTTGCATGATTAGCGTTTGCCCCTCTACTCTTCCTTCTTGACCCATTTGTTGCGTAAAGTAATTATCGTGGTCAGTGGTATGGAATGACGGGGAGTCTTAAGATGTACCAGTAACCAGTATCCAGTACAGTGAAGAACTGTATTATGATGTACTTGTAGTAGATCCAGAGAACCTCGAAGCTAGTGTTGAGGGCACGGTCCTGGAAGAGGGGTCACGGGTCATGGGTCACGCTGAGTTAAGGGGTCACAAAAAATGACCCCCGGCATGCCCCGGCATGCCCCTACGTAACCATTACGGCACCTCATGCAACATCAACACGTAAAGGACTTAGTAATTCAGGACATCATCTAAAATGAACTCCTCTTCTTCTTCATTGGGACCAATAGTAGCTGTAGCCTGTGCACTACTGGGGTTTCCCTTGATCCAGCAACCTCTCTATCCATTATCTCCTTCAAGACTGACAAGTCGAACATTTGGCGAACGAATGACTGGGTATTACCTGTTATTGGAGGAGGTGGTGGTGGTCCCTCGACTTGTGTTCTAGGTAGACTTGATTCTCATTCAAGAGAGTTTCCAGGATCATCACTGTCATGTTCTGTTACTGTCTGTATGTCAAACTCGACCTCAAAATCAACATCATCAACAGGTGTGGTCGCTTAACAGTCGCGCTAAGTCGTGCGGCATGCCCTGACTATATTTTGCGATGAGGGGCACAGGGTCACGGGTCATGGGGGCATGCACCTTTTGGGCATGCCCCGTGCCGAATGCCCTCAACACTACTCGAAGCAAGTATACGTGGAAACGGTAATGAAAGGGAAAAGCAGGATGTACACTGTGACATAGAGTAGTACAGAAGATCTTATATTGGTTATATTCGTGAGTCCTCTTGTAGAGATGCTCGATTATGGCCCTTTCCTCCTCCTCATATTGGGAACATGCCCTTTCTCACTTTTTCGATTTTGCAGGTGTTGACTGTTGACTGGTTATGGGGAAGCAATGATAATTATAGATCCAACTTTGTCACTGGTTGCTTCATTTTGTCTCGAATGGATTCTCGTTGGGTGGACCAGAAGGAGCAACATCCAAATGAGTGAGTTCTGCAAGTTGTTTTTCACGCGTGTCGTCACCCAAAAACAAACGGACGACCTAGTCACATCCACATGTGCTGTCGTCCTGTTTGTTTCCTGCTTGTGTACGGTCATGTGTCCACAGCTTGTCATCCCTCGAGAAATATGCCTGGCTTGTCCTTCAGCCTCTGCTGTGGTCGTTATGAATTCACCATTCTCTCTCTCGTCCTTGGCGCTCGATCCGCAGAGCATCACGCTCTGCTCATGTTTCGGGACCACCTACCTTCTGCCATGATGCGGTAGGAATTCCCTTCCCTCAAATCCTTGAAAGGAGCCGTTTTGGTAATCTATGTAGGCCACGCCGTGGTTTCATTCCTCCTCTTCATCCCACAATTTCAGCAACAAGTCCTACGGATCTAGGTAGTACAAACTGAGTACATACTCGAGTGTCGTCACTGTATGGACTATATTCGCTAGTCGCGGGTCGTTCATCCACAAACAAAGCTCACACCACACGGATGCATCTTCGTGCGTTTGTTGCTTCTTCAAGACCCCCCATAGCGTATGAAGTCGGAGCAGGCACCGTAGAGTTGGGCGCGTGATGCCAGTAGCTTGACGGATGGGTGTAGTCATGACCATGCCATGAGTTTGGTGGGCCGTAGCAGTGGTAGTTGTAAGGTGCTCCTCCAGTGTGGTTGGGGGGCGGTTGTGGGTGGCCCGAGTAGAAGTGGCTGTATGAGGACGCTGCTGGGGCGGCCTCTGGCGGTGGAGGCACGGCATAGCCCGCAAGCCCATACGATAAATTCTCCGTTGTTTGTGGGACAAACGCAGCCACAAGGAACGGGTGCGCACCCATTGCAGAAGATAATGATGGGTGGCCATGATCAGTATCTTGCCGCAAGGACGAATCTCTCTTGTGGTCATCATTTTTGTTCAAGCATGGAGATGATTCTCTTTGTTCATGATCGCCTTCACAGCTACCATGAAACTTCTTGCTTGCAACTGCATTGTTATGTCTAGTTTGGAGAGTGACATGATCAGTTGAGCTGGATCTTGCATCTTCTTTGGAATGAACTAAGCGTTTTGAAGCCGAGGAGTCCTGTTCCGAGCCCCCCTTGAACTTGCGATTGCGTTCCCTCTTGAAACGAGAACCTCCCCGTCGTTTGAATCGACGCTTGTGCTCTTATTTTTGCTTCTTCCATAGGGATATTTCTTCTCGGTACCTTAGCTGATCACTTTTTGCCTGGCGATCGTAATTTGCTCGGTCACTTTCATTGATCGTTTTCCACTGCTCGCCGATCAGCTTGCCAATTTGAGAAAAGGTTAGTTTCCCGTGAATGTCTTTTCTCACAAGCTCACGGCGCTTCCACTTGAAGAAGATATTGTAAGCGGAAACTGGACGTTTGGGCTTTCGCAGCTTTGTGGTTATGGTATTATCCTCTTTATCATTCTCAGATTCTTTGTTTGCATCTGAACTCCTGCGTGAAGCATGGGTTCGCTTTTCCGGAACAGTGGGCTTGGAACGTAATCCGCACAAAGATTCTCCCTCGTTCCCTTCATTCGTGCATGTTATCACCGAAACATGTTCACCGTCGTTCCCCCCGAGATGATTATCATCGTTGTGGAGTCTTGTATTGCTGGAAAAGGTAGGAGCATGTTTTTTCTCCATAGAATCAACAACTTGAAGGTCAAGTACATCTTCTTCTTCATCCTGTTCATAGAAAAACGAGATGGACGAGAAATCATCGCCAACTGGTGTGTACATGGACCCATTGTCCTCCCCAAACGGAGAGCTTTGATCGACTTCATTTGCGACGGCCTCGTCAAGATTCTCAAAAATATTCGTGCATGTTATCACCGTAACATGTTCACCGTCGTTCCCCCCGAGATGATTATCATCGTTGTGGAGTCTTGTATTGCTGGAAAAGGTAGGAGCATGTTTCTTCTCCATAGAATCAACAACTTGAAGGTCAAGTACATCTTCTTCTTCATCCTGTTCATAGAAAAACGAGATGGACGAGAAATCATCGCCAACTGGTGTGTACATGGACCCATTGTCCTCCCCAAACGGAGAGCTTTGATCGACTTCATTTGCGACGGCCTCGTCAAGATTCTCAAAAATCATGCTTGCTATTGTTGTGAGCAATCCACAACGAGACCAAAATGGTCTGCAGCCGTCACAAAGACTGCGAGTACTGGTGCATAGTGGGCGAAGATTTCTTTTTCGAGTTGTATGTTCGCAAATATTGATGAGCTGTTGCCAGTTGCCAGTTGAGAGTTGAGCTTTCTAAAGGAAACTGTGGAACTCGGAACACCACACCCGATGCGAACAATTAGAACCAAAGTGTCGACTGTCGAAAGATTCAATTGTGTGATCGAAAAAAAGAAAAAAAAGGGGGCTCAAGAGTTTGTGAAGAAAGATTTACTGGACCGACCGTGGGCACGTGGCCTATTCTTGAGGAAACTTCAGAAGAGCACGAAGAGAAGATCCTACAAGCTGAGTTCAGACAGAATGTTCCTGACGTAGCGCTCCAGTAGGAAATCTACGTAATCCGCGCGAGCCATCCCCTTAATATAGCCCTTCTATTTATGCCTCTACCGTTCTACCAAAAATTGACCATGGTGAACGGTCCTTTTGACCGATCTCTTGCCAAATAGGAGACGGCTCCATGATCCCATGCTCTGAACCTCTTCTCCATTCATGGGTTGAGCATGGAGAACGATGTCGGCGCTGCATTCGTTTTGTAGGTGTCGTTTTATCTAGTTGAAGGTGGTCGCCGCGCGATTTACTACGGCGACTCACGGCAAAACTTGGTGCAACCAATGCACCTCTATTGTAGAATCGAATGATAAGGGCTGGGTAAGCCGATCCATGTTCGGCTAAGTAGGCTCAGTACATTAATCTACGTAGAGTACATAAAATCAGATAGTACACGTCACGCCGGAAATGGTCGGAATTTCAAAAAAATGCAAAAACGCTCGACAATGATGGCGAGATCCGGTGACGCCGTATGCATTCACCCATGCATCGCATAAACATCCAACCACCGTAAGTCCTTTGCCTTTACCTTTGAAATGGTTGTCTGAAATTACAGAAGATTTGCCAAGTTGGCTGAAAAGGTACGCTCATTTTTCTGCAGTGATGAAATCGAACGACCGCCCTAACTCATTCATTTTTCAAGGGTGCCTGAATCAAAGTGAAAGCAAGGTTGCTCTAGTAGTAAAGATTCTTATTGTAAAAGTGATTCAGGCAGGCTCAATTGTTCAGGAAGTTATTGCCATGGGGGTGATGCCTTCCACCATTGTCGAGCGATGGCTTCCAATTTGCATTGTTTCTCGTGGCAGCAAGTTTTCAATTTGAGACCATCCGCCCCACTTGTTACACTCATGAAAATAGTACTACGTAGATTAATGTACTGAGCCTACTTAGCCGAACATGGATCGGCTTACCCAGCCCTTAGAAGATAGAACAAAGACTATGAACACTTGTAGCGTTGTTCACGTCAAAAATTGATATTCTTCTCGTTAGATATATGGAACTTAGACTAGAAGTTGCGTCGTTCACAACAAAGATTGATGTTCTTTTCTTTGTTGTGACTCACACAGCCGTACCTGAACGCAATGTATTGTACGGTAAACGTAACACAACTATAGAATTAGATCGTATTCATAGAGAATGAAGATCCTACTCAAATGATAATCATAAAACGCTGCTACATTGTTCACTATCTAGGCTTGTTGATGATTAAAGAAGAGATTTTGAAGCGGGTGCTTGAGCATCATCGCACCAAGCGAAATGTTGAAGCGATCCATATCCTTGCTGCCCATGTAGATTGTAACGACCTGGGGTTCCATGCAGGCTTTAGGGTTGATGGAGCAGCGTGTGTAGAGGCGGATGCGTCCCATGGGAGGTCCGTTCTTGCTCGTCTTTCCAGAGACCTGGTCCAGGTGCGACAGAGCAATGAACCCAACTGGAACAACCAACGCTGGTTCCTCATGCTCGCTTGTTGCATCCCGGTCAAAGACTGCAATCCGTAGGTAGTCGGTCGCAAGCTCCCGCTGCACAAGCAGATGGCCACGGTCGACGATGTTGTGGCCAGTGTCCTTGTTTCTCGACATGGGCCCGATGAGCGCGCAAACATCGCTGGCATAAAAGCACGACTTGAACGGGAGACCAGCACCACCCTCACGGCCATCCTCTTCGTTGAACTCGAACTTCGTCCTCATGTTGGTCATCTTGCTTCTTCTTCCTTGCCTCTTCCTGTCGTCTCTGTTTGATTGTTCCATTGCACGGCGGGTCAATCGGAAGTTGCTTCATGCTGCAAGTTGATTTTGTGGCGCGCGCCGATATTGTTCACGAATGAGCGCGGGGGGATTCCCTAGATGACACAAGAACGGAGAGCGGGCAACAATCAAACATACAAACACAACAATCAAACGAACGAATCCCTATTGTGTTCTCACTTTCCAACGATGCGCCAGACGCGTAGTGCTACCAAACGAGCTGAGTCTGCGAAGAAGGAGCAGGAGGACTCCGCCGCAGCTCCCTCCACAACCGCATTTCCCTCCGACAAGGGAAACAAGGGAAACAAGGCAAACAAGAAAATGAAGACAAAGACGGCCGTGGACAACAAAACGTCGAAGAAGAAGAAGACGACGACGACGAAGTCTCCCGCTTCGACAAAGAAGCATGTGACCTTCAACCTTGAGGGTCCTTCGTCGTGGCACAAGCGCGCAAAACAGTGGCAACTCACCATTGGGGATGAAGATGGTATCCCAGTGTTCTTCGTCAGCAACAAGGACGTCAAATGCGCTAACCTGTCGGATATCGCGGCAGAGCTCCTTGCGATCGAGGCTGTCGGCAAAGAAGGTAAGTTTGATTGTTCATTGTTGGTTTTGAGTCTCCCTTTCTCACGACGCGCCCTCTGCTGCCACAGACACCAAACCCAACAGCAAGCCCGACAACAAGCCCGACAGCAAGCCCGAGAAGGAGATCAAGAAGGAGGACGACGTCAAGAACAAGACTCCAGAGTCTTATGTGACCCTGAAGAAAGTAACTTCTTCCCCGAAGGTGGCGTCTCGAGCTTTCGCACTGACCCCCTCCCAGAAGCATGCTTTCCAGCGTCGGATTGCTGAGGAACAGGTGAAGGAAAGTGGAGCGACAGACCCTCGCCAGACTTTGAATGAGTCGCTGGCATTGGGAGAAAACATCCCGTCGTCTCCTCCTTTGTTCTTTAGCAATCCTTCCCGTGCATACCGGACATCCATTGATTCGTATGCCGATGATGGATTTCTCGAGACCCAAGAAGACTTCATCGGTACGCAGCAAAACGGGCTTTTTGGTCCCGATTACTTGGATCATGAGGACGAGGCGTACTAGATATCTACTGATGGACGTTTTAGGTATCCTTAATCACTAAATATGAATCGATTTGTCATCATGGTACTTGTAGTGCTTCTACAGTCGTTCTTGTTGTGATTATCATTATTGTCGTCGTCCAAGTCCTCGTCATTGTCGTGGCTATCATTGTCGTCGTTGTATTGTAGTCGTCCTTGTTGTAGCTATCATCGCTCATCCCGTTTGTCCTCTTCATCATCGTTATGGTCGTGATTGTCATGGTCATCATCATCGTCATCGTCGTCATCCAGCTTCCCAGTGTCGGTAGTTGGGTCCCGGTTTGCGGGCGCGTCTCGTATGGATGTACGAGGGAGTTCGTGATTGGTCCCAGACGAGCTATGATTCTTATCTCATATTTTGCGTTTTCGACACTTCATGGAAACAAACACGACAATGTACTAAAGTATAATATGAAGGAATAAACTAATAAATCTTAATGTCATACTGCAACTCAACGTACCATGGTATTCTTTTTCAACAATAACACACTTTCACCACGAGGAAAGATCTAAGTTTGATCGGCTTCTTTGCTCGCGATCTTCTTACCAGGTTTATAATTCGCGGCCACAAGCACCTTACGAGGATTGTCACTTAGGACGCAAACACGCTTGTCCCCGACCCAAAGCTTAACCCCAACGAGCCCACTTCGGCGAACACCAGGGATGTCTTTGTCATGGAAGTAGTAGTCGGAAAGCCTGCTTTCTCCAGAAGGAAGGTTGTAGGTGTTCTTTGGCATGGGATCGTGAACGGTCCCATCTTTTCCTTGGTACACGTAGAAATGTGCACGTGGATTCCCCATCTCCCCAGTCTTAAAGCCACCAGCATGGACAGTATCTCCTCGAACGAGGAGAAACGTGCCATATGGGATATGTACCACTTTACCCAGCTCGTTCATATAATCCTTGTGCTTCTCACCGCGGAAACTCCACAATTCAACGGACATACCCTCCTCCGCCTGGGGCATGAAAACAATAAAAGGCATGCGTTCCCGGAGTGGCAGATCTGCATTCGCTCTCCGAGTCTTTTTGATTGGTTGCTTCCCGGAGGGCGTTTTGGGACCTTCGGACATGTTCCCTGTTACGCTCTGGAACAAGAAGTCGATGTGAGGTTCTTGAACTTTTGCCTCTGTGGTCTTCATGAACGAAAGGTGAATGTTGATTTGGTCCGCAAATGAATCATCTTTTGCGTAGTTCATCCCATAGAGAGCTGAGGCAAGCAGCTGCTTGAAATTGGCCGTGACCTTTGCAGCATGTTCGGGGTTAACGTGGCCGAAGTACCGAATGTTGGACACCATTCCCTCATGTTCCATCATTGCCATCAACAAATTTGGTGTGTAGTCTTGAACAGATTTGAAAAATTTGCCCTTTCCTTTCTGGTCCAAGCCTGTGCTGTACCACGCATTCTCCAACATTTCGAGGAGATCTGGCGGAGTTGTCAAAAAATATCCTCGATACATTTTGTTTTCAATATCGTACAGCCATTTGAAATACTTCGAGCGCAATTCTCTATGTAACAACTTCATTTTCTCGAAACGCTCATTCTCCTTCGCTTTCGCATCGATCGCTTCCATCTCCTCAAAAATACTATCCGTGTCATCTTCTGCCATTACCACTGGTACGAACATTCCAGTACTAGGGCTGGGATTGGCTTGAGTGGCGGGTTGAGCTTGTGCTGCAGGTAGGACGGGACTGCTGGGAAGGAGCACGGGTTGAGCTTGTGCTGCAGGTGGGATGGGATTGCTCGGAAGGAGGTGGGGTGAGCCTTCGACCGGCTGGGTCGTGCGTTGTTGTTGCTGCTGATGATGGAGCGATGAAGGTAGAGTCCCCCCGTAACCTCCATAGTTGGGTTGATTGTAGGACGGAGGATGTCCATGGTACTGCGGCGGAGGATGACTCGTCGGAGGATGAGGATAATGCGGCGGAGGATAAGGATAATGCGGCGGAGGATGATGATTGTACTGCGGCGGAGGGTAATTGTACTGCGGCGGAGGATAATTGTACTGCGGCGGAGGATGGTGATAATATTGCGGAGGATAATGCGGCGGCAGCTGAGGGGGCGAATTGTAGTGCTCAGAAACGTATTGCGGAGGAGGCGGAGAAGGAGGACGAGCAACAGTAGCAACTGGACGGAAAACAGTAGAAGGAGAAGTTAAGACAGGCTTCTTTGTTTTTTTCCCGTCGTCTTCATTTTCATCACTGGGTCGACCGCGTTTCTTTCCCTCGTCTTCGTCGTCGTCACCTTTCGTCGACGGTCGGATAACCTGTTCGGAGGACGTCGGCGATTCGTCCGAAAGGTTATAAAACAAAGACAGCTCGTCGCCCTTTTCGATCGGCTTGATTACCTTGACTAGAAGATTCGGCATGATTCTCACGTTGTAATGATCATCCGATTCATCCGGTGGATTGTCTGTACCGTACCGATGGTGTAGGTGGTCGTTGATTAAGTGCAGCCCCATGCCGAAGTGATCGTCGTTGTCTGCTTGAAGCCTTCGATTGTCACGTCCGAACTGAATCGCGTACTCGTTGGGTACAACTGTCCGAGACGTGACGTCGTTTCCCGTGTACGCACCAATCACTTCACCATCTTTGATTGTCCGAACTGCAAAAACGCCAAACCCGGCGCCTGGGAGTTTTGACTCCTTCACCTCAAACAGAAGCACTTTTCCAAGGTAGATCTTGACTACCGGATTGTTCGCAAATGTGTAACCGACATGCTTGCCGATCGGGAAGGTATGTTTTCTGTTCTTCTTGACAGGGAGACCCATTCCACTCGAAAGTGGCACAATCTTCCCCTTTGACAAGCCAGAACCGGGCTTCCGAATTGGAGCTTCTTGGACCGAAAAAGTGGCCGAAATCTTCCGTGAGACATACTCTCCCATAGCACAGGCAAGTACAGCACTGTCTTTGATCTTGGAGAGCGTCTTGAGGCCTTCGGAGAAAGTCCTGATTGGATCCCGTCCAGAACGAGAAGGGAGTTTCTCCACTTCCTCGATGCCTTTCTTGTAGTCCTCTGTGCGCGTATCGATGAGGAGCTGCCGCATTTGAGTTTCCGAATACTGTTTGCTGTGGTCCTTCTCTGGATGGCCACGCCGAACATCTGCAAGCTTTTTATCCTTCACTTCGGCAAAGTCTTGATCCGAAAGAAACCGATGGTGCTTTGTTGTTGTCGCTTCGTCTGTTGCTGCTGCTTCGGGTGCTGCGGCTGCTGCTGCTTCGGGCGCCGCTGCTGCTTTGGCTGACTGCTCTTCCGCTGCATCTATTGCAAGTATAAGAGCGTCAAGATTTCCTTTGTCACTCATGCTGTCTCGTTTTTGAGCGCCTGCTTTTGAATACTGTTTCTTAGAGCTTGTTTTCCCCATGGTCGAAACGCAAAAACTCGAAACACGAAACACAAGAAACACGAAACGCAGCATTCTCCTCAGCCCTCAGCTCACATTCCAAAAAAAAAATCTTGAGCTCACATACTAAAAAACGGTGAAGTTTTGGTATGTGGGCTGAGTTACTTAAGGATTTGCGTGCCAGTTTTGCGATGCGTGCGCGTTTTCGGAGAGGGAGGCGTGTTTCGCGCGAGGTCTGCTCCGAAAATCGTCCATTTTCTCGCTCTCTCACATTTTCGAGGTACTTACAAACTGATAATCCAACACGCAACACGAGCACGCAACACGGAAGTGATCATTGATACCAATAACTGACAAGAAATACATTCAATAAAATGGATTGCTGTTATAAATAGTTAAGTTACATGCATTTTGATGATAAATGGAGATTAGATCAGGTTTCTACTGCACCAGATCCTTGCGTTTCTCTCCAGAGACGTGAGATGAAGCCATGATCTTGGTCGAAGGCGGATCGGTGACACTTGATTGCTTTTGACATCTTTTCAATTTCGGCATACGAGAGGCCCGCAGCTGCATAGTCTCTGTTGTTGGAATTTTGATCGTATAACAAGTACGCGAGCATATAGCGACGTGCCTTTGCTGACATTTTCCGCATGATTTCGGGTGTTGTTTTCTTCAGGCTCGCTGTCAAACATCGTAAAAAGGCAGCTTTGTCTTTCTTCTCATTCAGTGAGAAAGCACAAAAGACTTTTTTTGAGTAACCCCAGCCATACTCGATCCCCTCACCGGCCATTTCACAGTGATACTTGGTCGATACGAGAATCTCGATCCTGCAACGATGTCGTTCAGACAAGTCTTCCGCCAGCTTCTCCATTGCAGATTTTTCGTTCTTGAAATCGGAGCATTCGCTCATCAGATGAACCATAGAGTACTTTTTGTAGTCCGCCTGATAGGCTTCTTTCACAGTCTTCTTATCCGCTTCCAACCATGCATCTCTGGTTGTCTTGACGTACTTGATCATGTTGTTAGGGTCTATCCACCCCCGCTCCCATAACACTTGAAAGAGCCCTTTTGCAGCATTCATCCAGCCTTCCTCGATCACATCATCTTCAATCACCGTTGCAATGTTGGAGCGTTTACAAAGGTCCTGTAGTTCACCAGCATTTTTCGATTGAAATGAACGTTGCATTCCAGGTCCCATGACCCGGACAAGTTTTGCCATGAGCTCCTTCTTTGTGAGGTTGCGCTTTTTCTTTCTACCAGTTCGGTGTGTATTCTTCGATGCGACACGCTGCGCGTCATTGAGACGATGGCCTTTTTTAGCAACTGGACCACGATCGTTCTCCTGATAGACGAGGTGTTGTACGTCACCAACTCGTAGTTTGTCGTCATGGTTGTACGGGCCAAGGCTGATAAACTTCTCTCGATTCAACAGGGGTTAGACAGATAGTTAGGATAGGTAAAAGGCTCGCTGAGCCGACAATCGAATCACCAACCGATACAACAATCCTCCACGGGTCAGAGAAGAGTTGCAAGTCGAAGTCCGCCGTGGGTGGGGGCAGTCGGTCCACTGATAAGAGGTTAGTCTTAAGATGAGTGTTAAAATGGTGATATTAATGATTGTGAGACGATTACTAACTAAGGTGGTTGACGGTGCCGAAGTCCTGGCTCTTGCATACGGCCATGGATCTGGTGTGATAGGTCCTCACTGGTTGGAGTAGACCGGCATTGGTGTATATTGGATGTATAGGGTGATGGATAACATGTATGGGATGCAACAGCTCTTGCTTTGTCGTGGTATAAGTCTTGTCCTGGGCGCGTTGCTGTTTGCATTCTTGGATTTGTGGGAACAGAGATATGGTCTCGCGTGATCGTGATTCGTGCTTTGATTACATAGACCGTTAGGTCGAATCGTGGATGCGCGTACTCGGATAGTAGAGGCGCGCACTTGATAGTTTTGGGCGCGCACGTGTTGGGCCATAGTTAATATCCGAGCGGTCGCCGATAACGCGTGCACTGCGAGCATGCCGTGGCCAAATTTATAGTTTCGCGAGCATGCCGACATTCTTTTCTCACTTTTAGGAAAGTGTCATCGGATGCCATAAAATACTAGCATCATTCGATGAGTTGTAGGTTTCGCCACCTAGTTTTCGGTGAGAATCCTAACACTCCCCACAATTCGTCGAATGAGGATTGTCAATTCCCTCATCACTTTCCTGGATTTTTCCTCTCCAGAATAACAAAGATCTGAGCATGGGCCAAACTGCGGCGAATTCCCAATGTTTACTGAGGATATCAGCTGGGTTTGTCTTTCCATCTTTCCAGTAGAATGCGACGTACTTTGCAGCGATAGCTTCACGGACTCGGTGATAGGATAGGAGATGGTGCCTCTTGGAGATGATTGAGTGTGGTGTGGTGCTATTGATAACGACAGAGCGGTTATCTCCAAACATGTAACTCTTCTCTCGCAGAGGGACTCCCAAGTATCGGAGTGTAAGGCGTAGCTCCGTGATCTGATCAACTGCAGTCCTTGCGGCAACAAATTCAGATCCATACGTGGCTGTTTCCACTGTGGCTTGTCGCTTACTGTACCAGTCCACGGGTGTACCATTTACAAAATGCAGGATGGCTGTAACTGCTTTCCCAGTAACAATATCATGCATGAGATTTGCGTCGACATAATGTATAGTTGTCACAAAACGCCCAAGTGGGGTTGGACAGTCCTCAGGGATACGTTCCTTGGCGTCCATGTATACAGTACGACTCCAATCGTATTCTTGGGTAGGTAAAGCTGATAAATCTGGCTCCCCAGTGCGGAATCTGATAGACCCATCAGGAAATGACATGAGGTATCCATAGATGCGCTTAGCTCGCTTCAAATGACCAATCCTTGGAGCAGCTCTGAACCTTGATAGAGTCATGGTAGCAGGAAAGACATCAAAACGGCCAATGGTAATTAGCCATTGCAGTTGTCCAATAAGAGTCTGGAAATGCTGGGTCCCTTCTTCATCTAAGAGCTCAGAGTCATCGAGTTCAGGATGATCGTTAGCAATGACTGGCGGCTTTGCTTTCTTGGGTTTCTCATTGAACAATCGTTCATAGGTATCCATCATCTTCTCGATGTACCTTCGTGGGTCAGACACAAGTGTACCGTCTGGATCTTTGGTATAACGACACCCCAAATGATACTCGATAGGTCCGACTCCTTTGAGTTTGAAGTTGTATTTTTCTGTAAAGATCTTGCAGACAGCTTCAGGGTCCATGGCAACGATAGCTAAGTCATCAACATATACAGCGATATATTCATAACAGTCTTCTCCAGGAGCCTTCTTCATCCAAATATCAGGGTCAGCCTTGCTTGGAGAAAATCCCATATCAATGAGAACATCAAACAGTTTGTCATGCCAGCGAGCACCTGAGGATTTGAGACCATATAATGCCTTGTAGATGATCAAGATATGTCCTTCTAACTCCTTGAACTCTGGTCCTGCAATGATGAAAATCTTCTCTCCTGTCAATGCTTCTAGGTATGCGTTCCCAATATCTGCTCCCCATATTTCCATGTCGTTCATGGTTCCAAGAAATATGGCAATGCGAAGGTTGCGAATGGAGACAACCCCTGAATAGATGGTCTCAACGGGTTCCTTGGTGAGATGTCCATCTGCGACAAGTCGTGCCTTGTGCCTTCCGTCATGCTTGACATCAAAGACCAGATGTACTCTTATCTTATGATATCCTTCTGGTGCATTGGCCAATTTCCCATTAATGAACTTGGCTTTTCCATGGTTCTTGAAAGTGTTATACGATTGGATCTGTGAGAGTTCCAATTCTGTTGCGTCTTGCCATTTCGTGTTCCCAAACTGCTTGTCTAGTTCCACTGCTTCTTCATAGGTGCGAGGTACTTGGAAACCAAACTTGTACTTGATAGAGCGACGAACTTGTTTGATCCTGGATTGTTTAGCTGCTCGAATGAGTCTTTTGCTTGTCTTGACGTATCGCTTGAGATGTTTCCATCCAGGTAGATCCAGCAAACCATTTTTCTTGGCATAGATGGCGACTGTGATGGGGTCATCATTTGCAATAAGAGATAGAGGTTCGTATGTCGTCTCCCCAGTCTCCCAATCAACAAGGACATTATATTTACTCCCTTTATAGTCTGGGTCGCTTGAGTTCAAAGGTCCTTGGTGTGCAATAACGTCTCTGAATCGGAAGAGACTATCCCCTGTCGTTTGGGCTTGATTATCCCTTTCAATGTATTCCATGAGCTGGTTGTAGGAGATCATCTCATCAACATTGGAGTTAGACTTGCGAAAGATGTATTTGAGTCGATCTTCTTGTTTGGTTGCATCTTGTTCCAGGTCGACAACTCGTTTGATTACTCGTGCTCGGTGGCGCTCCCCATTCTCTTCAGTGTCACAAAGGAATGTGCGTCCAACTAAATCGTCATAGTCAATTGTTGGCATTGGTGTGGATGGGTCTTCACTTCTGCTGCGAATAAAGACAGTGTCACCTTGCTTGTCAGTGGGTTTATGCGGCGACTCCTCCCCTGAAGAGATATCCACACGAAGGTTGGGGGTAGTGGAGGCAACGCGACGGACAGCGGAACGGTAGATGATGACGTTGTCGGCAGTGAGGATCTTCCAAGTAAAGGCATCACCAACATTGTGGGCAAAACCAACCCAGTGGCCAAGCTTCTCGTCGGGAGACGAAGGGTAAGAACCGGAGGTAGGTTCAGAAGGGTCGACACGATAGTAGACCTCATCCCAGAAAGGAAAGAAAAGGAGATGGGTAATGTCGGGTGGGGTACCGGTAAGAGCCTCAAGAGGGGTGCGGCCAGAGTGGGTGGGAGAGGAAGTGTGATTGAGGAGGTCACACACATATTCTAAACAAAGTAACCATGCAGAAGCAGGGCAACCAGAGGCATTCATGATAGCGTTGGTCATACGCTTAACGGTCTGGTAGCGGTTCTCAGCTTTGTTCTGGTGTTGATGATAGGGCTCGGAACGGTATTCACCAATCAGAAGGGTGCGAAGAATATCCTTGACCTTGTGGGAAATAAGTGACGAACCACCATCACTGATCAAAGTCTCCATGACACCACGTGTACGAATGTTATCCTGGAGGGTATTGACGAATTGCTTGGTAGATTTGATACCATAAATGTCAGTAACCAAAGTATCACGACCAACAAAAATCTGAGCAATCTTGCCACCATGGTTAACAGCCGGGGTGTCGGAGAAGATGGAGTCAGTGGCAACGGGTTCATGCCGTCGTGGTAGGTTAAGGATAGGATTCCGGGCCTTAAAATGTTTCTTCAAGGTATCCTGGTCAAAGGAAATGTGTCCATGACGAGTTGTATGCTTGAACGTATCTGCGATTACATCTTCCGATTGCCACCCAAAGAAAGGGCGAAATTTCTTCCAGTCGTATTGTTCCTTGTAGAGCTTGTGGACAGACGCATGAAGTGTGGGGTCGTTGCCATCTTGATCAGCATAGATGGAAAAGAAGGAAGGTGTATCGGGGCCATGATCATATGGGAGATCAAGGAGGAGATTCAAAGTGCATACAACGCGATCGGTATACTCCCCATATTGGTCATAGGGGTACGTTTCCATACTACCATCAGTCTCCACAGATGTCCAGTTCGGTGCAGGGTCTTGATGGGGGTCTGGATGGGTATGGTCAAGTACAGAAGGATCCCAGATATGGGGTGAAGTGAACACAATATGCGGATATTTATCCATATCGTCATCAGAAGGGATTCCCAGAGATTGAATGTATGCAAGGCCATCCTTGATTCGTAAGGGCAATGCACGTCCATCAAGGGTAGTAATGCGTTGTTTGCCATCAACCTTGACGGATCGTTCGTCGACAGATAGGCCGAAATGTTCAAATTGCGCTGGGGCATGGATAGATAAACCCTTTCCATAGTGGGCATACTCATTGAAGATACCAATAATGGGTCCATCACTTGTATCAAACTTGGCAGCACAGGTAACAACTGGAAGGCCAGTCAATTCATGATTGTCAATACCTACGATGGTAATATGACGTCCGGTTTTGGCAAGGATGCGCATGTCAGATCCTGCAAGGCCTCCATTGGCACCTCGATCGATGAGTTGATTACCAGAAAAGGTGGATTTGCGGGAGAATAGATACCGTGACATATGAACCTTTTGCTTGTGATCGGCAGAAGACTTGAACTTGACTTTAGGACTTGACTTTGTCGTAGAAGTTGACAAGATGTTGCTGAGATCAGATGCTGGATGATTGATATCTGTCGATGCAATAGCCTGGTGTACGAACTGGGTAACCGGATCAGAGGATGTATCGAATGGATCTTGTTCTGGTGCATCTTGGTGGGTATCACCAACGTTGTTGGCATCAGGATCAGGGTCCGGTTCAGGATCAATGTCAAGAGAATGTGTTTGGACCTTGCGTGGAGTTGTCGGGGAATCTTGGACGGATTTATTGAAGTCGACAATGATTTGCCGATCCTCTTCAGAGAGTTTAAACCATACATCTCTTGGAAGGCTGATTTTCGACGAAGTTGGGAACTTTTCGGATTGGATATTCGTGTTGTTGATCTGGTAGTCAGGGGGCTCCACTGGTTCAAAAGGTTCATCCAACTGAAATTCATGTTGCTTTACATGACGACGACGGTTAGACGCAGAAGTTCGGGTAGCTTGGTCATGATCAAAAGCAGCATCAAGAAGCAGGCGGAAATATGATTGATAACAGAGAGACTTGGCTCCAGATTTTGTGTTGACAACGTTATCCAAGATCTTGACTCGTCTTAAATCAGGTACTTTTTCAACAGCTTGCATAAGGAAGGTCATCCTTGTATGGTCATGGATACGATCCGACAGTGGTACAAGGTTATCCAGGAGTCGTAGCTGTTCTTGGAAATGTAGGAGAAACTGACGAGTTGTACCACGCCAAGAGTCATCCAGTCGAAGATTCGAAATGTAGCTTGTTAGGCGTAACACTTCTCGCTTAGCTAGATCAGATTCAGTGTGTAGAACATGGAGTTTCTTCAAGACGGCTCTTGCATCTTCATCATGTTCATGTTCTCGAACGTATGCTCTTCCTTGGTCGGTTTGGATAATACGTACAAGTACAGAATATACAAAGACTTGTTGTTCTCGGAAAAGTAACTCTGCGCATTCGTCATCCTTGGGTACCTTGTAATTGAAATCAAGAACATTCGACAATCCTTGTGCTTTCGCAGTTGATTTGAATACACGCCAAAACGAATCAAAGTATCGTTCGTCTTTGAATGATTCAAATGCTGTTGCATCTCTTTTGGTTCCTTTCTTGAAAGCAGAGAGATCTAACATGGATTGAGATGTTGTAGAGGATGTAGTGGGAGATCGGGATGATACGGAGTGTGCAGGTGATTTCAGAGGAGAAACTGGGTCTTGGTTCATACCAGACTTGGTAAAGTCGGTGTTGATCCTCCAATCGTCATATTGGTCCCTCGTGAGGTTCATCCATGTAGCACGGGGTAGTTTTCCATGTTGGAGTTGCCGTTGTTGTAGTAACCAATATGCCATTAGTTTGAGTTGTAATCTTGTACTTGTCTGTAGGTCGTTGACTTGCTTTCCAACCTTGTATTGCATGAGATCCTTGAGTGTCTCCTCGGGATCAGTTGCAACATGGTCGAGGACATGAAGGATATGTTCAAAACCATGATGTCGCATCCACTTTTGAAGTGATTGGGCTCGTTCATCATTACAACCAAAGATGCCTTTAGTTATATGGTCGAAGAGATCTTGGTCGGTTATATGACTTGACTTGTCCTCAGGAGGAGTAAACGGTGTCTTGGGAGGTGTCGCTTCCATGATGTTATTTGGTTGGTTCGATGTTTATTTAATGTGCGGTGTGATGTGGTTTATTTAATGTGTGATGTGATGTGAACCCGGATGTACCACGTGTGCCACGTATGTACCACGTATGTGATACCCGGATGTGTGTTGTGATGTGCGACTCCTGGAAATTTCCGTTGATTCCGACAAATTTTCGCCGAGTTTCAACAAATTTTCGCCGAATTTTCGCGATTTGACGGGAATGTGTGGCGTGTTGTGCGACCAAGGGTACCCGGATGTGCGTTGAGTTTAAGTCTTGGACGGAACTCGGTCTTGTGTCTGGTTTGGTGTAGAAACTACGTAAAGTTACTTATTCTTGGTCACTTTCGGCTCGGTACTGAAGACGAGATGCGGAATCGGTCACTGTAGTGGCTAGTTCTTCAACGTCGTCGTCTTCCAACAAGTGGTTCACGTGTTGAGTGAAGAGAGGGTAGATAGTCGCACGGAAATCCTGGCAGAGATGGATCTCGTGAACAAAGGAGACGTACTCGTCGAGACGAGTAGTCGGGGTAGGTAGCGGATTCGTCGTCGAGTTGACGATCCAGATGGTGTGGAAGTAGTTGGTTGGACGTTCAAAGGAGATGAATCGAATACGGATGGGTTCCACAGGGTTGCCCAACAGGGCTTGGACAATGAAACGGCGTCTCGAGCACTGGTTCAAGAGGTCGAGAAGTCGTTGGATGTCCTCAAGGTCAGTCACGGGTTGGACGGACTGAAAATCGATCTCGCGTTCGGTTGTGGAACGGATCACGTCGGGGTCGGTAGTCGACTCAGTCGGCTCGCGGAAGTGTCGGATATGCGCAGTAAGAAGACGGCTCGTACGTCGGGTGCGAGTAGGGTTCAAACGGCGAGGCGGAGTCGAAGGTTGGGTCGGGATCGAAGGAGGCTGGACCACTTGGTCCGGGGTCTGGAAGGGATTCGGAGCACTGGCCTGAGTCGGGGTCGGTTTCGGAGTTTCAATCAAGGGCTCGCCCGGATGGGCCACGGGTGGATGGAGTTCCTCCCCGCTTTGTTGGAAGGAATGAAAGATGTGTCGAATAGAGAGGTTGGAATCGTCGTGAGACATCGAAAGCTTCTCGGAAATAAACGATGAGACTGTTAATCTGATAAACTTCTCTCGATTCAACAGGGGTTAGACAGATAGTTAGGATAGGTAAAAGGCTCGCTGAGCCGACAATCGAATCACCAACCGATACAACAATCCTCCACGGGTCAGAGAAGAGTTGCAAGTCGAAGTCCGCCGTGGGTGGGGGCAGTCGGTCCACTGATAAGAGGTTAGTCTTAAGATGAGTGTTAAAATGGTGATATTAATGATTGTGAGACGATTACTAACTAAGGTGGTTGACGGTGCCGAAGTCCTGGCTCTTGCATACGGCCATGGATCTGGTGTGATAGGTCCTCACTGGTTGGAGTAGACCGGCATTGGTGTATATTGGATGTATAGGGTGATGGATAACATGTATGGGATGCAACAGCTCTTGCTTTGTCGTGGTATAAGTCTTGTCCTGGGCGCGTTGCTGTTTGCATTCTTGGATTTGTGGGAACAGAGATATGGTCTCGCGTGATCGTGATTCGTGCTTTGATTACATAGACCGTTAGGTCGAATCGTGGATGCGCGTACTCGGATAGTAGAGGCGCGCACTTGATAGTTTTGGGCGCGCACGTGTTGGGCCATAGTTAATATCCGAGCGGTCGCCGATAACGCGTGCACTGCGAGCATGCCGTGGCCAAATTTATAGTTTCGCGAGCATGCCGACATTCTTTTCTCACTTTTAGGAAAATGTCATTGGATGCCATAAAATACTAGCATCATTCGATGAGTTGTAGGTTTCGCCACCTAGTTTTCGGTGAGAATCCTAACAAAGGCAAGCTTGATCAATAATTTGTGTGTCCCGCATGCTGGGAACAGCTCCTCCCCAGTCGTTATTCATGTTCAGAGCATTTAACCCATCGGATTGTTGTTTTCCATGACCACTGCTTTGGTCGAACAAAAAGACAAAGTCATGGGCGGGGAACATGACCACGAGGCAATCGACAATATCCTCCAACTGCAAGGCCATGTATTCATAATTCCAATATCCCTCTTTATCTGCTCCGTATTCAAAAAAGCGAGTGAACGGTTGGGCATTGGTAATTGGAGTCTTGGCAGTGTGACCATTGAGGTTCACTGCAGCCTCGGTAGAGACGTATTTGTTGTGTGTCGCATGTAGACGGAGTTCATTAATCCGAAATAGACTCGCAGCAAGCAACGGGTTTCCGTTCATAAGGAAGCCCCATGATCGGCTTACAAAAGCGCTGATCATCATCCCATGTCCATCATCCTTTGGCAGCATTTTAGTTGCGCCATCTTTAGTGTACCATGCCTTAGACGAGAAGGAAAACTGCTTGTAGATCGATTCGTCCTGGCCGATGAGGATGACAGGTTTGCGGTCGGAGGGAAACCTGTGTGACAAGTTTCCATTGTGAATTGTGTTTTCTGGTTTGATGTACCGTTCAAATTCGCTTGGGAAGGCATCAACATGGTACTCCCGCATCTGCTTGCCTGTTGTTACATCAGTGTACTCAAATACAAAGCTGTTTGGCAAGAGCTTCTCCTTGCCCGCATTCCCTTCGTTTTCAAGTTTGATTGCATCCTCGGTAGGGAGCTGCACCCACCGATACGACAGCTCTTCCCACTTAAAGTACTTCTTGACAAAAGCAGCTCTGTGGGCAACATTCTCAGCATTTTCGTGTCGATCAGTGAAGTATGTTTTCGTGTGTTCCTTGAACACGAACCCTGCAGCAGCATACATCGCCACGCTGTGCTTTGCGAAATGGTGGAAAGCTTCATCGATGCCAAGAAGGCCTCGTACGATACTGGCGTTGCATTCGTATCCATGCACTCTTGTACGATCATGGTATGCATATCCGGAAGCAATGTTGTCCTCAGGTACATTAGAGCAGACTCTGTTGTAAGAGTGCTCAGGTTTTCCTTTGCCCAGCATTCAAACTTTACCTTTGCTTCAGGTATGTGAACGAATAAGACGGGCGATGGCTCTTTCCCAATATGAACGTGGTAGTTGGGATGAGGGAAACTGTCGTTTTCCCGAAAGTACCTGTGAAAACGAGCAATGGTCTTGGGATGTTTTTTTACTTTTTCACCATAAATCTGTTCCATTTTGCTAATGGCTTCGCTTATGCAGTTCAGCCATGTACGACCGTGTGGCATATCAAGCAACGCTATCTTATAAGAAAGTTGTAAATACGTTGCCTTGAGCAGTACCCTCTGTTGCTGTTCCTGGTTGAGGGGGAAGATGTCTCCCTTGTTAACCACATTCGGAAGTGCCTCCACGTTGGAAATGGCCCTTTCAAGGGTTTCTATCCATCGCTCAAGATTTCGTTTTGACAATCCTGGAGAATCGCATTTGCCGGCAAAGAGCCTACGGTTCCTTGGCTCATCAAAACAGGCGCTTTCCATTTGTTGCGATAGACCTTGGATCATCTCACTCTCGAAAACTGAAAAACCAATCGGCAAACTCTGTGGATGGTCATGGCCGATTTCGTCTGTGGCCAATTCAGGATGTTGGATTGCTCCAACAAGCACCTGATTTGTGTTGTCGTGAGGTGGTGACGTTTGCATTTCGGTAGGGCTGTCTCCAATTTGTGGCGGTTGACCATGTTGCTGCGTTGCAGTGCTCTTGATTGCTGGTGGAGTTGAAGTGTTTCTTGCTTGCTTGGATGTATTTAGCGTGCCTTCACGCAACCCTGGTGACTCTTCGTTCCTTCGCTTCGTTGGCTTCGCTCGTCCCGACCGCCGAATCGTGTTCGTTTCTGCAGCCTCCAGCCATTCTTGATGATCGTCCAACATCACTGGCAGGGTTGTTGTGTCTTTAGAGATGTAATAGAATGTGAAGCGTTCCCTTTTGATCGTATCTCTGTAGCGGTAGAAGCCATACTTGTTTGGCTTTTCAACATCATCGAAACACATCGCAATGCTTTTTTCTCTTCGGAAAGCACGGTTCATTTCCAGCACAGACAATCCTGGCAACCAAGTGTTCATATATCCTACAAGCTCGACATCTCGGAACCACTTGTTGCAGAATCCAAACACGGTGGGTGAGCACTGCTTCCGAAACAGTTCAACAATCTTGTTCCCAGAAAAACTTCGTTCCATCAGAGACTGTGCTGCGTGAGGTGAGTCCGATGATCGTGTCATTGTGGATGATGTCGATGCGTTGAACTGTTGCCCCATTGGGGGTGGTTCAAGTAAACCCTAAAGCATCCGGATGCAGCTCGGCAACAGTTCAACGGGTCTGGGAGGCCCTCCACCATGGTCGTTAGACAACAACCGTTTTTTCATCATTTTGGACGGAATTCCAGCGTTCGGAAGCTGTCACGCAACACAGTAAAACACATAAAAATATATCCTAAGACTCTGGGAAGTCGCGAGTCGGACACTTTCATTCACTAGTAAGGCCAAACGCTATTAAGGATTATACTCTATGGTACTAAATCTACGAGGGGTCTACGTCAGGAACATACTCCCTGAACTCAGCTTGTATTCTGTCGAGGGTCGATTTTGGTCAATTTTTCGTACTCTTTGATAGAGAGTAATGCGGGCCATAGTAGAGCATGCAAGTGAATCCCGCGCCCGCCACTCCTGTGATGTAGACATACGTCACATCCTCGACCCCACAATTCCACAAGACTTCATAGAGTATACACTATGCAGCATTCACATGGCACGACTGCAAGCAAGATGCTCCTATTGCACACAGTATGAAACTCTATATAGAATATGAACTACCTAGTTATTGCTAGCTACTTCTTGCACGTGCACTGCCCATTTTGCTTGAACGAACCAGTGTGTGGCCCAATGAAAAAGGACTCTGGGTCAGAATTGTGACATTTGTCAATACATGACTGGAACCCTTGCCACACCTTCATCATTCTCTTCTTGTATTGTCTGTCCTTTTCACACAACTTCTTGTCATTGTACGTACAAGCTGAGTTCAGGGAGTATGTTCCTGACGTAGACCCCTCGTAGATTTAGTACCATAAAATATAATCCTCAATAGCGTTTGGCCTGACTAGTGAATGAAAGTGTCCGACTCGTGACAACCCAGTGTCTGAATAATAAATTTTTTTATTCGTACCGTGATGTGTGACAGCTTCCGAACGCTAGAATTCCGTCGAAAATGATGAAAAAACGGTTGTTGTCTAACGACCATGGTGGAGGGCCATCCCAACCGCCTACCTTGTAGCTGAGCTGCATCCGGATGCTTTTGGGTTTACTTGAACCACCCTCAATGGCGCTACAAGGTACGGGGTTGGCATCATACTCAATGACGCGATCATCCGACTCATCCCACGCAACACAGTCTCGGATGGAACGAAGTTTATCGGCACAAGAGATTCTTGACGTCTTTAAGACGCAATGCTCCCCATCCTCGTTTGGGTTCTGCAACAAGTGGATCCAAGACACCCAGATTGTGAACTTCATGCACACTTGGCTGCCAGGACTGTCGACATTCAGACTGAATCTTGTTTTGACTAAAGATGTTGTTCTTAAACTCTGTTTCGAAACTAAGGTGTCGGAATCAAACAAGTTTGGCTGGTACCGCCACAAAGTCACAATCCACAATAAAAGATACACATTCTTTTATGTAAGCTCCGACACAACAACACGGCCAGTGATATTCGACGATCACCAAGAATGGCTGGAGGCTGCAGAAACAAACACGATTCGGCGGTCGGGACGAGCGAAGCCAACGAAGCGAAGGAACGAAGAGTCACCAGGGTTGCGTGAAGGCACGCTAAATACATCCAAGCAAGCAAGAAACACTTCAACTCCACCAGCAATCAAGAGCACTGCAACGCAGCAACATGGTCAACCGCCACAAATTGGAGACAGCCCTACCGAAATGCAAACGTCACCACCTCACGACAACACAAATCAGGTGCTTGTTGGAGCAATCCAACATCCTGAATTGGCCACAGACGAAATCGGCCATGACCATCCACAGAGTTTGCCGATTGGTTTTTCAGTTTTCGAGAGTGAGATGATCCAAGGTCTATCGCAACAAATGGAAAGCGCCTGTTTTGATGAGCCAAGGAACCGTAGGCTCTTTGCCGGCAAATGCGATTCTCCAGGATTGTCAAAACGAAATCTTGAGCGATGGATAGAAACCCTTGAAAGGGCCATTTCCAACGTGGAGGCACTTCCGAATGTGGTTAACAAGGGAGACATCTTCCCCCTCAACCAGGAACAGCAACAGAGGGTACTGCTCAAGGCAACGTATTTACAACTTTCTTATAAGATAGCGTTGCTTGATATGCCACACGGTCGTACATGGCTGAACTGCATAAGCGAAGCCATTAGCAAAATGGAACAGATTTATGGTGAAAAAGTAAAAAAACATCCCAAGACCATTGCTCGTTTTCACAGGTACTTTCGGGAAAACGACAGTTTCCCTCATCCCAACTACCACGTTCATATTGGGAAAGAGCCATCGCCCGTCTTATTCGTTCACATACCTGAAGCAAAGGTAAAGTTTGAATGCTGGGCAAAGGAAAACCTGAGCACTCTTACAACAGAGTCTGCTCTAATGTACCTGAGGACAACATTGCTTCCGGATATGCATACCATGATCGTACAAGAGTGCATGGATACGAATGCAACGCCAGTATCGTACGAGGCCTTCTTGGCATCGATGAAGCTTTCCACCATTTCGCAAAGCACAGCGTGGCGATGTATTGCTGCTGCAGGGTTCGTGTTCAAGGAACACACGAAAAAATACTTCACTGATCGACACGAAAATGCTGAGAATGTTGCCCACAGAGCTGCTTTTGTCAAGAAGTACTTTAAGTGGGAAGAGCTGTCGTATCGGTGGGTGCAGCTCCCTACCGAGGATGCAATCAAACTTGAAAACGAAGGGAATGCGGGCAAGGAGAAGCTCTTGCCAAACAGCTTTGTATTTGAGTACACTGATGTAACAACAGGCAAGCAGATGCGGGAGTACCATGTTGATGCCTTCCCAAGCGAATTTGAACGGTACATCAAACCAGAAAACACAATTCACAATGGAAACTTGTCACACAGGTTTCCCTCCGACCGCAAACCTGTCATCCTCATCGGCCAGGACGAATCGATCTACAAGCAGTTTTCCTTCTCGTCTAAGGCATGGTACACTAAAGATGGCGCAACTAAAATGCTGCCAAAGGATGATGGACATGGGATGATGATCAGCGCTTTTGTAAGCCGATCATGGGGCTTCCTTATGAACGGAAACCCGTTGCTTGCTGCGAGTCTATTTCGGATTAATGAACTCCGTCTACATGCGACACACAACAAATACGTCTCTACCGAGGCTGCAGTGAACCTCAATGGTCACACTGCCAAGACTCCAATTACCAATGCCCAACCGTTCACTCGCTTTTTTGAATACGGAGCAGATAAAGAGGGATATTGGAATTATGAATACATGGCCTTGCAGTTGGAGGATATTGTCGATTGCCTCGTGGTCATGTTCCCTGCCCATGACTTTGTCTTTTTGTTCGACCAAAGCAGTGGTCATGGAAAACAACAATCCGATGGGTTAAATGCTCTGAACATGAATAACGACTGGGGAGGAGCTGTTCCCAGCATGCGGGACACACAAATTATTGATCAAGCTTGCCTTGGCCCGTACAACCATGACGACAAACTACGAGTTGGTGACGTACAACACCTCGTCTATCAGGAGAACGATCGTGGTCCAGTTGCTAAAAAAGGCCATCGTCTCAATGACGCGCAGCGTGTCGCATCGAAGAATACACACCGAACTGGTAGAAAGAAAAAGCGCAACCTCACAAAGAAGGAGCTCATGGCAAAACTTGTCCGGGTCATGGGACCTGGAATGCAACGTTCATTTCAATCGAAAAATGCTGGTGAACTACAGGACCTTTGTAAACGCTCCAACATTGCAACGGTGATTGAAGATGATGTGATCGAGGAAGGCTGGATGAATGCTGCAAAAGGGCTCTTTCAAGTGTTATGGGAGCGGGGGTGGATAGACCCTAACAACATGATCAAGTACGTCAAGACAACCAGAGATGCATGGTTGGAAGCGGATAAGAAGACTGTGAAAGAAGCCTATCAGGCGGACTACAAAAAGTACTCTATGGTTCATCTGATGAGCAAATGCTCCGATTTCAAGAACAAAAAATCTGCAATGGAGAAGCTGGCGGAAGACTTGTCTGAACGACATCGTTGCAGGATCGAGATTCTCGTATCGACCAAGTATCACTGTGAAATGGCCGGTGAGGGGATCGAGTATGGCTGGGGTTACTCAAAAAAAGTCTTTTGTGCTTTCTCACTGAATGAGAAGAAAGACAAAGCTGCCTTTTTACGATGTTTGACAGCGAGCCTGAAGAAAACAACACCCGAAATCATGCGGAAAATGTCAGCAAAGGCACGTCGCTATATGCTCGCGTACTTGTTATACGATCAAAATTCCAACAACAGAGACTATGCAGCTGCGGGCCTCTCGTATGCCGAAATTGAAAAGATGTCAAAAGCAATCAAGTGTCACCGATCCGCCTTCGACCAAGATCATGGCTTCATCTCACGTCTCTGGAGAGAAACGCAAGGATCTGGTGCAGTAGAAACCTGATCTAATCTCCATTTATCATCAAAATGCATGTAACTTAACTATTTATAACAGCAATCCATTTTATTGAATGTATTTCTTGTCAGTTATTGGTATCAATGATCACTTCCGTGTTGCGTGCTCGTGTTGCGTGTTGGATTATCAGTTTGTAAGTACCTCGAAAATGTGAGAGAGCGAGAAAATGGACGATTTTCGGAGCAGACCTCGCGCGAAACACGCCTCCCTCTCCGAAAACGCGCACGCATCGCAAAACTGGCACGCAAATCCTTAAGTAACTCAGCCCACATACCAAAACTTCACCGTTTTTTAGTATGTGAGCTCAAGATTTTTTTTTTGGAATGTGAGCTGAGGGCTGAGGAGAATGCTGCGTTTCGTGTTTCTTGTGTTTCGTGTTTCGAGTTTTTGCGTTTCGACCATGGGGAAACCAAGCCCTAAGAAACAGTATTCAAAAGCAGGCGCTCAAAAACGAGACAGCATGAGTGACAAAGGAAATCTTGACGCTCTTATACTTGCAATAGATGCAGCGGAAGAGCAGTCAGCCAAAGCAGCAGCGGCGCCCGAAGCAGCAGCAGCCGCAGCACCCGAAGCAGCAGCAACAGACGAAGCGACAACAACAAAGCACCATCGGTTTCTTTCGGATCAAGACTTTGCCGAAGTGAAGGATAAAAAGCTTGCAGATGTTCGGCGTGGCCATCCAGAGAAGGACCACAGCAAACAGTATTCGGAAACTCAAATGCGGCAGCTCCTCATCGATACGCGCACAGCGGACTACAAGAAAGGCATCGAGGAAGTGGAGAAACTCCCTTCTCGTTCTGGACGGGATCCAATCAGGACTTTCACCGAAGGCCTCAAGACGCTCTCCAAGATCAAAGACAGTGCTGTACTTGCCTGTGCTATGGGAGAGTATGTCTCACGGAAGATTTCGGCCACTTTTTCGGTCCAAGAAGCTCCAATTCGGAAGCCCGGTTCTGGCTTGCAAAAGGGGAAGATTGTGCCACTTTCGAGTGGAATGGGTCTCCCTGTCAAGAAGAACAGAAAACATACCTTCCCGATCGGCAAGCATGTCGGTTACACATTTGCGAACAATCCGGTAGTCAAGATCTACCTTGGAAAAGTGCTTCTGTTTGAGGTGAAGGAGTCAAAACTCCCAGGCGCCGGGTTTGGCGTTTTTGCAGTTCGGACAATCAAAGATGGTGAAGTGATTGGTGCGTACACGGGAAACGACGTCACGTCTCGGACAGTTGTACCCAACGAGTACGCGATTCAGTTCGGACGTGACAATCGAAGGCTTCAAGCAGACAACGACGATCACTTCGGCATGGGGCTGCACTTAATCAACGACCACCTACACCATCGGTACGGTACAGACAATCCACCGGATGAATCGGATGATCATTACAACGTGAGAATCATGCCGAATCTTCTAGTCAAGGCAATCAAGCCGATCGAAAAGGGCGACGAGCTGTCTTTGTTTTATAACCTTTCGGACGAATCGCCAACGTCCTCCGAACAGGTTATCCGACCGTCGACGAAAGGTGACGACGACGAAGACGAGGGAAAGAAACGCGGTCGACCCAGTGATGAAAATGAAGACGACGGGAAAAAAACAAAGAAGGCTTTTGCTACCTCTTCTACTACTGTTTTCCGCCCAGTTGCTGCTGTTGCTCGTCCTCCTGCTCTTCCTTCTCCGCCTCCTCCGCAAGACGTTTCTGGGCACTACAATTCGCCCCCTCAGCTGCCACCACATCATCCTCCGCCGTATCATCCTCATCCTCCGCCGTATTATGATCCACCGCATCATCCTCATCCTCCGCCATATTATGATCCACCGCATCGTCATCATCCTCCGCCATATTATGATCCACCGCATCGTCATCATCCTCCTTCGTATCATCCTCCGCCGCATCATCATCATCATCCTCCTTCGTATCATCATCATCCTCCTTCGTATCATCCTCCGCCGCATCATCCTCCGCCGCCGCATCATCCTCAGCCGCATTACCATGGGCATCCCCCGTCCTATAATCAACCCCATTATGGAGGAGGTTACCAGGGGGCTCTGCCTTTATCGCAGCAACAACAACGCACGACCCAGCCGGTCGTAGGTTCACCGGAGCGTCCGAGCAATCCCGTCCCACCTGCAGCACAAGCTCAACCCGCCACTCGACCCAATCGCTCCCTTTCTGGAATGTTAGTACGAGTAATTGCCTTGCCAGAATTTTCAGAAAGTGACACCACGGATGACAATTCTTTTGATCAGGAGATGTCGGATGACAATTCTTTTGCTCCAGAGATGAATGCGATCGACGAGTTAATGCAGGAGGGTGAATGGCAAAAGCAACAGATGTTGCAAAATAGAGAATTGCGCAAGAAGTATTTCAAATCGCTATACGATAGTGAAAACAAAATCTATCGAGGCTGTTTTTTTACAACGCCGCCAGACCTCCTCCAGTTGCTGGAGCAAGTGTGGAAAGGCAAACACCTGAACAGTAAAGGAAAGGGCACCTTTTTCAAATCTGTTCAAGACTACACCCCAAATTTGTTGATGGCGATGATGGAACATGAGGGCATGGTGGCCAACACTCGGTACTTCAACGACTGCGACCCAGAACATGTCCAAAAAGTCACGACAGATTTCAAGCAGTTTCTTGCCTCAGCTCTCCATGGAATGAAGTACGCAAAAGATGAATCATTTGCAGACCAAATGAGCATTCACCTTTCGCTTATGAAATCCACTCGGGAAGAAGTGCAAGAACCTCACATCGACTTCTTGTTCCCGGCCGTAACAGGAAACATGTCCGAGAGTCCAAAAACGCCATCCGGGAAGCAACAAAAAAGCAAAAGGATGACTCGGCGATCGTTCTCAGATCTGCCACTCCGGGAACGCATCCCCTTCATTGTTTTTATGCCCCTGACGGAGGAGGGTATGTCCATTGAATTGTGGAGCTACCGTGCTGAGAAGCACGAGAACTATACGCATGAGTTGGGTAACGTGGTACAAATCCCGTACGGCAAGTTTCTCCTCGTTCGAGGAGATACTGTCCATGCTGGTGGCTTTAAGACTGGAGAGCTGGGAAATCCACGTGCACATTTTTACGTGTACCAAGGAAAAGATGGGACCATCCACGATCCCATGCCAAAGAACAGCTACAATCTACCTTCTGGACAAAGGCTTTCAGAGTGCTACTTCCATCAAAAGGACATTCCTGGTGATCGCCCAAGTGGGATCATTCGGGTTAACCTTACGCTCGATGGCCATCGCGTTGCCGTCCAGGGTGATTATTGTAGAGTGCTTCTGGCTACAAAAAAACCTGGTATTTAGATCGCGAGCAAAGAAGCCGATCAAACTTAGATCTTTCCTCGTGGTGAAAGTGTGTTATTGTTGAAAAAGAATACCATGGTACGTTGAGTTGCAGTATGACATTAAGATTTACTAGTTTATTCCTTCATATTATACTTTAGTACATTGTCGTGTTGTGTCGAAAACGCAAAATATGAGATAAGAATCATAGCTCGTCTGGGACCAATCACAAACTCCCTCGTACATCCATACGAGGCGTGCCCGCAAACCGGGACCCAACTACCGACACTGGCAAGCTGGATAACGACGATGACGATGATGATGAAGAGGACAAACGGGATGAGCGATGATAGCTACAACAAGGACGACTACAATACAACGACGACAATGATAGCCACGACAATGACGAGGACTTGGACGACGACAATGATGATAATCACAACAAGAACGACTGTAGAAGCACTACCATGATGACAAATCAATTCATATTTAGTGATTAAGGATACCTAAAACGTCCATCAGTAGATATCTAGTACGCCTCGTCCTCATGATCCAAGTAATCGGGACCAAAAAGCCCGTTTTGCTGCGTACCGATGAAGTCTTCTTGGGTCTCGAGAAATCCATCATCGGCATACGAATCAATGGATGTCCGGTATGCACGGGAAGGATTGCTAAAGAACAAAGGAGGAGACGACGGGATGTTTTCTCCCAATGCCAGCGACTCATTCAAAGTCTGGCGAGGGTCTGTCGCTCCACTTTCCTTCACCTGTTCCTCAGCAATCCGACGCTGGAAAGCATGCTTCTGGGAGGGGGTCAGTGCGAAAGCTCGAGACGCCACCTTCGGGGAAGAAGTTACTTTCTTCGGGGTCACATAAGACTCTGGAGTCTTGTTCTCGACGTCGTCCTCCTTCTTGATCTCCTTCTCGGGCTTGCTGTCGGGCTTGTTGTTGGGCTTGCTGTTGGGTTTGGTGTCTGTGGCAGCAGAGGGCGCGTCGTGAGAAAGGGAGACTCAAAACCAACAATGAACAATCAAACTTACCTTCTTTGCCGACAGCCTCGATCGCAAGGAGCTCTGCCGCGATATCCGACAGGTTAGCGCATTTGACGTCCTTGTTGCTGACGAAGAACACTGGGATACCATCTTCATCCCCAATGGTGAGTTGCCACTGTTTTGCGCGCTCGTGCCACGACGAAGGACCCTCAAGGTTGAAGGTCACATGCTTCTTTGTCGAAGCGGGAGACTTCGTCGTCGTCGTCTTCTTCTTCTTCGACGTTTTGTTGTCCACGGCCGTCTTTGTCTTCATTTTCTTGTTTGCCTTGTTTCCCTTGTTTCCCTTGTCGGAGGGAAATGCGGTTGTGGAGGGAGCTGCGGCGGAGTCCTCCTGCTCCTTCTTCGCAGACTCAGCTCGTTTGGTAGCACTACGCGTCTGGCGCATCGTTGGAAAGTGAGAACACAATAGGGATTCGTTCGTTTGATTGTTGTGTTTGTTTGTTTGATTGTTGCCCGCTCTCCGTTCTTGTGTCATCTAGGGAATCCCCCCGCGCTCATTCGTGAACAATATCGGCGCGCGCCACAAAATCAACTTGCAGCATGAAGCAACTTCCGAATGACCCGCCGTGCAATGGAACAATCAAACAGAGACGACAGGAAGAGGCAAGGAAGAAGAAACAAGATGACCAACATGAGGACGAAGTTCGAGTTCAACGAAGAGGATGGCCGTGAGGGTGGTGCTGGTCTCCCGTTCAAGTCGTGCTTTTATGCCAGCGATGTTTGCGCGCTCATCGGGCCCATGTCGAGAAACAAGGACACTGGCCACAACATCGTCGACCGTGGCCATCTGCTTGTGCAGCGGGAGCTTGCGACCGACTACCTACGGATTGCAGTCTTTGACCGGGATGCAACAAGCGAGCATGAGGAACCAGCGTTGGTTGTTCCAGTTGGGTTCATTGCTCTGTCGCACCTGGACCAGGTCTCTGGAAAGACGAGCAAGAACGGACCTCCCATGGGACGCATCCGCCTCTACACACGCTGCTCCATCAACCCTAAAGCCTGCATGGAACCCCAGGTCGTTACAATCTACATGGGCAGCAAGGATATGGATCGCTTCAACATTTCGCTTGGTGCGATGATGCTCAAGCACCCGCTTCAAAATCTCTTCTTTAATCATCAACAAGCCTAGATAGTGAACAATGTAGCAGCGTTTTATGATTATCATTTGAGTAGGATCTTCATTCTCTATGAATACGATCTAATTCTATAGTTGTGTTACGTTTACCGTACAATACATTGCGTTCAGGTACGGCTGTGTGAGTCACAACAAAGAAAAGAACATCAATCTTTGTTGTGAACGACGCAACTTCTAGTCTAAGTTCCATATATCTAACGAGAAGAATATCAATTTTTGACGTGAACAACGCTACAAGTGTTCATAGTCTTTGTTCTATCTTCTATCATTCGATTCTACAATAGAGGTGCATTGGTTGCACCAAGTTTTGCCGTGAGTCGCCGTAGTAAATCGCGCGGCGACCACCTTCAACTAGATAAAACGACACCTACAAAACGAATGCAGCGCCGACATCGTTCTCCATGCTCAACCCATGAATGGAGAAGAGGTTCAGAGCATGGGATCATGGAGCCGTCTCCTATTTGGCAAGAGATCGGTCAAAAGGACCGTTCACCATGGTCAATTTTTGGTAGAACGGTAGAGGCATAAATAGAAGGGCTATATTAAGGGGATGGCTCGCGCGGATTACGTAGATTTCCTACTGGAGCGCTACGTCAGGAACATTCTGTCTGAACTCAGCTTGTAGTCATCGTGCACAATTGCAGTCGCTGTTGCGCATGGGCCGTGTCCGTGTACGTGCCGTGTCCCAAGTCGTCCGAAGAATCAATTCGTTACGAGCTTAGGGATAGGGATATAACGGCTACCTTTAGTCTCTCGTAGTGCCACACTAGAGCTAGCGAGAGAGGGAGAAGTGATTTAGAGAAAGGCAATGGAGAAATGTGAGAGATAAATTCTAGATCCAACGAGAAGACGCAAAAAAAGATAAAACACGCAGTGTAAATTGTAAAGCATCGTGTCAATCTACAGGATACATTTTCCGCCAAATCGACACATCATTGTATCATCGTTCGTCCTGAACTGGTGGACTCTTGATTTTCACAAAATACAGCAAGCAGAAAACCTGTAGCGTGCGATGGGATAGTAAGGCCTTCTTTTGTGGCCCACATACAATCCAAACTTTCAATCAGAATCATGTGGGCACATACAATCCAAACTTTCAAATCAAAACTCTGGACACATACAAAACCTCAAACGCTCTCACAAAATCCTACACCTCACAAGTTTCAGGAACGAATTTTTATGTAAGCAAAAATAATCGAAAGTTGATGATGATGATGATAGATTCACAATATTCCCCAAACCCGTTATAGTGCGGTGGATCCAACAAAACGAGGTGCATGCAAAAAGTAGAGGTTCCTTTGGCAAGACATGGAGCGTCGCAGCAATGATGAATGTGTACCAAGCATGTTTTGTAGTTCAACAAGGTGGAACTAATTGGTGGTTGCAAATGGCGGTGGTCACCACAGATTCGAGCCTCCTCCTCTTTCTTCTTCTTCTTCTTCTTCTTCTTCTTGGTCCCTTGGTTTGTACAGTGTTTTTACCACCGCGGAGTAAATTTGTTTGGTTTCTCCCTCAATGCCATTTCGTGTTTTGGCTTGTCCTGTGTTTTGATCTCGGTTAATGAAATTCGTCATCGTCCAAATCATCGTAATCGGTTCCCGTGGATATTTGACTGGTATACGAGGTTCTTCGCGATACTCTTCGGACCGGTGCCTTGCGTTCAAAATCGGCATCTCGGCCATTATTGTTAGTAGTGTGGTTGCTCGGACTGCCCGTGCTGTTGCTGCCAGTGCCGCTCATTAACATCATGTTGTGAATGCTAGTGCTGCTGCTTCCACCATGTCGACTGCCACTCATGGTTCGTCGCGAGTGACGACTGCTTCCATCAGAATGATCCAAGGGTTTGACACACAAGCGTTGCAACAAATCCGTTGCGCGGGCAATCACGGCATCGTCATCAACCAAGGGTGCCGGAGACGTTCGAGACGAGGATGTGGTCATCATCATATTGGCCGTCGTGGTGGCGGCGGTGGTGGTGGGTTTGGTAGGAGTCGTACACAAGGAACCAGTAGAGGTCGTTGTGGACAATTCGGATCCTCCTCCACCTCCCGCTGATGCACCTCCATGGGGAGTTCCCGAAGGATGAATCACCGTGGCGCCATCGGATCGTCGCATGCGTTTGCGAGGGGAGGAACTCAAACTGTTGCTGGGAATTTGCAACTGCAACAAATCGGCCGCCGTCAAGTCTCCTCCTCCACCGGCACTGGTATCGGGACTGGCCGTGATACTGCTACCACCATTGTTGTTGCGATTGGTCGCATCGCCTTCGGACATGCAGGCCATGACGGCGGATTTGAGCAGGGCCGAATGACAAAAGCCTCCTCGTCGTGGAAAATTCCGTTGTTTGCGAGCCAAGCGATCTGCCGGCAAGGGTGATCCAGGAACACCGCCGCCACCACCCCCAAAGCTGCTGCCACTACTGCTACTGCCTGTCATGAAAAAGGTTGTCGTACTGGTCGTGGTGGCCGTCATGGCATGACTACTCAAACTGTTGCTGCTGCTGTTGCTAACTGTGGCACCAAAGGGCAGTTCGACACTGGGTGTGTCTCCCGTATGCACAATGGACGAGCCTTCCACGCCTTCTTGATACCCATAATACGTGGCTGCATCAGAGGCGGTAGAGGGAAACGTGGGGGTTGCTGCGTCCGTGACTGGTGGTGGTGCCATGTTCACCGATTCCATGGTGCTAATATTCATACTGTGGTGGTGCGCCGAAATGGGTTGGTCCATGGAGGATCAAGAGAGAAAGAGATAGTGAAAGGAATCACAAGACGCAAGACACAAACAAGATATCCTTCTTGTGTTGTCGTGTGCCGGCGGGTCGTCTCTAAAGAGATTATTATTTTTTGTGCCCACTTTCACTTTTTCACTGAGTACTCTAGACTATTAATGTACTCACTACTCACTATCACACAATCGTTTATCGTTTGTCGGTATCGAATTTTTTTGGGATCCCGGACTAGCTAGTATGATGCAAACAGTACGAGCGACATTGTCCCAGTGCGTTCGCGACCAAGTTTTCATATACGAGAAAGTGGTTTGGGATGCGCGTAGAAAGTCCCTCCCAACGTAGGACGACGCGTGCGCCGTAAACGAGAAACGAGGGGCCATTGCAAGAAATTGTGGGATTAGGGGACTCAACTTTGGGGATGTTTGTGCGACCGAAAAATGGAATGGATCGCAGGACCCCAAACTGCAAGATGCACCAATGACCAAGGTAGGTGCGTTCAAGTATCCGTCATCCGCAGCCATCACTCTCCAATCCATCTCTGTTGACACCCACCAACGACGAAGACCATGGGAGTATTGTCGTTGTCGTCGTCTGGGATTGTTGCAGTAGTAGCATTGGTAAAGGCAGTGTTGTTGGCAAGTGTTGTTGTTGTTGTTGTGGTTGCATCGACTCGATCCGACTCGTCCTGGCGGTTGGTTCCCCACTCGGCCTTTTTTGTGCGTAGCCACCATCCGAATCGCGGCCATTCGTGGTGTGACACAAAGAGTCCAGTGCATCTCCCAGTGAGCTGCGAAAGTAAAAAAAGAAGAAGACGAACACGAACAGGGTCTCGTGGTACCTTGGCAACTTCTTCTTCCTCCTCTCGTTCGGCACTGCAAAGCAACAACAACGGCGACGCTGCAATCACGACGAGCGTTCAATTGTCCGAGTGGACGTCGTTAAATCCAGAATCCTTGGTGGCGGCACCCTGTTTGTTGGAACAAACACTGTGTCAACCACAAGAAGAGGACGGCCAACCCCAATTGGCCAAAAATGTCGCCTACGCTCAAGCCGTCTTGGACGCCTGGAAACAAGAAGAAGCCACTTCCGAAACCGTGTGGGAAGCCGAATGGTGTCAGTGTCAATATACGTATACGACGACCAGCAATGATGGCACGACAACCACCACACCCCTGTATGGTCATCGGATTCGTCGTCCTCCATCTTCTTCCAGTGACGACGACACGTCTCCCGTCTCGGCGACGAGCACCACCACACCGGCTGTCATTTTCTTTCATACCGGAGCCGGTCCTCTCGATTTGTTTCTCTTGTACAAGGCGGCGGCCCTGGTCAATCATGAATTTGTGGCACAGCCGTCCTCGTCTGTTGCACAAGAACAACGACAAGACGTGGTGGTTTTGATTGCCGATGTCTTGTCGGATGAGACGGGATGGGCCTGGAATGCGGACGATCGTACGCGATACACACAAGAACGCGATTATATTTTAGGAGGTGATCGCCAAGGGTTGCGGGACCGTGTGCAAGCCGCTCTGGACGTGGTCCAATCATCATCATCATCCTCAACACTGCAGGAATGTCGTCCCCTGGCCGTATTGGGCTGGTGTTTGGGGGGACATGCCGTCCTCCAAGTCGCCAAACTGCAAGTTCCCGCGGTTCGCGCCATGGCAACCTTTCATGGTGTGTTTGATGGCTGTCGTGATGCACCTGCATCTGATTCGTCGTCCTCATGAAATGGCCGAAGTCTTGATTTGTCATGGCGTGGAGGATCCCTTTGTTTCAGCATCGTCCTTGGAACAAGCCTTGACCGTCTTGCAAGACTTGGGATATGCCCGCACTTCCTTGTTGCAATTGTCCCAGGCTCGTCATGGGTTTACCAATCCGGCACAAGACTGGAATCCTCACGAGGCCTTTGCCTATCAAGCCCAAGCCGCCGACAAGGCATGGAAGCAAACCCTGAATATGCTTCAGCGAACCCTCTTTGGTCGAATGGAATCCTAAACGGGCCAACCACACTCCCAGTAGAGACGGCCTTGAACGAAAAGCATTTACTCCAACAACACTACAACGTCCAAGCTATGTCTCTGTGGTGATTCTCCATGTCACTATAAAAACAGATGAATCCGACAACCATTCGTCCCACGGCTGCAGGGAGAAAAAAAGATGTGTCATTTATAACCCGAACGAGAAACGGCTCGCGACGGAGCGACTTGACAAATAGAACGATGTGGTATTATACTTTGGTGCACTTTTGCCCGTCCAGAAATTGCGGTTACTACTCTAAATTTGTCTCGCAGTGTCCTGGTACATGAACAGCTACTTTACCGAAGGTCAAGGACGGAGTTTTAGGACCTGTTGTTGCCGTTGCTTGTCCGATGGACACCTGCCCCTACAACATTATGCCTCCTGTTTGATTGCAGTCGCCAATGGCTCATAAGACAGAGAAAAAGGCTTTGGGCGAGTTCTGTAAAAGTCGTGCGTGACATGCGGCCTTGATGTACTCCCAAACAACCCTCCCCAGCGCGCAAGGCCTCATTGTTGTTCATGTACTATTCTCGCAAGTGCGCCCCGTGATGTTTTGTTCAACAATCAAGTCTTCTACATCGCTAATCTTCAAGGGCTTGGAGAGAACAACGCCAGCTCCACAAGCCTGAAAGTACTCGACATCTTCGGGCATGAGGTTGCCTGTCACACCTGCAATGTAGACGTCAGAGCCATTTTGCCGTATAAGTTTGGAAGCCGTTGGTCCGTTCATGGTCGGCATTTCGTAGTCCATCAGGACGAGGTCAAAGGGCCTGCCTGCTTGCTCCGCCTCTTGGACTTTGGTTACGGCAATGTCGCCATCCTCGGCCTGTTCGACCGTGTGGCCCTTGTTGGACAAAAGCCGGGCGAGGAACTTGCGATTCGTGAGAACGTCATCGACCACCAAGATGCGAAGTTTCCAATCGACATAGGACAGATTTTTCTCGACGCTGGGCCCTTGTCCCAATTCAATATCGAGCTTGCTTTGGGGAAAGTTGTACAAAGGAAGCGTCATGGTAAACGTTGTACCCAAACCAATACCGGCCGAATCACAGGTCAGCCGGCCGTTGTGGCTTTCTACAATACTCTTGGTAATGTACAGTCCTAGTCCCGACCCATTGCCGTGCTGAAGGTCATTGACATTGAATTGGACTCCCTGGCCAAACAGCTTCTTCAATTGCTCTCGCGTCATACCCGCGCCTGTATCTTGGACGGTTAAAACGAGTTCACCCGAGGACTTGCCCGTGACCGTTTCATTTCCCTTTACCACAAACTCGCGTGGCGTCGATGCTGTGTGCTGCGGCAACTCCTCCCACTGGACCTCCACCGTAATGTCGCCTCCATTGGGAGTGAACTTGCAAGCGTTACTCATGAGGTTGCGCAGCACTTGCGCCAGTCGCACGCGATCGCCCACAACCTTTTGATGGACCGCTTCCGGCTTTTGCGTCATGGGCAGCGCAAAGTGCAGCGTAATGCCTTTGGAGGCCAGTGGCAGCTTGAACTCCTGTACCGTTTTCTCAATCAGACTCCAGATTGGAATGACGGTTAGCTCTAACGTGAGACCTCTGCCGTTTTCAATCTTGTCGTAATTCAATAAATCTGTAAGCACGTCAACGGCACACTGTGTGTTGTTTTGGATTTCGTCGACCAAATCAACCCAAGACTCGCCGTTATTATTGCACGTTGTGGCTCCCTTATTCTTTTTCATTTCATCCTGCATCAGCTTCAATCCCATCGCGACAGAGTTGAGGGGAGTCCTCACTTCGTGGCTCACAAAACGTACGAATTTGCGCTTTGCTTCCAGCAGCTCTTTGCGAGCATTGAATTCTTTGCGGACGCATCTGTCGTATAAAAAGAAAAGCGCCGAAACAAAGAAGATAATCAACACTGCCCCAGCGGCGGCAATGGCGGGTGCTTTGGTCGCATATATCTCACCAAAGTCATCATTCGGATAGCAAGCGCAGTGGTATTGCACAGATTTCTTAGACATGGTATTGGGTTCGAACAAGTCTGTCTCCATTTTGAATTCATCGTACTTGTCATTGTGCAAATCACCTTGTCCCCGGAATACGCCAGATCCGTTCTGCAACGAGTATGTGAAGGTTTGCTCACTACTGCTGGTGAATACGCAGTCAATGCCCTCGTAATCTCCAGGATACATTTCCTCCAAGAGCTCGGAAAAGTACACGAGTCCAAAAATGAATCCAACGCACGTGGTTGGGTCATTTGCGGGGTAGATGGGAGTCGCCACGAACCCAAACATGCCCAAATGCTCGGCTGGAGGCTTGGACGGCTCCATCGGACTAACCGCCTGGCAATTGATAGAGTCCGGGTCGTCAGCTAGGGCTCGCTCCTCGACACAATCCATGACGTAATCGACAGCTTTTCCTTGATTGTTGAAGCCGTGTACATTCATCATGACCCACTCGGAGTCAATGACACCAATCCATGAACCCTGGACCTTTGGTGCGAGCAACACACGATCGCTTCCATGGATGGACACTCCCGTAGTGTCGTGATAACGATTGTCTTGTGTCCCAATCGAAGGGTCAATGGCTAGAAAATCAAGTGAGGAAAGACGACGTGAGTGAACGGAAAGTTTGATCTGCAAAGAAACAACACGAAAGGTTGCGTACCCCAGATTCCTTTTCCGAAATGACTTCGGGCGCCCATCAACGGATGTTCCGGAAATACCTCGGCAAATTTTCCATACACAAAGTCTTCAAATTGCGAAACATTGACCTTGGCAGGGTCTACCAAGGGTGCTAGATTCATTCCCGTGTTTAAGGATGTGGGAAGCACATTTTCAACAATCTTCCAGTACCCATCGATCCAAACATAGGGCCATTGTTCAGCGTCGGGGAACGTATAGGCAGCTACTTCCGCCATGGTGCGAGTACCATATTGTAGCTTGTATTTCTATTGAGAGGAGAAAAAAGTTCAAAATGAGGCACACAGCACGTTACTACGCATGTTCCAACGGCCCAACTCGTCCTCTACGTACTGCCACACTCCTCACAGTCTCCAGCGCCCGGGCGGTCATGACGTAGTACTGTTCATTGACCAAATTTTGTTCGGCGTTGGCCAACAAAAAGAAGCCCAACCATCCCAAGAGACCCGCCACGGCCACGAGAAAGCCCAAAAAGGTAAATCTTCCAAACGAGACACCACGACTCTCGTTGCTCACAATGGAAACCACCGGCGACGAAGCCGAAGCGCAGGTCGAAGAGGTTCGAAGAGACCCGGCATCTTTGTCCTTTGGGGTACAACAACTCGTTTTGTTGCAGTTGCTGGATGTCATTGTGATGTGACGCTCTACAAAAGGACTCCTTCGAATCGATGAGAAGGAAATGCTACTGACTGGTGGTGGTGCCATGTTCACCGATTCCATGGTGCTAATATTCATACTGTGGTGGTGCGCCGAAATGGGTTGGTCCATGGAGGATCAAGAGAGAAAGAGATACCAACAACACTGAAAGGAATCACAAGACGCAAAACACAAACAAGATATCCTTGTTGTGTTGTCGTGTGCTGGCGGGTCGTCTCTAAAGAGATTATTATTTTTTGTGCCCACTTTCACTTTTTCACTGAGTACTCTAGACTATTATTGTACTCACTCTTTCATAATTGTTTATCGTTTGTCGGTATCGAATTTTTTGGGATCCCGGACTAGCTAGTATGAAGATAACAGTACGAGCGACATTGTCCCAGTGCGTTCGCGAGCAAGTTTTCATGGACGAGAAAGTGGTTTGGGATCAGGGTTGTGTAGTAATGACATATTGAATTCTTCATGACTAGCTGACTAGTAGTCAGGAAAATATCTAGTAGCTAGTTTACTAGATACTATGCAGTAACTAACACATCACGCAACTGACTTACTGAATTACTTGTAGTCATCTCTCCACCTGATAAGTACCTGACTAAGCGACTATAGTCCCCCACCATATTGAAGCTTTCTCTACTAGAGTACTATAGTCACAACTCTCTTACTGACCTGACTTACTGAAGACTTAGCGAATTCATGTAATTTTCCCCTTTAGTCATTGACTTAGTGAAGAGATATTGCTAATTTAGTTCGTTTTGGGGGGGAATTTAGTGTTGAATTGGCAAGTCATTCGAAGGACAATGAGGTGATTGACTTAGGTACTAATAATACAGTGGCGAATATAGAAGGGACTTACTTGGAGACCAAAAGTATGGACCTGGAATGAGGTGTGACTGACTTAGATGACTATAGTCAGTATGGAAATATGTCGGTGATTGACTGGGAGACTGAAAGTAAATAGGGGAGAAAATGAGTATTTGACTGAATGACTGGATAGTCGGTGAAAGTAAATCACAAAGTCACGTACAATGCCATAGATGTTAGTTTTGTACTACAGAATAGAGAATAGGGTTGTGAAGTCATAAGTCACTAAGTCACAAGTCATTACTGACTTTGACTTGATTTTACAAATAATTTTCGGCAATTCCATTCCATTCACCACGACATGATATACTGAATGTATATTCCCTAGTCAATTCTAACCCATTGGGGAATACGCATTAAATTCTCCAAGTCAAGTCTCATTCCCTATTCCACTTACTTTAATTCCACAAGTCATTCCCAACCATTTGATTCGTGAGACTTGTCATTCCCAATTCACTTCGCACTAGGCCCAAAGTATCTTACTTGAAGTCATTATCTGAAGTCACTACCCAGAACTCCCTAAGTCAGTCATTCCATTCTCCTGTGTATGTACACATACACTAATCACTGCACCTTCTTCATACGAAACTCTCAGAAACAGACAAAACAAACAACAATCAACTCATGACCTACACCATACCCAAGCCCAAGGCACATATTATGAATGACCGTCATGGTATCTTTGCTTCAACACAGCAGTCCTCGTTGGTTTTTCTCACAGTCGGAACAGCCAGACGCCTCTCATTTCAGCACCATCCCCCCTGCACCTCTATTCCTTCCAGCATGGCTCCTGGTTTCAAGAAGAAATCTTTGAGCCGGTCGTCGAAGAAACCTCCAAACAACGAAGCAGCAGTGAACCCCGAATCATCCAACGAAATAAGAGCGTTCCACTCTCTGATTAAACAAGAAAAAGACCTAGTCCCCCTCCTTTCTTCGCCATTGCCTGAACTTTTCGGCCACAACCCCACAGCTCTTTGGAAATGGGCAATCCATATTGACTGGGCAAAATTCGACCAGTTCTTTGAAGAAACCGTTGATGAAAAGCGTGATTATTCCATGTATGAAGGTGTAATCAATCTGTTTGAAGCTTACGAATACGTTGTCATAAACAAACTGTGGCCCAAGAAGAAACCTGCTAAGAAGAAGCCGATACCCAAGAAGTTTGTGAAATATGAACATGTTTGTCGATACTGTGTCATCTGCCCAGTTTGTTTCAACGATCCGTCTGTGCCTCTAGCCAAATCCATCATTGGCTGTTCCGGCAAAACATCAAACATATCGCAACATGTAACTGGGAGTCACCAAGACATCTCATTTGACGATGACAAGCAGGACAATCAGGCTACTCTTGGACAGTTTGCAACAAGCCAAGTTGTCACTTGGGCTGGTATCCGGACTGAATTTTGCCGACTTATCTACGAGTTCGTCAACGATTGCTGCCTACCGGCATCGACTGTTGAAAAACCAGAATTTCGATCGTTATTAAAATTTGCTACATCACATGGTCTTCAATTGAAAGACTCCAAAGCCGAGAATATGAGCCGTCGTGAGATCACAAAATTGCGCCTAAATTCCTACGAGGAATTCCTCTACGTCATCACCGAACTGGGAAACAATGTTCGGGATGCCTATCGCAATCTATGCAAACGGAACATCCCGTTTGGGACAATCTGCCATGACATTTGGAATGGCCCCCGAAGCGATGTACTCGGGGTTACGTTAATGTTTTCTGACCCTCGCAACTGTGAAGTTTATAGGATCCCAATTGGGCTTGCTGAAATCCAAGGACACTCTGCGGCCGACGTGGCCAAGCTCACACATGCCTTGCTAAACCAAGTTGGCTTTTCACAAACCGACTTATGTGCACCTGTGAACGACAACACAGCGTCGGCCGTTCTTGCCGGAAAGTATATTGTTGGTACTCGGCGCCATGGTGGTAGTGGAGGCAAAGGCAAGTGCGACATGCACAAGGCGGAACTAATCTTAAAACACGCTACAGGCTTAGTTCAACGTACCAGGAGCAAAGTTGTAATCGACGCTAATCCTGAATTTGTGGAGGCCTATTCCATCGCAAAGAACTTCGCTGCATGGCTGATGTCAAGTCGGGCACCTCAACGATTCGAGAAACTAAAAGAATTTGCCGAAAGCATTGGGGCAGTTGTAATGATGATACCACTGCCCAATGAGACCAGAGTATCAGGCTGTATTTTACTGATAATTGGTCTCCTACGTAACAAATGGATCATGGACGACTACGCCGCTCGCACAATTGGTGGCAACCCTGACTTCAAACGTCGTTACCCCAGCCAGCAGGTTTGGCAATTGCTTTCACAGTTTGAAGGAATTCTTGCTCCCTTGAAAGCTGTGTCTTTATCCTTGCAGATTGATGCTCCAGGTTCGTCATCTGCTTCTCTTCTCGAATTATATAGTGCCCGACACGTGGCCATGGAGATGGAATTTGATGAAATTGAATGCTTGCCCGTTACTGAAACGGCAGACAAGACAGTGGCGAAATGGGACGCTACCAAAACCATTGACGACTTGGAGGAAAGTCGAGATCCGATAGCCTTTGATGATTTGCATCCCTCGAGCCAAAAACTGATTCGTCGTGTAGTGAAGGAATACCAAACCTACGTGTTCGAAGAAAAAGACGAAGATGCTGAAAAGGCCATGTGTTGCAACCCCTTGCTTGCCAACATCTTCGAACAACTATTCAAGAAATTGAATGCGTACGACGACGACGACATTGCTCGTGTGAAAACCATGTTTGTAGAAGACATGGTAACCAAGTTCTCGAATAGAAAAGTGTCTCGACTTGGTGCCGCTTTTGCACAACAAGCCCAGGAATCGACGACAACAGACGGTACCGAAAGCAACAATGCCGACAGCAACAATGCTCCAGGTACGACAACGAAGAAAAAGAAGAAGTCTAAGTTAGCCAGTGCCTTTGCTGCCATACGAGAAGCTTGCGAAAAGAAACAACAAGATCTATTGGGAATCACTGGAGCTGCAAACAATGCTGCATCGGAAGCAAAGATAATTGGCGAGCTCCGCGATTCTTGCAAAGAGTGCTGGGACAGTTTCAAGAAAATGTGCGAGCTAATGATAGATCACAGGTGGGAGGTAGTGATAAAGAAATACTCGACCGACGATTTCAAAGAGGATTCGAAGAAGTGGTCGCAATCACAATGGGCAGAGTTCAAGGACAACTGTAAGAACAACTACTACCTGGGTGTTGCCCGTTATTTCGATGTGATGAAGTGGTGGAGGGACCATAGCTCTGAATATCCGTTTATGTTCCCCTCGGCGCTGATATGGTTAACCAAACCACCAACGAATGCCTTTCAAGAATGGGTTTTCTCGGCTAGTACATGGTATCATCAAAACAAATTGATGAAGAACATGTACGAAAAACATAACGAGATGAGGACGCTTGAGAAGTTGACTCATCCTCTTCAGAAGATAATATTGGAACGAGAAGCAGAAATCCAGAAGCAACTCAAGGATGTAGATGACACAGAACAGGCTATGGAGGTACATGATGGTGGTGAACAAACCGAAGTACAACCAGACGGACAAGAACTAGCACATAACCAGGCTACCTCGGCAATTGCCCTGCCAGTGATGAACGAGACAGACAGCGGAGGTGATCGTGAGAGTACCACCGAGACGCCAGTCGAAACTCCATTTGCTGAAAAGAAACAGGCTTCTGTGACTTCCGAAAGAGGAGTGGGAGTTCGTGATGAGAAGCAGGGTGATGACGAGCAGGGACGACAATTACGAATGGCCATTGCCATTCAGAAGGCAACGTACCAATTCAAAGAATACAACAAACGCAAACAAGGTAGCAATATTGAAGCAACAAGTACCGAGACTGAAACCGAGAACGAGAACAAAACCGAGAACAAAACAGAGGAGAAAACAGAATCCCGTCTAATGAAATTCTACTCCGAAAGTGATGATACCGTGAAGGAAGCCGACGATATCCAGTGTGTCACCATTCCAATCACTAATGACGATGAGCAAGGGGAAGATAATGAACCAGACATTGGTGTGGAAGTTCTTGATGTCGACGTCGACGATGACACTGACCAAGGTTTACTACTTGCGTTGAAAGACCAGATGACAGGGGTCAGGGTAGAATCAACCGCCACAACCATCAGTCCAGTTGCGCAGGCAATGTCAGGAAGTGGTGATACGCCACAAAGCATTATTCCTCCCGGAGTAGCTGGAGTAGCTGCACGATCAAGCGATTACACAACACCCGAGTCGAGAAAAACGCCTGGATCAGGTATCACAACAAATGATACCAGCACCCACAAGGATGGAAAAAGGAAGGCTACTAACGAAGGCAACAGTCAAGCCAAACGCACACGATCCACGACAGGTCGCCTCAAAACACCACCGTAAGTTACAGTACCGAAACACAAACAGAAAACAAAGAAAGATATCCACAATCCACCAAAAACCAAAGACTTTCATGAAGAAAGAACTAAGAACTATAGTAATATCCAATTAATTCTACTTTCCGCTGCGTTGATATATGTTGGCCATCATAGGTACCAGTTGCTTCACATTATTGCCAGCATGTGTTTCGGAATAGGAATCAAGCAATGAAAGCACTTGTGGGCGAGTTTTGTTTGATTGTAGGAGTGGCCCGAGAGATCCAAATAATGGATTAATCTGTTTCCACGAATCCCTGGGTATCCACGAGGTTAAGAGATTGGAACAACGGAAAGAGTCACTCTCCATCTTTTTGCCACGTGTCCATTCCAATTGGAAAGACCATCGGAATACGTGGACGTCACATGGTATCCCCTCATCGCGAGAAAATGAAGAAGATAGGACAATCATAACGGTCTTGTGTCCAATGCCGCGTAGACGTTGAAATTCTTGGGCACAAATATTAGGAGGGATCACTCCTCCATGTGTCTGTATAAAATAGTCCGCGCAGTTTACAATTCGTTCCGCATTCTGATAGTATCGTCCTGCATCAGAGATTAGAGCACAGAATGCATCCATGCCGTATTGGGTTGCAATATCGATACAAGCGGTGGCAGAGGTTAGCCCGATGGAAAATAACCGAGGGATAATTTTGCCAAGGTGAGAATCCGATGTGCTCGAGCTCATAATGATGATAATTAAGCACATAAAGGCACGGTCTGGTTGTTGAGAATGTGAATCACCAATAGTTGAGGGATTTTCCAAATAGTCGTCCATCCATTGTTCCCAGTTGTCTCTTGGGGAAACGATGTTGTTGTTGAGCAGATGGTTACGAAAACTTAGAAGACCAAACAGGAGATTGCGTTGTTTTTGCATGGTGACCGGATCAAGTGATGTATAGGACATGAATTTTCCTTCAGAGAGGCAGTAAAATGGGTGGTTGACCTGGCATATGTCGTTCTGTTGTCATACCACGGATGTGGTATTTAATTTTGATCTTTGACCGAGATGCAGATTGTAGTAGTTGTGAGATTTGCGTAGTTCTTGTCCGAGTAGAATAAGGATGGAACAATGATTTATTCACGGTCGTCTGTTTCCTTTTCTTTGTAGAGACCGGGGTGACAAGTTGGGGAGAGATAGATTCAATGTTCGTAGGATTGGCAGGGTTGGTTTGTTGTTGTGTTGGTTTGTCATTTTCATCAATGAAGACTCTTACTTTGTCCACAAATAGGTCAATGAGAGGAAAGATGGTGCTAGGAAGAAACATGAAACGAGGACCTTCCTCTCCAGTTGGAATTGGGGACTGCACAAGAAAACGACAATTCGTTCGAACCATCCAAGACATGATGAGACTTGAGAAGGGGAGATGGCAAAATTTGCTTTGCTCTATCATATATTCGGAACAGCGTAGCAAATGCTTGTTGGAACATTCTTGTCGTTCAAAGGTAGGTAAACAATAGATCTCCAAACATGGATTGGCATGTTCTGGGTAATCGGTGTCAATAAAATGGGTCAAGGAAGCAGAAGTTGCTGCTTCAATGATAGTTTGTGAGATTTGTTCAATTGCCTTGTTGGAAGAGATGCTGTTGGCTGTGCACTTGTGTGTCCTTGAGGACAATGTATTGACTTGTCTGACCGCCACAGTCTTGTTTGTTCGGATTAGCCAAGTTAAGATGAGATCGGATAGGATCATCACGAGACTCTCATCTTCGTTGTCATCTTGTGGTGAGTGAAGTTCTTCTTCCAAAAATATAACAAGTGAAATGGGACAGTGAAGGATGTATCGAGTTTGACATCTCGATTCGTAAATAATGTGGTGATGGCTCTTCCATGCAGGAACCATTTTGTTTCAAAGCAGAAAGTAGACTTGAAACGAATAGAAGTGCAGAGTGTCGAATGCAGAGGTGCAGAGGTGCAGAGTGCAGAGTGTGTAACGAGCAAATATGCACTGGCACCTGGCACCATATACCGTTAACTAGCAGACATTACAGTGTAGTATCATGCAATGGTTGTATTGACTTAAGTCATTAGGAAAAACGCTACTTAAGTCAGAGAATTATTAGAGAATTAGAGGGAATTATTGATAAATTCTAAGTCAAAGTCAATTATGTGTGTAGACAGAGTAAGTCACGTGGAGAGACACGGTGAATTGACTTTGAGACATAATTCTAAGTAAAGTCAAGAGGATCATATAGAGGAATTGTAATTCACTAGGTTGGTTCACTATGATTTTGAAGGTGACTCGATAACACTAAGTATATTCACTGATAAAATATATTCCCTCGGTATCAGTGTCCACTGCTTAGCTGTTTTTTGTCTGTGCCACCTTCACAGGTTCCCAAGTGGACACAGCCAGCATTTTATGTTTTTCGTCTGTCTGTCTACCCAATAAAATTCCTCAGGGTTGGAGCAAGGCCAGCGTGCATGTGACAGTTAACGGTTGGTGGTTGTCCTCTGGTCACCACGATTCAAATTTTTTGGGCAACCCTCCCGTCCTCGTCTGTCACAAAACACCAAAAACCGAGCCAAATGCTTGACCATGACGTGAGGTGAGAACAATGGATGCAACATGCTGGGCTGAACCTGAACTGCTTCTCACTTCTCACTACTGTGGCTTATTTCTAATCTTCTTGTTTCTTTTTCTTTCTTCTCACTCATCACTGCTGCAATCTTTCCTCTTGTTCATGCATGATCCTTTGGCTTGTCTCTTGTTGAACGAGTAGACTAGGAACAAGCCGCTTGATGACAACTGGAGTATCTTACCCGTCTCATTTGTTGATGTAGGAGTAATTGTTTTGTTGTTTGATTGTTGGTTGGTTGCTTTCATGTCTTCTGTAGGATAGATGATTCACTATCGTCATAGGTCGTAGCATCATCTCATTTCTCAATGACCGAACACTTTGTTGTTTTTGCTTCAAATAGATGGGAAGCCCTCTTGCTCTTGCCACACCCTACTTTCCATGTCTATCAGTTCATAGAGTCAAAAGTTGTAGCTGTAGCGTGTGAGAGCTGCTTGTGTTCATGGTGAAACTGAGAGTCATTGCCATGCTCAAAACAGAAAAGAGATCTGCAACGAATTCAGAATGCACTGAACTCTACAAATGAATAGCACTTGAGTTCTTTTTCTACTCCTAGTATATAAAGAAAACAATGTCTGCAGTCTGTTTATGAATCGAATGAAAGTTATCAAAAATCCGTCATTTCGAAATGTAGAATGGCACGTAATGAGCTACCCAGAGACACAACAGATGATCGCCTCTCTTCCCATGAGCAGAGCAAACAAAAGTGACAAGTGTCAGTGATCAGTGAGCATGAGCTATGTAATTGTCATGGCAATTGGCAACGGATCACACTCACCTGGAATGCCATTCGTACGATGTGCTTCGGCAACAAGAGAAAAGAATTGTGTGCTTGTCATTATGAATTATGGAGCAACCAGCAGTTATCCACGCACGGCCGCTTGCTGGGCATGCGTCTGTTTCAAACTGTGAAAACTCCAGCTGGGTATGCGTGCCAATTTGCCATTTGATCATTTCTATTTGTCTCAAAAGCAAAAAATGATGTCTGTGTCCACCTGGGAACCTAAAATGATGGCACAGACAAAAAACAGCTAAGCAGTGGACACTGATACCGAGGGTAAAAGGAGCAGAGTAAATTCACTATCGTCTCTATAGTCACTTTACAACCCTGCTACACAACCCTGTTTGGGATGCGCGTAGAAAGTTCCTCCCAACCGCATGTGACGTAGGACGACAGTACTTCATCCTCACTCTTCCAATCAACACACTCTTCAGAGTTCGTGTCACGTTCATCATCCTGATAACATTATATTAAAGTACTTAACCAACACTGGGGGGGGGGGGGGTATAGGCCCCCCACCCATCAATCCCATATCAATCCCATATAGGGAGGGATCCGGAATCGCGCCGCGCTGCCAGAACTCCAGATTCTGAACAATGCGCGTCTGCTGTGGACGAGCGTGTCTCCAACCAGTGAGCCATTCTCCTTCTACTCACAAAGTGAGCCTGTACTCTCGAAATCTCTTCGCAGTAGTACAGTAGTCAGATGCTGTAGGGTGCCACCCCCCAGCAACCAACCTGGAGAAATAGCCCATTGATCTTTAACAGTCAAGCTGACAGACAACAAGCGACCTGGACGTACCACTAGGTAGTACGGTCGAGTCTTCACCCCGTGTGGTCGTTCCCCTCATATCTTGTCATCATCTCTTTATCATTTTACGATCTTCTTCTTCACATCAGTTCTGAAAACCTGACAAGAGCTTCCACCGAAGCCTTGGCATCAGTGTATCTCTCCACCATCGACATTGTGGGAAGGATTCCTCTTCCTCTCAAGTGTTTTCTCCATCAATTATTTGCCTCAAGTACGTCCGTTGGAATTGCCCTGTTTTGAGCCTCTGTTGTTGCTCCTCTTCGCAATGATCGCCTCACACTATATGCCTCCTCCACCTTTGTCATGTCTGGAATGAGTTGCGGATATCGATGCTGCACGCGCTTCCACAAATCGTGGAATAAGACGTCTAAGTCACCCACAGAAGCGCGAGATACCTTCCCATTTCCTTTTGTTACTCGGAACAGCGGCCCAGAAGTCACCCCATTGGCATTCCAACATCGAATGGCTCGTTCCAACCACAACCGAACTTCAATGCCCGAACTTGTCGTGTCCGCCAATGGGTGGATGTAAATTCTGAAGGTTCCGTTGGTTTGCTTGAAGCGACCGGCCAGAGCCAAAGGAACATGTTTCTTTCGGGGGTATTCAATGCCCTCGACCCAATATTTCCGCATCAATCCGATGTCGATTTGAGGGATTTCTTCACCTCTCAGAGCCGCCACAAATCCAGCCACAACCAATGCACCTGTTAACGCTACCTCTCGCTTCCTTGCACCCTGCAATCCTCCTTGCCACTCCTCCTCCAACACAGCCAAACCAGCCTTGACCTCATCCAATGTGGTGGCTTGATCTGGTATCCAGACATCTCCCATCCGCCGATGACAACCTGTCATAAATCGCTTATACCAATGGGAATTCGTCGGACTTCCACTAAAAAACAATCCACCTCGATCACCGTGTCCGACCGTTGCCAAGCCAGTTCCACCCGGCAGCGCATGATAGAAATTTGACACCGCTGATCTTACTTTTCGTGCTGTTTCAAATTGGATGTGTCTTGAGTTCCTTCCTTGGTTCATCGTCTTCATCAACATGAGGCAAGCCACCTTGAGTCCTTGATCGTCTGCCACTGGACATGGTCCTCGCTGTGGTAAGGGTTGGTCCAAACCCATGGCTTCACCAGCTTCGATCAGACCTCTCACCTCTCTCCAATTCTTCTCCACCGTAGTACGCTCTCGAGACCAAAAGGAATCCAAGATCGCTCTGCGAATGCACAACAACAACAACTTGTCTGCTTCCTTGTGTGCGTTTGCAAACCTTCCTTGCAGATTATAGAAGCTACAATCGTCGCATTGAAACACACACATCAAATCATCGCCAACCCGTGCTTCTTTGAAGCGCTGTTCATCATCGGCCAATTCACCATGGAGCTCTGTATCTAACAAGGCGTCGTCCAAGTCTCCTGCTTCATAGACAGGAAATTTGTCCTCTGTCAGCTGCTTGTAGCATCTTGCATGCCAAATTCCGTCACAGACTCTGCTAGTCCCCCTGGTACACCCAAAGTTTGCGCAAGCAATCCCTGACAGCGGCAGGACCGGTCGGCCACAAGCCTTGCAATTCCCCGTCCACCTGCTCCAGTAAACTCTTGTTCCGCTTAACTTGCCAGGGACGTCTGTAAAGAAAAGGACAGACAAAAGCAACAATCAAAGGTTCGTGTTGAGATTTTCTCCACAAGAAACTGCCCACTGGCACGGTAAACACACAATCCGCAACTTTGCCGAGCTTTTTACGCCAGCAATTTGTCATAAGGGCAGGGCAAATAAACATGTGTCCGGTTCGAGTTCGTATATGGCGTGCCTCGCACAACTGATCAACGGCCACATCGGCAATTGCAGGAGGTGGCATCCAGATAAAATTTTCGTCATCGAAGGCTCGATCGAACCAATCCTTGGTATCCAACACCTTCCAGGGCAGCGATGGAGCGCAACTCTTTAGCCACTCGGCCAATCCACTTTGCCTTTCCTCGGCAGTTTTGTTTAATGGCACATACATCAGCATGTCGCTTCCTGCCATGACTCCAGTCATCAGATCTCCGCGGGACAAACCATCAGTCCCTTGCTCAATCATCCTTGTCCCTGCAACCCATATCACCCGCACGAAGACTTGTCCCGTCATCTCTAATCGTTTCGTTCTCAGCACGAGTTCGTACAAGAGCGGCGTCGATGAGGTGCCTCTGAAAAATGCAGACTCTGCTGTGGAGTTATCCGTAAACATGAAGATTTCAGAACCTTTCGGTATTGTGGCATCCTCCACCAAAGCTTCCAACCTGAGCACCAAATTGTACAATTCGCGATAGTTGGATGATCGCCCTCCATAAGCCTTCGTCCACAGGCCATGTTCAGTCTCTACCGTCGCTGATCCGTACAGCCAAAGAGATGATCCAAAACCTTCACCAGACGCATCGCCGAAGATAATCGCTGCTTTCGCTCCTTTTGTTGGCCGAGCCAAGATCTGAGGTGGCGATTCATCCTTCGTCAATTCATCTAGAGCGGCAACATCGCTTGCAAATCGCGGAGCCGGATCCACTTCTTTTGGAGGCACTTCATTCGCTATCATCTCGCTAAATTTTCTCTTCCGCCGATCCTTTTCCGGCAATCGCCATCCTTCGGCATCTCGGTCCGATCGCCATGTCTCCAATGTTAAATGAATGCCTTTGAGGTACGGAACCATGGTGTCGAACGTTAGCGACACGTACACCAAAAAACCTCTCACCCGTTCTAACTCCTTGCGATTGATCTTTCCTCCTTCCTTCGCCCACTGCTTGAGGGTGTTGATGTGCCCCTTAGTCTTTTTCCATCTTTCTTCCAATACCGTCTTGAACACATTTCCATTTTCATCCGTTCCTATCACTGCTCCAGCCCATGCGCCCGGTTTTCTGCTTGGGGGTCTGCGCTTTCTTGCAGCATCCTGCAATCCAAAGAAAGCCGCTCCTTTGGCCATTTTGCTCGCTGCATTCCAAGCTTCTTCCTCCGTCGGCGCCGTTTCTCGGAGATCATCCACATAAGGATGCACATCAGCTGCGATGACTCCGTCAGCGCGGATCTTGCTAATCCAAGGTACGCTTGGATCATAGTCTGCGTCCCCTGGTAAGTTCAATCTGACGTCCACCCATCCGAAGATGTTTTTCGGATCTGACTTGTCCCCAAATACGATTCTTTTGACACGTTGTGCATTCTGTGTCGCCTGATATGGAGACGTAGTCAAACCCATGGCGCATCTCGTCCATGCTTCCCATAATCGAGTTCTTCCAAATCGCTTCTTCAACTCCTCTGGGAAAAGGTCAGTGATGTCGATGCCCGTGTATGCCCTTAAGTCCGGATGCAACCAGAAATTAAGGAACATCTCACCAAAATCATTGTCTGCTGACCATGTTCTTGATTCTACAGTGCGCAACATAGAAGTGACATTGCCCAACCCGAACCAAGGTGCAAATAGAGAGGCATTCAACCCGCTTTTGGTACCGTCGTATACCATGCGAATATCGTCCTCTCCCTTGGGCACTGAAAAGAAACTTGTCAAAGACTTGATGCCGTTTGTGGGAGCAATATAACCTCGCGTCCTCACTTTCGTCAGTTTTTTCTTCTCAAATGCCCTCTGTTTTTCATCAGGATTCGCTTGTTGCCTGCGCCGGTATGAAGGGGGTTCTCCTATCCACATTGGAGCGATCCCATCCCTCATTTCCCGCATCCACTGAGCATCCGGCATCCGCCAGAAAAACGGCGAGGAACCCTTGTCCCAGTCCCACCATGATGCCTGGGAGGCATGGGCCAACGCACTCAGACCAGCTTGAAGCGTTCGGTCTCGCAACGATACATCTCCATTATCGTGATCAAATCGTTGAGACCGCCACCACTCCCAAAAGTCCGAACAGACTAACCGTTCCGAATAACATTGAGGGCCTTGACACACTTTGCCTGTTGGGCTATGTCCTGAATCCCCAGTTTGTCACAGATGCGATCATCCCACAGGTAAGTGGGGACTTCTGCATCGTCTGACTTTGTCGCTTTTATATCTCACGACGTTCCTCGATATTCAATGAGCTAACTCCTTCGTCACTTTCAAGAGCTGAGTACAAAGCCTCAACTTCCGTCATTCGTGCCTCATCAGAATTCGCCGCTGAATTTCGGTCCCTTTGCCGAGAATCCAAATCACGAACCAACTCTTCCTCCTCCTGTTCCTGTGTTCCACTCATCCATTCTCGCAACGAGAGAGCAACCTGGACGCGACATTTGAATGGAACCACCAGTCCTTCTATCCAACAATTCAACTCATCCCGTGAACCCCTCTTATGAAGCTCAGCCGGGAAATCCAACGCAATTGCCAACTCTTGGGGAGCGAGGCGACGCTCCACATAACTCGATGTGGTGAAAACACTGGGGAGCACATGAGTTCGGTGTCGATCCTTCTTCCAGTTCATCTTTCTATGGACCAGTCCGACGCCCTCCTTCGTTGGATCATATGCCGTTGGTGCCGGGCAGTCGCGCCCATTAATCGTTGGATCGATGACACCACTCATCGTTGTATTCTCCAATCCTGGTTCCATGAAATTCCTCCAACAATCAACAAAACGGTTCGTTCTTTCTTCCACCACTCGCTCGGCCACATGAATCAGCGACTCTTGTGTCGTGACTCCACCCAATTCATCATGGCTCAGTAGCATCGTCGTTGTCGTCCACCGTGGGTCTTGACGATGTGGTCCTGCACCCTGCCGACCTCCAATCCAACACACCACTTGAACCGTTGGCATTTTCCAAACTGGATGGCCAGGTGTGGGAGTCCACCCTCCATCGAACAACACAACGTCAACTTCTGGTCGAACCTGCCAGGATTGTGGTTGCCGAACCGTGATTCTCATCTTCTTTGTTCCCTTGTTTTTCGACAAGCGATTCTCTCGACTGATCGCTAACTTCGCCCAACTGGAAGCTCCAGTTTCCCCATTGTCTACCTTCTCTTCCGGTGTATCAATCCATAATACCTCACCCAGCGATGACACCGCCCAAAACCAAAAGGGAGTCCCACCGCTCGCCAACCCAATCTTACAATCACCTTTACCTACTTTCAACCGAGTGATCTTTCGCTCAGCCACTCCAACAGGCGACGTGGAATTCGACGAATCTTTTACGTAACAATTAAACTTTGTCGAGTGGTTATCACAGCACTCGCCTTCGCCCTTTTCCTTTTCAATCGCTTGTTTCTCCAAATCCTCCAACACCTTCCGTTTCCGATTTCCTCCCTCCATCACAATATTGATGGATCACGCTTTCTTGGTCGATCCTTTGTTGTTTGCAGCAACTACTGAATTCAACGTACGTTGCACTTTGTCCATTCGATCCTCCAAACCTGTCTTGAGAGAAGAGAACTTGGATCGCGGCGTAGCAAAGCGAATCAAGTGTTCGTGAAGGATCAAGGCGATCTTGGGGTGCCCACTGAAATCCGATTGACGGTACTCCTTCATAACTTCATGGGCGCGGAGAGTTCCCCAAAGCATACCAGCTGGAGTATTGGTTGCACGTCCTGGGGCTCGAGCCTCCCTCAAACTTCGGAAAATCGCACGCACGCAGTGGGAAATGAGGATCCACACCTCTTGGGAACTTGCTTCACTCTCTGCCTGGACTTGCTGATGGTATCGCACAATCCAATGACAGAGGTCATCCCAAAAGGTCTTGCTCTGAAGCAACAACTCGTGGGCAACACTCGCCGGCTCCGTTCCAAACGCGAACAAATCACTAATGGCTTGTTCCAACGTGCGCCTTCTGTCCTTGACGTGATCCAAAATACGCTGGTGTATGCCTTCTCGACCGGAGGGTGGATGGAAGTCCTCAAATTTTGGAGCGCCACCCAGAGCTCTGGAATTGGTTGTTTGAGATTGGTCTGCACCCTTTCCCAACAACGGAGGAACTTCGAGATTAACGAGGCGATGTACGCTGTATGCTACGGCGTTTTATCTCTCACTTTGGCCGTGGTGGCTCGAAGATTGGCTGCACGCTCCTCGTCCAGACTCACGTCTCTGCACACCCGTACCCACGAAATTCACAGACGGAGAATTCAATCCACCAACCGTCGAAGAAGAGGTGGCCCATCCAAAAGATCCACCCCCCCCCCCCCCACCTGAATTCTGAGACACTCCTTATTTTCCATTCGAGCACTCAAATCCGCAATCAAGGACGCCCACTTGCCTCCTGGATCACCAGTATGAATGGAAGAGCGCGAAAGCAAAGACAAGGTCGGGTTGACAAACTGTTGTCTAAACTCACTCTTGTCGCCAAAGAACTTGTTCAAACCTTCCTGCACAAGAGACTTTGCTGAGGCCGTTGTCTGGTCCATCTTGCGATCCATTGTCTCCAATCGATTCAACACTTCTGGACCCATGGGTTTCTCCAAACGCTTGCTTACAACTTCTTGCAAAGATCGGACGGTTGACATGCAATGGGCCAGTATCTCAAAATCAGACTGAGTACCAAACTCTGCCGACCTTTCACCCAACAAGGCATGAATGACCGACAGCTTCACATGGAGTCTTTCGATTTCATCATCTAGAGACGCCTCCATCAAATCCCTTTCTTTTCCTTCCTTTTCATGTTCCGACCTCAACGTATTCACATTTGCCACCAAGTTTCCCCAAGCGCCTCCTTGTAGAACCTTGGTTCCCAATGTCCTCAGGGACGTCCTTCCATGGAGCCACGGACCGACGCTTCTGCGGGGTTTCCATGGCCGAAGGTTTGACATCTAGATCATCTTCATCCACATCTGAAACCGTCTCTACCAAATCTTTGTGGCCACGCTTTGACGCCCTCTTAGGGTTAGGCGTCATCGCGACAAACCTCACCTTGGCCTTAGTATTTTCCATTACCTGAGCAACTGTAGTGAGATCGACCTCGTCGCCTGTCTCGGACGCCGCATGCTTGAGGGATGCAAAAGTTGCCTGCCAGCTCTTGAGCGACCGCGGACTGAGCTCCATTTCGTTCCAATCAATGGATCGTACACAATTGCCCGGAAGAACCGGTTGACAAAAGATTGTTTCCACAGCTTCAGAACTTGAAGATCCACTGACTCCGCGAATAAAGATTCCCGAGGGGTCATCCCCCACGAGCTTGCTCCAAACTTGTTTCTTAGAGGAATGCGAAGCCACCGAACAACCAACCCGAACACAGACCCGCTGCCCTGCCCCAATTATGCCCCGACAAGACGCTTCAAACGTATCTTGTTCGAGACGAACAACACCGAAGAGAGAACCCGAACGAAGGGTCCCCCCCCCCCCCGGTCACAAGAACAGCAGACTCACCTGACGACCCCACAGAAGGCGAAGAATCCGGAGTACTTCCCCACTCAAACTCAAACATCGCGAAAAAATGACAACAATGAGGGGGATGGCACGGTCGAACAGGGAGAACAAAACAAAACCAAAGCGAAAGAAGTATGTAAAGAACCGAACGGGTGATCAAATCCAACGATGTGCTTCACAAAACTTCTTTCCAACAATTTATGATTGTTGAAACTTTGTTGGGCCAGTCATCCCAAATGCCTGTCCCAACACCAACTCATTCTTCCAAGAACTCTTTGGGCGTGATTGATTGGTCATCGTTCGTCCGTCGATCCCTTCTTGACCGGAGCGGTACGATGCGCGTGCGCAGTAAACGAGGGGCCATTGAAAGAAATTGTGGGATTGGGGGACCCAATTTTTGGGGATATTTGTGCGACCGAAAAATGGTATCGCATGACCTCAAACTGCAAGATCCACCAAGGTGCGTTCGAGTTTCGAGTATCCGTCATCCGCAGCCATCACTCCATTGCTGTTGACACCCACCAACGATAAGGATCATGCGTGTACTGTCGTTCTCGTCGTCTGGGATTGTTGCAGTAGTAGTATTGATAAAGGCAGTGTTGTTGGCAAGTAGTGTTGGTGTTGTTGTTGTGGTTGCATCGACTCGATCCGACTCGTCCTGGCGGTTGGTTCCCCACACTGCGGCCTTTTTAGTGCGCAGACACTATCCGAATCGCGGCCATTCGTGGTGTGACACAAAGAGTCAAGTGCATCTCCCAGTGAGCAGTGAAAGCGCAAAAAGAAGAAGACGAACACGAACAGGGTCTCGTGGTACCATGGCAACTTCTTCTTCTTCCTCTCGTTTGGCATTGCAAAGCAGCAACAACGACGACAACGCTGCAATCACGACGAGCGTTCAATTGTCCGAGTGGACGTCGTTAAATCCAGAATCCTTGGTGGCGGCACCCTGTTTGTTGGAACAAACCCTGTGTCAACCACAAGAAGAGGACGGCCAACCCCAATTGGCCAAAAATGTCGCCTACGCTCAAGCCGTCTTGGACGCCTGGAAACAAGAAGAAGCCACTTCCGAAACCGTGTGGGAAGCCGAATGGTGTCAGTGTCGGTATACGTATACCACAACAAACAAGGATGGCACGACAACCACAACCCCCCTGTATGGTCATTGGATTCGTCGTCCACCCTCTTCTTCTGTTTCACGTGACGACGACACGTCTCCCGTCTCGGCGACGAGCACCACCACACCGGCTGTCATTTTCTTTCATACCGGAGCCGGTCCTCACGATTTGTTTCTCTTGTACAAGGCGGCGGCCCTTGTTAATCATGAATTTGTGGCACAGCCGTCCTCGTCGGATGCACAAGAACAACGACAAGACGTGGTGGTTTTGATTGCCGATGTCTTGTCGGATGAGACGGGATGGGCCTGGAATGCGGACGATCGTACGCGATACACACAAGAACGCGACAATCTGTTGGGCGGGGATCGCCAAGGGTTGCGGGACCGTGTGCAAGCCGCTCTGGACGTGGTCCAATCCACAACATCATCAACATCAACACTGCAGGAATGTCGTCCCCTGGCCGTGTTGGGCTGGTGTTTGGGGGGACATGCTGTCCTCCAAGTCGCCAAATTGCAAGTTCCCGCGGTTCGCGCCATGGCAACCTTTCATGGGGTGTTTGATGGCTGTCGTGATGCATCTGCATCTGATTCGTCGTCCTCCGTATCCAATTCCACGACTCAGAAAGCACTCGAATTGGCCGAAGTCTTGATTTGTCATGGCGTCGAAGATCCCTTTGTTTCGGCCTCATCCTTGGAACAAGCCTTGGCCTTGTTGCAAGACTTGGGATATGCCCGCACCTCCTTGTTGCAATTGTCCCAGGCCCGTCATGGGTTTACCAATCCGGCACAAGACTGGAATCCTCACGAGGCCTTTGCCTATCAAGCCCAAGCCGCCGACAAGGCGTGGAAGCAAACCCTGAATATGCTTCAACGAACCCTGTTTGGTCAAACGGAATCCTAAACGAACGAACCAACCACACTCCCAGTAGAGACGGCCCGGAAAGAAAAGCATTTACTCCAACAACACTACAACGTCCAAGCTATGTCTGTGTTCTGATTCTCCATGTCACCAAAAAACAGACGAATCCAAAACCCATTCGTCCCATGTGGATCAAAAAAACAATAAAACCAACTGCAGGGAGAAAAAAGGCACTTTACAACCCGAACGAGCCGTGGTGCACTATTGCCCGTCCCGAAGTCAATGCGGTTACTACTCTAAATTTGTCTCGCAGTGTCCTGGTACATGAACAGCTGCTTCGCCCAAGGCCAAGGACGGAGTTTTATGACCTGTTGTTGCCGTTGCTTGTCCGATGGACACCTGCCCTTACAACATGACGTCTCCCGTTTGATTGCATTCGCCAATGGCTAATACGACAGAAAAACAGGCATTGGGCGAGTTCTGTAAAAGTCGTGACATGCGGCCTTGATGGACTCCTGAACAAACCTCCCCAGCGCGCAAGGCCTCATTGTTGTTCATGTACTATTCTCGCAAGTGCGCCCCGTGATGTTTTGTTCAACAATCAAGTCTTCTACATCGCTAATCTTCAAGGGCTTGGAGAGAAAAACGCCAGCTCCACAAGCTTGAAAGTACTCGACATCTTCGGGCATGAGGTTGCCTGTCACACCTGCAATGTAGACGTCAGAGCCATTTTGCCGTATAAGTTTGGAAGCCGTTGGTCCGCTCATGGTCGGCATTTCGTAGTCCATCAGGACGAGGTCAAAGGGCCTGCCTGCTTGCTCCGCCTCTTGGACTTTGGTTACGGCAATGTCGCCATCCTCGGCCTGTTCGACCGTGTGGCCCTTGTTGGACAAAAGCCGGGCGAGGAACTTGCGATTCGTGAGAACGTCATCGACCACCAAGATGCGAAGTTTCCAATCGACATAGGACAGATTTTTCTCGACGCTGGGCCCTTGTCCCAATTCAACATCGAGCTTGCTTTGGGGAAAGTTGTACAAAGGAAGCGTCATGGTAAACGTTGTACCCAAACCAATACCGGCCGAATCACAGGTCAGCCGGCCGTTGTGGCTTTCTACAATACTCTTGGTAATGTACAGTCCTAGTCCCGACCCATTGCCGTGCTGAAGGTCATTGACATTGAATTGGACTCCCTGGCCAAACAGCTTCTTCAATTGCTCTCGCGTCATACCCGCGCCTGTATCTTGGACGGTTAAAACGAGTTCACCCGAGGACTTGCCCGTGACCGTTTCATTTCCCTTTACCACAAACTCGCGTGGCGTCGATGCTGTGTGCTGCGGCAACTCCTCCCACTGGACCTCCACCGTAATGTCGCCTCCATTGGGAGTGAACTTGCAAGCGTTACTCATGAGGTTGCGCAACACTTGCGCCAGTCGCACGCGATCGCCCACAACCTTTTGATGGACCGCTTCCGGCTTTTGCGTCATGGGGAGCGCAAAGTGCAGCGTAATGCCTTTGGAGGCCAGTGGGAGCTTGAACTCCTGTACCGTTTTCTCAATCAGACTCCAGATTGGAATGACGGTTAGCTCTAACGTGAGACCTCTGCCGTTTTCAATCTTGTCGTAATTCAACAAATCTGTAAGCACGTCAACGGCACACGGTGTGTTGTTTTGGATTTCGTCGACCAAATCAACCCAAGACTCGCCGTTATTATTGCACGTTGTGGCTCCCTTATTCTTTTTCATTTCATCCTGCATCAGCTTCAATCCCATCGCGACAGAGTTGAGGGGAGTCCTCACTTCGTGGCTCACAAAACGTACGAACTTGCGCTTTGCTTCCAGCAGCTCTTTGCGAGCATTGAATTCTTTGCGGACGCATCTGTCGTATAAAAAGAAAAGCGCCGAAACAAAGAAGATAATCAACACTGCCCCAGCGGCGGCAATGGCGGGCGCTTTGGTCGCATATATCTCACCAAAGTCATCATTCGGATAGCAAGCGCAGTGGTATTGCACAGATTTCTTAGACATGGTATTGGGTTCGAACAAGTCTGTCTCCATTTTGAATTCATCGTACTTGTCATTGTGCAAATCACCTTGCCCCCGGAATACGCCAGATCCGTTCTGCAACGAGTATGTGAAGGTTTGCTCACTGCTGCTGGTGAATACGCAGTCAATACCCTCGTAATCTCCAGGATACATTTCCTCCAAGAGCTCGGAAAAGTACACGAGTCCAAAAATGAATCCAACGCACGTGGTTGGGTCATTTGCGGGGTAGATGGGAGTCGCCACGAACCCAAACATGCCCAAATGCTCGGCTGGAGGCTTGGACGGCTCCATCGGACTAACCGCCTGGCAATTGATAGAGTCCGGGTCGTCGGCTAGGGCTCGCTCCTCGACACAATCCATGACGTAATCAACAGCTTTTCCTTGATTGTTGAAGCCGTGTACATTCATCATGACCCACTCGGAGTCAATGACACCAATCCATGAACCCTGGACCTTTGGTGCGAGCAACACACGATCGCTTCCATGGATGGACACTCCCGTAGTGTCGTGATAACGATTGTCTTGTGTCTCAATCGAAGGGTCAATGGCTAGAAAAATCAAGTGAGGAAAGACGACGTGAGTGAACGGAAAGTTTGATCTGCAAAGAAACAACACGAAAGGTTGCGTACCCCAGATTCCTTTTCCGAAATGACTTCGGGCGCCCATCAACGGATGTTCCGGAAATACCTCGGCAAATTTTCCATACACAAAGTCTTCAAATTGCGAAACATTGACCTTGGCAGGGTCTACCAAGGGTGCTAGATTCATTCCCGTGTTTAAGGATGTGGGAAGCACATTTTCAACAATCTTCCAGTACCCATCGATCCAAACATAGGGCCATTGTTCAGCGTCGGGGAACGTATAGGCAGCTACTTCCGCCATGGTGTGAGTACCATATTGTAGCTTGTATTTCTGTTGAGAGGAGAAAAAAGTTCAAAATGAGGCACACAGCACGTTACTACGCATGTTCCAACGGCCCAACTCGTCCTCTACGTACTGCCACACTCCTCACAGTCTCCAGCGCCCGGGCGGTCATGACGTAATACTGTTCATTGACCAAATTTTGTTCGGCGTTGGCCAACAAAAAGAAGCCCAACCATCCCAAGAGACCCGCCACGGCCACGAGAAAGCCCAAAAAGGTAAATCTTCCAAACGAGACACCACGACTCTCGTTGCTCACAATGGAAACCACCGGCGACGAAGCCGAAGCGCAGGTCGAAGAGGTTCGAAGAGACCCGGCATCTTTGTCCTTTGGGGTACAACAACTCGTTTTGTTGCAGTTGCTGGATGTCATTGTGATGTAAAGCTCAAAAGGACTCCTTCGAATCGATGGGTAGGAAATGCTACTGACTGGTGGTGGTGCCATGTTTACCGATTTCATGGTGCTAATATTCATACTGTGGTGGTGCGCCGAAATGGGTTGGTCCATGGAGGATCAAGAGAGAAAGAGATACCAACAACATTGAAAGGAATCACAAGACGCATAACACAAACAAGATATCCTTGTTGTGTGGCGGGTCGTCTCTAAAGAGATTATTATTTTTTGTGCCCACTTTCACTTTTTCACTAAGTACTCTAGACTATTATTGTACTCACTCTCACATAATTGTTTATCGTTTGGCGGTATCGAATTTTTTTGGGATCCCGGACTAGTTAGTATTATGCAAACAGTAGGAGCGACATTGTCCCAGTGCGTTCGCGAACAAGTTTTCATAGACGAGAAAGTGGTTTGGGATGCGCGTAGAAAGTTCCTCCCAACCGCGTGTGACCTACAAAAAGGGAATAGTCTATGCTACCAGCTGCCGCGCCTACCCGCTAGGGTACGGTCGACCGACTGCCCTGGCGCCATTACTCTCGGAAACATGGAGCGGGGGGACAGCCCGCTTGTGACAAGGGGCCACATAGACGAACCAAGTAGGACGACGCGTGCGCAGTAAACGAGGGGCCATTGAAAGAAATTGTGGGATTGGGGGACCCAATTTTTGGGGATATTTGTGCGACCGAAAAATGGTATCGCATGACCTCAAACTGCAAGATCCACACAATTCTGAGTTCAGGCAAAAGTGAAAGCCCTCGCTACTCAGTGAGTCGTCATTGGTATTTTGAAATCTTAGTAGACTCAGTACTGAGCGCTACGTAGCCGCTGGCGCACCTCTACGACCACCATGGCCAACGACGGCCAAGAGGCCCGAAATCCTTCCTCCAAGGACCAAGAGATGGACGAAGCAAGTTATAATACAACAGACGTCGATAACAAGAAAGTCCATTACGAAGGCGAAGAAAAAGAATACGTAGTTAAGTTTCTCTTTCGCCCTGATAAAAATGAAAACACCAAGGTCGCATCAACCCACTTCTCAGTCCTACAAGTCATTCGGCAAGTTTACCCAGAGGTCACGATTTTTAACAATCATGGGAGGAAAGTAAAAGATCTCAACACCCTGAAGAATTACAACGATTACGCAAGAAACTACGAATTGCACTTTATGAAAGGAAATGACAAGAAGCAGCGAGACCCCCTGTATCTAATCTTTCATCGTATCCATTCAAGAGTTCCGATCAGCCAGATCCGACGCCATCATTCAGTAGAGCAACGGTTGAAAGAACACAAAGGAAAAATGCTAGTGCATCACTGGAAAGAAGATGAGACGCGTATCTCAAACATCGGGTTTTTCGTCGGAATCGATCCTGCCAACACAACGGAGAGCGAAGTAACCGAAAGGCTTTTCAAAGAAATCTACAAGCAAACTAAGTGCCCGGAAAAGAAGGTTCCAAAATTTCGTATCCATTTTTCGTCACCGTTTACATATACTCTCCGGAACCGCTATCGCTCGACAAAGGCATACGGTCTCCAATGCCGACAAGAAGACGCAAAGGAGATGCTACGCCTCCTAAACGAAACGTTCAAGAAGGATCCTCAGTTCATGTTCCACCGTTTTAAACATGAGAGCGACGAGAGCCGAACGTATTACTTGGAATCGATTTATGCCCAAAACGATTTTCTCTCAGAACACAAAGTGGTGCCTATCGAAGGAGTTAACGAAGACATTATGTTCTACCTCGAAGCGAACATCTTCCAAATCGAAGGAGTTACCGAAATTTCAAGACACAAGAAACTGGAGGAAAAGGGACGTTGGAATGTTCATACAACAGAAGCTAACTTCGATTTTGTCGCGGACAAATTGGATGAATCGATTGCCAATTGGGTCCAAGAAATTATTCAAAACGAGAACAGGAGTCCAGGAAACCTGCCGCAACCCGCTAGAGTTGCGTTTAAGCACAAACGCCGAATCGTAGACGATGACGACACCAACGAAGTCTCCTACAAAACGTACTTATCCTCATGCGCCTCAATGTATGCAAAAGAAAACATGCTAGACGATGATGATGAAGCAAATGATGCTCGAGGAAAGCCGCCATCCGGGTCATCAGCAGTCACTCAAGCCTGGATTAGCCCTACCAACGTAAAGACTGTCCTCAACATTCCGAGAGTCGTGGAAACCAGAAGATCCTCTGCAACGCCGAGTCAACTGACCACAAATGACGAACGCGACAAGCGTGTGATGGCGGAAAACGCTCGTTTAGAAAAAGAGAATGCAGACCTACGAGAACAATTGCGTCGTGCAAAAGGACAGGAGACAAGCGAACAGCAACAAGCCGAAAATTCTGCCACTCAAGGACAACCGCCGACCAACACATTTAATACTCCTTCCAATCAAGAACATGTGCAATACACTCCACAAGGCCAAGTTCAATCCCCTCCTCTACCGCAAGGACAAGTTCCAGCGTCAGATATTGACCGAATCATCTCAGCGCTAAACGCAGCAGCTGAAGCTCGTTTTCAAGCACTCGAGCAACGTCTCCTACAGTCCTATGGACAACAACCAACAACACCGTCTGCCGCCTCAACAGAAGGATCTCAGGCCACGGAACAGACAAATGCCTCTCACGGTCCAGTGGACGTGAGTATGACGCTACATCCGTCTAACTTGGATGTTAGTGGTTACGACAGTGTCACCGATGAGCGGTCGTAGAGGAAACAACACTTACTTAGCAACAAACAACAACTATCTGCAAGTACTGAATAGCTTAGAAAAATCAACAACAATACATTTACTCAACGAACCACAACCAACAAATTGTCCAACAAATGCCAACACAGGAACCGATTCCAGACATGCAACTGATGCCAGACAAGCAACCGATACCAGACAAGCAATCAATCCTAGAAGAACAACTGACTCCAGACAAGCCACAGACACTAGACAAGCAACCAACTCCAAACAAGCAACTGACTCTACACAAGCAAACGATGACACTCACGCGACCAATCATAACACAAGCCAGACACAAGATAGTGGCTCACAAAGCAGCATCAACTCAACCATTTCAGAAGACAATACAACGGCGGCCGAAAATTTAGCAACAAATCCTTTCATCGGGGACGAAATTAAAGAAAATGAGAAAGAGGAAGATCGTTTCAGAATCTACTTTGCCAACATAAATGGATTCACCCTCAGCGAAAATGGCGGCGAGTACGCAGAATTCTTATTAGAAATGCAAAAACTACAAGCCGACACTTGGGGAGTAGCGGAAACCAACATTGATTCGACAAAATCCGCTGTCAAGAATATCATCCACAATACCACAAGAAAGCACTTTGAATTCTCAAAAACAACGTTCGGGAGCAGCAACATACCAGCACGAAAACGGTACTACAAACCAGGGGGCACACTCATGGGCTCACAAGGCAGTATTACAGCCAGAATTATGGATCAAGGCAGCGACTCACTCGGTCGCTGGTCATTTCAACTGATGAGTTGTAAGAACAACAAGAAGCTGTTGGTCGTAGCAGCATACCAAGTCTGTAAACAGACGATCACTTACACTGACAATGACGGAAACACGACAGTCCGATCATATACAGCATCAGCCCAGCAATCTAGCATGCTATTAGTTCAAGGACGACGGGAATCCCCACGAGAAGCATTCATAATGGACCTGAAAGAATTTATCCTACGATACCAAGACCAACAATGTGAAATTTTGTTGTTAGGAGACTTCAACGAACCAATGTCAGACTCAGGAGAAGGAATGTCAGCACTTGGATCGCAATGCAATCTGGTGGATGTGATGCAACAACAAATAGGATACTCAGACTTCGGTACACACGTGATGGGACAGGAGAGAATCGACTTTATTTTGGCAAGTGAAGGAGTAGCAAACGCTGTTCGGCAAGCTTGCTACGAACCTTTTAAATTTCGAGGAAGCGGAGATCACAGAGGTATGATACTCGATTTGGACACCCTGGCTCTTTTTGGAAACAAAACCCAGTCCTTAGCGCCATTGCCCTGCAGAGAATTCACTGCAAAGGACCCTGTCGCTGTTCGACAGTATGTCACTGCAAAACACCGCTATCTTAGCGAACATAACTTCGGGACACGACTGGAGAGAGCTAAAACTCTATGGACACCACAGGTGCAGGAACAACTTGATGGGGACTTTCAACGCGCCGGGATATTTGGAGCGAAACAATGTACAAGAAAGCCTAGAAACATAGCATTCTCGTCGGAATTGGCAACTCTACGCCGTCGAAAGAACGTGTTACTCAAGACAATATCATCTATCCGACTAAAACGATCATTCGAAGAAGCGATCGCAAGATACAGAGAACAAGATGAAGACTTCGAAATACCAACGACTCTGGCCGAATGTCAAACACTATGCAAACAAATCCAACAACAGATCCGCCAATCAACTAAAGACGCCGTCTTCCATCGTCAGAATGAACAATTAATACAACTTAAGGACGCAGAAGCAAAGGGCAACAAGAAAAAGGCTAAACTTATCAAGAACCTTATGGCAGCCGAAAGAACCAAGAGTATGTACAGAAAGATTCGTCAATGTCGAGGAGCTGAGAAAGCAGGTATCACGAGACTGGACGTACCGGCTGATCCTGACGATGTCAACTACAAGTCTTGCGTGGATTGGATTAGCATTGACACACCAGAAGAGATAGAGAGTCGTCTCCTACAACGCAACCAAACCCATTTCGGCCAAGCTGATGGTTTGTTCCCAACCCGGCCGCCATTCTCAGAATGGGTAGATTGGGGCGCATCTACTCATGTAGCAGATCTTATTCTCGAGGGACAGTGGAATACAAACGAATTGGACTCGGTAACTCTGGACGTGATACATCATTTGCAAGCTCGCACAAACCTTGATGAAATCAAGGACACGATCACCATAGAAGAGTGGAAAGAGAAAATTCGATCATGGCCGGAAAAGACTTCCACTTCTCCTTCAGGATTCCATCTTTCACATAGCAAGGCACTAGTCACTCCCATCGCCATCGAAGATGACAAAGAAACAACAATCCAATTGGAACATCAACAACAACAACTCATCGAATGGCAAGTGAGTGGCAATGCTCAATCTAGCTATCAGCCATCGCTACAGCCTTTCACGATGGAAACATATCGTCAACGTGATGATATTGAAGGAACCAAACAATCATCAGATTCACCGTCTAAGAGTTATACACCTGTATGAACAGGATTATAACCTGATCCTAGCAGTGAAATGGAGACAGATGATACGCAACGGCTCTAACAATCAACTTTTACATCCCCAACAGTTCGGTGGAGTTCCAGGAAAAGACGCTATCCATCCAGCCATGTTGGAAGAGTTCCAATATGAGATTAGCCGCGCGAGCAAACGGCCGCTAGTCCACCTCGACTACGATGCAACGGCGTGCTACGACAGAATCGTGATGTCGTTTGGCAGTCTAGCATCTCGATCCTATGGCCAGCATCGATCAGTGGTATTTATCAATGCTGCAACTCTAGAGGATGCAAAATACTACCTCAAGACGCAACTTGGTGTATCAGAGAAGTTTTACAAACACTGCAAACTTTTCCCAATCTACGGTTCCGGACAGGGAGCAGGAAACTCTCCAGGAATATGGTGTGTAATCAGTTCGGTACTTTTTCATGCGTACGATGAAAAGGCTCATGGAGCGACATTTCGTTCTCCACAAGGAGAGATTGAGGCTCAAGTTTTTATGATAGGATTCGTGGATGACACCAGCGGGAGTACGAACGACTTCAACTTGCCCAAGCGTCAGTCACCGGAACATTACATCGTCAAGGCTACCAAGGATGCACAAAGGTGGAATGATGTTCTACGAGTATCGGGTGGAGCTTTGGAAGATACCAAATGCTCCTATCACTTCCTATACTTTGACTTTACAATTGATGGGCTACCGTACCTTTGCAATGGCCAGATTGGACCTTGTATCAGCATACAGTTTAACAACAACAATTCACCGCATCCGCTTAAGCAACTCTCTGCTTATCAAAGCCATAAAACACTTGGTGTAATGAAATCACCGGCTTCAACCGACCGAAGTCTCTTCCATGCTCTAGCCAAGAAAAACAGTCATCATACCAGTGTCATGGCACGGAGCCCGTTTAATCGAACAGACGCATGGGCGTATTATCATTCCGTATACTTACCAAGCATTACCTACCCAATGCTGTCATCATCCCTCTGTGACAAGCACTGTAAAGCCCTTCAACGACAATTCAGGAAAGCTCTGTTACCAAAATGCGGTTATAATAGGTGCACTCCAAATGCTATCGTATACGGTTCTCCCGATTATGGAGGTATTGGTCTCCGATCTTTAACCACCGAGCGTGGTATTTCCCAAGTATACATGTTCCTTGCTTGCTTACGGTCACAAGGCTTGCCGTCTGATCTTGCTCATATTACCGTGTCCTGGGGTCAATGGCTCGCAGGTACAAGTGTCTCTATTCTTGACGATGTAAAGACTCCACTTCCTCATCTCGCTCCTATGATGTGGCTTCCCTCTCTACGATCCTTCTTAGCTACTGTGGATTGCCGAATTGAACTTGCACAAGATTTCATCATACCCCTGCAAAGAGAGACCGATTCGTTTGTCATGGATCATGCATTGCAATTTACGACCAAACCATTGGATCTTCAACTGCTCAATGCATGCCGATTGTACCTCGGTATCACCCTGGTTAGTGATATTACTACCTGCAACGGGGAATCCCTATCCTTAGCACCCACCCTCGGTCTACAACTACAACATTCTACTCTACGAGGACTAACAGCCTACCAAGATTATCCGAGCACCAAAGCATGGAACCTGTGGCCGAAATTTCTTTCAACACTCACCACTGGCAACACCGATAGACAACTCAATCAGCCTTTGGGCAAATGGTTGAAGACCGGCTATTCAACACTTCGGAAATGGCACTGCTACTTGTGTGAACAATCCTCACGACTGTTTATCCTTGACGGCGCCAACTACCGTATCTATCAAGAAACTTTTTACGGCTGGTTCTCACCGACGGACCAACTCACTCTCATTGTCCCAGCAGCCGCTGTCCCTGTCACAACGACACCTGCTCCATTCAATCAAAGGATTCTCCACAAGTATAGTCACCGTCTGGATCCTGTACCACCAGAAATTCCTAGTACATTTGCTTCCCATGTGACAACTCTACCCAAGTGGGAACAAGATCTTCTTTCCGGATTTGTTCTCTGTTGCTCTCCTACTACTCTGTTCGAACAATTCAACAATGGTCTCGTCTTATGCAGTGATGGTTCTGTGGCTCTTTTTACTGGGAGTTTCGGTGCCGTATGCGTCTCTCATGATAACAAACGCCTGTTTGAATTGGCCGGCCCTGCTCCAGGGTTCAGGACATCTTTGTTCCGAGCAGAAAGCTATGGTTATTTGTCTTTGCTCCGTTCCATCTACCATCTGTGCCTTTTTCATCATCAGCCTCTCCCCGGTGACCTTCATTTCTACACGGACTCCTTAAGTATGATTGAGACTGTCAGCCAAAGGCTTGAATGGCAAGTTGAATATCCCTACTCAACAATGGATCCTGACTGGGACTTGCACCAGTCGATCATTTACACGTTGCGTCAGTTTCCTTCGATTCCTCCGCTCAGTCATGTCAAAGCACATCAAGATCGTTATCATCCATATGAGACACTCTCTCTCGAAGCCCAGTTGAATGTACAAGCCGACCGCTTAGCTGGCAATTACTGTTACCCCTCGACCCTCTCGTCACGGTTCTGCCCACTTATTACTGGCACTGTTGCCGCGTTACATGGCCCTTCTGGGACCATCACTTCTAACTACAGAAGCACTCTACGCCGTCTCTCAAGCGATCCGGTGATTACCGAGTACCTGCAAACAAAACATCATTGGTCACCAGCAGTCTTTGATTCGATTTGCTGGGATACACACGGTTCCGTTATACGCGCCAACTTCCACCGCCGCCACTTTCTCACCAAGTATGTTCACAACTGGCTGCCAGTCGGGACCCTCAAACAACACTACGCAACCCACTACACGTGTATGTGCCCTAATTGTCCAACCATTCCAGAAAACCGCTCCCACTTTCTTCGTTGCCCATCTAGACGGAATTGGACCGGTCCAATGTTTGATGAACTCAATTCGTTCTGGACTGAGAACTCATTTGATCCACACCTTGCTACCATTCTCCGTGAAGTTATGCGCCTTTGGCTAGCTGATACCCCAATTGTTCTCCCAACTGTACCTCCTCAATATCAGGTCTTGATTACCCGCCAAACACTCGTTGGCTGGGATCAAGTATTTCTTGGTCGTTTTGTTAAAGACTGGATCCGTCTCCAAGATGCTTTCGTTTCTACCCATGAACTGAATCCTATCAAGTTTTCTGGTCACCGTTCTATTTGCGGTACTATCAAAATCATATGGCAACATGTTCACAACCTGTGGACACGTCGTAACCTTGATGTTCATGGCCATAATGCTCCCACCCGAGAAGCCGCCGCTCTCAACCAGGCCCGCCGCGAGATTGTCGAGTTGTATCTTTTACAACCGTCTGTTCCTCCGACTGACCGCATCTTCTTTTATGATTCCACAGCAACACATTTCCTTCACGAAACCACTTCCACACAACTACATACCTGGCTCAACACATGGCGTCCCGTCATCCTTCATTATGCTGGACTAGCTTGAGCTCCTCTCAAGCTACCCTATTTAGTCCTCGCCTAGTTTTCTAGGCCCGGCGCGTCGGTCGGCGTCATCATGCGTGGTGCGTGCGGCAGCGTTATAATAGATTTCCAGTTTTATTTTTTTTTTCCAAACTGCAAGATCCACCAAGGTGCGTTCGAGTTTCGAGTATCCGTCATCCGCAGCCATCACTCCATTGCTGTTGACACCCACCAACGATAAGGATCATGCGTATACTGTCGTTCTCGTCGTCTGGGATTGTTGCAGTAGTAGTATTGATAAAGGCAGTGTTGTTGGCAAGTAGTGTTGGTGTTGTTGTTGTGGTTGCATCGACTCGATCCGACTCGTCCTGGCGGTTGGTTCCCCACACTGCGGCCTTTTTAGTGCGCAGACACTATCCGAATCGCGGCCATTCGTGGTGTGACACAAAGAGTCAAGTGCATCTCCCAGTGAGCAGTGAAAGCGCAAAAAGAAGAAGACGAACACGAACAGGGTCTCGTGGTACCATGGCAACTTCTTCTTCTTCCTCTCGTTTGGCATTGCAAAGCAGCAACAACGACGACAACGCTGCAATCACGACGAGCGTTCAATTGTCCGAGTGGACGTCGTTAAATCCAGAATCCTTGGTGGCGGCACCCTGTTTGTTGGAACAAACACTGTGTCAACCACAAGAGGACGGCCAACCCCAATTGGCCAAAGATGTCGCCTACGCCCAAGCCGTCTTGGAGGCATGGAAACAAGAAGAAGCCACTTCCGATACCGTGTGGGAAGCCGAATGGTGTCAGTGTCGGTATACGTATACCACAACAAACAAGGATGGCACGACAACCACCACACCCCTGTATGGTCATTGGATTCGTCGTCCACCCTCTTCTTCTGTTTCACGTGACGACGACACGTCTCCCGTCTCGGCGACGAGCACCACCACACCGGCTGTCATTTTCTTTCATACCGGAGCCGGTCCTCACGATTTGTTTCTCTTGTACAAGGCGGCGGCCCTTGTCAATCATGAATTTGTGGCACAGCCGTCCTCGTCGGATGCACAAGAACAACGACAAGACGTGGTGGTTTTGATTGCCGATGTCTTGTCGGATGAGACGGGATGGGCCTGGAATGCGGACGATCGTACGCGATACACACAAGAACGCGACAATCTGTTGGGCGGGGATCGGCAAGGGTTGCGGGACCGTGTGCAAGCCGCTCTGGACGTGGTCCAATCATCATCATCATCCTCAACACTGCAGGAATGTCGTCCCCTGGCCGTATTGGGCTGGTGTTTGGGGGGACATGCCGTCCTCCAAGTCGCCAAACTGCAAGTCCCCGCGGTTCGCGCCATGGCAACTTTTCATGGGGTGTTTGATGGCTGTCGTGATGCATCTGCATCTGATTCGTCGTCCTCCGTATCCAATTCCACGACTCAGAAAGCACTCGAATTGGCCGAAGTCTTGATTTGTCATGGCGTGGAGGATCCCTTTGTTTCGGCCTCATCCTTGGAACAAGCCTTGGCCTTGTTGCAAGACTTGGGATATGCCCGCACCTCCTTGTTGCAATTGTCCCAGGCTCGTCATGGGTTTACCAATCTGGCACAAGACTGGAATCCTCACGAGGCCTTTGCCTATCAAGCCCAAGCCGCCGACAAGGCGTGGAAGCAAACCCTGAATATGCTTCAACGAACCCTGTTTGGTCAAACTGAATCCTAAACGAACGAACCAACCACACTCCCAGTAAAGACGGCCCGGAAAGAAAAGCATTTACTCCAACAACACTACAACGTCCAAGCTATGTCTCTGTGGTGATTCTCCATGTCACCAAAAAACAGACGAATCCAAAACCCATTCGTCCCATGTGGATCCAAAAAACAATATAAACGACTGCAGGGAGAAAAAAGGCACTTTACAACCCGAACGAGCCGTGGAGCACTATTGCCCGTCCAGAAGTCAATGCGGTTACTACTCTAAATTTGTCTCGCAGTGTCCTGGTACATGAACAGCTGCTTCGCCCAAGGCCAAGGACGGAGTTTTATGACCTGTTGTTGCCGTTGCTTGTCCGATGGACACCTGCCCCTACAACATGACGTCTCCCGTTTGATTGCATTCGCCAATGGCTAATACGACAGAAAAACAGGCATTGGGCGAGTTCTGTAAAAGTCGTGACATGCGGCCTTGATGGACTCCTGAACAAACCTCCCCAGCGCGCAAGGCCTCATTGTTGTTCATGTACTATTCTCGCAAGTGCGCCCCGTGATGTTTTGTTCAACAATCAAGTCTTCTACATCGCTAATCTTCAAGGGCTTGGAGAGAACAACGCCAGCTCCACAAGCTTGAAAGTACTCGACATCTTCGGGCATGAGGTTGCCTGTCACACCTGCAATGTAGACGTCAGAGCCATTTTGCCGTATAAGTTTGGAAGCCGTTGGTCCGCTCATGGTCGGCATTTCGTAGTCCATCAGGACGAGGTCAAAGGGCCTGCCTGCTTGCTCCGCCTCTTGGACTTTGGTTACGGCAATGTCGCCATCCTCGGCCTGTTCGACCGTGTGGCCCTTGTTGGACAAAAGCCGGGCGAGGAACTTGCGATTCGTGAGAACGTCATCGACCACCAAGATGCGAAGTTTCCAATCGACATAGGACAGATTTTTCTCGACGCTGGGCCCTTGTCCCAATTCAATATCGAGCTTGCTTTGGGGAAAGTTGTACAAAGGAAGCGTCATGGTAAACGTTGTACCCAAACCAATACCGGCCGAATCACAGGTCAGCCGGCCGTTGTGGCTTTCTACAATACTCTTGGTAATGTACAGTCCTAGTCCCGACCCATTGCCGTGCTGAAGGTCATTGACATTGAATTGGACTCCCTGGCCAAACAGCTTCTTCAATTGCTCTCGCGTCATACCCGCGCCTGTATCTTGGACGGTTAAAACGAGTTCACCCGAGGACTTGCCCGTGACCGTTTCATTTCCCTTTACCACAAACTCGCGTGGCGTCGATGCTGTGTGCTGCGGCAACTCCTCCCACTGGACCTCCACCGTAATGTCGCCTCCATTGGGAGTGAACTTGCAAGCGTTACTCATGAGGTTGCGCAACACTTGCGCCAGTCGCACGCGATCGCCCACAACCTTTTGATGGACCGCTTCCGGCTTTTGCGTCATGGGGAGCGCAAAGTGCAGCGTAATGCCTTTGGAGGCCAGTGGTAGCTTGAACTCCTGTACCGTTTTCTCAATCAGACTCCAGATTGGAATGACGGTTAGCTCCAACGTGAGACCTTTGCCGTTTTCAATCTTGTCGTAATTCAACAAATCTGTAAGCACGTCAACGGCACACTGTGTGTTGTTTTGGATTTCGTCGACCAAATCAACCCAAGACTCGCCGTTATTATTGCACGTGGTGGCTCCCTTATTCTTTTTCATTTCATCCTGCATCAGCTTCAATCCCATCGCGACAGAGTTGAGGGGAGTCCTCACTTCGTGGCTCACAAAACGTACGAACTTGCGCTTTGCTTCCAGCAGCTCTTTGCGAGCATTGAATTCTTTGCGAACGCATCTGTCGTATAAAAAGAAAAGCGCCGAAACAAAGAAGATAATCAACACTGCCCCAGCGGCGGCAATGGCGGGCGCTTTGGTCGCATATATCTCACCAAAGTCATCATTCGGATAGCAAGCGCAGTGGTATTGCACAGATTTCTTAGACATGGTATTGGGTTCGAACAAGTCTGTCTCCATTTTGAATTCATCGTACTTGTCATTGTGCAAATCACCTTGTCCCCGGAATACGCCAGATCCGTTCTGCAACGAGTATGTAAAGGTTTGCTCACTACTGCTGGTGAATACGCAGTCAATGCCCTCGTAATCTCCAGGATACATTTCCTCCAAGAGCTCGGAAAAGTACACGAGTCCAAAAATGAATCCAACGCACGTGGTTGGGTCATTTGCGGGGTAGATGGGAGTCGCCACGAACCCAAACATGCCCAAATGCTCGGCTGGAGGCTTGGACGGCTCCATCGGACTAACCGCCTGACAATTGAAAGAGTCCGGGTCGTCAGCTAGGGCTCGCTCCTCGACACAATCCATGACGTAATCAACAGCTTTTCCTTGATTGTTGAAGCCGTGTACATTCATCATGACCCACTCGGAGTCAATGACACCAATCCATGAACCCTGGACCTTTGGTGCGAGCAACACACGATCGCTTCCATGGATGGACACTCCCGTAGTGTCGTGATAACGATTGTCTTCTGTCTCAATCGAAGGGTCCATGACTAGAAAAATCAGGTGAAGAAAGACGACGTGAGTGAGCGGAAAGTTTGATCTGCAAAGGAACAACACGAACGATTGCTTACCCCAGATTCCTTTTCCGAAATGACTTCGGGCGCCCATCAACGGATGTTCCGGAAATACCTCGGCAAATTTTCCATACACAAAGTCTTCAAATTGCGAAACATTGACCTTGGCAGGGTCTACCAAGGGTGCTAGATTCATTCCCGTGTTTAAGGATGTGGGAAGCACATTTTCAACAATCTTCCAGTACCCATCGATCCAAACATAGGGCCATTGTTCATCGTCGGGGAACGTATAGGCAGCTACTTCCGCCATGGTGCGAGTGCCATATTGTAGCTTGTATTTCTGTGGAGAGGAGAAAAAAGTTCAAAATGAGGCACACAGCACGTTACTACGCATGTTCCAACGGCCCAACTCGTCCTCTACGTACTGCCACACTCCTCACAGTCTCCAGCGCCCGGGCGGTCATGACGTAGTACTGTTCATTGACCAAATTTTGTTCGGCGTTGGCCAGCAAAAAGAAGCCCAACCATCCCAAGAGACCCGCCACGGCCACGAGAAAGCCCAAAAAGGTAAATCTTCCAAACGAGACACCACGACTCTCGTTGCTCACAATGGAAACCACCGGCGACGAAGCCGAAGCGCAGGTCGAAGAGGTTCGAAGAGACCCAGCATCTTTGTCCTTTGGGGTACAACAACTCGTTTTGTTGCAGTTGCTGGATGTCATTGTGATGTAAAGCTCAAAAGGACTCCTTCGAATCGATGAGTAGGAAATGCTACTTAGGCGAAAGAATCAAAGAGACTTTGTACGGGCAGCGCGTTTTTCATTTGTTCCGCTTTCTCCATTTTGTTAGGAGGTCGGGTTATTGATTCTCCGTATGTATTACACTAGCTAGTTCCGTTTATCCGAATCTTGTGTACTTTTTGCATCAGAATGATTAGCCAGTCAGTAGTCAGTGTCTGTACTGGGTGGAGTGACGTGGCCGATGCTGGCCAGACTTCAGCGACTGACATTCGAGGTGCGACCGAGCCGCCTCGTCGCGAGGCGAGCATCCGATTCCGTTCCCTCTGGTTTTACGATTCGGATGACCGAATGCAGATTGGATGAAGCGTGAGAAGAGCTCACTCTTCTCAGGTCCAGCATCCCTGCAACGACAACGAGACGAGTTCCGAGACGATTGCATCGATCTTAGTAAGCTTACATCTGCCCTTAGCCTTATCTTACCATGACGTTTTCTGGTCCTAACCCCTTTCTTGATGACCTCTTTGGTTCCAAGAACAACCCCCCTGATTCCGCTCGTCAAGCGCCTGAGTCGATTCCGATCTCTCAGCCTGATGTTGCTGATGACCCTCCCCAGGACCAGAAACCGTCCGCCTCCTCCTCTTCTTCCTTCAAGAAGAAGAAACAGGCACCAGTCGCCTCTGAAGATGATGTGATCTCCGTCGGCTCTGATTCTGATATCCAGGAAAAACTGTTCCACGGGAACAAGTTTTCCTCCAAGACCCCTTCGGATGAGAAAGGAACTGACGACGACATTGGCAAGGTTGATCCCGATGATGATGCTGCCGACCTTTCCGCACCAGCCAAGAACCATGATGAGTTGATCAACAAGAGCTTTCGTCGCTTCGATCTTTATTTTGCTCACGATTTTTCGTCTCTCGGCAATAAAGATCTCGACCAGATCTTCTCGAAACTCTCCAAGTTGGATCCGGTTGATTGGTGCAATTCGTTTGTTCGTCCCTTTCATGTCTCCCTGACTCACCATCCTTCCCTCTGGAAACAAGTCAGCGACAGCTTCAACCGCCTTTCTTCTGCCGAAGACCTACATGTTTGGTTGTCCTCCAAGACGGGTAACCACTCCTTCGCCTTTCTGACAACATCGCGTCGTGATCATCCCCTTTTGATTCACAACCTTTGTTGCCCGGTTGATTGTGGTACTTTTGTCCATCCTGAGATTGATCTTTTCGGTCTGATTTCGTCGTCTTTTGACGGCGCCCCCTTTCAGATTGATTCCCAAGACCTTTCTGACCTTTTGACCGAACACAAATTCCCCCATGTCCCGACTCTTGCCGAGATTATCGAACATTGTGTTGTTGCATTGGATGGCCTCCCTTCGGATTCCAAGATCCCACGCTTTGCTCTTGACTCTTCCAAGTTCAAGACCCTAGCCCCTTCCGAGAAGGAGAATGATTTTGTGAGTTCGAGCATCTGCCTTCTTCCTCCTTGCTTCTCAGGCACGATGTTCCATAACTCCTATTCCTCCCAAGGAAACGAAATCGAGATCTCCTTTCCCGACCTTGCGAGCGCTCTCTATAAGTTGGCCTTGTCTCACTGGTGGCGTAGTTCTCCCGAACCTTCTCCATCCGACAAAACACAAGGTATGCCGTTGGACTATCCTTACCTCTAAGTCCTCGACCATATCCTTTGTTTTTGTTGGGTCCAAGCCATCAAGCCAAAATCGAATGCCCTCCATTGTCTGATCCCATCGGTTCCCCAAGACTTTACCCGAGCAACCACCACCATTGACTCTCATCGATCCACCTCCTTCCCGGATAGATTCAATGACCGTCGTCCCTCCGTCGACAAGCCTCAGATGACTCCCTCCCCTCATGTCACCGAGAGCCTGGTTGATTGTTCAAGTCAAGTCCCATCCTCGTCCTTCAAGACGACGTCCGGAGTCAAGATCGTCGACAATGAGGGAAACACTCACTTGTTTATGATCTCTCAGTGCATCAAGGATATGAACCAGAAACGTTCTGGACACGAAGAAGATATAACTTCTCCGGAATCCAAGAGCATGTTTCGCGACATGCCTGCTCTTAACGCCCAGAAACAACTTCGCCTTGGCTCTATCCATCGCACAGCCACAGCACTCCCCGAAGAACTGTCCGATATCATCAAGATTGTTTGGAAGTGCAAAAACTCGGCTTCCTTCTTTGAATCATTCGTCGCCGAAGTCTTTGATCCATCCGACAACGCCTGCACCATTTTGTTGGGTCAATGCGCGGTGATTCAACGCTTGGGTCTTCGTTGCAAGTCGGAAGCCTTACCCGGTGGGTTCAGCCCGTTCTCCTTTGATCCATACGCGATCCCAGGGCTCGATTCCAATCATACCCTTGACAAGAACATTCGGCAGCAGATTCACAACGCTTCTCTCTGCCACTTGAACGAGATGAAGCAGTCCAAGGAAATGCAACAGTTGTATACCAATCACAACTTGTTCTTTCCGCGTACAGAAGACGAATTCGAAAAGCAACTCCGATCTTACTGGGCCTGTGCCAAAGGCCTTTGTGGTTCCAATTCATTCATCGCAACGCAAATCCGCAAGGTTTTGACTTTCTTCCATCGATACCGCTACCGCATCATGGCGAAAATGCAGAGCTCAGGCAACGAATTTTATTTTGGACAGTTCCTTTTTGCCCTTGACGAAGCGATCCAAGAATTCGTCTCGACTCTTTCGAGCGCTAATGCGGTGATTGATGTTGGCTTTTGTGAATTGGAAGAAAGAATCAACTGGATTCTCTTCAATGTCAAGACAGGTGCAGCCTTGGTTTCCCTCCCACCCGCTCTACAAGCCAAGTACCAGGATCAACAACAAAAATCCACCCAGAAGAAACGCTCCAACAATTCTTCTGACGGATCACCGAACTCCAAACGACAACAACAAGGCTCCTCCTCTTCCTCCAATTCCGATTCCACGAAACAACCCATCACCTTCGATTCTCCAGCAGGATGGTTGCTCCCCAATGGCAAGAATTACATGTCGGTCTTTTCTCCCGGAGTTTTGACCAACATTCCGAAGATCTCCAAGGACGGAAAAGAGATTCCCTTCTGCAACATTCTCTTTACAAAAGGCATCTGCAAGAAAGGCAAGAAGTGTAAGTTTTGTCACGACGATCCGGCAAAACACAACAAGAAGGAAGCAATGGACGAGTTTTACCGGTCAGCATATGCTGGATCATCCTCCAGCAACTGACGCCAGGACGGGTTGATTCTTGTTGTTCCGTCCACTCCCACCGTCTCCATCGTTCCTTCTCACGACTCTCAACCCACCATTAATAATATAAGAGTAGCTGCAGAGTCTTCTCCTTCTTTGCAGTCATCTCCAGAGATCACCCCATCCTTTCTCCCACCCCAAGCTCCATCCTATTCTTCTAGCAACCCCATTATTCCGACGTCAAGCAATCCTTTCTTGACACAACATACTTCTCAAGATTATTCGCGACGTCCCGAAGAACGTCTCAACGATCTTTCCCAACTCCCCTTAGTATCTTTGGATCGTCACGTCTCCTTCCCTTCCACGACTGACTCCCTTCACAAGATACAATCCTTTTCCGTTGATGACCCCCCATCACGCCGGAAAGCTTCACCCACGACCTCAGACAATCTGAACGGTCACACCGACATAAGTAACCAAGTTCCTTCTCCCCCAAGTCCCCCAAGCTCCTCTCCCGAGAATCTATCCTCTCAAATTCAGAAGACGCTCCCTGGGAGTTCCTCTGCAATCATTGGATCTGATTTCTCGGGACGACCCCTAGAACGGAATGTCAAACGATTGGAAAAAGCTCGGAATGCGGATTTAAATTTACTAGGTGAGTCTAACTTAATGCCCCATTCGGATCCCCATCTCGCGCCCCCTATCAAGAGTTATCTGCCCAACGATGTGAAGAAGATAAGAGACTGTTCCCACCAAGACTCCAACCGACTACCCATCCTCTCCAGCTGTCCACCATCCTATCGATCGCATCCGACGTTCCTTCCACCCCCAAGCCGTCTCCATTCCGCCATGGAATAGACAACTTGTCAGTCATGTCCAACTCTGTTCACAATTCACAGTTGATTGCTGAATACGACTTTGACATGCAACTGGTGTTGGACAGCCACCCCGGCTCCGTCATCTCACCAGGCTAGGAATTTCGCACAGCCAAAATTCTTGAGCCACTGCTCAGCGGCCATCCCTACTGGTCACGCTTCCAGCAGATTGTAACCCATGGTGTTTTGTTTCCTCTCACAGTTGAGGAATTCGAACCAGCCAGAAGGGCAGAAAACGAGGCAATCCTCGTATACGGCAACCATGCCTCCGGTAAGAAAAATCCTGACGCGCTCCTGAAAGTCCTCCGAAAGGACTCAGCCAAAGGATTCTCCCTACCAATTACCTTCGACTGTGGTAGAGCCATCAAGCACAGCCGAATCAGCCCCATGGGAGTAGCCCATCAACTCGGAATTGACGCCAACGGCGACCTTGTTCCGAAGCTACGTCTCACCCACGACCAATCTTTTTCGCTTGGTTTCTGTCCATCCACCAACGACTTGATCGACCAAACCCAGTTGATTGACCTCGTCATGGGCCACTGCCTCGACAGGATAATCCACCAAATCGTGACTCTTCGCTGGCACCATCCCGACGACCGTATATTGTTGAGTAAATTTGATTGGGCGTCTGCTTATCGACGCATCCATGGCAACGGTAACGTGGTTGCGAGAAATATAACAATCGATCCATCCATGGATTTTCTGCACCTGAACTTGCGATTGACCTTCGGTGCATCGGCCAATCCTGCAGAATTCTCCGTTGTTTCCAAAATTGGCACAGATTTGTGCAACGATTTGGCCGACTTCGATGATTGGCACCCCGACATAGTCCAATCACCACTCCAAGAAGGCATTGGCCCACCCAAATGCGCACCAGACGACACTCCCCTTGCCCAAGCATGCGAATTGGCTGTCGCTATCCCCCCGCGACCACAAGGCTTTCACGACTCTTACTTGGATGACATGATCCAAGTATTCCTTGCCACCGCCAAGAATCTCGAAAAATGCCCAAGTATCGTCCCACTGGTGGTCCACCTCATGACACGCCCAGTTGCCGACGACGAACCGATTTCTCGCAAAGACATGTTGGAAGCAGACAAGCTGCAAGCCGAAGGAGCACCCGCTGAAATACAACGAGTTCTCGGTTGGATTGTTGATTCACGAACGATGACTCTCAGCCTGCCCAACGACAAGCGAATCGGCTGGACGCGCGAGATTGACACCATGCTGCAAACTCGACGCACCACCTTCCAGGAATTACGTAGCTTAATCGGTAAATTGTTGCATGCCACCAAAGGCATTCCCCATTCGTCTTTTTGGCTTGCCCGAATTTGCGAATACCAACTGTTCATCGAACGGACATTCCGTCAGAAAAAGGCCGAGACAGACAAGAACCCCAAACGGCCACGGTCGAATCGAGACGTCCCACCCGCCTTTTACCGGTATCATGTCCCAGACTCGATCGTCCCAGACTTGGAAATGTGGAAACTCCTGCTGGATCACGCCCACAACGGCATCTCCTTCAACCGACTCGTTTGCCACGTCCCCACGCAGCTGTTGCACGCCGACTCCTGCCCCGAAGGAATGGGCGGTTATTCCGTTGGATCCGGCCGAGCTTGGCGGTTCCACATCGACGAGATCATGCTCAAGACGATGATGGAGCACAACCCAACCAACAAGACTCGATCGAATAATCTCTTCGAGTATATTGCCATCGTCGTCACGATGTGGGTGGATTGTTGGTTTGGCGACGTGAACGAGAACGACGCTGCACTCGCTCTCTCCGACAACTCTTCGGCTGTCGGCTGGATGTATAAATCCAGTTTTGGAACGGACAAACCCCACCATGTCAAGGTCTCGAAACGACTGATGGAGCTAACTCTCGAACACCGTTTCTCTCTCCAAGCGGAACACATCCCAGAGAAGAGAAACGAAGTGTCAGATATACTTTCTCGTTATTGGCACCTCACAGATGACCAACTCACCACTTACATTCATAATAATTTTCCCTCTCAGATTCCAGAGAATTTTTGCATCAGACAACTTCCCAACGCAATTTTATGTTGGATCTGCTCCATCGTGCCTCAGTCTCCTGAATCTTCTTCGGAAAGACAGAAGGATCACACCAGAAACGCGACCAATGTTGGGAACGATGGACAGGCCATCTCGACAGGATTGGATTTGGTCACGACCCACTCCTCGACTCCGTCCCAGCCTCCAACCACAGAGCCAGCATCGCATGTTCCTTCCTCCAATGCCTCCGGGAAGCCGACTTCACGAGGAACAGGGACAGCTCGAACCCTCTTCAAGCGAGCACTCTTGCGCAAGCCATTGGAGACTTGGCATCGTGCTTCAGGAATCTCGACCGGCCGAGCCCCTGCCACTGTCAAGACGGGAGCAATCTACACCCCCTTGTCTCCTCCCTCAAGCGTGCGTGGGCGAATCTTGACCCCCCGGAAAAGAGAGAAAAAGCTATCACAATCAAACACCTTAGATTTATGTAGCTACACTGCTGCCGAGTCAAATCTCCTACACCGCAATCCAGAGTCTTCGACTTTGCCTCCTTCAAGGCCTGCGTCGCCGACCTCGCAGGATGCGGTTTCTTCTTCGGCTGTCGAAGCTGCGAAATCACCACCGTCCCCCATCGCGGCAAGACCAAGCTCCTAACCATCGGCGACGTCGTCTTCTTCACCGCCAGGAAGCACGAGACCATCGCCGCCAACCATCCACACTTTCACTGTCTCGCAAAATACGTTTCGATCACTTTCCGTGATCAGAAGAACAACCACAAATGTGAAACCAGAACACAAAGTCGAACCAACGACCCCATCTTCGACCCGGTACTGATGTGGGGACGAGTCCTTCGGCGCATCCTCCACTACCGACCGAAGGCCGCCGCATCGACACCAGTGAACTGTTGGTTCGATCCTACCAACCCATCGCTCCCACCGCGATACATTCGCCAAGAGGACACACGACACTTGCTGCGTTCAACTTGCAAATTGGGCGGCGGAGTCAGCGCCTTCGGCTACGCCCCCATGGACATAGGCACCCACTCCCTTCGATCCGGAGCCGCCATGGCCCTCTTCCTGGCTGATTGTTCCGTCGTAAAAATAATGATTCTCGGACGATGGAGCTCGACTGCCTTCATGCGGTACATTCGCCCCCAAGTCTTGGAATGGACGACGGGCATGGCCCAACTCATGTTCACAACCACAGACTTTCGACACGTCGACAGCACAACACCGGAAAGTCGAGCCACTTCCTTCGAGAACCTCCGAAATCGCCTCGACAACCTTGTGGATCCGGCTCTCCAAACCAATTCGGAGACAGCGCTCGAATCCCCAAGCCAAACACTTTTTGACACCTTTAATGGCCAGGATCCCCGACACCACTTCCCCAACACGATCCACCTTGACTTCTGAGTAGCCACGCTGCTTCGCGTCGTCTTGTGCCTTGGGTTTTGATGGCAGTGGAGCCATTCTCGGTTTCAGAGGCCTGCGGCAAAAAGTGTGTCTTGTTTAAGATTTTAGAATCCTCTTAGTTCTCAAAACTCAACGGACAGAGTTTTTGGTGACAGACTAACTGCGATCTCTCGGACAGACCGAAACGGCACGTGCCAAGGATGTTTGTCGTAGTGTCTCTTCGCCAGTCACAGACCATTGACAAAAAAATTGTGGAAATAATGTAGTTGCTTGCTCGATAATACGCAAGCCCGTTATGTCCTCTAGGTCAGACTAAACTCACCATGTCAGAAGGGGTCGGCAGGGGGTAGCTCCTCTAGCTCATCTTCCGCATAGACTACCACAAGGTGGTGTGTCGCCTTGCGGAGTGCGGAATGCGACTCTAGCTGGAAGGCCCTGTTGAGACGACGGTTTCTTGGTAAGAGGGTATTGGCTGTATCATCCGTGATATTGTCACTCCTCTTGCCGCATGTCCTGGACGGTTGTCATTCTTTGGATTTGATGTGTGTCAGCCAGTGTGGTAGGTGATGGGGAGGAGGCAACGTCCATGATACAAATGGGAAATGGGAAGATGACGGGTGGTCCAAACGTTCCACACGGGAGACAGCCGAAACCCTCTATACGGTGGTTCTCCGTTCTACAATAGAATGAGTCGTCGGTTCCATTGTTGTTATGTCCAAAAGACCAGTATTAACAGCGTGTTACAATGTTGTCGACAGTAATGTTCCGTTGGTGCGTGTCCATTCTCCTCCTCGTCCTAGTACTACTACTACTACTATTCTATTTGTGGTGGTTATGGTGATTGCTTGGTGTCTTAGGACGATTCGCTTCGCTGACTCTCCTTCTTTTTCATGGCTGGTGGCGGCGACTCGGCCACCAGTTTTTGGCCATGTTTGTGCAAGGCTTCTTCGGCCTTGCGCACGGCCAGTTTGGCAATTTGTTGAATGGGCTGTCCCGTTTTGCAGGCAATTCGATAACAATGGTCAAATTCCGCCTTGATGGTGGTGATTTGTTGTTGCTGTTCCGGTCCTCCGCCCAAATATCCCACCTTAACATCGACCGTGGCCGTCGTGGGATCCATGGTTGTAGTAGTAGTGCTGCCATTGAGGGTGGAGGGATCGACGGGCACTTGAAGGACTTGACGTCGGAGTGCCATGCGTTGGACGGGAGTGACACGAATGCCCAAGGTGGTGGAATGTCGAAAAATCAACGTCAACATGGCCGGGACTTGCTGGTCCGTACACAGACAGTGCAAGGTATGGGCCGATCGACCCTTTTTCATGACAATGGGTTCCAACCAGGCATCGGCCGCGCCTTCTTGCAAGAGCAATTCCATGCAAAAGGCCAAATGTTCGGAAGTCATGTCATCGATATTGGTGGCAATTTGTTTCATGTCATTGGACGTTTCCCAGGGCGGCAAGGCGTGGGGGACCCGGTCCGTCGCGTCCAACGACGTGGACGACGTGGACGACAATTCTCCCACGGTCAAGCCAATTTGAATGATATCATCGGCACTTCCATCGTCCGATCCCGTCGCCGAGGCCCGCAAGATCATGGGCGGTGGATCGCGGGAAATGGGATGATGGGGATTGCGGGCGACGCCCGTCAAGACGCGCAACAAGGCCAAACCATCGCCCGTGGTACGTTTGGCATAGGAATCGGCATCAAATTGCGTCGGCAATCCCACAAAGAGGGCTTGGCGCAACAGCCGCGTCGGAGAAATGCTCGTATTGGGTTTGGACGACCACGGTACCGGGCTGCAACTGACGGACCGGACCCGCAAGCGATCCAAACACCAGAGGGCGGCGACAATGTGACCGACCGAAAAGGACACGGGATCGGCCTTGGCCGGTCGACTGGGATCCATCAATTCGCGCAAAACGGCCTTGGCTTGTTCCCGCACCCAGGGTGACAAGAGCAAGTTTTGATCGGCACTGTTCAAGGCATCCAAATAGACGGAAATTTTGCGCGGGACAAAATCCACCTTGGCCGCCGCCACCTTGCCACTCCCACTGTCGCGCAAATAACAATTTTTGAGCATGCCGGGAAAGATGCGTGGCATGATATCTTCCAATTCATCAATCCACCGATGTTGGGCGCCCAAATCCCGGGCAATGCCCAAGGTGGCTTCCAAAATGCAATACGTGGACACTCCCTGCGAACATTCAATGTGCGCGTGCAACACGCGGTCGTCCAAAGTGCCCGGCAAGGAATCTTGGCTTGTCATGATTCTCTCTCGTGTTTTGTTTGTTTGGACTGTGTGTGTGTGCAATGAAGGCAGAGTCTAGAGGTGGTTTGTTCTCTCTCGCTTACAACCAACAAGATGATATACTTGGTGGTACTCTCTCTTGTTTGCTGCTCTCGGCTGTAATCGGCAATGGCGTCGACCACAACGACGACGACGACCACAACACCCACTCGAGGCGCGGTCTTTTGGGGTTGGGAAAGGGCGTGTTTTGGTCGTACTCCCGTTGCGCCCAAACGACTCGGCCACCGTGCCCGAAGGCCATTGGGAAAAATTTTAACTGCTGTCCAACGGCGAAAGCGCCGGCACTCACTTTGGTAGAGTAAGCATGGCTGGCGCTCCGAAAAGAGCCGTTGCACGCATGCTGGCTCGTTGTTTGGAATGGGATGTGTTTTTGATTTTTGATTTTTTTGCATCCAAGCACATGTTTCTGTTGAGATTGCTGAATCTTGACGGTTGTTCGATACAGACAACTTTCAACAATTGTGGTGATTGATTGTTGCTGTTCTTTTGTTGCGGAAGGTGCCAGTGTGGTCACCAAAGTGCCGGTCGATCGGAGGCAGAATCGCCATAGAACCATTCAACGATTTACTACGACGCAATCTTCATCTTTGTCATGGAGCTTGGAACGACGACGACACCATCAGGCAAGGAGCCTGTTCCAGACACCAACACGCCGACCAGGAATACGCCGACCAATACGGCCAAGCAACTCATTCAACAAATGATTCTGGAAGAACAAGAAGAATCATCCTCGTCGTCCACTTGCTTTGACAATGCCAATTTGGTCATGGTCGAACAACCCGATCCCGATGGTACCAAACCAGCAAAGGATGAGAATGAAGAAACCGAAGCGTACAACAACGACAACACACTAGTGCAACCAGGCAAACAACAGCAACAAGAAGAACCTACGAGCGCGGAACCCGTTCCCGGAGAGCCAGTGGTCCAGGACACTTTCGTGGAGGGAACCAACAACCCGAACGACGACGAGACCAACAACACCAACACCATGTCCCAAGAATCGCCCAACGCCGGTTCCAGCAGCAACGACACTCTCTCACCGGAACCGTCAGCAGCACTGCCACTGCGACCTGCCGTTCCAGTCAAATTTTGCAAACTCCAAGAACCGGGTAGCCATGGTGCGTATTCTGTACTGTAGAATGTGTTGTTGGGAATTCCACAACCACTCTGGTGACTCACACCGCGTGGTCTCGTTTCGTGTGTGTGCATTTGTGCAACCCTGGTTTGTCATGTCACGACAATAGATCCTCCTCGATTTCGGTTGGTTCCCTGGAGTGCCTTTCAAGTGGTGGAGGAGGATCCTACGACCACCAGTGAAACCACCACAACCACCCCCAATGTTTCGCTCGATTTGTTGCTGGAGCACGTTTCGAATCAATTTGCCCACTTGTGTGGACCCAATACGGATACGACCACGACTGTGGTGTCGTGGAGCTTGCAATACCGGGATCGCCGGGGAGATGTGATTGCCCTGTCCTCCAGTGCCATTTTGGGCAAGGCCCTGGAGGAATGGGATCAAGACCTTTGCATCCTGGTGCGACCGGCACCGCGCATCCAACCGTGGCCCACCTCCATTCGCATTCAGTTAATGGCCACATGGGAAGGTGAGTGCGTGCATGTGTGAGCGATCAAGGATGAAACAGAACACAAGAGAGAGAGGGAATTACTTTTGTCATTGACAAAACCTTTGGTTTCCACCGAAAGCAACCCATCATCTCATGTGCGCAGCGACCCCCTTGGTCTTTCTTCTTCTTGTTTTATTATTATTTGAAACGAATACACAGACAAACTGGAAACAAGCTTTAGTAGTTGCCGTTTGATTGAGAAAACAGTCGAACAACCTCCTCGATTTTCTCATCTCAAGGCCATTGCCTCGAATCAGTTTACTCTTCCCGTTCATTGCCTGTCCTTTGTGCTGGTTCCGACGCACGACGACGACAAGGACGATGAATCCAATGGCGGCGGTACCAAACAGCGTCCTCATCGCATTACCTGCGACGAAGATTTGGCCGATGCTCTCTTTGCTTGTGCCAACAATCATCAAGATGTGTTGCCCATCCAGGTCGAACTCGTACTGGCTACGGTCACACGCATTTGTTATCCCACGGTTGGTACGTGCTGCCATGCTCCAAAACGTTTGTGGGAACCATGGAACCATTGTCGCTGCATCCGTACGTACTCACATCGAATGATTTACCACACCTCTCACTCGTCTCTACTACTACTACGATTCGATACAGACAATGATACCATGAGTCGGCGGATCCCCTTGAAAAGTCTCGTTGGTAAAAATGGAAAATTGCGATACGAAAAGATTCTCGAAACCGTGGCCGATAGTTTGGATACCGAAGAGTTTGTCTTGACCTACTCCATGAAATCCCAAACCATTAGCAGCAACCACAATGATACGGAAAAGGAAGACCCGACCGATTCCAAGGATACGGAACTGGTCAAGTATTTTATTACCTGTCCGGAAGATTTGTTGGATGCCATGCGTCAATTTCCCGGTGGCGAACTCGTGTTGGTGCCGCAAGTGCCACAACAAACGGCCTTGGGAAACATGGAAGATGATGGCGAGCAGCAAGACAAGGTACCAGCAACTCCTGTCGAACCACCCTTGGTCGTTCGAAGATCCAAACTCGAGGCCGAGAGTCCCCAAGAAGAGGATTCCGAAGGTGGACGGTTACGCTTGTCCTATCAAGGTCGAGGTAGGTTGACATTCGTGTTATACACCGGAGAAATCCTTTGTGGATATTGCATTCTAAACTGTGTGTTGCCACTGTTTGTATCCAACAGACGGTGCGAGCGTTTCCCTTCCTGTCACTGCCATTCTCGATGAGCGTGGAGAGGCATCCTATTGGAATCTTGTTGGATTGGTCATCAAATCCTTTCATCTTGGTTTGGCCACGAATGGGACTCCCCCGCCCATTTGTCTCTTTTACGTTCACCCAGCGGATGGGTCCCGAGCCGAGATTACCAGCAATGCCTATTTGAATGAAATCATGATTCAACGAGATTCGGCGGGAGGCAGCAAGAAAGAACATTCGATTCTCGTGGAACCCGTGGCCTTTTCGCTCACAACCTTTTCCAGTGGTAGGTTTTTGTACTTTTTCACCATACAATATGTGACTTGCATGGGTCAAAACTTTGTCTCACCATGAATGAGTTGTCTCAGTCGTTTCCCTTCGCCGCTTCTCCCTGAGTCATGTCATGTACAATGATGGGAGTGGTGTTTCGTTTATGAAGTTGGTTCGATTGGCCCGGTTAACGGATCCAGTGGTTGGTTTGTCCTGTTATGACATGAGTCGAAACAAGACAAGCATTGGAAATGATAAGGATTTTGCACTAGCCTTGCATGAATTTCCGGGAGGTGATATCGTCATTCGTCCCCAGATCCAGCAGAACCCCTATCTTCTCCAGGTTCGTGATGCACTGTTAACTGGAAAGAAATGCAAACTTGGCTCGTGGGCAACACCGAATATCATGATCAAATCGGATTCCGCCATGGCATGCTGGGACTTGTCGGAAATGCTGCAGGGACGCTACAGTGTCTCTGCCAGATATTGGAGAGATGCGTACAAGGGTCCCGTCAATGTGAGAATTGGTGTCGTTACGGGGACCGACATGAAGAAAGTCACTCGTAAGCTGGCGGCGGACCAAGAATACACCTCCAAAACTTTGAATGTCATCCGATTGGAGTCCACCGGTATCACGGAAGCAGATTTCGCCAAGGCAACCCGTTTTGGAGAATTTAATGTTCGCTCCAACTCCACCAAAGACGCTGAAACAAGCTTTTTGGTCGTGGCTGCGTCGTTGCCAACCCCCAAAGATGAACAACCGGAAGGATATTGCGACATTTTTGTTTCCAACATGGAACTAAGTTATCTTGGACCTGTCGAAACAGCTTCGATCTAGAGGCAAGAAAGAACTTGGTAGTCCGTTGTCGATATGAACAACACTGCAAAGTTGATTTCCATGACAAAGTCCTCTGTCCACCTTACAAAGTATACATGCTAAAATTGGTGACGAGTCTGGCCAAATGTATCTGATATTAAAGTTAACTACTACTAATAGGTTATACAATCTGTTTGTTCCCCAGTATGTAAGCTCTATGAGAAATAATACAATCGTCAAGACGATTTACCCCAGGCCCACAAAAGAACTGCACATGTGCAATTGGAAGGCTTTTCGCTCGTCGACAATTCACTTATCGAAGCGGAGCAGAAACCTCGCTATACTAAAGGAAATATTCTTCATCCTCCGGGACCAACTTGGCTTCAGTGAAGTGGCTGACGCAGCAACCGTTGGACATGATAAATGCAATCATCAGGCTGCTTTCGTTTCTCGTCTCCATGCTGTAACCCGTAAAAGTGCCAGTATCGCACAGACTGGAGGAAGTCGACATTGACGAAGAAGTGATGGAACTATCCAATGAGAGGAGATCCCCAGAGGCCCCAATTTCTTCGCGGTTCATCACGAAGGTAACCCTTCTCAAACGACTTTTGCGAGAATTTAGTAGATCGCTTTCCTGTTGTCGAACCTTTTCATCGTTTCCAGATGTTGTTCGTAGTTTCGACAGGAGCATGTACCAAGGAGATGATTTCTCCGTTATGACTGAAGGCTCCGTATCCCCTTGATTATTTGCTATCCGAAAGGGTGACCCCCTAGCGCAAGCTACCTCGATGTTTTCGTCGTTTGTGATATCAGGTTCGTTCACATTCCGTCGTGGCCCTGTTGCTTCTCTCTTGGATGTATCGTTTGGAATTCGTTTCGTGTGTACTTCCCCATTGTCCGCAGACATGTTTGCTCCCGAAACTTCGACATCTTCACCACGGAGAGAATCTTCAGAACTATGTTGAGGGTCTACACCCTCTAGCTGCGCGTTGGTTGAAAATATTTCAATGTCATGCTTTCCCATCGAACCAGCGTTACTTTCTCTTTTGGATGCACCTGAGTTAGGACGGTCTATGACCGTTGTTTTCGTAGCTTCTTTTTTAGATGCATCTGCTTTAGGACGGTCGACGACCTTAGTTTTCGCAGCTTCTCTTTTGGACTTGACGTCCTTTGTTTTCGTAGCTTCTCTTTTGGATGCATTAGAGGTAGGACGGTCGACGACCTTCGTTCTCGTGTCTTCTCTTTTAGGTGCACCTGAGGTAGGACGGTCGGCAACCTTTGTCTTCGTTGCTTCTTTCTTAGATCCATTAGAGTTCGGGCGGTCAGTTGTTGTCGCAGTATCTTTTCTTTGCTTTACAGGCGTTGGAAATTCGATGTTCCTCCCGATAATGGAACTCTCCCTCCCAATTATTGATTCTGCTGCTACGTTGTTAGTATTTGGAGCAAGTCGATTCTTTTCGCTCACTTCCCGAGTGCGCTTGATTGGTGAAGCCACTTTGGCTACAATGTCCGACTCTTCCTTGACAATACGAACTTTTACTGTCGGTGTTAGGCGTATCACCATGGAATCGGTTGACCGTTCCTTTGCCAGTTTCGACTTGTTTGAAAGATATCTCATGGCAACGATTTGTCTGGTCAACGGAGATTGTGAAAACACCCAAGTCGGTCCTCCTTAATGAAATTTACGCTCGACCCGTTGAACATCGATTCGTGTAAACCAAGATTGGTCCTCTGACTTCGTCAGGAGACCTCGCCGCAAATCTGGGTCCAACATGATGTGTATCAAGGTCATTTCTAAATTTTAAGTGCTTCGCTTTGCTCGTCGTGACCATCCATCATAGTTGCATGTCGAACCTGGTCATGATTGTTTTTGTGGAGCAAGATTTTTTGAATGTCGTGGATTTCCAGTCCGGTCCCCCGAGGATTCTATCTACTGTACTTTATTAGTTGAATCAATAACCTGGGCTTATTTTTAGCTGCCAAAATCCCTTTATATCATGCATTTTCGAGGAAGAGGGCTTTTATTGTACCGATAAGTAAACCGATACTATCCTGTCCGGAATCAATTAAGGAAAAAGCTTCAGGCCTATATATATTATTTGGGTACAGATTACAGACTTAAATATAGGAGTTGTAAGGCTTATATATTATTTGTCACACCATTCCAAGTGGTATTGTTTCCAATTAAGCTCTTTCCTTTTACTTATATTGCCCTTTCAGCGACTAGTGTCGCGACCGAAGTCCCTCCAACCTCTCTTCCCGCGGTTTTGTGCCCACTCTGATCGCTATCTCTCTCATTGACGATGGCGAAGCTTGTGGTTCTCCAAATACAATACTGAGGTGGATGAGGTAAGATGATATGACATTGATGCTGTTAATTACTTGCACTGAAATCTCATCGAGTGATTCTGTTCTCAATGCCGTCAGGATACGAACGGTACTACCGAGGTTTGGAGGAATTTCTTCTCTCCCAGCCTTCGATTAATACCAAGATTCAGATTGTGGGAAAAGAAGATCCTGGTGTCACTGGTAACTTTGAAGTTTCAGTGTTACCCAATGGTCCACTTTTGCATTCCAAGAGACATGCCAGACAGGGAAGAGCCACATCCGAAAAGGAGCGCATGGCGATTGTCTATGCGATCCAAGAGCTTTTGGATGGCAATGAATTCTAAGGGACCTCTGCTGATGCATTGGGTTGAAAGGATCAATTTTGCCTTTTCGGATGAGGATGAATAAAACTGTGTTGCTGGCTGAATGACGCAGTCTTTCCATGTGCTTGATTTTGGTGCTGCTGAACAAGAAAGCGACAATCGCGGGTTTCTCAAGTCGTAACTAATAGGGCGCCGACTTGAGCTTCTATCTCCAATCTTCATAGACACTGTATCTAGCTCTGCTTGAGGCGATTCATCCCACTAGGAGTGCATTCTTTTGAATAAGTCGACTATCGGTTGAAAACTTCTAGGGGTACTCTGTTGCTGGCATTTGAACCTATGTTCGTTCTGCGAATACAGAAGGTGACCATCACGGACAATTTGATGGGTATGGCATGGACTTTTACTTCCTCTAATCCCACATATGTTTTCCTGTTTGCTTAACAGCTAGCCGATTGATGCGATCAAGATTAAGAAGAAAAGTGAATCGTTCGTACAACGAGTGATAACTTCCTCAGTTAGTATACATACACTTAGGAGGTCTTGATCCATTGCCAGAGTGCCTTATCCACGGCCGATTCACTGGTTTTGGCACTGGCCGAGCAATCACTCGAGGCTACGGATTGATCGTCGCCGAGGAACATGGTCGGATATTGACTTTCAAAACATCCATCGGGACACAGCAATGGAAATTTTCCCACCAGGGCCCGGGACGGTGCTTCCGAGAGTTCCGTCATGGAATCATCACTGCTCGATGACGACGAGGAGGCGGTCGATACCGAACAGGTACGTCGCAACCGGACAGAGTCCATGGATTTGCTGGACAACGTCTTGGGAGGAGGAGGAGAAGAAGGGAATTCTTGGTGGTCCAAGCACAAGGTTACCTTCTTGGAGGGTGTGGGACTGACGGGTCGACCGTCCATGGGGGGATCACCGCCGCCCTTGGTGTTGGTGAATTCAGGGCCCGTGCCCAGGGAGGCTTTGGTGGAATGTTTGGCACGATTGGCTGGCCAGGGTGCCAGTCGTCGCATGAACCGTCCCACCGCGGTTCGTTTCGAACCAGTGTCGCGTGTACTGGTGTGGTTCGTCGTCCAATCCACTTTCTCTCCATTGGTAGAAGAAGAATGGTGTCTAGAGACAGCGGCTGGTTGGTCCAATGATGGCTTCCAGGAACCACTTTGGTTCGAGCCTAAGGAGGAAACCTTGAGAATCGGAACGGGTTTGGTCGCTTCCTTGGGCTTTTCTTCGTGTGGTGACGAATCCGATGTGGGAGATACCAATTCAATGGAACCGTTTCCAACAATTTCAATCCCATTCGTCATTTTCATGGGTGCATCGTCTTTGATTTCCAGTCGTAGAGGACGCGTGGACGCGCGTCGAGGGGAGGTACTTCGACGCCGTTCCTCGACACGGTTGGTGGTTGGTTTGGGAACATGAGCAGAATCCAACGACCGGGAACGAGACACCAACGCCCCTCGTTCCAAAGCAGGTTTCTCCAGTGGGGACGACAGGAGGACTTCCACCATATCCACGGGTGACTCATTGCGCGCGGGTGGTTCGGCCCGTTCATGTGGTTCGTCGTCGTCGTCTTCTTCTTCGTCGTCTTGGTGTGGGTGCGACACGGGCCGCGATCCTCGCCGCCGCCCCGTTCGGGTGGTCGTCGTTGTGTCGGTGACGGGTTCCAATTCCTCGGCCGCCAACGAACTTCGAAGAGCTACGGCAAAGGTCATGGCATTGGAGGTCAAGGCATGCAAGGTGAGGCCCAGTCCACTGGCGTTGCTGCCACTACTTTGTGGATGTGGCAGACACTGCTGCGAAAAGGAGGCATCTTCCAAGAGACTTGACTCCATACTCAGCATGTCCAGAGTTCCGGAAGTTTCCGACAGATTGCTCATGACGGGAGCATACAATCCAGGAGCGGCATGGGGATCGGACTCATCCATGGATCGAACCGGTTCCGGACCATCGGTGGGAATCACCACATATTGCAAGGTTGGAAGTCCTCCTTTTTCTTCTTCGAGAGCGGGTGCCGAATACAATTGACTAATGCGTTGCCGATCATGGACAATGCTATTCTCCTCATCCTCGCTCACCGAGTCTCGAGGTGGACTCCGCTTTGTCATCTTGTTCTTGTTGTTCTTGGTGTGGCTGCTACTCACTACTGGATTTTTTGCTTGGAGTGAAAACGATACTTGGGAACCAGGAGAGGACGGTCGCAATTCTTGGGGTTGCAGTAATGATGCTCTCGAAGCAGAACCACCAAAATCAGTCCATTCTTCCGGTGTGGACAAGGCAAAGGGATCCCTACTGTTGTTCGAAACTTTCTGTTGTTGTGGTTGTGGATGCTGCGAATGATTTGGTCGGGAAGTTCCAGTCAACAAAGTGGAATCGAACCCAACCCATACATCATCATCAAACATGGGAGACCAACTGTCACTCGAATCTTCTCCTCCTCCTTTTGCTTGTGGACCATTGTTGGTAGATCGGACTGCATTATGTTTTGGTTTGGGCGCTTTCGCAAAGCTATTGTCCGGAATGGACTGATCAAATTGCATCCATTCATTGTCCTGGTCTTCCTTCCAGACTACTGCGGAAGAAAACTCGTGTGTTGGGTGTGGAGGAGTGGCGGATGCTGGTGCCTCCTGTTCGTCGTCGTTGTGGTTGGTGGGGATCTGAAAGGTGACTCGTTTGTTTTGCCGACTGCTCGGCCGCTGCCGTTCTGGATGACCATTGCCACATCGAATCACATTGTCGGTACAGTGAAAGGTAAAGACGGGCTCATCGTCCAGCGTACTACTATCGGTGGACAAGCTTTGGACCAGGCGAGGCATGGCAAATACGTCTCCTTCGTTTGGCGTTTGTGTGGTGTTATGAGGGTGGGGAACCAAAAAAAAGAAGGACTGAAAGGAATGGCACAAACAATCACCACTGCTGGTTTCCCGCTCTCTCTCTCTCTCTCTTATGAGAACAACTCCTTGCCTTTTGCTGTTGTTGTGGATGTTGTTCTGTTGGTGGTGTGGTTCTTCCTCTCTACCACAACAATAATTATTCCCTGGGTTGCCTTCCTGGTGGAGGCTGGGTGCTGCAGCCAATGTTTGAAATAATGGCCTTCCCCTTACACATGAAAGAGAAGCAGTTGCACGGTGCAACGGATCTGCTTTAAAAAAGGGCGCGTGGGGGTTGCGCGCCCTTTTTCGATCGCATTTATACACTCTCCGGCGTCCGTAAAGATATTCTACTTTACAGGATAATTACAATTTATGAAACATTCACGCTTGGTTGTATTTCCCGAGGCCAAATTTCGGGTCGAACTCCAGGCGCGTCGACGACTCCTTTTGGTGGACCTCCGAAAATTCGACAAGCAGCGGATTGTATTACAGATTTTCCGGAGAACCGCTCGATTGTCGGTTGTCGTCCGTTGGCACAAGCCTCGCAAATGCCCACTGCAAAAATTGGCCGCCCTTCTCACCAAAACTTGAACGACCTTCCACGCAACACAAAGACGAACACCAACCAAAGGAACTCGACGACCCTTCGCAGTATGTTGGGAGAAATGATTTTTTGGAAATATTATCACTCTACGAAAAAGTGTCACAACGGCAGATCCATAGACAAGGAGCAACCGACAACCACCCACTCGCACGAGAAGTAGCGTTGGTCGTTGCACCAGTGGACGGCATTTATGCAGTATGAGACGTCCGGAACTCCTCCTCCTATTCACCCAAACCAACATGGCAGAATCATGACCTTGGATTCGTTGGTTTGGGATGCGCTGATGGGGACAAAGTGATGCGACCACCCGTTCTGCCTCCATGCCCAATCAATAAAGCAAGCAAGCAAGCAAGCAATCCTCAGTCTCAACGACTCCCTCCATCCTTCCCATTTGTGGAACGAAGTGTTGGCTTGGTTAGTGATGGAGCCACGGTTGATTTGGAGCCGTGGTTGGTGGTCGATACGATCCCCCACCACTCGTTTGACACGGCTGCAAGATGGCGGACTCGAATCGTTGCGATCATCCTACCGGTGGTGCATTGGTGATTGGTTTCATTCTTTTTGTGGCAGCGCCGTGGATCGTGTCCATGAGTAGGGGCCTCGATTGTCTGTAGCCGTAGAAAGAGGAGATTCACAGTAGATGGTCTTTCCACGAACAACGTGTTGGCCATACAATACACACAAAGAAGAGAGCCCGCAATGGCGTTGCGCCCTTCACTCCAAAATCTGAATTGCACCTTTCGTTCGCGCGCCTTTTTTGTTCTGGGAGCGCGCGCATACACGCGATTCTCCGCCTCCGATTTGTAGCGGGTGGACGTCCAGACGGGTCGCACAACTGGAGCCAACTCCAGGGATTGTAGGGTGGACGTCCAGACGGGTCGCACGACTGGAACCAACTCCAGTAAAGTTGGGGATGATTCGCTTTCGAAAAGATTCGTTGTCGCGCATCGCGAAAACAGTACGCAGATCTTGGATCTATGCGATCCATCCATCCATCCGATTGAATAAAAAACAGAGCGACGTTGGTCTATTATACTCTACACGAGAAGAATACCACTTGTGTCGACCTTGTTTCTGCCTTTGTACTGTGGAAGCTGTTTCTGACACGGATACCACAACAACAAACGTCTTGATCATCTCATCGTCGAGTGACACTATAGTATTTCTGCTTCATTGAGTGCTTTTGTTGGCCGTCTTTGGTCCATTGACTATTTTTGCCTTTGGGTGTCAACGAGTCGTGATTGATTGTGTCCTTGAACAACACCAAAGGATGGCGATCCAGACTCCCTACAAGCTGCTGCAGTTGCTCGGCCTGGTACTGTTGAGTCTCCTGACTGGGGTGGATTCCAGTTCGTCCGTCTCCTTGTCGGGAGAAACCAGCAGCCGCAGCTCTCGTACCGAGGACACCACAACCACCAGCAGCCGCACGACCGACTATACCGATGCTTCGGAATGGACCCAATTTCGTCATTTTTTGGCCCACAATCAGACCATGACGTGTTCGGCGGATGAACATGCCCGTCCGTTCAACAATCAAATTCGTGGAGTCAATTTGGGTGGATGGATGGTTTTGGAACCCTGGATTACACCCTCCTTGTTTTATCAATTTTTGAGTGGGGGTGAAAACAGTACCGCCTTTGACACCTATACCTTTTGTCAAGTACTGGGTGCCACGGAAGCCAATCGACAATTGCGACATCATTGGGATCGCTGGGTGACCGAAGACATTATTGCCCAATTGGCCACTAGCGGGGCCGTCAATTCCTTGCGGTTGCCCGTGGGAGATTACCTCTATCGACCCTATGGACCGTATGCGGATGGCTGCTTTGACGGTGCCTTGGAGTATATTGACAATCTCTTGGATTGGGCCTATTCGCATGGACTGTCCGTCTTGTTTGATATTCATACCATGAAGGATTCGCAAAATGGATTTGACAATTCTGGACAGGCCATGGGCTTTGAATGGACGTCGGCCCTTGGGTAAGTGTGTGTGTGTGTGTGTTGGAGAGTGTTGTGAAACCACTTGAGTGTTGGTTGATCTTGTGGCAACAGGGTCTTGTGTGAACACTGATATCCAACGAAACATTTGCAAACTGTACTTTTTGTCGCTCTCTTTTCTGGTCCTTTTCTCTACTACGGTCAGTGCCGAATATGTGGATCAAATTTCCTTTCAGCATTGGCCGATTCGGGATGCTCGCTGGTTGGGATACTTTGATCAATCCACCGCCAGTTATCCCAGTATCAATTACGAAAACGTCCAACATTCCTTGGCCGTCATTCAAGACATTGTCGATCGCTATGCCGGACATCCGGCCGTTTTGGGATTGGAACCCGTCAATGAACCCTGGCAATATACACCCATTGAGGTACTCAAACGATTTTATTGGGAAGGATACTTGATTGTCAAACAATCGGCTCCCTATTGGAAATACATTATGCATGATTCCTTTCGATTGGATACGAGTATTTGGGGTGGTTTCATGGAAGGATGTCCCGAACGAGCCTTGGATACCCACATTTATCAAGCCTGGCGAGATCCCGATTCACGTATTGGCTTTTATAAAAATGCCTGTTCCATGAAGGGTGCCTTGGCCGAAATGGAACGGGAATTTGGACCCGTCATTGTCGGTGAATGGTCCTTGGCCACGGACAATTGTGCCATGTGGTTGAATGGATTCAATGACAATTTACCAGGCTTTCCACGATTGCCTTGCAAGTTTCAGGTGTGTGCCGATTCCTATTTGGGCAGCAGTCAACCCGGTGTTCCATTGGATCCCTCCAAACCCTTGCAGGGGCCCTATGGGACGGGTCTGTCGGGTCCGATTTATGGATTTTGTCCCTCCACGCGGGATTGGATCAAGGAATCCAGTGGAGATCCCTTGACCGGTCGAGATTGGGTCAAGGCACCCCCGGGGGCACCCAAGCATTTGGACGACACGGACAATGTCATGCGAAATTTGGCACTCAAGAAATTGGACGCCTTTGCGCGCATTGCCCATGGATTTTATTTTTGGGTAAGTGCGTGTGTGTCGGTGAGAATCATTTTGTGTGTGTGTGCGTGTGTGCTCATGGAAGCAAAAACTTCTTCTGTTGGCAGAACTTTCGCACAGACTTGTACGATCCTCAATGGTCGTACATGGCGGCTTTGGATAAGGGATGGATTCCTCGGGGCAGTCTGACGACCAATCAAGATATTACACATGCGTGCTCTCGGGAAGACAATAACGACTATGTTTGTGTCGTGAAACGCAATCAATTGGATTCTTCCGTGCGCAAGGCGGTCACCTATGTGTTGGAAATGGAAAATGCTACCAATAGCACCCGGGAAGCAATTTTGGACCTCCACGGCGATGCCTTTTTGGACCAGGCCAATACTCTGATTTCGGATTACTTTGCCCGATATTTCACCCAGGGTGCCACGTGTGATTTTGGAGGGATTGCCATGCTGGTGGAACAAAACCGTACCATTTCCGAGGACGAACAAATCAATTACTACTACACGGACGATGAGTACTCTGGCGCCTATGACCGCAGTCGTAGTAGTATCCCGGCCGGGGTGTTGGTACTGAGTGGAGTGGGCATTGCCGTGTTGGGAGGCGTCATTGGCTTTGTCCTGGCCATGAGATGCAGTCCTGGATTCAATGAGTTGATCCGAAAAACACCGGCATTCCGACCCATTTGTTCCTCGGAAAGCAATCTCATTCGCTCCTCGTTAAATCTACCCAAACTCGGAAACTATGAAGAGATTCGAGCACACTTGAATGAGAAGGGGCCGGACAATGCGTTCGGATAACTAACTACCTAGGTAGTAGCGTTGTATCAAAGGTTCACTGACACTCGCCGGACTGCTTCGTTTAGATACTAAAACACAGAGCAGCTTTAGTGCTCTATCTATTCCCTTGACCTGCTGCAAAACTGGAAGTGGGGACTATACAGTCACTATACAGTCACACTTGGGACTGGGTCAAATCCATCGCTGTGGTAGCTGCCAATAGAAGCATGTTTTCGCTAGGTATCACATGCATGACGAGATACTCTACCAATTCGGAAGTTGGGCAAAGAGATAGAAATATTGTCAGTTCGTGGTTTCCTCAGCTTCCAACGATTTCGCCAAAGAGAGAAATTCGTCTGCCTCCATGACTGTGATTTCAAGTTGCTCTGCATCCTCCCGCACATTCTTCCGAGCCCTACTTCCGATAACGACCAAATCCGTCAGCTTGGTGACGCTTGTCGAGGTGGACTTTGCCCCTAATTGTAGAGCAATGCGCTGGGCCTTCTCTCTGTTGATGCGTCCCAAGGAACCAGAAAATACAACTTTCATGCCCTGCAGGGGTCCTCCCTTCATCGTTGGATCTCCAACAGCAGTCCTTTCTGGATCGACAGCCAATTTTCCAGGTTCGACTTTTCCTTCTTGTGACGGTTCGTTCCATGTTTGAGACTTGTGTAACTCCACAAATTCATTGGCATCCATGACGCGAATGCCTAGTGACTCAGCGTCAGACAGTTTGGATCCAGCTTTTTCTCCCGCCACAACCAAGTCAGTGGCTTTTGTCACCTTTACGGACGTTTTTGTCGCCCCCATTTGTTTGGCCATGTTTTGTGCTTCGTTTCGGCTAAAACCGTCTAACTTGCCCGTGAAAACCACGTTCATTCCCTTGAGCGGCCCGTCCATTGGATTGAGTTGGTCCACCGTGTTCTCCGTACCCCGAGGTTCATCAATTACATGAACCAACTCTCGCAGTTCCAAGACATTTCGTACAACGGATGCTTCGAGGGAAAATCGAACAAGAGATTCCAAGAGTGCTGGTCCGATACCTTTGGTCGAATCATTTTCTTCTCGAAGATATGGAAACGATTCCAGATCAGGGTACTGCAGTTGTGGCACATTCTTAATGTCCAACAAGAAGGCATCCACGGATTTGTACACGCTCGCGACAATTTCGGATGCGCCCTTACCGACAAAGGGCACTCCGAGAGAATAGATAAATCTGGACAACGAAACTCCTTCTGTCGCCACTTTATTGGTCGCATGGGCCAAGTTGAGAGCCGATTTTTCACCCCATCCATGCAATTCGGAAACTTTTTCCACAAATTCGGTTTCGTTTCGGGTGAGACGAAACAAGTCACTAGGAACCTGTACCAAGCCCTCTTCTCGTAACTGCCGTAGGCGAGATTCCGACAAACCTTTCACATTGAATGCATCCCGTGCAAAGGCAAACTGCAGATTGCCCAAGGCGCGAGGTTCGCAGAGTAGCATAGGTCCCGTGCATCGAACGATTTGGCCCGTTGGTTCTTTGGTAGATGATCGTGCCATTGTTTGTTCGACTGGTGAGCCACAGGCTGGACATGTTTGGGGGGTTGCCAAGGAAATAGTCTCGTTGTCACTAGTGGTACCGTCGTGTTGCGTACTTGTAACCAAGGAACTAACGCGTTGAAATACCTGAGGAATGACATCTCCTGATCGACGAACCATTACAGACACACCTCTCGGAATAATCTGCGCATTGCTGCTTTTGCTGGTATCCAACGTTGCTTGCATTGCGTCGCCTCCATCCTCAAGCAATATTTCTCGCATTTTTCCAAAATTATGCAAGGTGGCACTTTTGATGGTAACTCCATCCAAGGTGACTGGTTCCAAGACAGCCACGGGAGTCAGCACTCCCGTTCGACCAACCTGTACATCCAATCCTACGAGTCTCGTCACGGCAGCTTTGGCGGGAAATTTGTGTGCCACGGCCCATCGTGGTGCCCGGCTTGTTTCTCCCATTTGAGTTCGAATTGTGGCATTGTCTACTTTGTGCACACAACCATCCATTTCGTAATCACCCCAAAGATTTTGCCAGTCTTTTGGTGTGGTATTGCGACTGCCTCCTTTCTTCAAACTTTTTCGCTTTGCGGGTGAAGGAACTGCCATTGTTCCCTCGTTCTCGCGATGCAATTTCAGTTGTTCCAGATACTCGAGCATACCAGAAATATCGGTATCATTCCACACATTGCTCAACGTCTCCAGATCAGGAGGAAGATGGAGCGTGGTGGTCACAAAGGGTCTGGGTAGAATGAATCCCAATTGTTCCAGTGTTTGGCGAATTTCATTGCCACTCGATTGATCCAAAGTCGTCGTTGGTGCCACTGTCACGGAATCCTCCTCGGCCAACAAAACCATGTCATAGGTATAAAATCGGAGATTGCTTTGCAAGTCTCTCGATTCGTCTGTCTCGTCTTTGCGCAACAAAATACCACTGGCAGCATTGCGTGGATTGGAAAAGTTGGAGAGTGCTTCCTCGTGTCGAAAGACGGATGTCGGAAAGACGACTTCCCCTCGAATTTCCATCACACTGACGTCCTCATGGTCCAACGGGTGATTCTTCAAGAATTCCAAGGGAATTCCCAAGCTCTTGGCATTGGCCTGAATCGTTGCCGTGACATCTTGTCCCCAGTGTCCATCTCCTCGTGTAGCCGCCCATTGCAAGGTCCACACCGTGTTGTTCTTGTCGTCGTCGTTGCGATTGACGTGTTCGGTTCGAGTGTACCGCAAGGACAAGGACAGACCATCAATTTTGGGTTCCGTCGTAATGTCAATGGTCTTATGGTTGTCCATGTGGTTCTTGTCGTTGGAGAAAGATTGGTTGTGGTCCGAATGCGAGGTCGCTGCTGTTGCTACTGCTGCTTTGGCCACGCGATCCAACCAATATCCGAGTTCTTCGCGGGTGACAAGATTGTCCAAGGACAACATGCGACGTCCATGGCGTTGTTTCAGGGCAAACCGATCGGAAGAGGAAGCAACAGTTGATGTTGTTGTCGTTTCATTCGAGGAAGACATGTCTTGCTCGTCCTCATCCTGGAAGATTGAGGATGAGGAGGAGCTGGTTGTGGTGGTGGTTGCTGTTTGGGAATCTTGGAGGACCACAATGGAACCTACCCGTCCTCCATACCGTGTGGCACGAGACCCCAATTGAGTTTCTGTTTCCAATCGTTGCAACAAGTGTGGATACTCTTGACACAAGTGTGCTTCTCGAAGCACCAAGGCATCGTATTCGTCATCCGAGGGAGGATTCTGGAATGGTAGTGGTGAAACTCCACTCTCGTCACTTTTTAGTATGGAAGGGTGGTGAGTCGTTCCGGATGGATCGTTATAGTACCAGGCATCGTATTGACGAATCGTGGATGACAGGGATACGAGTTCTTCATAGACACTTTCGATGTCTGCATCGTTCGCCTTCTTGTCGGTGCTGGAAGCGCTGTCACGGGCCAAAGAAGAAGAAGACGAAGACGGAGATTCCAGCGAATTGGAAGTGGCAAAGGATCGAAGGGGAGCACCCCTCATCGACCAATGGTTTCGCCATGGTGGACGAACCATCCATGTGGTTGTAGTTCTACTTGCACTACTACTACTCCTTCTCTGTTGCTGTGTCGTTGTGGTGATCTCGAACGACTGAAAGGCCAACCGTGGTGGTCGCCTTGTCGTCGTCCTTCTGTCTCGGTGGGTCCACAAGGAAGGAAACGGAACCGAACAAAGAGGGCGTCGTCCTTGGATTTGAATCTCGATGCACGAACAAGAACGAACCGTCCTGGCTCGCGCCATGGTCGTACGACTACGCCAAAGAAATGTCATGGCAATCCACCAACCAGCCACCACGAACCCGAAAGAACGACAAGAACAGTGTCGACGGCGGCAGCAATCCGCTGCAAAGGATTTAAAGGTTGGATTTGGAGTTTGTGTCGCCGTTGGGAGGACCAAATGTGTCAAGGACGATACGTCATGGTCCGAGACAACCAGGGGCATGGTGGTTCACAACATGTGTGGTGCTGGTCATGCCCATTGTCGCGTTCCCGAAAAATCCATGCCGGGTTGCCCCGTGGGTCTGGAAGAAAGGTCGCTCATAGGTCGCTTATTATGCGGAGAATTCAAAAGGGTTTCGGTCGCATTTACCGCGGTGAAGTGCCTCGCATCTCTTGTGCCGAAGACCATGATGCAAAGACGCTCCATCCTGCCGTCCATGGTGCTAAGAAGTGCCAACGTAGAATTGACACCACGGCAGGAAGGAAAGAGGGGAATCCTGTTGTCAAGATTCACTATGTAAGAAGCGTTGCAGGTGGTATCTCAGCTATGGCGAGAGTTTCCGGTCCACCACCACGAAAATGTTGCGGCTACAAGAATCACATCACAACTACCTAGACACCCAAATTCTATAACTCTCTATTCCATAAAAAAGTATCCAACAGACATGGTGCGACGAACCGACGGTTGGGTTCCACGAAATCAATGATTCGGCGCGTTCAGTGCCCTACCACTTTCACCGTCGACGATCCTCGGCTCGGGCGTGGTGCCGTTGGACCTGCTGCTTCTGCTGTTGGACAAAGGCGGCGGCTACATCCAAGGCACATGGAGGCCCTTTGGAGCTTGTCCGGACAGAGTTGTCTGTGGACATGGACAGCCATGAGACAATGAAATTGGAAATACCACAAACGTGTCAGAAGGATACGATGCTGCTGCAAATACTCTCCGCATCGAATCCATGGAGGCGTACCTGTCACGGGTAAAGCATCCCTTGTGCGCCGTTGGTGGATCACGTCTGTCGAATGAGAATGGCCACACGCAAAAAATTGTGGATGGGAAATGATGAGAAAACGTGGGAAGGAACACGCGAACCGCAACAGACGTCAGGAGCAGAATTTGTGAGTACTCAAGCTCTGTGTCAGCAAATCAGGCGACTCCACGTACCACTACACCCTTTCGAACTGCTCTCCGAGACATGAATGACTTGTGCCCATCCCAGTTGCGTTCCCGCTGGTAACCGGGGAAAGGAAGGACAATTGGAAGGACTTGGTTCAAACAGTAGGGCACTGCCCAGAACCAAGGCTTGTCGGTCTTGATTGATGCCCACCATGTTGAGTTGCAAGCCCACGACTGGAAAAGTGGTGGTCGTTGCCGTCCCATTGGAGGGGGTGTAGGCAAAAAAGGATCCATCCGACATGAAGGGCACCGCGTTCTCGACCGAATACTCGGTTTGTTCCAAGACGATTAAGTCATTGTTCCACGACGAGCGTCCCAATTCCAATACTTGAATGAGACTGAGTTGGATGGGACTCAGCTTGTCCTGGTTGCTGCTGCTTCCGAGCACAGGTTCCACAATGCAGGAGGAAGTATTGTGTTGTGACGAACGGACACAGGGCAAACTGAAATCCAGACGAAATATATAACTCAACAAAGGACAATCGCAGGGTGTTGTTGTTGTTGGTGGTGTGGGATATGCGGCTTGGATGGTTGTAGTGCTGCTGGAGAGAAGAATGAGGCACAGAACAAGCCTCATCCAGCGTATTCTTGGATATCTTACCCAATAAAGTGCATGGTTCCGTCTTGTGCAAGACATGTCGACTCGATGTTCCTGTTGCTTGTGCGCTACAACACCAGAGAAGAAACACAGCTGCCTCGTGAAAAAATGAGAATGGACAATCGATATGGGCACATTGGCAAAATGTAAAATGTGGCAATCCTTGGAGAGATTGTGGTGGCGCAGAGAGAGCCCGGCGGGCGCGATTGATAATTGTGTACTGTGTCCCGTACAGAAACCTTTTCGCACGGTCCGGGAAAGACCAAACCAAGACCAAGCTAGGTGGACTCAATCCTGGCTCCTCGGTTCAAACGGAAGGAAATTCCACTTAAACCACGATACGTGACGGGAAGATCCGTTCAATGCATGGATGCACATGGTAAACAGTCGAGGCAAAGTTGCCGTACCATGCTTTGATGACGGTTCCATTCCGTTAGTCATCTTGTTTACAGGTTGTCGTGCGAAACACGAGATCCTCACATCTTTGGACCGTGAACGGGCCACAATGGGTGCTCTCGCAAAACGGCCACGAAAGGTGCGGTTGGTTTGGATCGAAACCATCTGCCGTAATTCTTTTGCCGTTCTCATAAATTTCAGAATCATCATCACCACCACCACCACCAACAACAACAACAACAACAACAGAGTTTGTAGATCAAACATCATCAGTCATCAGGTAGATTGCTTTCTTGGTACCTTGCGATTTACTAGGTAGAACCTAGGTAAATCCTAGTCTTTCCACGAAGCAGCTGTGTCGGACCTAGCTCTACAGCTACAGGGATGAATCCGCTAATGTTGTGAAGATTCACGTTCCTTCTGGAGGTAAATCCTAGTCTTTCCACGAAGCAGCTATGTTGGACCTAGCTCTACAGCTACTGGGATGAACTAATGGTAAAGATAGTTCACGTTCCATACATGCAACTGTGTCGCATGGGGCACCAAAGTTGCATCTGAACTTCCAACTACTTAGGGAACAGTCGTAAGTCACGTTGATGTATTTATAAAACGAAGATTAACGCTAGGCCCTGCTATCTTTACGAGCTGTTCCCTCTCATACAATAAGCTGTGTCAAATATTCTAAAAGTCTTCTTCATTTGGAAGAGTTGGGGGAGTGGCATCGTGATTGTTTTCGTCGGGGGCAGTGGGGTCATTGGTAGTGGAAGGGCCAGCTTGCGCCATGCCCAAGGTTTCCTGGAAACTTTTCCCAAACAACAGGACCGTGAGGACGAACGAGATCCAGGTAGAAAAGTAGAGGTTACCGATACTTGTTCCAGGCGACGAGGCTCCTCCAAAGGTGATGAATCCAACTCCAAAGGTCCAAAGGATAATCAACAAGGATGAGACACCAAGTTCAATAATCGCAGCTGCCAAGTGCTTGAAGACGGCAAGAGTCATGGCGAGGGCGGCTACGACAGAAATGACACCCAAGGCAATGGCAAATTTTGCACGCTTACAGAATTTCTCTCCATTGATTTCCTCTCCATTGAATTCATCCTGATCACACGGGTTCGAGTCAGCATTAAAGACGCGGGTAGCGGAACCCATGACGACCAAACTGGAGGCAAAGAGAAAGAACCATCGAGCCTGCTTGCCTTCTGTTTGTCGTGCGTCAATGCCCATGGTTTCTTGAAGCAAGGACAAGGTCAACAAGACACAGACGGCAAAACTGATCCAAGAGAAAAAGTAGAGATTGGCATTCACAACGACGTTTCCAGCCACGGCAATGCCGTTGTTTGGACCCATAATCACTGGCAATCCAATTCCCCAGAAAGTAAGGAGAATGATCGTCTGGAAACAGGTTCGACAACAACACGTGAGAGAGCGACTACTTTGTTCGACAGATTTTCATCCACGAATCATTTTTCGAAAACCTGGCAACTGAAACGTTTGTAACCTACCATGACACCTTCGGCAATTGGCGTTCCAAGAAAGATGCCTCGAACAAAGAGGTAGGCGAGGGTGGCAACAATTGAGACTGACATACTAATTGCCGAAACAGTCATTGTCCATCGTTCTTCCGAACCACGATCTTCGGAATCCAGTTCGGTCGACGCGGCTACCAAACAGACTCCGCTAAATACGGCCAAACAAATCCATGCTGGAAATCGAATGGCTCCTTGGTAGTCCGTGTTGACCTCGATCGATATGTTGCCATTGGAACCCGATGGAGTCGACATGATGATGATACTGTTACTTGCTGTTCTTGCTTCTGGTCGGTGGCGTCTTGTTGTTGTTGTCGAGCCGCTGACGAATTTCTTTCAATCCAGATGGCGACCTTGCTCTTGACTTGAAGGAGGGTCTCTCTTGCAATGGATACCTCAGGACCTTGAACGAAGAGTGAGAATGCTCAGAGTCAGACGTCTTCTTTCAGATTATGACTGGACCTGGCGTTGTGTTGTGGTATTTTGGAATGAATGAAGCAATGCGCGAGAGGTGGATCTTTTTGGGTGGTCTTTTTTTGTCGTGGTTTCTCAAAAATCGACCGTTGGAGTGGAAAAATCTGGGGGCGATAGAAAGAGGGTGGACGATGGGGCGTTCCACTTTGAAATTGCGTTGGAAACAAGACTAAAACAAAATGCGACTAAAACACGAGACAAATGCTCCATGAGTCGCGGATCCTGTTGTCAATCCGAGCCGCCATTTTCGCCATTGTCACTTGTTAGAACGGACTCTCCTTGTTGGAAGTTGGAACGCTGCGACGGCTCTCCATCGCCGTCTTTTGCATTCAACTTCCCTACAACAACCAAGGATCTCGAAGACATCAAGCACTGCAGCTCAAGGGTTTCTTCACAGTTAGTCAAGTCGCCAAGAGAGAACAAATCTTTGGTTTGGGCAAATTACGCACGATTGATTCTCCCAGTCGATTGCCCCTGAAGCAGAATGGGACGGTGTGGCTCGACTTTTGTGCTAGTTTTAGCACTGGCCTGCTGGGACGTCTATCTCATGGGTGCTCCGGCCGACGACCTTCACTACTATAGCATTGCCAATTCGCTCATGATTGTTCTTTTTTTGACTCTTTTGATCAGCATGATCCTGATCCGCCATCTTCGAAAGGATATTTCTAAAGAAATGGAATCGCTTGGTGGCTCGTCTGGAACGGAAAATGGATGGAAAGAATTGCATGGGGATGTCTTTCGACCTCCCACAACGTACCCTATGCTTCTCTCTGTACTCTCAGGAACAGGGGCTCAGATTGGTCTCGCCGCTCTAGTTATCTTGCTGGCGTCACAGACAAAGTTCCTCTCCCCAATGAGAACTGGTCAGATCCTAACTGCAATGATCGCAGTGTTTGTTCTTTGCGGGAGTGCTGCTGGATACGTTAGTAGCCGCATATACAAGTTCATGGACGGAAAGGATTGGAAACTCAATGTGTTGATGACAGCAGTTGCCGTACCTGGTCTGTTATTGTCCGTATTTCTTGTCCTCAACGTGTTTTTGAGCCTCGATGGAGCAGCCACTGCTGTGAACTCTTTAACGATTCTTGTTCTATCCTTCCTCTGGATTTGTGTGTCCACGCCTCTTGTTGTTCTCGGTGCCTACATTGGGCACCAACAAGAGAAGCTGGATTGTCCAGTGGCGACCAACGCAACCGCTCGAACCATTCCGCGACTGCCGTTCTTTGCAGATGCTCGATTTACGATCCTTATTGGCGGAGTTCTCCCAATTGGATGTGTCTGCATCGAATTCAACTTTATCCTCGGTGCTCTATGGAAGAATCAGATTTATTATGGACTTGGATTTCTTGTTGCTGTCTTCCCAGCACTGACTGTACTATGTGCCGAAGTGAGTATCGTTTTGACGCACTTGCAACTTTGGGCTCAAAATCATGCTTGGTGGTGGCGATCCTTTTGGAATACGGCGAGTGCTGGCATGTACCTGTTTTTGTACAGTCTTTGGTATCTCTGGACCCAATTGCATCTGGTTGGCGTTTTGCCCACCATTGTCTACCTCGTCTACACGGGTATGATGGCGGTTTGCTTTGGACTGTATTGCGGCTTTGTTGGTTTTGTCGCATCGTTATGGTTTGTTCGGAAAATCTATGGAGCTATTCAAGAACAGATTGAGTCCATGGATGAGTGAGTCTTTGCCAATATCTGTAGTGGTTCATAGGGAGCATGTATTCGAACGGAAGCGAACTGCCCAGAACGTAGAGGACTTTAACTTAGATGTGCATAAATGAGAGTCAAGGTATTTTACATTGTTTTATTATACACAGTTCAACGAACCCCCGATCTATGATGTCGCTTGTGCTTGACCAATGCTTAGCGCATAGATCCGAGCGGGACGACTAATGTCTTTGCACTTTTGCCGCAAGCGTTCCGACAAATCGTCTCGCGACAAGTTTGGATGGTCATGATGAAGGTTGCACACGAGCTCCAAAAGCTTGCCACGTCTTTGACGTTTGTCACTGACACATGAACTGATAATGTTTTGTTCCAATCCCACCGCAACAGGTTCAGATTCCAGATAGGACTTCATGGATTTCACTTGAGTTTTGGTCAGTGCGCCATCGCAACAAGACGAGTAGGCGACTTTCAGAACGTCGGCATCCAAATCGTCCTCCATGGCGTTGACGGTAGCACGAAATGTCTCTTTCATTCGTTTGCATTCTGCCTTGGAGTACCAAGACACAACATCTTCATGACTGGAACCTGTTTCAAGAGGTTCGACATACGAGTTTTTGCTTTCGTCGATGGAAACCTGCCGTCTTGGGATGCTAGGTTGGTGGGTCCCCCCATGTGGATTTGTTGCTCATGAATCGATCCACCGAATGCGAGGAGGAAAGCGACAACTCATCCTCTGGTTGTCGAGATCATCCTTTTCCGAACAACATGGTAGGCTTGAGGCGAAGTCTGCTTTCGTTTCTCATGATGCGACTTTTGAGACCACAGGGACAGGGTGGTTATCAAATTTTTTATGATCCCTCCTACGTTGGGATGAGAGGATCAATGATGGGTGTGTCATTGGAGATGGACGGTGCCTGTTGCATGTTGCATGTTGTGAGAAACGTGGCGAATGGCGAACCGGGATGATGCGAGATGCGAACCGCGGGAACACGAAACTTCCACCTCCAGAAGTGGGGCCTATATAAAGAAAATAAGGCGAAGGAAGTTATCAATGAGGTGAGTATAAGACCGATAAATTTCTACGAGTCATCATCTAGAGGAGAATCCTTCTCGGTTCTGCATAGTTCCGGTGAAATCTCTCAGAAGAAGATCGCTAGAGAGTGTGTATGTAAATACTACTTTTTACACGTAATACCAATACAACCTTATGTTCATTTCAAAAAAAGAAATCCGAGATGCTAGGTTGTACAAAAGTATCGTATCCCCATCGCTTTGATGAAAGCTTTATGGCATGCGGTTGTGCAGGGCGTAGTTTGTGCAGCAATAATAAGTCGTAAGGTTGATCATAGCCCGATATATCTACTTATGGGTAGCCGCCGCTTGAGGTCCCTTTCCCATCAGGCTTTTGTCCCTAATCCGAATTTCCCAACCAAGGTTGAATAAGTCCACTGAGGTACAAAATGTCCAGGTCTACCTACGAGCTACGAGTAGAATAATAAAATAGAGGAGTACTCGTAATAATAACACGAGTACGAGAACGAGAACAGGTCCGAGTACGAGTCTACGAGTACTAGAGGTTGGACCCGCACCGCGGTGCTGCGGATCGGATCCGCGGATCCGTGGTGCTGATCCCTGGAACCGCAGCGAAAGAGACTGGCGGGTCCGATCCGCGCTACTCGCACCTACGCACAGTAAAGGCGGGGTGCACCGATTTGGTGCTTTCGAGGTCTGACCGCCCGTACGTCAAATTTGTACAGAGTACATAAAATCCCATAGTGGTGCGGAACTGCGGAACACGCGGGTATTTGGAACCGCAAAGGCTGGGATGCGCGGGTATCCTACCCGCATCGATTTGAGCTCGCGGGTCCAACCTCTAACGAGTACTCGTAGTAGGAGTAACGCGTACGCCTAGCTCCTCTATTAGTAGTAGGTAGATTGTACTCCTAGCAAGTAGCTCCTCTCTCTAGCCCGCTTCTGCTGCTTCTGCTCTCTAAGAGTCTAGCTAGGTAGTATTCTGTACTTCTCTCACCTCTCACGTACTACTTTAGACCTTAGCCTTAGCAACCTCTCAACCAACAGTACACTGTACTCATCGTTCCACAATGGACATAGAATTCTAGACTGAGAGTGTGGTTGGACTTAGGCTTAGGAGTAAGTAGTAGGCTTCGAGAATGAAATACTAATTACAATAACTAATACTCCTATATGGCATCCCCGGACCGGGACCTAAAGCGCTGCAGTCCCGCGGAGCACTATTGTATGATGTGGGTCGCGGACTACCCCCAAGCGTCGGGTGAGTTATGAATCCCGCCTGAGTCGGAGAAAAGGTGCATTCGTCTTCTCACCCCCACGGCGCGTCCTCCAAATTTGGCGATTTCTCGATCTTGATACAAAACCATTTTCACCTCCACGGTCTCACCACGGACCCAACCTTGTGTGACCAAGTGCACCAACCATGGACCCTTCCACCCCAGTCCAACGCTTTTCCCAGGAAACTAACACCATCGAAGAGCTATCTACCGCGTCCCTGGTGCTTGCAACAAACCACTCTGTGTCCACAGCCAACGTTCTATCAGCCCTCCATCACCACAGCAACGAGGCCAGTAATGCCCATGAAACAAACTCCCAAGACACCTCTATCCACCCCATCCGACCCGCTTCCCCTTTTCCTATCAATACACCTCATGCGTTACCCCTACTCGAGCAGGCCATATTGCTTTCCTTTACGGACTGGCATGGCAAAACAGCAAGGCCATGGCAAGTGAATGCTTGTGGAGAAGTAGTGATCAAGCGGCACACCCCTCCCATCCTACGTCCTCTGTGGAGTATCAGAAGTGCCAACCAATATTGTTGATCCATGAAAGTAACCATCTAAGCGACATAGATTCGTTGGTGTCCTTCGCTCCTTCGGACTTGAAATCGAAAGCAATCACTTGGAGCTGTGAGGAGCTAGCGTTGGGTAACCTTCATTTGCTGGGAAACCTGCATCTTGATGCAATGGAGTATGCGGGCCAGAAATTCACCGTTTTCTGTAAACAGGCACCAGCTGATATTGATAAACTTCTCTCGATTCAACAGGGGTTAGACAGATAGTTAGGATAGGTAAAAGGCTCGCTGAGCCGACAATCGAATCACCAACCGATACAACAATCCTCCACGGGTCAGAGAAGAGTTGCAAGTCGAAGTCCGCCGTGGGTGGGGGCAGTCGGTCCACTGATAAGAGGTAAGTCTTAAGATGAGTGTTAAAATGGTGATATTAATGATTGTGAGACGATTACTAACTAAGGTGGTTGATGGTGCCGAAGTCCTGGCTCTTGCATACGGCCATGGATCTGGTGTGATAGGTCCTCACTGGTTGGAGTAGACCGGCATTGGTGTATATTGAATGTATAGGGTGATGGATAACATGTATGGGATGCAACAGCTCTTGCTTTGTCGTGGTATAAGTCTTGTCTTGGGCGCGTTGCTGTTTGCATTCTTGGATTTGTGGGAACAGAGATATGGTCTCGCGTGATCGTGATTCGTGCTTTGATTACATAGACCGTTAGGTCGAATCGTGGATGCGCGTACTCGGATAGTAGAGGCGCGCACTTGATAGTTTTGGGCGCGCACGTGTTGGGCCATAGTTAATATCCGAGCGGTCGCCGATAACGCGTGCACTGCGAGCATGCCGTGGCCAAATTTATAGTTTCGCGAGCATGCCGACATTCTTTTCTCATTTTTAGGAAAATGTCATCGGATGCCATAAAATACTAGCATCATTCGATGAGTTGTAGGTTTCGCCACCTAGTTTTCGGTGAGAATCCTAACACTCCCCACAATTCGTCGAATGAGGATTGTCAATTCCCTCATCACTTTCCTGGATTTTTCCTCTCCAGAATAACAAAGATCTGAGCATGGGCCAAACTGCGGCGAATTCCCAATGTTTACTGAGGATATCAGCTGGGTTTGTCTTTCCATCTTTCCAGTAGAATGCGACGTACTTTGCAGCGATAGCTTCACGGACTCGGTGATAGGATAGGAGATGGTGCCTCTTGGAGATGATTGAGTGTGGTGCGGCGCTATTGATAACGACAGAGCGGTTATCTCCAAACATGTAACTCTTCTCACGTAGAGGGACTCCCAAGTATCGGAGTGTAAGGCGTAGCTCCGTGATCTGATCAACTGCAGTCCTTGCGGCAACAAATTCAGATCCGTACGTGGCTGTCTCCACTGTGGCTTGTCGCTTACTGTACCAGTCCACGGGTGTACCGTTTACAAAATGCAGGATGGCTGTAACTGCTTTCCCAGTAACCATATCATGCATGAGATTTGCGTCGACATAATGTATAGTTGTCACAAAACGCCCAAGTGGGGTTGGACAGTCCTCAGGGATACGTTCCTTGGCGTCCATGTATACGGTACGACTCCAATCGTATTCTTGGATAGGTAAAGCTGATAAATCTGGCTCCCCAGTGCGGAATCTGATAGACCCATCAGGAAATGACATGAGGTATCCATAGATGCGCTTAGCTCGCTTCAAATGACCAATCCTTGGAGCAGCTCTGAACCTTGATAGAGTCATGGTAGCAGGGAAGACATCAAAACGGCCAATGGTAATTAGCCATTGCAGTTGTCCAATAAGAGTCTGGAAATGCTGGATCCCTTCTTCATCTAAAAACTCAGAGTCATCAAGTTCAGGATGATCGTTAGCAATGACTGGCGGCTTTGCTTTCTTAGGTTTCTCATTGAACAATCGTTCATAGGTATCCATCATCTTCTCGATGTACCTTCGTGGGTCAGACACAAGTGTACCGTCTGGATCTTTGGTATAACGACACCCCAAATGATACTCGATAGGTCCGACTCCTTTGAGTTTGAAGTTGTATTTTTCTGTAAAGATCTTGCAGACAGCTTCAGGGTCCATGGCAACGATAGCTAAGTCATCAACATATACAGCGATGTATTCATAACAGTCTTCTCCAGGAGCCTTCTTCATCCAAATATCAGGGTCAGCCTTGCTTGGAGAAAATCCCATATCAATGAGAACATCAAACAGTTTGTCATGCCAGCGAGCACCTGAGGATTTGAGACCATATAATGCCTTGTAGATGATCAAGATATGTCCTTCTAACTCCTTGAACTCTGGTCCTGCAATGATGAAAATCTTCTCTCCTGTCAATGCTTCTAGGTATGCGTTCCCAATATCTGCTCCCCATATTTCCATGTCGTTCATGGTTCCAAGAAATATGGCAATGCGAAGGTTGCGAATGGAGACAACCCCTGAATAGATGGTCTCAACGGGTTCCTTGGTGAGATGTCCATCTGCGACAAGTCGTGCCTTGTGCCTTCCGTCATGCTTGACATCAAAGACCAGATGTACTCTTATCTTATGATATCCTTCTGGTGCATTGGCCAATTTCCCATTAATCAACTTGGCTTTTCCATGGTCCTTGAAAGTGTTATACGATTGGATCTGTGAGAGTTCCAATTCTGTTGCGTCTTGCCATTTCGTGTTCCCAAATTGCTTGTCTAGTTCCACTGCTTCTTCATAGGTGCGAGGTACTTGAAAACCAAACTTGTACTTGATAGAGCGACGAACTTGTTTGATCCTGGATTGTTTAGCTGCTCGAATGAGTCTTTTGCTTGTCTTGACGTATCGCTTGAGATGTTTCCATCCAGGTAGGTCCAGCAAACCATTTTTCTTGGCATAGATGGCGACTGTGATGGGGTCATCATTTGCAATAAGAGATAGAGGTTCGTATGTCGTCTCCCCAGTCTCCCAATCAACAAGGACATTATATTTACTCCCTTTATAGTCTGGGTCGCTTGAGTTCAAAGGTCCTTGGTGTGCAATAACGTCTCTGAATCGGAAGAGACTATCCCCTGTCGTTTGGGCTTGATTATCCCTTTCAATGTATTCCATGAGCTGGTTGTAGGAGATCATCTCATCAACATTGGAGTTAGACTTGCGAAAGATATATTTGAGTCGATCTTCTTGTTTGGTTGCATCTTGTTCCAGGTCGACAACTCGTTTGATTACTCGTGCTCGATGGCGCTCCCCATTCTCTTCAGTGTCACAAAGGAATGTGCGTCCAACTAAATCGTCGTAGTCAATTGTTGGCATAGGTGTGGATGGGTCTTCACTTCTGCTGCGAATAAAGACAGTGTCACCTTGCTTGTCAGTGGGTTTATGCGGCGACTCCTCCCCTGAAGAGATATCCACACGAAGGTTGGGGGTAGTGGAGGCAACGCGACGGACAGCGGAACGGTAGATGATGACGTTGTCGGCAGTGAGGATCTTCCAAGTAAAGGCATCACCAACATTGTGGGCAAAACCAACCCAGTGGCCAATCTTCTCGTCGGGAGACGAAGGGTAAGAACCGGAGGTAGGTTCAGAAGGGTCGACACGATAGTAGACCTCATCCCAGAAAGGAAAGAAAAGGAGATGGGTAATGTCGGGTGGGGTACCGGTAAGAGCCTCAAGAGGGGTGCGGCCAGAGTGGGTGGGAGAGGAAGTGTGATTGAGGAGGTCACACACATATTCTAAACAAAGTAACCATGCAGAAGCAGGGCAACCAGATGCATTCATGATAGCATTGGTCATACGCTTAACGGTCTGATAGCGGTTCTCAGCTTTGTTCTGGTGTTGGTGATAGGGCTCGGAACGGTATTCACCAATCAGAAGGGTGCGAAGAATATCCTTGACCTTGTGGGAAATGAGTGACGAACCACCATCACTGATCAAAGTCTCCATGACACCACGTGTACGAATGTTATCCTGGAGGGTATTGACGAATTGCTTGGTAGACTTGATACCATAAATGTCAGTAACCAAAGTATCACGACCAACAAAAATCTGAGCAATCTTGCCACCATGGTTAACAGCCGGGGTGTCGGAGAAGATGGAGTCAGTGGCAACGGGTTCATGCCGTCGTGGGAGGTTAAGGATAGGATTCCGGGCCTTAAAGTGTTTCTTCAAGGTATCCTGGTCAAAGGAAATGTGTCCATGACGAGTTGTATGCTTGAACGTATCGGCGATTACGTCTTCCGATTGCCACCCAAAGAAAGGGCGAAATTTCTTCCAATCGTATTGTTCCTTGTAGAGTTTGTGGACAGACGCATGAAGTGTGGGGTCGTTGCCATCTTGATCAGCATAGATGGAAAAGAAGGAGGGTGTATCGGGGCCATGATCATATGGGAGATCAAGGAGGAGATTCAAAGTGCATACAACGCGATCGGTATACTCCCCATATTGGTCATAGGGGTACGTTTCCATACTACCATCAGTCTCCACAGATGTCCAGTTCGGTGCAGGGTCTTGATGGGGGTCTGGATGGGTATGGTCAAGTACAGAAGGATCCCAGATATGGGGTGAAGTGAACACAATATGCGGATATTTATCCATATCGTCATCAGAAGGGATTCCCAGAGATTGAATGTATGCAAGGCCATCCTTGATTCGTAAGGGCAATGCGCGTCCATCAAGGGTAGTAATGCGTTGTTTGCCATCAACCTTGACGGATCGTTCGTCGACAGATAGGCCGAAATGTTCAAATTGCGCTGGGGCATGGATAGATAAACCCTTTCCATAGTGGGCATACTCATTGAAGATACCAATAATGGGTCCATCACTTGTATCAAACTTGGCAGCACAGGTAACAACTGGAAGGCCAGTCAATTCATGATTGTCAATACCTACGATGGTAATATGACGTCCGGTTTTGGCAAGGATACGCATGTCAGATCCTGCAAGGCCTCCATTGGCACCTCGATCGATGAGTTGATTACCAGAAAAGGTGGATTTGCGGGAGAATAGATATCGTGACATATGAACCTTTTGCTTGTGATCAGCAGAAGACTTGAACTTGACTTTAGGACTTGATTTTGTCGTAGAAGTTGACAAGATGTTGCTGAGGTCAGATGCTGGATGATTGATATCTGTCGATGCAATAGCCTGGTGTACGAACTGGGTAACCGGATCAGAGGATGTATCGAATGGATCTTGTTCTGATGCATCTTGATGGGTATCACCAATGTTGTTGGCATCAGGATCAGGATCTGGTTCAGGATCAATGTCAAGAGAATGTGTTTGGACCTTGCGTGGAGTTGTCGGGGAATCTTGGACGGATTTATTGAAGTCGACAATGATTTGCCGATCCTCTTCAGAGAGTTTAAACCATACATCTCTTGGAAGGCTGATTTTCGACGAAGTTGGGGACTTTTCGGATTGGATATTTGTGTTGTTGATCTGGTAGTCAGGGGACTCCACTGGTTCAAAAGGTTCATCCAACTGAAATTCATGTTGCTTTACATGACGACGGCGGTTAGACGCAGAAGTTCGGGTAGCTTGGTCATGGTCAAAAGCAGCATCAAGAAGCAGGCGGAAATATGATTGATAACAGAGAGACTTGGCTCCAGATTTTGTGTTGACAACGTTATCCAAGATCTTGACTCGTCTTAAATCAGGTACTTTTTCAACAGCTTGCATAAGGAAGGTCATCCTTGTATGGTCATGGATACGATCCGACAATGGTACAAGGTTATCCAGAAGTCGTAGCTGTTCTTGGAAATGTAGGAGAAACTGACGAGTTGTACCACGCCAAGAGTCATCCAGTCGAAGATTCGAAATGTAGCTTGTTAGGCGTAACACTTCTCGCTTAGCTAGATCAGATTCAGTGTGTAGAACATGGAGTTTCTTCAAGACGGCTCTTGCATCTTCATCATGTTCATGTTCTCGAACGTATGCTCTTCCTTGGTCGGTTTGGATAATACGTACAAGTACAGAATAGACAAAGACTTGTTGTTCTCGGAAAAGTAACTCTGCGCATTCGTCATCCTTGGGTATCTTGTAATTGAAATCAAGAACATTCGACAATCCTTGTGCTTTCGCAGTTGATTTGAATACACGCCAAAACGAATCAAAGTATCGTTCGTCTTTGAATGATTCAAATGCTGTTGCATCTCTTTTGGTTCCTTTCTTGAAAGCAGAGAGATCTAACATGGATTGAGATGTTGTAGAGGATGTAGTGGGAGATCGGGATGATACGGAGGCTGGACCACTTGGTCCGGGGTCTGGAAGGGATTCGGAGCACTGGCCTGAGTCGGGGTCGGTTTCGGAGTTTCAATCAAGGGCTCGCCCGGATGGGCCACGGGTGGATGGAGTTCCTCCCCGCTTTGTTGGAAGGAATGAAAGATGTGTCGAATAGAGAGGTTGGAATCGTCGTGAGACATCGAAAGCTTCTCGGAAATAAACGATGAGACTGTTAATCTGATAAACTTCTCTCGATTCAACAGGGGTTAGACAGATAGTTAGGATAGGTAAAAGGCTCGCTGAGCCGACAATCGAATCACCAACCGATACAACAATCCTCCACGGGTCAGAGAAGAGTTGCAAGTCGAAGTCCGCCGTGGGTGGGGGCAGTCGGTCCACTGATAAGAGAAAAAGTCTTAAGATGAGTGTTAAAATGGTGATATTAATGATTGTGAGACGATTACTAACTAAGGTGGTTGATGGTGCCGAAGTCCTGGCTCTTGCATACGGCCATGGATCTGGTGTGATAGGTCCTCACTGGTTGGAGTAGACCGGCATTGGTGTATATTGAATGTATAGGGTGATGGATAACATGTATGGGATGCAACAGCTCTTGCTTTGTCGTGGTATAAGTCTTGTCCTGGGCGCGTTGCTGTTTGCATTCTTGGATTTGTGGGAACAGAGATATGGTCTCGCGTGATCGTGATTCGTGCTTTGATTACATAGACCGTTAGGTCGAATCGTGGATGCGCGTACTCGGATAGTAGAGGCGCGCACTTGATAGTTTTGGGCGCGCACGTGTTGGGCCATAGTTAATATCCGAGCGGTCGCCGATAACGCGTGCACTGCGAGCATGCCGTGGCCAAATTTATAGTTTCGCGAGCATGCCGACATTCTTTTCTCATTTTTAGGAAAATGTCATCGGATGCCATAAAATACTAGCATCATTCGATGAGTTGTAGGTTTCGCCACCTAGTTTTCGGTGAGAATCCTAACAGATATCTTTGATGGACAAGAACGCATCCTCATGTCTTCAGTACGACTCGAAGCAAATCCTCGTCCAGGAAAAGGCCAGTGGTCCCCTTCCGAGTGTTAGAATTCTCACCGTCTATGGTGGTTAGATTCTACATCTCATCGATTCCCCATGTCACATAGCCTCGTGCTATCGCATCATGCCATCTAGCTTCGAGCTATGTTCCCTAGCTTCGCGCTATATCGACCTATATTTCTTCGCAAATCATGAAAAGTGAGAATAGATTGACGAACTCACTCTCAAGACTAAACTGGGTCGTGCGGTATTACAACGGACATAAATTTGGCCGTTGCTCGGACATTATACTAACGCCCTAAGCGTACGCGCCCGAAATCATCGAGCGCGCCCAAGCGACATCCGAGCGCTATCGGTATCTATCCGATCCAACGGTCTAAGTATCCCAAGCACGACACACGATCACGCGAGACCATATTTCCATTCCCACAATCTCCAAATTGTCAACAAGCTGCGCGCCATGAAAACAACTATGCCAACCCAAAGCAAGAGCTGTTGACCCTGTATATGTTATCCGCCCACATATACATGTCATATACATCACATGAATCGACTCCAACTATTCCAAACCTGTTGCCGCCAAGAACCTATGACACATAACCCTTGGCAGGACCGAACATTTCACGTAGACCTATCGTAGTAATCAACACACAATCTAACAATATCACCATTTATCACATCCTCTTTTGTGTCCCGACTATCCTTCTGATAGACTTCGACTTGCTTGCTTCTCTGACCCTGAGAAGCTTGTATCGGTTGGTGACCTACCTGATTGTCTGCTCTACCGAGCATCAATGTCCCTACGATTCAGAAAGAATTGTAACAGATTAACAGTCTCAAAGCTTATTTCCTTGTGGTTTCATGGATACTAACGAGATTATCACTCCTGTACGACAGATCTATCGAGCCAACCTGCATCCCGGGCAGCCCGATACCCTGGTGCAGCAGGAACTGGTGCCGACGCCGAAGGCAGCCAACACATCGGTCAACATCTCCGTCGACAGTTCCAACAGCAACCCATTCGAGACTCCAACCCAGCCTCACGCTCCAATCCCTGCGCCGTTGCTTCGGCCCCCGAGTCCGCCTCGTCGGCTCGTCCCTTCTCGATCCCGTCGTACCACCCGGTTGATTGCTGATCATATCAAGTACTTCCGCCAACCAACTTGTTCGACCTTCGATCCCGAGATCATCCGTGGGGAAACCCAGATCGAACGCCAGTTCCAATCGGTGACCCACATCGTCGACCAAGAAGACATTGACCGTCTGAACGACCAACTTCATCGTTCTCCGAGGCGTCGCCTCATCTTTGCCGCCCTCTCGGGCAACCCCATCCGTACTGTCCACCTCCGCTTCCTAACCTTCGAGCGCCCAACTGGATACTACAATACCATCCACGTCGTGAACGCGACGACTTGCCCTCTGCCTCCTAACGTTGTACGCCTAGATAACTACGTTGCCTACATCCACGAGGTCCATACCATCGAGGACCATCGTGCAACTATCTACCCTTTGCGTACCGAGGTCGAGAACCACCTGGCTGAAGGTGATACCCCTTCTTCTGTTGCTTGTGCTGCCCCATCTGAGCCTGGAAGCGACTCTGATCATTCGGAAGAGGGTGAGGATTCGGAGACCGAAGCTTAATTACTCATAGTTAACTCCCGTCCTCTCAAAACCTTTCCAAGACTTAAACTCAACGCACATCCGGGTACCCTTGGTCGCACAACACGCCACACATTCCCGTCAAATCGCGAAAATTCGGCGAAAATTTGTTGAAACTCGGCGAAAATTTGTCGAAATCAACGGAAATTTCCAGGAGTCGCACATCACAACACACATCCGGGTATCACATACGTGGTACATACGTGGCACACGTGGTACATCCGGGTTCACATCACATCACACATTAAATAAACCACATCACACCGCACATTAAATAAACATCGAACCAACCAAATAACACCATGGATCCTCAATCACCCAAGACACCTACGACTCCTAAGGGAGAAGATAACCAAGACAATGTCTCGAACACAGACCTATTCGACCACATCATATTTACTGTCTGCCAATTCTTTACCAAGGAAAGGGCCGACTACTTAATGAAGTGGATGAAATACCATGGTTTTGAGAACATTACCCATGTTATCTCGTATATGCAAACTAATACCGAGGAATCCATGAAGGAACTGACACAATACAAGGTCAACAAACAGACACATGATCTACAAGGCCCCACAAGACAGCAGATCAAGCTCTTGGCTTATTGGGCCATATACAAGACCAATGAAATTCAAGACGAGCTATCCAATAGCGACTGGATGAACCTAACGAGGAAAGAGTTCAACACTTGGAGGATCAACACAGATTTCTCTAAGGGACCACCTAGTCAAGTCCCAGTCTCGCCAATGAAGTCACCGTCATCTGTGAAATCTGTCAGCACAGTTACTGCTGCATCCCAATCTCAACAAGACCTTACAGCATTCAGAAAGGGAACTAAACGCGACGCAACTGCATATGAGGTATTCAAGGATGAACGATACTACGATTCATTCTGGCGTGTATTCAAGACTACAGCTAAGGCTCAAGGCCTATCCAACGTTCTGAATTTCAAATACACACCACCCCATGATGATGAGTATGCCGAAGAACTTTTTCAAGAGCAACAAGTATTTCTTTACTCCGTTCTTGTCCGTATCATTCAGACTGACCAAGGTCAAGCCTATGTACGTGAACATGAACATGATGAAGATGCGCGTGCCGTATTGCAGAAGTTACACTCTTTGCATACCGAATCCGACCTAGCAAAGCGAGAAGTCCTCCGTTTAACCAACTACATTTCCAATCTACGTCTTGACGACACATGGCGCGGAACAACACGTCAATTTCTTCTACACTTTCAAGAGCAGCTACGTTTGCTAGACAATCTAGTGACATTGTCTGATCGCATCCCTGATCATACCAGGATGACCTTCCTCATGCAAGCTGTAGAAAAGGTACCTGATCTCCGCCGAGTCAAGATCTTGGATAATGTGGTGAACACCAAATCCGGTGCAAAATCCCTTTGCTATCAATCATACTTCCGTCTCCTTCTAGACGCAGCTTATGACCATGATCAAGCAACCCAGTCATCTGTTCATAGTCGCCGTCGACATGTCAAACAACATGAATCACTATATGGCCAAGATACAGATGCTGACATAACCTCACAAGATGATATGGAGTATCATGTCCACAACACCACAGCGACATCTGAATCTCCATCCTCTTCGTCCAAGGTTAGTCTACCGCGTGACCTATGGTTCAAACTTTCTGAAGAAGATCGCAAGTTGATCATTGAGTATAACAAGATGATTCAAGCACCCTCATCAACAACACCGAGGAAAGTGCAAACACATGCCCTCGACATTGATCCGGAACCTGATCCTGACCCCAACCAAGTTGCATCTGATGACGACTCACCTGGCGTAGTCCCTGAGCATCCAGATGATTCAGATCCGGTTACACAATTTATCAACCAAGCCATGACGACTGATATCAATCACCCGGCAACTGACCTGACTAGTGTTCTTTCTAACGCCAAGTCCAAGACGAGCAAGAAGGTTACTTTCAAAGCCAACATGCATAAACAAGCAGGACATGTTCCACGCTATTTGTTTTCCAGGAAATCTACTTTACCAGGAAATCAATTGATTGACCGTGGTGCTAATGGAGGACTTGCTGGTTCTGACATGCGCATCCTCTCTAAGACTGGTCGCCATATCACTATTGTGGGTATTGATAACCATGAACTTACTGGACTTCCTGTCGTCACATGTGCCGCAAAGTTTGAGACCAATGATGGACCTATTGTCGGCATCTTCAATGAATATGCTTAATATGGAAAGGGCTTATCTATCCATGCTCCTGGTCAATTCGAGCATTTCGGACTTGCTGTTGATGAACGATCTGTTAAAGTTGATGGTAAACAACGCATCACTACACGTGATGGTCGTGCTATACCCCTTCACATCAAGGATGGGTTAGCCTACATCCACTCCTTGGGTATCCCCAGCGACGATGACATGGATACCTTACCTCAGATCATCTTCACGTCACCCGACACATGGGATCCTGGTGTTCTGGACCATTCGTATTCTCCCACACCCTCTGACAATGATCCTGATTGGAAACACGTCAAGACTGATGGTAGTATGTCGAACCATCCATATGACAACTATGGGGAGTACACTGATCGTGTTGTTTGTAACCTCAATCTCCTTTTGGATCTCCCATACGATCATGGACCTGACGACGCACCCTTCTTTTCTATCTATGCTGACGCAGAAGGTAATGATCCTACACTTCATGCCTCTGTTCACCGTCGTTACCAGGAAGCGTATGACTGGAAGAAGTTCCGTTCATTCTTTGGTTGGCAATCTGAAGATGTTATTGCCGATACGTTCAAGCACACTACACGTCATGGTAGCATTACTTTTGACCACGACACCCTCAAGAAACATTTCAAGGCTCGCAATCCGGTCCTTAATATACCTCGACGCCATGAACCCGTTGCTACTGACTCGGTTTTCTCCGACACCCCTGCTGTTGACCATGGCGGTAAAGTCGCACAAATCTTTGTTGGTCGAGATACTCTGGTTACTGATATCTATGGGATCAAGTCAACCAAACAGTTTGTCAATACTCTTCAGGACAACATCCGGTTTCGTGGTGCCATGGAGACTCTTATCAGTGATGGTGGTTCATCTCTCATCTCTCAAAAGGTTAAAGACATTCTTCGCACTTTGCTTATTGGGGAGTATCGATCCGAACCTTATCATCAACACCAGAATAAGGCTGAAAACCGTTACCAGACCGTTAAACGTATGACCAACGCTCTCATGAATGCCACTGGTTGCCCTGCCAACACCTGGCTTCTTTGCCTTGAGTATGTCTGTGACTTATTGAACCATACGTCATCACCCACCCACTCCGGTCGCACTCCTCTTGAGGCTCTCTCCGGACGCCCACCCGACATTACTCATCTCTTGTTCTTTCCTTTCTGGGATGAGGTTTATTACCGTGTCGACCCCGCTGAACCCAATTCTGGTTCATATCCATCTTCTTCTGATGAGAAACTTGGCCACTGGGTTGGTTTTGCTCACAACGTTGGTGATTCTTTTACTTGGAAGATTCTCACCCAAGATAACCAGATAATCTACCGTTCTGCCGTTCGCCGTGTTGAATCCACTACACCTAACCTCCGTGTGGATCGACCTTCAGGGGAGGATTCGTCTGAGAAGGATGACAATGATAAGCAAGCTGACACTGTCTTCATTCGCAGTGATAGTGAAGATCCATCCAAACCAATGCCCACGATCGATTTTGACGACATGATAGGACGCACATTCCTATGCGACACAGAAGAAAATGGGGAGCGACATCGTGCACGTGTCATCAAACGAGTCATTGATCTTAATGAAGAAGCAACGAAACAGGAAGAACGTGTCAAATACATCTACCGAAAGACAAATTCTGATGTTGATGAGATGATATCCTATAATCAACTCATGGAGTATATCGAACGAGATAACCAAGCTCAAACCTCTGGAGATAATCTTTTCAGGTTCAGGGATGTCATTGCCCATCAAGGCCCACTGAACACAACTGATCCAGATTACAAGGGGAGCAAATATAATTTGCTTGTTGATTGGGAAACTGGGGAGACTACCTATGAACCTTTATCACTCATCGCCAATGATGATCCGATCACTGTAGCAATTTATGGAAAGAAACATGGTTTACTCAACGAACCTGGATGGAAGCATTTGAAACGTTATGTCAAAACAAGCAAACGTCTCATTCGAGCAGCCAAACAGTCAAGGATTAAACAAGTTCATCATTCCGTCAAGTATAAGTTTGGATTCCAAGTACCACGCAATTATGAGGAAGCTGTCGCTCTTGATAAACAACATGGCAACACAAAGTGGCAGGATGCAACATAATTAGAATTGTCACAGATCCAGTCCTACAAGACATTCAAGGATTTTGGGAAAGCCATCTTCATTAAAGGGAAAGTATCCAATGCACCTGAAGGATATCATAAGATACGTGTACATCTTGTCTTTGACGTAAAACATGATGGACGACATAAAGCAAGACTTGTCGCAGATGGACATCTCACGAAAGAACCTGTTGAGACAATCTATTCAGGTGTTGTTTCCATTCGCAACCTCCGCATTGCCTTATTCCTGGGTACTTTGAATGACTTGGAAATATGGGGAGCAGATATTGGAAATGCATATCTGGAAGCCTTGACAGGGGAGAAAATTTTCATTGTCGCAGGACCTGAATTCAAGGAATTAGAAGGTCACATCCTGATTATATACAAGGCACTTTATGGATTGAAGTCATCAGGCGCACGCTGGCATGATGTCTTATTCGATGTTTTGACAGACATGGGATTTTCACCAAGCAAAGCAGATCCGGATATCTGGATGAGGAAAGCACCTGGAGAAGACTGTTACGAATACATTGCCGTATACGTTGATGACTTAGCCATTATTTCTACTGATCCTGGGAATATCTGCAAGATCCTGAAGGAGAAATACAACTTCAAACTCAAAGGAGATGGACCTATTGATTTCCACTTGGGATGTTCTTACACCAAGGATTCTGATGGAACATTAGTAGCAGATCCAAGACGCTACATTGGTAAGATGATGGACACTTTCGAACGAATCTTCAAGGAGAAACCCAAGAAAGCCAAAACACCTCTTATTGGTGGAGACCATCCTGAATTGGATGATTCTGAGCTCCTTGATGAAGAAGGTACTAGCCATTTCCAAACTCTGATTGGACAACTCCAATGGGTGATCACTATTGGTCGTTTCGACGTCTTCACCGCTACAATGACGCTATCACGCTTTCGCGCTGCTCCGAGGAAAGGACATCTTGATAGAGCCAAGCGTATCTATGGATACCTTGCACATCTCCCAGAAGGCGCAATCAGATTTAGGATTGGAGAGCCTGATTATTCAAGTCTTCCTACCCAAGAATTTGATTGGACTCGCACCGTCTATTCGAATGCAAGTGAACGTATTCCTGAAGACTGCCCAACACCTCTTGGCCGCTATGTTACCACAATTCATTATGTTGATGCCAATCTCATGCATGACATAGTCACTGGTAAATCCGTCACTGCTGTTCTACATTTGTTGAACGGAACACCTATTGACTGGTACAGCAAGAGACAGAGCACGGTGGAAACTGCTACCTATGGATCCGAGTTTGTGGCTGCAAGGACAGCAATAGATCAGATTACAGAATTACGACATTCTCTCCGCTACCTTGGAGTACCTATCCGAGAGCGAAGTTACATGTACGGAGATAACAGATCTGTTGTGCTCAATGCAACCGTTCCTCATTCCATACTATCCAAGAGACACCATCTTCTGTCATACCACCGAGTTCGTGAAGCCATCGCAGCAAAGTATGTTGCATTCTACTGGAAAGATGGAAAGACCAACCCTGCCGATATCCTTAGCAAACATTGGGATTTCGTATCTATTTGGCCCATGCTCAAGCCATTGTTGTTTTGGAAAGGAGAAGTTCAAGACCTCAACAAATCCAATGATGACAAGGCTGAAACGACGAGTTGTGGGGAGTGTTAGAATTCTCACCGTCTATGGTGGTTAGATTCTACATCTCATCGATTCCCCATGTCACATAGCCTCGTGCTATCGCATCATGCCATCTAGCTTCGAGCTATGTTCCCTAGCTTCGCGCTATATCGACCTATATTTCTTCGCAAATCATGAAAAGTGAGAATAGATTGACGAACTCACTCTCAAGACTAAACTGGGTCGTGCGGTATTACAACGGACATAAATTTGGCCGTTGCTCGGACATTATACTAACGCCCTAAGCGTACGCGCCCGAAATCATCGAGCGCGCCCAAGCGACATCCGAGCGCTATCGGTATCTATCCGATCCAACGGTCTAAGTATCCCAAGCACGACACACGATCACGCGAGACCATATTTCCATTCCCACAATCTCCAAATTGTCAACAAGCTGCGCGCCATGAAAACAACTATGCCAACCCAAAGCAAGAGCTGTTGACCCTGTATATGTTATCCGCCCACATATACATGTCATATACATCACATGAATCGACTCCAACTATTCCAAACCTGTTGCCGCCAAGAACCTATGACACATGACCCTTGGCAGGACCGAACATTTCACGTAGACCTATCGTAGTAATCAACACACAATCTAACAATATCACCATTTATCACATCCTCTTTTGTGTCCCGACTATCCTTCTGATAGACTTCGACTTGCTTGCTTCTCTGACCCTGAGAAGCTTGTATCGGTTGGTGACCTACCTGATTGTCTGCTCTACCGAGCATCAATGTCCCTACGATTCAGAAAGAATTGTAACACCGAGTTGGTGAACTTTGAGGTTGAGGTTCTCAAAAGCCAGATGAAGCGACTTGATGATGTAGCAACTCTCTATTCTGGACAAGCGAGGATAACATCCGTTTCGATTAGCTTCCTTGTATTGGTCCAAGCAGTTGCTTGTCAACGTCTCAGCACAGTAAAGAGGGAACTGGATTTGATAAATCAGACCCGTCCTCTTCTTGATCACGAAGTCGCATACCTCAGAATGGTGCGTGAAGCTGCCAACAGTTGGTAGTTAGTTGGAGTACTTTGAAAGGATTTGCAGGAACTTTTGAATCCTTGCTCTTTTTGACCATCAACTGAAGCAGATCAAGTTTTAGATAGAGTGTCTTGTATCTCTTACATGTGCTACATTAAGGAAATACCTTTTCCGGAAGCCCTACATTGTTGTATGTGTCTGTCCTGATTGAGTCCAAGTATCTGTTTAGTTGTGTATGTGTCGTGTGGGCTTTCTATCACCCCTATGCATTTGTTGATGCTTTCTCGAAACAACATTCATTCAACATCTTGAGGTATATCTATGTAGAGGCAACCAATCATCTAGAAAATTACTGACGCTTGACTCAAACTGATGACTATATCTTACATTCAAAGAATGCAACAGGTGGACTTCTGGACAACACCAAGCTCTGGACGAGCCTCCAGAACACGATTTTGTGCCAGCGCTTTCCAAGCCGCAGCGGGCCAAGGAACATCTCCGACTGGTATACTAGAGAGTTGGTCGTGACGAATACGCCAGTGTGTCAAAAAGTTGCAGGGACCCTCGCAGAACCATGTCAAAAAGTTGCAGGGACCCTCGCAGGACCATGTCTTGGTTCCAAATTCACCGGGTTTAGGCTGGTATTGGTACATGGGATGTGGAATTCTCTGTGCTCCATGACACTGTTTGCATTCATACAACAAAGGGTTGGAGTTCCCTATTCCTCGCCAAAGGGGTTGCGTAGATAGGAAGAGACGAGGTGGTGACTTGGACCGATGAAGGAAAGGAAACGGATTGGATGGAGAAGGGGTGGGAGGATTCGGCTCTTGTGAAGATACGTTCCGAGTTTTGGGGATGCTGTTGTTTCTGCCATCTTGCGTTGACGCTCGGGACGCTTCGGATTCACCTTGCGCCGCGAAAGCCTCTCGGGCTTGCTTCTGAGAGAGACGGTGCTTTCGGAGGGAGGATGTTGACATTGAGAAGGTCATTAACAGACACCTTACCTCTACCACCGTGATGAATGTGTGGAGGTAATATGTGTGTTTTGGGATTTTGTATCAAGATCGAGAGCTCCAGGACGCGTCGTGGGGGTGAGTATACGAAAGCCCTTTTTAAGTGCGACTCAATACTCGCCCGGCGCTTGGGGGTAGGTCGCAGACGGGACTATGAATCAGACGATAAGCCACCTCCTTGTCCACGAGGACCTTCAATGTTTCTACCATGATCTCCGTGGTACACCTTGTCTGCTGAAGAGTTTTCCAGAGTGCCTTGGATGGAACTGAAGCAGTCTTCCACTGCCATTTGTCATGTAATCATGTCAGATAACGCATTCTGTAACATGTTTCGAAAAAGCAAATCTAGAATCTAGAGTAGATGGGACGTTGGACTTAGATTGGGAGGTACGAGGGTCCAACCTCTTTCATATGTCATATGTTACTTGCGTTCATGGATGGGCCACAAATGGCGGTCCTTTACCAAATGTCTACGTCGACTGGACCACTGTGTAACGTTAGAGGAGTAGTTCTTTCTGTTTCATTCTTGGTTGAATGTGTTATCACTCCCGCCATGTCTCCTCCTCTTGCTTGACTTTTGCATACGATTGATCTGAATCTTCGTTCAGTTGGAGACAAACGCCTAAGTGGTGTCTTTCTCGCTCTTCTTGCAAGAACTCTCGTAGCTCGTAGCGTAGAGCCCAGCTTCAGACTTCGGATAGGAAAAGAGGACTCTTTCGTTTCTCTTTCTCTCTTGTTTTTGTCGATGATCGGTGATCGGTGTCTCGAATCTCGAATCTCGAATCTCGAACAGCTTGTTTTGGTGCTTCGCGGAACAAAGAGAACAACCACGGAAGCCTTTCCGACACGTCACACATTTTTTCAGTTCGGGTCTGTGGAATGTTCGGGTTTGAGAACGATCCGGATGGAAGGACAGACGTGATGATTGCACAGAATACAAGCAACGAAGTGTTCTGATTCGGAGCAACATCGGAAAGAGAGGATTCGAAGCAATTCGAACACTTCTCCGTCATCCGTTGACTGTAAACGTGTCCTTGCGTGTCATTTGTCATCTGCTTTTTGATTGATCGAACGCGGAAATCGGAAGCACCCGTTCGGGTCTATCAATCATGATCATTTTTTTCTTCAGTCCTCAACCTCACTTGTCGATGATGGGACCTCAATTGTCGATGATGGGAGACGAAAACCAGTCTCATAAATTGATTCGGAACTCTTCTCATCAAGCAAGCCATTTGTTCTCTCCCATTTGCTTTTTTTTGGCCTCAAACTTACGTGTTCAGATCTTACGAAACAACCATGTCTTCAACGGCTTTACCAAGGGAACAACTCCTGAACAAGATGCGGGTTGTAACTCCTCAACTCATCCGCTGTATAAAAAATGCAAGCGCTTCTCGCTTCATCGTCACCTCAAGTATAGATCTCCCTTCAATGCGCACAGGAAGTGCACTGTTCCAGGATTTCCCAAACAAACAAGGCCGCTCTTCTTTTTCCAATGATTCTTGGTCCCAGACGTTGTCTTTTGCATCCCCAGAATCAGATTTCAGCGGTGCGGCAGGTCCTACCATGTTCAAGCAAGAGACAGTGAAGGAAAGGACAGCAGGCATTAATGTCGCAGAGGGTAAAAACAGCAAGAGTCACTGGAACACGGCTTGGTCGCAAACATTATCGTTTGCATCTCCCGAGTCAGACTTCTCTGTTGCACAAGACAATGTCCTTCAACCTCAAGTGCCACTGCCACGTACCATGAGAGAAGCAATGGATCATGCGTATGATGGCACCGCTTTAGTCATTACGACTTCTTCACGTCCACATTCCATTGTTTATGTAAACAAGGCATGGGAAGATTTCTGTGGATTCCCCAAGAAGACAGTTTTGCACCAACCACTCGGCCCATTGCTTAATGGGGGGAACACCCAGTCTGTAGCGCCCCTTTCTCTGTTTGATCAAATGAAGAGGGGTAATAAAGACTTGGTGGAGGCTGTTTTCCTGAACAAAACTGCGACGGGACAATCATTTTTCAATGAGGTCCGAGTTGGTCCGCTCTATCTTGAAGAAAACGAAGCCGAGGAGCCTTTGTTCCTGGTCGGACTGATGAGGCAGATTTCAGAAGACCAACTGCAGTCCGATAAAGTTGTGTATTCATGATTGCTCCGAATCCTACGTTGAAAAGATCCGAAAGGAACAGGAAGCAAAATATTTTTCTCCGTTGCATCTCACATGTTATTTTAACAATACTTCATACTTCCAATATTGTAGATTAGAGACTTCCGACCGCGAGACAATGTAAAATGTAATGCGTCTTTGTGTTAAGGGAGCGTATCACAACTGACTGTTTCGGCAGTTTCAGTTTTGCTTGAAATTTGACACAACATAACTTTTGTCTCACAAATGATACCCAATTGGTTTTCTCGATGATGACTAGGAAAATCCTTGTTGCTGCTGCATCTGTTCACCCTTCTTGTTCAACCTTCTTGCCAAGAACTCATTGGCATCAAGCCATTTGTTGGTGCATGCTTGGATACATGAAGCCTCTCTCGAACTTAATTTAGAATCTTTCGATGACGTGACACACTTCATGAAGGCTCGGTCAGTCAGTTCGGTGATTACGGTTTGGACCAACAGTTGTTGTTGCAACGCCACACTAACTTGTTGAAATTCCTGCATCGCGGCCGAGCCACCTCCACCACCCGCCAAGGCGCCTCCGTCCAGATCTCCCGCAAACGATGGAGAGGAATCTGCACCAAAAGACTTTTCGCCTATCCTCGAGTCGTCATCTTTCTTGCTACCGCCGCCAAACCAAGACATTTTGATTTCAATCTGGTTTCTCTCCTGTTGTATCGGTTCGTTGTTGGTTTTGGTTTGTGGTGTTCGTGGAAGATCTGCTGGTGTGGTCTGACGCACTGACAGGCAGACGTACAGCCGCTCTGGCAATGCTGTCTATGTGTCTCCTTCCCCTCTAAGGAGAACTTTCACGTTCTAGAAGTATCTCGTCAACCTCTGAATGGTCTCTTGGTGCGTTTTCATGAGCTATGTCAAAGAACGAAGCCGAGCTATTTGTCATTAACATTCTTCTAAACTCTAGAAGTAAAGCGTTTTATAGACGGTCTTGTTGAAAGATAGCTTCAGGCGAAGAATCCAGAAAACAACTTTTCCGCCCTGATATGATCGAAAATGTCATCCAAGCAGCGGGTAACTATCCATGGGTCTTTATCCCAGGCGCATGCGGTACGGCGCAGAGGCTGAAAGTCGAAGGTCTACTACGATTTGTCAATGGTCGAGAATCTTGTGACATAGCAGAGCTGGATGGATGTTTGTCACTGTGATCAAAAGAGCACGGCAAGATACTCAGATGCACCGGAATTGGAACAGCATTGATGCCTTGAACTTGTGCTTCCTCCAGTGCCTTCCAGCTGCTGTCCATCAGGGTACTTGTCTTGTTCACAGGACAGCGCAAGAGGAGGCAAAACCATACGTGAAGTGCGATTGCAGCTGGTAGATTATCCACACTGGTTCCGTTTCCGTTGTTGATGCAAGGCTCGAGATTTCACAATTATCAGACGCGGCTGCCACAAGGACTGAACTCTCAAGATGCAGTCTTGTACGGCCTCCAACTCCCGATTTCCGTTAATGTCAATGGCCACCACAAGAGACGATGAGTGGAATTTCTCCGTTCCAAAGCAACCAGTTTGAGGTTCTTGTGTTTGCAGTTGCTTCTGTCTTTGCGCAAGATAGCGTAGAACAGATGGACTCGGCATGATTGACATCGATGTGGAGTATTGCTCGTCGACTGGATTTGTTGACTCTGTGCGATGCTCTTTATCATTGCCATGCTTCAAGTGTTGTTGTTCTAGTGGACCGAGGAGATTCTTGTTCTTTTCATCCGGTGACAGCAAATCCCACTGTAGAAACGAGAGATGAGGATATCGTTGTTTGGCGATGGAAATGGATTCTGTGGATTTATCAATCCCCAATACCATGTCCTGGTCGACACAGGTATCGGCGACTTTGGCCACGGTTTTGCCATAGTCACAACCCACTTCTACAAAAATGTCTTTCCCAGGAAGCAGGACCGTGTGCTGAACGCAACAGCGACGATATTCGTTCGTTTCGGGCCATACCACAACCATACCAGTAAAATCGCCAACGGTCCTCGTCATGATGGTATTGCAACTTGTTTCAGTGGATGATTCTTGTTGGGATTCTTCCTTCAACATTCGGAGAGACAATGTCCATAAAGAAGATGATGGGTCGAGGATTGGCCACAAATGCGATGTTCGAACACGGTAAGTACTGCCTTTGGGGTAAATGACAGTGATGCGACCATTAGTTTCACCGTCAACGCCAGAACTTTGTCTTGCCCCTTCATCTTTGTCACCATCATTTTCATCATTTCCGTTGAGATCATGTATATGGGCACGTAAAAAAGGTTCCAGTCGTTGTTGTTGATGTAATAGCAAAGAATCGCCAGAGTCGACAGCCGGCCCAGGGTTTGGGTCACTCTTGTTTCGGTTCTGCTTCGCCTTCTTCTTCTTCTTCTTTTTGAGGCCCTTGCTTTTGCAAACCCACACTAGATTTCCAACTTGTGGTGATTGCTGGGACAGCCATGTTTCCAAATCTTCTCCACAGAGCGTTCCGTACGACGCCATGGTGGTGTCGAAATAGCTCATTTTTCCTTGGTTCTGCGTGGAGCATAAAAGCGATCGAAAGACGACCCAAAAATCTTCGCGGTCCATAGTCCACATAGCTATAGCCATGCCAGCGATAGGTAGAGCAGATAATTGCCGTTGTATGCAGCCTTGCCGCGAATGGCGACCATGGCTGTGTTAGCCTAAACAAGGAAAGAGTCCCCGGAAAGCCAGTAAGTTGTATCTGTATGGACAGACCCCTCTCTTTCCACACCCCAACCAATCAGTGTATGGTGCCATTTTTTTACAACGGGAGGAGCCTGGGTCGCGGTGCGATCTTGTCAATGCATTGACAGCAACAATTCCATACTCCAAATCAATGAGCCAAAACCAAAAAGAGAAACGGGCCGTCAAAACTCTGCATCTTCAATAGTACCATGCCTTTCTTGCTCGCCTTCTCCACCATCAGGACGTTTCGCAGACGTTTTGTTGCCTTGTTTCTTGTGCTCTCTATTATGAGTACGATTGTTCATGCCGAACAAGAATCGACGTATTGGCCCCAACACGAATACTTACTGTACGGGAACGATGTCTTGCAAGATCTCGATAAGCTCAGCAAGTTTCATGTGGTTTTTCACTATTGGGAGTAAGTGTCCAAAGGTAGAACCTAGATGGTTGTTGTGAAGTAACTCTCTCATGCCTTTTTTCTCTCTCTCTTCCCTTTTGCTGCCCCTCGTCTCGTTCATCGTCCACAGTACATCGTCCTTTGATGTTTCCAATGACGAAGAAAGCACGGACTATGAGAGTTCTTGGACCACACAGCCGGACCGGGTCGACGCTTTTTCCTTGTACGGAATCCTGAAAGGACATGGTGATAGCGGGTGCACCAAAGAGAACTTTATCAATAGTTATGTTGCATGGTTTTGTGCTGAATCCTTTATTGAAGCCATGAAACTCAAGGGACATTTGAGTTGGAGCATCAATTACAATGACGATTATTATTTTGCCAACAGTGATTTTTCCTCCATTTGTCAAGGCGATTTGGGAAGTGATCACAACAACCAGGCCTATAACGATGATGCCCATGTCCCCAACATGGGAGAAACCATGTATCGGAACGCCACGACCATGGCATTGGGATGCAGTGCCTACCAAACCTCTCTGCTGCAAACCTCTGAAGGTGTGGTGGATACGTTGGATACGCAAAACATAATGCTGAACAGTATGGGCTGTGTCAACTTGTACGATGATGCTGCCGACTACCCGTCGGATCAATACAACAGTGATGTTGACGTTTGGGACTTTCCCGACTTTTGGGACGATAAAACCATGGGCAAAATCGTTCCCCGATTGTCCAGTGGCTTGGATTTGCTCGAGCATGGTCGTGCCTGTGCCGCTTTCTTTTTTCGTGAGACTTGTCCTGATCCTCATGGTCTTTATCAAGAAGCTTATCAAGAAGCTTTGAATCAGGTCAGGCGTCGTCACGTCGTTGATGACGGTTATGTGGCCATGATTCGTCGTTATTTCGTCGCCTTGCTCTGGTTTGTGGATTTTTTTCTTGGTTATTTCGTTGGTGATTTCCTCCCCTTGGCCTTGGGTTTCTCGTTTTTCCTCGTCGTGTTTGCGATCGTTTTGGAACGTAGATTTGGTCGCCGGTGGAGGGTCCAAGACCACCGATTGCACCGGCCAATCGACCAAGGTGGCCACGTACGATAACTTGCTGGGAGAAACCAACCATGGATTGGAATGCCGCTGGCATGATATTGGACGGAAGTGCCGACCAAACCTTTCAGCTACAACCCTTTGAACCTTCGATTTGGGACGCGTGTCCGTATGGTGGATACTCTGTGGATGCGCGAAACACACTGTTGGGGAACAGGGGCTGTGTACGATGCCAGCTCGGATTACTTCGTTACCGATGATGCAACCGTCTACATGACACAACACGGATGACTTTGGGGACTTTGCCAATACCAATGGAGGATATAATGTCGATGAAACCATGAACTCGTTCCCCAACTGTCCAGCGCCTTGGATTTGCTCAAGCACTGCCATGCCTGCCATCAAGAAACTCTCCATCGGGCCACCGATCTTGGCGTCACCGACAATTTTGTCGTCGTCCTGAGTCTCTTCATGTTGTGGACCGCCACCATTTTCAGTAGGGTGGAAATGCCAGTGATGCAATCATTCGTTGTACTGTCCACCGCAGAACGTTGTGTCTTGTCATGGTCGTTCAGATCATGGATCCGAGCTCGAGGCTCCAGCCAGTGTCTTGGATGAAACATCACCAGAGTCGACCATGGGCCCAGAGTTCTTTGGGTTGTCTCTTGTGTGTGTTTCGCCTCTTCGTCTTGTTGCTAATTTCGTGATTTCCGGGACAAGCATGCTTCGACATGTTCTCCAATGTGCGTTACATACAAGAATTACATTTTGTCAATGGATCCCACCAATCTACATGGGAGGTCTGCATGACACACACAAAGGGGGACTGCGGCTCCCCAAGAAAACGCTTCTTTCATGCGTAGCTGGGAGTAGGTCTTTAAATGGGAGCTGCAAAACTACACTATAGTGCGTCCTGATCCTTTGTCGGGCAGCACCACCGTGAAGTAAATGAACGACTGGAACTTTGCAAGAGCCGGAAGATAGAGTGATAGAACGGAACTCCGAAACAACGGCGGTAACAGTTATCTTCCTGCCGTACACAGGACTGAGCGTCTTATGTTCTTGCATGACCATTGCGACTGTGACATTATATATTCTATTCCTATAGACTCTACCTAGACGTTTTCTTCTTCTTCTTCCACCCATTGTTTGGGGTTGACCCGAATCACGAGAGTGCCTTCTGTCATGCCATGTCCCACGACGGCCTTGCAGGCCATTCTCCATCGGGGATTTCGTCGTGTGACAATTTGCGCTTCAGAATCGCCGGCGGGACTCAACAAGTCTCGGCCCTGAACCACGTGAACGGCACAGGTGGCACACGTGCCTTCGGCCCCACAATCGCCCGTTCCGCCATTGTCAAACCGTCGCGCCAAGGGATCATTGAGTTTAACGCCTCGAGCCAACAAGGCGCGTCGCAGATTTTCGCCCGAAAAGAGCTCCAAACTCACATCCGGTTCGCCTTGCGAGGGCGGATATTGCAACAACATGTTTACTTTGGGTTTGCGGCGCAACCGTTTGACGGTAAAGACCAAAAAGAGTTGGCTGGGATCGTTGGTTTGGGCCGCTGGGCTTTGCAAAATGGAGACAATGGCGTCAATGGTACCATCGTAGGCGAGACATTCCATGGCCACGGATTCCAATTCTTGCATTCCACCACCATTGCTGTTGGTACGACGACGCAGGGACAATTGCACAATGGAATCGCCATACAAGAGTCCACTGGATTCGGCCACCTTGCCGGGTACCAATCCGGAAACCATGGTAATGCCCACTCCATCGGCTCGTCCCCCGGCCAATTCGAGCAATTCAATGCCCAAGCCTTGTCCCGGTGGCGGAACAGAAACCACAACCTTGACCGTATCGGCAAAGTGGTCCTTGTCGTTTTGAGTCCCCAAAAAGACACCCGCCTCATTGGTTTCGGTCGCCGCCTTGAGATGGGCCGTCCATTCCGTCGGAATGTCCTCGGCCGGGAGATTGTATTGATTCATGTCCACAGTGGCCGAGCCCATTTGGGTGGAGGATACTATGGATGTCGTCGTTGCGGAGGGTGGTGTCGTTGTTACGACCGTAGTGTCTTGGTTGGTCACCATGGCTAGAGGGACAACGGAGGAAGAGGACGACGACGACGACCATGGCTGTCCCATGGTGTGAAAGGCTTCACACTCCTTTCCTCCCATGGAAAGCGCCAGGAGGAGGAGCGGCACGAGTGGAGCAACAAGTGTCATGGTGTCTATTTGCTGTCTTGTGTGTCTCACCAAAGAACTTTTGGAGACCAAACGACAAGTGATGTGGTGGATGGTGGACGATGGCATCGTGATGTGGAACAGGCTGATGTGGACATTCGGAAGCTGTGTGTCGCACGTACCCGGATGTGAAAGCAGTCGCTGTTATTTCGCAAGGTGGAACGAAAATCCTTGGGGTAGAGGAGGTAGCACATTTTCACACTACTCCTAGGAAGGACGACGAGGCCACACGCCGGTTCCACAGGATGATGTGTCTTAGAGAGGACTCCCAAACAGGCAACAACGCCATGCGCAAGACACTGTGGAACGATCACACTCTTTTCCAACCATGGTTCAAAGCATACATGGAACGCATGATGCTTTCTCGGCTTTTCACGGAACCCAATGCCTGGTAGCTCCTAGCTCCAAGCGACAACAAAACTCTATGGTAGGACTGTCCGTGTGATTCTGTCTGTTGTGTGCCTTGGAAGCAATCCATTGTCCCCCATTGTGCTACCAAAAGCGAGAAAAGGCCCATGTCCTTTAGGCCAGGACTACATGAGAGAGCCATTCGCGTGTCTGCCACACACACGCAAAACAATCCTCCACAACACACACACAACAGGACGAGAATGAATCCAGAGAGAGAGATCAAAAGAGAAAAAACTTGAGAGAGTGGCTGTACTAGTATACAATTTACCACAGAACCTCGTGGTACGCTGGCCAAACCGTCGGGTGCAAGCATCCATGGTCAAGAGCATAGGAGTGTGGTGCTCCTGTCGGTCCGTCCGACGGCAAAATGCCTCGTCGGACCCACCAACGATCTCGATTGAAACACACATGCGTCTTCTGCCAAGCAGACGGCGTCCGCTAGTTCAAATCGAGGGATGGAATGTCCGGCATGTCGTCGGCTGCGGCCTCGTCCGCCTTTGGTTTCGAGTCGTCTTCGTCCTCCTTTTTGCCATCCTTTTGTTGTTGTTGTTTCTTCTTCCTCTTTTCCAATTCGGCCAATTCCTTGTTGCCCTCTTCAATGGCCTTTTGGGCTTGTTCTTCCAATTTCTTGGCCTGTTCCGGATCAGCCAAGGCTTGTTTGGTTTCCGACATGGCCTTTTGAAAGTGGGGTGCCTGCATCATTTTCTTCATTTGCGCTTGAAACTCCGGATCTTGCATCATTTTTTGAGCCTCCTTCATCATTTCCGGATCCTATTACCGCGCATGCCGTGGAAGGTCGTCGTCGTCGTCGAGGTCAGGACAGTCATGCATCCAACCGAGCCAAGGAGACAGAAGAGAACCACCAACGAAAGAACGTGGACACCAAAAAAGAATCATTCTGTGAGAGTTGTTCCATGTCTTTTTTCGTTCGTGTCAACCATCCCCATTCCACGACCGCACACACAAGAGCATCCACACACGGCGCAACCAAACCAAACGTCCCACACACGGGTTCGATTGCAAACACACACACACCTGCATGTCCTTCATGAGCTGAGCGAGAAGAGTACCGTTCATCGACATGGTGTTTTGTCTATTCAATTTCAATACTTGTAGTGGTAGTAGTAGAGGAGGGTATGGATTGGACGGGGCAATCGCAACAACGACAACAACGTTTGCTCTATTGCAATAATGGTGTGGTTGTCGCAACACACGATCGACGTACACAACACATCACCATTGGCGCGATGCGCGCATATCCGACGCCGATCTTCAACTGCGATCCATTACATCCGGGTTCGTTTGAGTCGACACGTGTCTTTGTTGGATTTGTCCTCCTTCCGAATGAGACGACGGATGGGTGGAAGGAACAGGAGGAGGTTCAACACCCCAAAAGATCACGACAATGGAGTCTATCCTACGGGTGGTGGTCGACACACTGCGGCCCAAGAAAGAAAGAGCGAGAGCGAGAGAATGACGCGAATCGTGAGGTTGTTATTCGTTCGTGGTTGGCAAACGTTGGGTAAGACTCCATGTCCATGACGACGAACGACGACGAACGACGACGACCACCACCAGATTCCGAACAACGACAAATTCACCCAAGCAATCTTTTTCTTCTGTTCGTGGAGCGGTCCAGGAACCGAATGGATTCCGAGTTACGGCAAGGCTCTGTTGAAATGGATCGAGTGTTGGTGGTGTTGTGGTTGCCTCGTCTGCTGTGGGCCAACCTTGGACCATGAGACGGCTGCGACAGACCTGTGTTTCTCGACAACCAAACGGGTCCTGCTAGGATGAAAAAGATTGCGATTTCCTACACACTACGCTGCGCCGAACGAGTGACTGGAGGGTTGATATGGGGGAGAAGAACGGACTGGATACTCTCCGTTTCCAATGGACTCCGGTTCCCGTAGAGTGTCGTGGGATTTGGTGTTTGGATGGGGCGACGAACGACCGGTTCCAACGCCTCTACAGGAGATACGTGGATCCAATGCTTGTGTGGTTCGGAAACACACACACACACAGACACAAGAGGAATGCAAGTCAAGGTCTCGCCGTGTTTCATCTCTTTGGGACGACCAAACCTTGTTGAGACTGGACAACAACAACAACAACAACAACAACAACAATACTCTTTTACACACACACACACAACCCGAGAGAAATGCTGGGAGAAACTGATACAAAACTGGCACAGGATATGGTATATTTCGAGTCGTCGGTTCTGTGGTGTGGTCGTTGGTCGTTTTGGTGCTCGATCGAGCAATACTAAGGATTGGTGGTGGGTGGTTGTCCTGGAGAGCAATACTAAGGATTGGTGGTGGGTGGTTGTCCTCGAGAGCGGTACATGCCTCCACAGAAGAAAAAGAAGAAGAATCCTGGAAAGATGCTGCCATGTATTCGTTGTGGGCAGCAATTGTCGAATACTTGTTGTCCTATTCTGCATTCCGGGAAGGACCTGGATGATGCAATCTAGCAGCAGCAGCAGCACGTCTTGCTTGAGACCTCGGAGCAGAGAAAACGACAACAGACTATACCATGGAGAACAAGGTATAGGAGTACAGTTGTTGTTGTTGTTGTTGCAGACAGAGAAATCACCAACAGCACGACGTCTCTGAACAAAGAATCAATGTTCCCTTGTTCTTGAAACGATGGAGACAACCCAGTGCTGAGCAATCCAAAGAAGGGGAAGATGAATCATGGACCGTGGACAACAACACAAAAGAGAGCACAAAAACAACACGCTCGCATGAACCACACTTGGTCTCACGAGCATGTCACAACAGTGAAATAAAAGTGTCACGTTTGGAATGACACACACAAGTGAATGACACACACAAGTGTTGTGAGTCCGAGGTCCCACTTTGGGTAGGCCCGGGACACGCGTACATGACGGTGGCCCAAGCGTCCGTTCCAATCGACACGACCCGAAATCGGCACTCAAACGTTTGGTTCCAGAGGTATTTTGCTTTGCTTACAGACCAGTCCAGGAGTGGTGCATTCCCGAAACGGTATAAGTACGACTAGACCACTTCAGATTCTGTGCTGGAACAATCTATGCAAGATGAGTGTCACGACGGATGAGAAAAATATAGAATTATACTTTCTGTTACGAACACTCTTATAAACATTTGTTTTCTGCCTCTGACTACTGCATCATACGGGGACGACACATTCACGACATCCAGAGCACAAGCTCCTTTATATGAAAAAGGCAAAGAACGACTGCCCAGCACCCTTAGGGTTGGGAATGTGCCTTGTCTTTACCCTTTCGTACCATCATGCGCTTGAAAAAGGGTCGACGGGAGGATCCCTTCTCTTCCGTCATTTTGGTAGTCGCTGCTGCTTTGGCTGGTGGACTGTCATCCTTAATGATACCATCCGTCACTTCTTCTTCTTCTTCTTCTTCTTGTTCCGTCGATGCCACGTAGGAGGTGGTTGTGTCCGGCTCGTTGGATACCTCCACTCCATCCGTTTTCGGGGTGGCGGCGACTTGTACTTCCGGGGTGGCGGCAACTTGTACTACCGGGGTGACGGCGACTTGTACTTCCGGGGCGGCAGGGACTTCTACCGTCTGTTGCTGGTCTTCTCGGTCCTTGCTATTTCGGAGAGTACCACGAAGGCCACTGAGTACTTCGGCAGCCGAGGCAACACTGGAAGAGTCAGTGTTCGAAGGCTTGATGACTTCGTCTTGTGCTTCTCTGGGTTGTTCGGTTCCTTCTTGTCTTTGTTGTGCATCTGTTGGTTTGGTAGTTTCTTCCATGGGTATCAGTGACTCTTGGTTTTGTTGTTGTTGTTCTTGTTGGGATTTTCTCTCGACGGAAGAATCCGTGTCCACAGGACTGGACGCTGGTGGAAGAGGCAACTGGGGAGGAATGGGTGTAACCTTCTCGGGTTGAATCTCTTTCACAGCGACAGCCGTTTGTTGTTGTTGTTCTTGTACCGGAGGAGCATAGAGAGCATCACGGTTGGACGACGGAGGTTCACTGGTTGCTTCTGCTGCGGACGTGCCAGCCTTGCCCGTTGGTTGCTTAAACAAGGCGACAAATCTTCGGAATGGGGAATTGGATGGTCGAGGTTCCTTGGCCAGCGCCACGGGACCTCCTTCTTCTTCTTCCTTGAAATAGTTGGTCCCAAAGGTGTCATCAAAACTCTTGCCAGACCCTCCTCCTCCGGCAGTTTGACTTTCTTCATCTTGTCGAATATCGTCTGTCCCTTGTGGGGCCATTGGTGTTTGGGACGATTGTGCTGGCTTGGCCACGGCCGTGTTACTGGCACCAAACAAGGAAAAAAACCACGATTGCTTCTTGGCAGTCACTGGAGGAGGAGGCGGCACGGCCACGGCAGCACTTCCATAGGAGGCTTGTGAGGCTGCATAATCAATGCCTCGCGACGTACTCAGGGAATCGTCGCGCAAAATTTCACTCATGCCCCGGGAACTACCACCGACGCGGTCGGACACGACGGAATCATCGTCATCCTGGGAATCGGACCAAATCAAGGTACCGACATGATCGCAAACCCCACAAATGCGCGATTCGGCAATCATGAGACGGCGGACAAAGGGCAACATGAATTGGGGCCAGCCTTCTTCGCGAATACATCCCGGTGTGCTGGGTTCCGCACGAGGCATGTTAAAGACCTTGCTTCCACGGCGACTAAGGATACTGGCGGCCCACAACATGAGGAGACCCAGGACCACCAGCAACGAGACGGCCGAATGATGGCGAATCATGGAGACAAAGTTGTCATCGACCCGAAGATCCGTGGCCCGATTGATGAGTTCTTGATAGCGAAGAACAAGTCCATGAGGATCGGGACAAGCCTTGGGAGAGAAAAAGACGGAACAGGCTTGACTGTACTTGAGCAAATCCAAGGCACTGCTCAATTGGGGGACAATGTTGCCTTCGGTTTCATCGACATCGTATCCTCCATTGTTGTGATCAAAGTCCCAAAAGTCATCAATATTGTACTGATACAAGTCGTCGGATTGGACGTAATCGTAATCGGCATCGTACAAGTTGACGCATCCCATGTTGTTGAGCATTTTGTTATGCGAATCCAACGTATCCACCACACCGGAAACGCGTCCCAAATCGCAGGTTGCCCCTTCAAAGGTTTGCAACTGAAAGGTTTGGTAGTTACTGCATCCCAATGTCATGGAGGTGGCGTTCGGATACATGGTTTCTCCCATGCTTGGAACATAGGCATCATCGTTGTAGGCCTGGTAGTTGTTGCCATTTTCATTACCCAAGTCGCGTTGACATATGGAAGAAAAGCCACTGTTGGCAAAATAATCGTCATTGTAATTGTTGCTCCAACTCAAATGTCCCTTGAGTTGCATGGCTTCAATAAAGGATTGAGCCCCAAAGCGTGTAAAAAAGCTATTGATAAAGGTCCCTCGGGTACAGCCGCGATCGCGATGTCCCTTGAGAATGCCGTACAAGGAAAAGGCCGCGTTGGCCCGATAGGTTTGGGTGTAGCCCAGGTACCAGTAGCTTTCATAGGCCAGGTTTTCTTCGTCATTTGCTGGTACACCAAACGCCGATGTACTGAATAAATAACAAGGAAACATCCAAAATAACAAAGAGAAACAAGAAGACATTAGCTTTCCATACAGATACTCCATCCATCCAACGACGCGAGAGTGCGCGACTGCTGCCGCTGGTGAAACTTACGCGCAATTGTGAAAGACGACATAGAGCTTGCTAAACTGATCGAGATCTTGCAAGACATTGACGGCATCCTTCCAATACATTTTGTTGTTGACATTGGGATTGTATTTGCCGGGGGGCCAATAGGTGGAATCTTTTTCGGCCTGAACGACCAATGAGAGCACTAATAGCCACAAGAAAACAAGACGTGTGCCAAACGTCATGGTGGTGGTGGAGGAGGCGAACAAGAAAGGCATGCTGATGATATTGATGATGCAGATTCGTTCACGTTCCGTTTCTCTGTTTGGGTTTGGCGGATTGATTTGCTGTTATTGATGGTTTGGTGATTGGTTTTGGAATTGTGGTTGACAAGACCACACCGACCGATGCCCACGTCGTTGTCGAAAAAAATGGAAGCATGCATTGGTTGGGTGGGGTGTGGTCCCTCCATACAGATACTTAATAGCTTTGCGGGAATTCCTTCCGTTGTTTAAGCCAACAAAATTTCAGGAATGGCACAATTCAGAGAATGGCCCTCTCTATCTATTTTTGGCGCATCTCGTACCCAAGAGTTTTCTTATGCGTACTAGTGTACACTCTGCTGTAGTGGTTGGGGATCTTGTGTAGCATGCTATTTGGAATGGCCATTGCCGAAGCGGATTCGGCGATATTCGTAGTTACGAGTGTCACGCGCCCCGACCCCCGACCCTCGCCTGTTGGCGCTGCCTCTTGTTTTTTGCTTGTGGGGGATCGGGTCGAGCGTCGATGGTCGCGCGGGAAGAGAGAGGTCCACAAGATCAACGGAATAGGTTGGGAACGACCAGTCTCATTATAATTTTTGTCATTACCACGAAATTTTGGGCAACGACACTTGCTGTCTTGGAACAACAACGCAACTAGAGACCACAAGTGTGTCGGTCCCAGTCATTTGCCAAAGACTCTCTGTCCCTGGAAAGTTCCCTTTCTCTCTAGAACAACAACCTTCATTGCATTGACCATGGCCACCAAAACAGTCGCGACTGCCGCGGCTCTCCTCTCCCTGCCGTTTGCCACACAGGCATCATCATCATCCTCATCCTTTTTTAGTTGGTCCAACACCAACCGTCCACCGCAACAACAACAACAACAACAACAACAACAACAACAACAACAACAACAAAACAGCAATAACTGGTGGAATTTTGAGGGATCCGCCGACAAGGCCTTTTACACCAACAGTGATTTGCCCAACAATGCGTGGTCGGTGGACGATGACGGTACGGGTTTCATGGCGGCGGCCGATCCAGAAGCCATTGAATACATGAGAAACTATCAACAACAACAACAACAACGACGTGCTACTTCGTCCTCCAATTCTTATCATTACCGAGACTACTTTGCCGATGGCAGTGAAACCTTTTGGCCCGAAGGTGCGCAAGCCTGGCGTCTCTTGGGCTTTTACATTGATTGTTACGCTCAAGAACAAGGATACAATGAACGACGAAACTTGCAGGGGGAAGACGAAAACAATCAAGACTATGAAAGTGGAGCCTGTGTGCGCTATCTCTTGTGGGCTGCGGTACGTATTCCGTTCGATCGGGGAGGAGGAGCGCGACTCGAAAAAGCGGCAGCAACACACTCACCCTCAATCTTTTTGTCCACTTGACAGTACATTGATGTCTATTATGAAGGAGGAGGCATTGGGGAGTACATGTACTATGACAGTGACTACGGTGGCTGGAACGACGCGGCCTGCGAAGAAATGGCCGAATACGATGGGAACTACAACAACGACGGCAACAACGGCAACAGCAACAACAACGGCCGCCGATGTGCCCGGATGGATTGTCATCTCCAGGGATCCGATCACTTTCGGTTGCTCGGGTTCTTCAAAGAGCCCAACTTTGCCCAGTTCTACGAACAACTCTTTAAGCATCAAGGTATTTGTGTATGGGATGACGATACCTACGAATTTATGCAAACCATGCGAGAACTCTGGCCTCAAGGGTGTACCAACACGGGTGTGACGGACAATCACGGCAATTATTTGTATTTTGACGTCAAGCCATTGTCCAATGCCGATATTACCGTGGGTTTGTACACGGATGCCCGATGCTCGGTCGACTATACTGGAAATGAAGATATCTCGGACATTTTGTCCATGTATCAAGGCTATCGCAATGAGAACAACCACGGGGGCGACCTCGAACTGGCCGATCTGGTCTATTACATTGACTATTGGAATCAAGCCATGCAAATGTACAAGCAATGTCAACCCTGCAAAACTTACAACCTGTATGCCGAATACGAAGAAGTGAATCAGTGTCAGGAAGTGGAAAAGACTGACGACTACTACAAAACCATGTACGGGCATTACTGGTACTACTACGAACACTACGGGGAACCCGACGATGACTATTACCAAGCCTTATACAACAACATTTACGGGGAATGCGAAGACTATGAAGACGACTATAGCAACGACGATTCCCAAGGACATTTCACGTGCGAAGACGATGCCGGATACAAGTAAGTGTTGTTGTTGTCCGACCACAGTCCTTTTGACATTCTCTTCTTCTCTCCTCTCTAACACAAACATCTTTCACGTACCATAGAAATGTCAATCAGTGTATGAAGTTTGCTACCCATACCCAGATGATGGCGGCCACCTTTCACGATATTTTGATTGGTGCCAATCAAAACACCATCAATCCCGTCTATGTGGGTCCGTTTTCGTTGAGTCCCGGCGAAGGATCCCATCATTTGTCCATGCACGGTCAGTGGGGCGCCTGGGACTTTTTGGCTGTCGGCTTTGCCTCGGTCTTTTTCATTGGAAGTGCCTACGTCCTCTGTCAATCTTGGAGACGTTCCAAGGAAGTCGCACCGGGACGACTCAAGGCACCCTTGGTTCCGGCCACCTCTGGCGATTACTGAGGAGGGACTGCTGACTTGTGTACTTTTTCGCAGTCTTTCTTCTCTTCTAGAATGGCAACACCCTGTTTATGTTTGGGCCAACGTGAATATCAGTCTTTGTTAAAATAATACTTCATGATCCTTTTTAAAAGTGTCAAGTCCATGGTGAAGGGCCCGGAATACAATAGAATGATCAGGTCGTGGAAAACAAGAGCCGGCGCTGAAGTCCCGGTCCCATGAAATGCGGAGGATCGCTGAAATAAGCGACAAACGCGACTGGAGACGCACAGTAGGAAGAGAGAGAGAAGAATCATTGGGACTTTGGGAAAGGAAACGACGTAGAACTTGACTGTATCCACCAACCATGGCATCTTCTCTTGTGTTAACAATCCTCATGGCCTGCATCTACGGCATGGCGAAGGAGGTCCATGCGGCAAAAGAGTCTACGTATTACACCATCGAATTGAGAGATCCATTCATTTGTAACAATATGTTCTGGCATTTATCGGATCCTCAGTACTGGTACTACAACGAAAAGTACGGTGAATCAGGCGACCACTATAACCATACCAGATTCGAAAGTATTTGCGGCGAGTGTGAAGATGATGAATACGACGACGAGTCCATTGGACATTTTTGGTCAAGCGATGATGCAGGATACAAGTAAGTGGTATTGTTGGACCAACACTCGCCTGTGGGCCAATCCTTCCGAATCGACACCCTCTTCTTTCTTGCTATATAACACTACCATTTTTCTCTCGGATGAAGAAATCCAAACATTTGTAGCAAAATGTTCTGGCATGTTGAGGATCATTACTGGTATTACTACGAACAATACGATGACCCATAAGTATATGATTGGTCCTACGAAGACTGTTACGGGGATTACTACGACGCTGAAGACGACTATGGTAATGGTGATTCCAAAGGACATTACACGTGCGAGGACGATGCCGGATACAAGTAAGTGTTTTGTGGGACACTACTTCCCTGTCGTCAATCTCTTTTCTTTCTGACCTAAATCATGCTTCATCAATCACAGAGATGTGAATCTGTCTGTAAAGTATGCTACCTTCGATAAAGACAAATTGTTGGACTCTGAGCAATTTAAAAAGCTATTATTGAAAGATCCCCAAAAATACGATAAACAATTCAACACGGTCTACCCCGGTCGATTTTCGGTCAATCCTTGGATCACCAACGAGTTTTTGATGGTTGGTTTTTCCTCTGTCTTTTTCCTTTGGAGCGCCTTTGTACTGTTTCAGGCCTGGAGACGTTCCAAGGAAGTCGCCCCCGGTCGACTTTAGAGAGGCACTCCACTGATTCCGGCAACGTCTGACGATTACTAAAGACTACTAACGCGATACCTAGCGATCCGTTTCGATTTTGGTCAATGATAAATAATATAAGTTTGTTAAGAGGAATAGGCCACTCAATACGAATAGGACGTGGCTCTGCGTGCTGCTTGGTGCAAGAAGACAGTGCGAGTATTTTGTAGCGATTGTGATGATGTTTTGTGCTCACCCGACGTTTTGATCGCTTTGCTGAGAGGTCGCGTGCATGACCCAAGATGGCACGACGTGGGCAATTGAAAAGGTAAAAGAATCTGGGGGAACGGCGGATCTTCCCAACCGCATCTTCATCCATGTGTACAGGACTATAGAAAACTATTTAACAACCGTACAGTGATATGTTTTCGCTGACTCATTAAGTATTCTATCACCACGTGTGAAATGTCTAAGTAGACGAACATTGATCGTGGTAAACGAGCGGGCGCGCTTGGACATCGAAAAAATTACTTACAGTTTTTGTTCTTGCTATTGTAGGAAATGCGGAGGATCGCTGAAATGAGCGACAAACGCGACTGGGCGCACATTTTGAAGAAACCAGAGCACCTTTGTGGCAAACCTTGGGAGAGTTTGGGAAAGGAAACTCGTGTGTCCCGATTGACTTGTTGCGCACACCATGGCGTCTTCTCTCGTGTCGGCAGTGCTTGTAGCATGCCTCTACGGCATGTCGAAGGAGGTCCATGCTGCAAAAGATTCTACCTATTACCCTGCCGGATTGAGCAATCCAAACGTTCTTGACCGCATGTATTGGCATGAGGCGGCGGATGTATTGACGGACTTGGGAAAATTTGACAAACTTTATGTCCAGTATCACGGCTGCGCGTAAGTGGAATCCAATGGGTTATCTTGTTTCTGGTGTCTCCTCCTCTAACCTCGTTTTTCATTCTAGATGGTCGGCTTATGGAGAACCCTACAACAACGACGAAAATCTGGACGATGAAGAATTTTGGTACATGGAAAACACACAACCCTATCGTGCCAATGTTGCCTTTTCTCTCTATGGTATTTTGGCAGGAAGAAGAGACCGAGGTTGTAGAAGAGCCACCTTTATCAACTCGTTTTACACTCGATATGGTGTCCAGATATTTGTCCAAGCCATGCAAATGATGGGTCATCTTGGTTCTGGATACGACGATGATTACTTTTCCTATGGCGGCGGCGAGAACAACAATGAACATAACAACAATAATAATAGGGGTGGCGAAGGCATGGGCTTTAGTTCCGAGTGCGTCATGGACTACGAAGGGGACAATTACAACGACGATGGTTACAGCAATTATGGCGTCATGGGCGCTGTTCGGTACCCCAACGCGACTTCTTATTCTCTTGGTTGTACGACCAATGGTCTTGGGTTTCAAGTTGAAACTTACAACAGTGCCACATGCAACCGCAAGGCCTACACCGGTACCTCGGAGGTGTTGAAAATGGCCAATCAGCAACTCCAATCGCTCGATTGTATGGCCATTTACGACAGCTCCAATCAGCAGTATTCGCAGAGTTACAGTGACGACGTCTATAGGGGCGGAGAAGAAAATAAAGAAGGGGAAGGGGACGGAATAGTCGAACTCTCCTATCCACTCGATGTGCTCTTGTACTCGGACACTTGCAACGTGTTGGTGGACTCGGCCTGTCCGGACCCCTACGGTCGTTTGGTCACCTATTCTCGACGCATGTCACAAGGTACCGGCATGTATCACGATGTGGTCCGCTTCCTTCCCGCCATTTTGTTGGTCTTGGCGGGAACTGTCATGCTCGGACTTGCTCAGTACGAAAAGTGGAGAAAACGGGCTCGTCATGGTGCCGTTGATGTAGTGATTCGCCCCTATTTCTCCAAGGATGAACAGGAATATGATTACGTCAATGGAAGTGGAAGCAGCAATGGAAGCGCTGACTCTCAGAGTGAAAGTCGCCATGATCGCTTCCTCGACGAAGACTATGGTCTCGGTTGCAGTACCAGTACCACCGAACAAGGCAATTTGAGGTCCAAGGTCCAAGCCCGTCGTCAACAACAAGGAAAGTCCTTCCAAGGAGAATCAAGCAAACCACTCGAAGAACCGGAAACCTTTGCTACAGCCGCGGGCTTGAGTTCGTCACCCTCGGAAGAAACCTTTGACTCCATGGCGGTGGTACAAATGCCTCCTCGTGTATCCTCTCTCTCACCACGATCTACGCAAAGAAAGCCACCACTGAGTCCTACGACGAGCCCCACGACAGCCCGAAAACAGCCCGAGGCAATGTTCAGCAACAACAATCAGAATGACGAAACCACCAACAAGAAGAACAACAAGGGAAATGCGGTGGCACCTCGAAGATCACGAAAAGCCCGTCGTGCTTCTTCGTAGAACAACCATTTCGTTTTGAACAAAGAAGAAGAAGAAAAGGAGCATCTTTCTTGTTGTGATATCAACAACAACAAAACTGCAAACTGCTCGTTCTTCCATTTTTCAGGGAACATATACGCCATGTTTTAAAAAACGCAAGATCTTGTTCTAGTCTTATATAAACCAACAACTACAGTATAAATCAGGTCTTGCTTGTCACGGCCCACGTCCTCTAGTTTTAACCAATCGTTGCGAGAACAAATACAAGTCGTTTGGATCCGGTAGTAGGCAGTAGGCACACTCATCCGCCCCACTGCCCACCTCTCTCGACCTCTGCTACAGGCCGATGCTTGATGTATACTCCTAGTAGTAGTAGAATTGTCATTATCGTTCTGACTTTATCCTGCCTTGCACAAGAGAAACAACATGAGAGGTTGATGGAGTCCCGTGATTGGCGTGATTGCGTTGATGGAATTTCAATTCATTAGGGTTAAGATTACTCAAGGAGTCTAAGTCTTGGATTGCAACAAAATCTCGTTTTGGATCGGTCCCCTCACAACTCACAATCACCATGAAACCAAACAGCAGCAGCAGGCAGAGTCAGTCCTACCGCGGAGAACAAGACGAAATCACGAAACCGGTTCCAAATGTCAACCGGCATCCCAACAAGAGAAAAGCAGGTGGAGTTTGTGGGGATTGATCTAGACTTGGAAGATGAAAAGACCGACCGGGGAACTCAGCTCCGGAAAACCCGCCGGGAACGAAAGAAGGTACGAGACGAACGGTGCCACACTACAGTTTGCATGACTCCACAGTGGATTGCTTTGTGTGCTCTGCTGTCTCAATACCACTGGTATCCATGTTTCTCGTATTAGGCAAAGAAGATGGCAAAAGCTCGAGAACGACGAAACACCAGATTGTTCTTGAGGTTCCTACGAGATGCTTGTACACCGAATGAACGTCGCAATCGGCTTCGTGCCGGGCTTGAGATCTTGTATCCAGAAATCGAAGATGACGATCAGCGGCTACAGTTGTTCGAGGAGTTATTGGCATCTCCTCGACTCCACTTTGAAGACCAAGATGAGAGGGACTATTTCTATCATACTCTTCAAGCCATTGAGTTGTCTTTTCGACGCATGGGTTTTTACACGGATCTGGACAAGTTCCTGCAAGAGCTCAGTTGGGAAGACCAGTACGGGGACCCGGTCGCCTGGTTGGGAACCGCTACCAACCCATCAGTGCCACAACATCATGGTGGTGCACCAGGAATTCTTCCGATGCCACGAAATGAACTTGCTGCTGCTGCTTCCCAGCCACCAAATCTCGAATGGGCCGAGCAGTTTGTCGCGGAACTACGAAAGACGGGGCGTGGGATTGGTACCGTTCCGGCACGTTCTCTCAACAAGGAACATCAAACTATGATTCATGACGTAATGAACGCGGCCACTGGGGGAAATGTCGAAGCAAGTTCATTCAAAGACTCCTCCGAACGAGAAGATGAAGTGTTTGATTTCTGATGCACAGACGTTGGAAGATTACAAGTTCCCAGCTCTTGAGTTTTCACTGGTTGGATCACGCATGTAGACTCTATAAATTTGCCATTTCTCCACCAAGTTTCCCAACATGGTTCCTTGCGACCGCACCAACTGTTCCACTCCCAGCTTTATATTCACACGAGCGGATCCCCCCAACCGAGCAGTGGGGAGAGGAGTGACTCTCTCGATGACACATGGTTCTTGTTTCTTGTGTGTGTGTGTGGCTTGTTCGCCACAAATTGTGAGAATGACATCACGTCCGGTTGTCCGCCGGGCGCGCGTCGACAGTTCGTGAATGTGGGGATCCGTTGGCCCGACGTAGCTTTGCTGGCTGGATCGGCCCGGCGTCGCACAAGATTCAAATCGGGATGGACACTACTGGAGCGTTTGTCCTTCTACAGTTTGATTGGAAGATTATTACCATGCCTTGATTTGAAACGCTTGGGTTTCCCTTTCGAGCACGCCTGCATGCGTTGAGCATCGTTCTCGAACCAACCGTGCAGCAGTTGCTCTGTGAGAACGACCAAAGCCCATGGCGACAGAGAAACCAGAAGAGTACAACAACAAGATTGATTGAGCGCACTCCGGACCCTCGTTGGTGTTTGGAAAGAGTCGTTGCGGCATCCTCCTTTTCCTACACACAAGAGAGAGAGATTGTCGAGCATCGTTTGCTGGCTGTGCGCGTTCACCAAGGAGATTTACCAATACAAAGCAACAAAGTGAAAAAAAAAACACAAACCATACTCTGTGACCGAGGAGACGGGGTTCCTTCGTTCCGAGAGAGAGAGAGAGACGAGTGACAAACACACTCTACACGCCTTGTGTGTTTCCACCTCCTTCTCCATCGTGCGTTTGAACTTGCAATTTTGCAGGATTGCCAGTGTTCTTCTTGCTGCAGCTTGGAAGAATTCACGAGAGAATCACCATCACCACCACCAACCGTGTCGAATACCCTCTCCGTCCATCCTCTCTTGTGTGGTTGACACAGGAATTTCAACCACTACAGTCACAACAACACTCCCCATCACCACGGCAAACGGCTCATGGGCAACGAAGTGAGTAGTAGTGCACAAGAACAACAACAAGAAGGAACCGAAGGAAACAATCAAAACCACACTTGGAACGACTCGGCCCACCAACAAGAACAGGCCGCCCCTATCCCAGTCGTTACCACCAAACCAGACACCACCAACGAGCACACTCTTCCCGACACTCTTGCGACGGTGGACACCTTGCCCACCAGTCTCAGCAGTACCAGCAGCAGCACCTCGTCACCCCCTCGCCAAAGCAACCACAACCACCACAAGCAAGTTTTTCGACGACGCAGTAGTGTGCCACACAACTCCTCCGAACACACCAAGATTCCGTCGTCTCCGATTCGTACTATATTGCGCTCGTCCAGCATGCCGGATCCCGCCTCTCCCCTTTCGACCGCTTCGTCGCAGGCCTCGTTGGGCAATGGCAAGAAGGAAAAGCGTGGCTTTTTTCGACGTCGCAAGAAAAAGCCCGACTTGGTCTTGAATACCACCACCACCGAACCGCCACACGCACAACCGTCTCCGCTCGGATCGACGACCACTCGGTCCCAAGAGGAGGAAAAAAAGGAAGATGGAGTCCTTTTGCCCTGTACCAGTTATGGTGCCGAAAGTATTCCCGAAGAAGAAGGAACGGAAACCACCTTGGACGAGGACGGCAGTGCCACGGACCATGGCAGTTTGGGAGGGACGCCCCTGGCGTCGTCCGCCATGGTTCACATGGCCTTTCCCGATTTGCTCGGTCCCCAATCGTCGGCCGAGCCCGACGACGAGAACGACAAGAAGTCTCCCGTGGCCGCAGCCGGTGCTCCATTGGCCCGTGATTTGTTGCATCCCCGTCCCGTGGCCGTGCGTCCGGCCCTACTGTCGCCCGAACAAACGGACAGTGTCGCTGGCGACAGTGTGCGAAGTACCAGTTCCCAAGTCGTGTCCAAACTTTTGGCCACTGCTTCGACCCAAGCAGCAGACGACGACGACCACAAGGATCGAGCCGTGACACCGACACCAATCATTGTCAGTTTGGGCGATGTCATTTCGCCCGCCTCGGCCGTACCACTGGTGAGTGTGCCCGTGAACGCCACGTCCACCAACCTGTTGGTGGAAGAAGTACCCGCTGTGCCTACTAGCACGACGCCTACGGAACAAGGGGCACCACCGTCTCCCTCCACAGCCGCCGCGGAAGCGGCTCTGTCCCCCGCGGCTGCGGCGGCCGCCGAAGTCGTCACCACCTTGTTGCAACAACAGCAACAGCAAGCTGAACCACCCTTGGCACCACCCTCTCTGACACAATCGTCAGTGGCCGCTGCGGCATCCTTGGAACGAGTGACTGACGACCCACCCCACTCGTCTCCTTTGAAGAATACCGTGGAACTCGATCCCACCGAAGCGTTGCGACAGAGTCCGGCCGCGTCTCCCACACGGAGTCTGGATGGTTCAACTGCAGCAGCCTCGTCGCCCAAGGCCCGAGATGTGCAACGAGAATTGGATACCGTCGTGACGCCTCAAGTCTCCCCCGTGGCCACCATTTTGGAATTGTCCGAGTTGTTGTCCACCGACAAGAGTCCGGAATTGCGAACCCTGGCGCCCCACGAAGGAGGAGACACGGCCGTGCCACAACTACCAGAACCCGTTTCCCAGTCGGCAGCAGTGCCCCCGACGACGACGACGGAACCTGTAGCAACAACGAAAGAGGAGACGATACCACCACCAGTGTCCGATGAGCCACAAGGACCGCCGACGACCATTACGGCACCCGCCTTGCATCCATCTCCCGTCGCCTCACCCAAGGACGAAGACGACACGACTCGAAAATCCTTGAAGAATCATTCTCCGTCGGCTGCTTTTTTGACGTCGTCGTCGGAAGCCGTGGAAAAGTCCTCCAGTCCTCCCACAGCGACTGTGACAACCACGACCTCGAGCGATTCCGTTTCGGCCCACAGCACGTCGGCCGCTGCGGCCATGGCCATGGCCTCGGCGCAACAAGCCTTGGTCGTACGCAAAAAGACGACGGCCGACATTATTCGATCCGATTTGTGGAGTCCCAACGAGGCTACCGTATTGGCCGCCCTCCAACACATTACCATGGAAGCGGCCTCGGACAAGGCGCGGAGTTTGATTGCCCGGACGGGTGGCTTGTTGGCCGTCGTGCGGGCCATGGAAAGTCACGCGACGCACTCCGACATTCAAGTGGCGGGTTGTCAAGCCTTGGAAAAATTGGCCTTGGATACCGACAATGAAATTGCCATTGAACAAGTGGGTGGCGTCGAAACCATTTTGGCCGCCATGATGGGACACTTTGCCAATGCAGCCGTCCACGAAGCCGCCTGGGCGGCCCTGTGGAATTTGACCTGTACGAATGCCACCAAGGACATGACGCTGGATACCGACGGGGGCATGGCCGCCATTGTCCAAGCCATGCAACATCACCGGTCCAGTCCGGCCGTGCAAAAAAATGCCTGTGGAGCCTTGGCCAATTTGTGTCAAAACAATCCCAAGCGATTGCAAGCCTTTGCCAAGGCCAATGGGTTTGGCGTGATGGCTCAGGCCTTGCAAGATTATTGGAATTCCGATGCCGATGTCCGGAGTGAAGCCTGTTTTGCCATGACGGCCTTGTGTGAAGGATCGGCCAATCAATTGCATGCCGCCCGGACCACGACCCTCACGACGACGACAGCATTGAATCCGGCCGCGCCCGCATTGCTGCATCATTCGCACAGTGCACCCATTCCCAGTAGTAGTGGGGGCAGTGTCGCGAGTGCGAGTCGAGGCTATTTGCCGCCACGATTTACCGGAGTCCCACCACCTTCCGTCTTGAATCTGCGGTCCTCTTCGACGTCGTCGGCGGCCCACTATCATGCAACCACCACAACCTTGGGTGCCATGGACAGTGATTTGCACAGTTTGGCATCTCTGTCGTACTTTGAAGAAGAAGTCTTTGATGATTAAGAGAACTACACAAAGAGAGAGAGAGGGTCTACTCGATACTATACTATACCTAGTATACTACTGTTGTGTGACGGGGGCCACACGGATTGAATCACACACCATTGTACTAACTACTCCTATCCTTCTATTAGAAACTAGAGACTCTGGCACACCACGGTCGTTCGTTCGTTGTCGTCCAGGAAAGAGCTGTGTGTCTTCGTCTGCCCTTCTTCTTCTCCAGGATTCCATCTGGACTGGTGCGACAAATGTGGAAGTGACGCCTCTCATTCTATCTCCCCAAGAGGAGGAGGAGGAGTATTGTGATTCCCTACCTAGTATTCTGATTCCCAATGACTCTATTATTAGCAGCCTGGAACGCGAGACCACGATCCCCATATGTGATGAGGGAGTCGGCACTTTCTCCAGGATTCCGTCTGGGCCGTTGACTATAATGGGAGTGACGTCTATCCCATCGCCCCCAGAGGAGGAGGAGGAGGAGGAGTTTTCTTCTATATCCAACATGCTGGATCCACCTATGTTCTAACTAGTACCAACAGTAACCGGGAAAACATCGACCAACACATTCGAAAGCTGAGTGGAACAGTTGGTGCTGTGGCAAGGAACATGTTGGGAAAGAATTGGTGAAGGAATGGCAAACTCATAGATAATATTATATGCTTGATCAAACAAGTGAGAACTCACCAAGCTGGGAGCTTAGAATCTTCCAACGTCTACCAGCGACGTGCATCAGAAATCGATGTGAATCAAAACTCTTCATCTTGTAGTTCATCATCTGAGGAGTCTTCTGATGAACTTACTTCGACAATCCCCGTAGTGGCGGAGTCCATTATGCTGCTAAGCGAATTTTGAGTTTCAATGCTTAGAGAGCTTGCGCGGAAGGTACCAAGACCATCCCTGAAACGTCGTAGTGCCCTGACGAACTCCTCTGCCCATTGGAGTTGGACGACAGGTGGCCAGTCAAGTTCCAGAATTTATTGTACATAAAGATTATGTGGCAGCGGTACGGTTCCCAACCAGTTCACAGCTCTACCCTCCTGGTCTTCCCAGCTGAGCTCTTGCAGGAACTTGTCGAGATCCGTGTAATAACCCATGCGTCGAAAAAACCGCTCGATGGCTTGAAGAGTATGATAGAAATAGTCCCTCTCATCTTCGTGTTCAAAGTGGAGTAGACCAGATATCAACAAGTCCTCGAACAATTCCAGCCGCTCACCGGCATCTTCTATTTCTGGATACAAGATATCAAGCCCACCAAGCCGACTACGACGTTCGTCCAATGTACAAGCATCTCTTAGGAACCTCAAGAACAATTTGCTGTTTCGTCGTTCTCGAGCTTTTGCCATCTTCTTTGCCTAATACGAGAAACATGGATACCAGTGGTATTGAGACAGCCGAGCACACAACGCCACCCATTGTGGAGTCTGTCAAACTGTCACCGTTCATCCAAACTGTCACCGTTCATCCAAACTGTCACCGTTCATCGTACCTTCTTTCGTTCCCGACGGGTTTTCCGGAGTTGCGTTCCTCGGTCGGTCTTTTCCTCTTCCACGTCCAGATCAATCCCCACAAACTTCACCTGCTTTTCACTTTTGGGGATGCTACCGGTTGACATGATGAAGCGGTTTCTGGATATCTTGCTCTTCTTCTTGTTCTCCGCGGTAGGACGGACTCTGGTGACTGTTGCTGCTGCTGTTCGGTTTCATGGTGATTGGGAGGGGACCGATCCCAAACGAGGTTTTGATGCACTCCACGCCACGCAATCTCGCCAATCACGGGAGACTGTGTATAGACTATTCAAGAGAATAGAGAGACCTTGGCGAAACGCCTACCGTAATTTGCGGATTCCTGTCCCCCCTATAGTCCTGTCCCCCCCACTCCCCTTAAACGTACATGGCCCCCTAACTTTTTATCTGTAGGTTCTTTCTGGGCTTATGGGTTACCCCCACATTCCTCACGTTCCGAGCTTTCTATCACACTGCCTGACATTACATGGGAGTGAATCAAAGAGGAGAAACAAGAGATAAAGCATGATGGGTATTATGATTAGGGTTAAGGCTACGCATTGAAGCACGGTCTTTCCCCTGACTGGAATTGTGCGACCAAACCTTCTCTACAACCCCGAGGTTGAAAATTAATTTACTAACAAGACAATTGTATTGTGTGAATGGAATCTTAAGAAAAATTATCCAAAATTGCGTAGTCCTGTCCCCCTCCTCTTAATTTTTGTACATTCCGGGGGGACAGGAATCCGCAAATTACGGTATTCTACTAAGGCGTAGATTTACTCCAACTATCGATGCTACCTGCCTCAGCAATGTTCACGAGCGACCGAAAGATACGCCAAAAATCTTGACGCCACCCAGTAAACACTAGCGTTCAACACACGATAAAGAGAAGGAGTGACTACTCCAGTATTTGTATAGAAAAGCGATCGCAAAACTCCTTAGAGTAAACGCTTGGGCGTTATACGAACTTGGTGTCGCCTCCTTCCCACAAAAGTCCGAACAACTGCCGCCACAACGAGAGAACGCTTTCGATTCCTCGCTCCTTCAAACGAAGCGAGAAAGGACCGGACCTGGACCTCGACCACCCACCTTGTTACGTGTGGCGCAATTCGATTTCCGGAGCGGAGGGTGTTGCCGCCCCAAACGACATTTCAAGAAGCAGCACAGTTCAGTTTGTGGTTTGAGTAAAGTCTCCTCCCCAAAAGATACACGCTGCGCGATCCGCGTCCAAGTGTGGTTGGGATCACACCGCAGCATGTCCAAGTCGTCGTCCAAGTCGTCATCATCGTTTCATGCGCAAATGATTGAAAACATTGCCCAAGTCGTGGCACGAGCCTTTTTGGAAGCGGGGGCCATTCGGAGTAACCCGACCGTCGCCGCGCAGAACGACAACGACAACAATCACGATCCGCACCCACCCGAACCAGAAGACGAACCCAACGCACCCGAAGACGCTCCATCTGCGGCGTGGATTCAACCACCCGCAGCAGCGCCAGAACCGCAAGTCGAACAAGAAGCAGAACAAGAAGAAGTCTTGCAAAATGCGGCTCCTCCGGACGCACCGCATCGTCCCTTGCTGATCGCGGCCTGTTCTCCATCGTCGACCGAAGAAGCCTTGGACGAACCCAACCAACCGGACCCCTTGCATCACAATCATGTGACGAGTCCGTTTCAGCGCTTACCGCCGCGACGACTCCCCGACGACGACAACAACAAGAAGAAGGACAAGAAGAACAGCGACAAGGACAACAAGGAAACACCCGAACGGCGCCGCCAACAAGATCCTCCCGGTACCATGCCGGCGCCACCACGACGACAACCACCACCACCCGCCGCAGCCGCCGTCCCTTTGACAGCCGCTGTGGTGGTGACACCCTCCACCAAGGATGATCGAAAGATTCCGTCGATGCCATTCCCCGTGTCTCCCCCGGTCGTGTTGAACAATCCCTACCGTCGCTCAACGCTCCCTAATAGTGCTCCAACGAAACCAGAGCACAGGCGGACGTGTTCTGCTTCGTCGTTTGTGCTAGTCCCTCCGCGCGTCACCACCACCAAAGACGAGCGAATGGAGGAATCCTCCGTGGCCGCAACGTTGGAAACACCCCTGGTGGTGGAGGCTCGGATTCCACCCGTGCGCAAGCGACGCATCCTCTGGGACAAGAAGGACGACGACAATGAAAACACGGCAGGTCTCATTGCCGACTCGATTCATCATTATCCCAAACGCGCTCGATCCATCGCGGGAACCAAACCAGAACCACACAAGGAGGAATTCAGGAGCAAAGAGTCGATCAAACCAGCGAGTGTTGCCCACAATGACGACACCAAGGACATGGAGGAAGAAGAAGAAGAAGAAGAGCAGGAGACGACCCAGCGCCGGAGCTCGCGCCGGAACCCAACCAACCACACGACAGTCCTGGAGATCGACCACGACAATGACGAACTGGAACCTGCCAAGGACCAGCGGACACCCACCAAGAACCGCCCGAAAAAGGCCATTTTGGATGTGGACGATACCGAGGACGACGAAGACCCGAACCGAACAAAGCGCAACCGGGTCGCAAGGAAGAAGAAGAAGAACCACCGCCCCAAAAAGGCCATCCTGGACGTAGACGACACGGAGGATGAAATGGAACTGGAAGTCCAGAAGAAGACCAAAATGGTTGCCACCGTTTTTGACGACTCGGACGACGAAATGCAGAACGAAGAAGAAGAAGGTCGTACGAGGGCACCCAACGAGGAGGAGACAGACGACGACGACAAGAAAAGTAGTTTGACTCTGATTCGTCCTCCCGAACGGCGAGTCAAGGCAAATCAAAAGTCGGTCATTCATCGACATGACGCGTTTTACGATACTCTGGGGAGTTTGCGTCCCGGAAAGGCGGCCCAAATTCAATTGTTGGAGCCGTTAGACAAGTGTAAGTCGACTGTCGGCATGTCTGTCTGGAGTGTTGTTGGATTTTGTTTCTGACCCTCTCTCCTCTTTCACTATCATTTCCAGATTCCGAAAAGCTAGGTCGTGTCTACTATGGAAAATTTCGAGTTGTCGACCGGAATGGACACGCCAAGGAATTCGCAGTCGGGTCCACTCTGTATATGCGCTTTGCCAATCAAAAGAGTCGCGAATGCGTCTTTGTGGCGGCCATTTTTCAGGCCACCAAATCCTTTTCGGGATGGAATCATGTCAAGAACGAAAATAAAACTGGTACTCAAGCCAAAATGAGCATGGAAGACACAGAGTTGCAAAAGCGTGGTCATCCCTACATGATTTTTCGAGAGCTCCAAACACGATCGCAAAACAAGAAACTGAAAAAGAAACAGACGTGTTATCAAATGACCCGGGCGGGCGCTGGTGCCTGGTTGACGGAATGGTTGGGTTGTCCGGAGTGGAAATTTGAACACACGCCGCCGCATTTCGAGTTGGAGGGTGCCGAAGTCGAGAAGATGCAAGAGGAAATTCGAACCAAAGGTTTGTGGGATCCCGGGTTTCCCAAGTTTTGTCGGGCACGACAGGTTCAATTTGTTCAGGATCAATACCAACGATTCGTGAGCAAAAAGCGACGTGGCTCGAAAACCAAACTCCCCATCAAGTAGGTCACGGTTGGTTGTGGAGCGTTGTCGATTTTGGCGTGTTTGTCGGATGAGTCGGTTCGGTGTTTTCGATTTTGGCGTGTTTGTCGGATGAGTCGGTTCGGTGTGCGTACAAACACAGAGTCTCACAGTTGTGCGCATTTTCTTTTTTTATTACTACCTAGATCGTCCGTTGAGTCTTCGGATGACTCGGATGGGTTTGACTCCGAATCCGAACGGCATCTGAGGAAGACTGGGAAGGAGAAACAGGTGGGCCGCAGGAAGAAGAAGACGACGACGACGACGGCAAGTATTACTACGAGCTACAGTACATGGATGGAGGCACAAGAAGCGAGTGACGATGAAGAAATGAGTGTCCAGGAGGTACAGGAAGCGAGTGACGATGAAGAAATGAGTGAGCAGGAAGACGACGAGAATGAGAAGACTGGGAAGAAGGCGGGCGAGAAGACTCGTCCGAAGGTGTCGGAACAAGTACCGCACTGGAAACAGCGTTGGGTTGTGGATGCTGACTGGGAGGAGATGGAGGCATCTTCCTTCAATGCTGCCCGAAAAACGGCTCTTGTTTTGATGCAGCCGTTCAAGAAGCTTTTCCCGGAGCTTGCAAGTGAAATTAATGACGTTTGTTTGGAACTGAAAGACGTCGTCGATATTCAATACGTGGATGCAGAAGATACGGGGATAATGAATATACGACAAGTTACTCGGTCGTTGCTTGATAAGGCCAAGGCGAGGCTACAGTTGGAATCCCTCAAAACACTGCAACAAGTAGTTTGTACAGAGGCCATTGAGCATCCGGGAAAAGATATCATAGTGAACGCTCCTTGTGGGTTTGGAAAGGTAGGTTGTATGTGGTGGCAGTCCTGCAAGTCCATATCCTTTCTGTCTCACGGTGTTTGTTGCTGGGCCAAAACAGACCATGTGCTTTCTGGTTCCTGCTGTGTTGTACGGTGGAATCACTATCGTGGTGGAGCCTCTGAGGGCACTGATTGAAAGCCTTTTACAGGAACTAAAGAAACGCCAAATCCCATGCGAAAAGCTGCTCAAACTTGATGAAGCAAAGGGTAGCTGTAAAACGCTGCCGGCCTTAGACCGGCTGGCAGATTTGGCGAAGAACTGGAAACGTGGAAAGGAGCCTCTGGTCATAGTCACGACCCCTGAACTCATTTACCGAGACGCGCCCATAAACCAATTGTCCGATCTCAGTAAGCAAGGCAAGCTTGCAAGAATTGTCATTGACGAATTCGATTTATGGTACGTCTGAGACGAATATGGTTTTTCATTCGGTGATGACTCTCACCAAAGTGCTTGATGTCAGTGTGGAAGAAGGCATGAAGGCCGGTGTTTCCCGAGAAGCGTATGCTTCAATTGTACCAATGATTCGCAGGTATCTTACAACTGTGCCCATGTAAGTACGCCGCATGAGAACTGTGATCTCTCTTCCTTGTCATTCTCATCAATGATACAGAATGTTTCTTTCTGCAACCGCCTCAGAAAGCGTAGTGAAGATCGTAACGCGGAAACATGGATCACACCGAAAACCAAAGCTTTTTATACATTGTGACCCGCTGCCCAAGCATCATTTCTACATGGTTGAACGGAAAACAACCGCTGACAAAGTCGCTTCCCGAATCAAAGAAATCTTAGATGGATGCGAGGAGACGAAGCCGAAGGCGGTTTGCTACTTTGTTGGCAAGAAAAAGGTCTATGAGTTTCAAAATAAACTGAAATCAATTGGTTTATCATCCGGAACCTTTGTCCGGGCTGAAACGCCGGACGAAAAGGAAAGCAACAACAAAACGCTAAAGGAATTCAAGAGTCCGGAGATGCAGGTGCTATGTGCGAATTCCGCGCTGGGCAGAGGAGTCGATGATCTCCCAAAAGATGTCCGATTCTGTTTCCATGTTCAGATGCCAGAGTCCCTCGGTAAGTTTTTTTCTTGTCTTGTCGGACTGCCAATTTTTCATTGGAACTCTCATGTCTTTCCAGATGAATATTTGCAGCAAACAGGAAGAGCTGGTCGTGACGGCAAGCTGACGTATTGTTACATGTTCTTTCGGTTGGAAGATCGTACAACCTTGAGAGAGATATATGGACGTCAGCCGGGGAATCAGCAAGAGGCTATGGAGTCCAAGCTTAGCCTTGTTACTGCGTATGCTTGGAATGGCAGTATCTGTCGTAGAGAAGCCTTAGCTCGCTCCACCCTGGTGCGTGATTCAACCGAAGTTAGATGCTCCGTTGCCGATGGAAGAAGAATACTTTGTGATAACTGTGCAGCGAAACTACAGCCTTCAAACCAAAGGTCCGTGACTCACAGGTTAACCAGTTTTCTCAAGAAGATGAAAGCGGAGTTCAGCAGAGTGCCAAGGTTCAATGACATTGAGCAAAACAACCAAAGGGAATACGGTGCATGGCATAACATCTCGCGAAATGTTATGAGGTCCTTGTCGAACATTCAAGAGAAGGACTTCATCCAGAATCTACTTTCTGGCTGTTCGGATCAAAGTCTACTTCATGACTTGGTACAATACATGAATGAGACTTTTGAGAAAGGGCTGGGCATACATGAACGGTCCATGAAAACACGGTCAAAGCTCATTGATAACCTGATTCAGAGAACAGAAAATGGCAAAGTAGGAGGTTTTCAAATTCTCAAATCCTTGCCCCCGGAGAATCTAATACAGGTTGCAAGCGGCAACCACCTAAAAATTAGCCTTGAAGATTCCATCGATAAGGAAAGAAGGGGGAAAATGCCAATCCTTGTGCAATATGGACTTCAGAAGCTTTCCAAACACCGGGAAAATCACAGTCAGTTCAACGCGATTGTTGGTCTGTACGCATATGATGACGACAATCATGACGGGAGGCTGGAAAAAGCATGCAAGTATATGTCTCAGTGTAAAGGACTGAAACATTTGAACATGGATCTTCTTCTTGACGCTGAACGAACTGGCCACGGACTATATTGGACTGGGACGGTACGAGGTGTGGAAGGAGTCTTGGAACTTTGCGCTCCCGAGCCTGCACGTGACCGAAGAATTTTCCGAAGATTTGGTGCGGATCGTTTCTTGACATTGCGGGTGAAGAAAGACGTCCCCTCTGAACATGTAAAAGAACTCTTTGCCGGTAAAGGTATCTCCGAGGGGTGCTCAAAACGTCTTTTTGACCGTACCTACCGATACCTTTGGTGTAAGAAGGACAAAGATCCACAACAGTTTGTCCTTTTCGCAGAAAAGGGACCGGGATTGACGCCGATCACGGTCAAGCAAGTCGTAGAGTGGGCAATGCCTCAGGACATGAATAAGACCATGACCATTGCGAAGCGCATGAAACGAATGAAGCTCATGTTTTCAAAGACTACACCAACGGCAGCGTTGCCGAAGGGCTCTGTAGTGATTGTGCCTGACTTCGACCTTGGTAATGACTTTGCGGAGATTGACGGATGCGGGTTGATATCGTTACCCGCGTTGAACATGGTATGGGAACGATATCAGGAGCAACTACCGATTTTAAAACGATCGGATGAAAAACTTTGTCCCTATACAGGGTTTCAAGGTCGCCTCGGTGGGTTCAAGGGGACTTGGGTTCTTGACACGTCCTTGGGCTCTGAGATTGTGGTTCATTGTAGAACAAGTCAATTGAAGTTTTGCGTTCCGCAATCATGTTTGGTGCAATACGCTCCAAGCAATATGGACGAGCATAACGAAGAGCACAATATTTTTGAGGTGAGCACCTGGGACAAAGAGCCCGGTGCAGCCACTCTCAATGCTCGAATTATTCAACAATTGGAGCATTTGGGAGTCCCTTGGGAGTTTTTCGAAACTCATTGCTTGAAACCTGCCATTGCGGATCTGGAATGTCTTTCCAGGTCTGGTGATGAGGCAAGAATGGCTTGGGTAAAGCACCTCAGGGAAAAACAGCGCAACGGTGTGCTGAGGGATACGACTGACAGTCGTCAATGCCTCATGTTGGAGTGTGCAACGGTTGGACTTACAGACCCGGAACTTCGTCGTTTTAAAAGAAAGCTGGTGGCCAAAATGTTTCGGTCACTCCAGGAAAAGGCCAACTATCCGTTGCCAGGTTGTGTGTATCTGCGCATGTATGCCGACCATACAATGCTGATGGAAGAAGGAGAGGCTTTTGTTGCGACGAGTCGTCTCAACAAGTCAGCCGAGGAAATCCTGGCCATGAGATCTCCGTCGTATTTTGCTGGAGATTTGCGCAGACTGAAGCTCGTATCGCTTACGGAGCTTAAGATGCGAGCGAATGACAAAACACGAGAGACACCATACCTGGCTCCAGAGCTCATGAGGAGTGGAGAAGAGTCGTTTGATTTCTTTAGTCGTAAGTGCAAGTGTATTGTGGTTGATGCATTGTTTGAGCGCTGCTCAATTTTGTTTTTGCAGACCTTTCGAATTGCATTGTTTTGTGTAACAAGGGTAAGCGGAGCGAGGCCGACAAAATGTCTGGTGGGGACTACGACGGAGATCTTGCTTGGGTTTCGTGGAACAAGGATTTGCTGATGCATGTCCAACCGGAGAATCCGCCAATGGAGGTTGATGACATTGTGGATCAACCCCATCCATTGGGCCAAATAATTGCTTGGGGCAAGGACAACCGGCTGACTGAAGTTTCTTACGCTCGCAAGTCATTCTTACACCATGTGACACTGGGAAAACTGGCAACACAATTGGATGCGGCTATTGATTACAAGGGGTTTGATTCCGAAGAGGCTAGACAGCTAGGCCGAGCTTCATTTCTTCAAGTCGACGTCCCCGATACACGTAAGTTTTACTGTGTTCTATCATGTGCTTTCAAACAATAGGACAAACTCATAACTGTGGTCTGTTTCATGACAGCATTTCTGAGTGACAAGGAATACCGAGATATTACCAAACGAATCAGGACTCCCGACTGGTGTGTCAAATGTGTGGTTGTTCAGAATTCGTACCGGTCCGAAAAGGTGTTGGGTCGTTTGTTTCGGACGCTCCGAGAGACCATGAACAGGGCAATTGCGGGTATGGAAGAATCCGAGTTGGGTCCTGGAGTGGACCCTCGCGTGGAGAAAATAGTCAAACGGTTTCGTCATCATCCCTCTTTCCAGAGATACTGGGAAAAAATGGCAAGTGCCGTGGATAGCTTCCTTGCCGACAAAGCCAAGTACATGGAAAGCCACCCTGCCAAGGATTCAACCTTTGCAACAGAAGAGGAAACGGAGGAACATATTGTCAAGATGGACCAATGGAAAATTGACTACTTCAAACAAAAGCGATTCGAACTCATGGATTCGGATGGTGGGTGGGTCGACTCCGGCGCTACCATGGGCGGTTTGATGGAAGTCAAGCGAGACTTTCGAGCGGCTCTCTTATACAAGGTGGGTTGGGACCGAGACAAGGAATGGATGGCGAAGCGCAAGAATTGTTGCGATAGAATCAAGCATTCCTATTCCGGTGGTCCCATGGAATTTGTCTGGGGCGTGGCTGGAATGGAACTTTTGCGCGTCTTTTGTCCGGCCGAAAACAGTTTGTTGATTAGCGCCGCCATTGAACCCGCCCTCTTTGCCAAGTCCTAGTCGCACACGAAAACAGGTCGTTTGTTTGACGCAAACGATAAACACACACACACACCCCTCTCGTGGTGCACAGGTTGTCCCCGTGAAATTGGATGGAGGGACCATTGGTCGTGCGTATACACATATATATGCCACGTTTATGATTGTTGCTTTCGATGCAAATATCTCGTCGTACGTACTACATCAGCTTCATAGTAATTATTTTTATGAGATTTAATAGCATACCACTCTTTTTTCTGGAAAGACTCTATTCGTTTGGCATGGCTCCTTTGCCAGAAGACTACAGGTGACTGCCAATCCGTTTCGGAACGGGCAACAGTAGTCGGATGCGGCTGCCTATCAACCGAATCTTGCGCCACGTCTTCATCACTCGTAAGGAATGCAGTGTCTCATCAAGGGCCACTGTGAGCAGTACTGCTATTGTAACAAACGATACCCTCTCTAACGGCAGATCGAGTGCTGTACACGTCACGATATTCTACAGTAGGTAATAGGTCCATAAAGATCATTCGACCTGTTCATCGAGAGCTCTACAGGTGGTAATAAGTCCAGAAAGATCATTCGACCCATTCATCGAGAGCAACCTGTGTGTCTCCATCCATCGGTTCTGTTCTTCTTCTGGTGGTGGTTGCCACTCCATTTTGTTTGTCGCTGACGAACGGACTGGTTCCGCCCGAGACAAATACAGGAGACCACGACGGACTTGACGACGAAGAGCGCGTACTTTCTCGAGAGGTGGAATCTTGCCTGGTCCCTTCTTGTTGGGTGGTGGTTGTTTCCTCCATTCACGTACACACACACACACAAACTAAGCTATAGCCGGCGTGGAACTCGTACGGTTCCACTGAAGAAGGTGGACCACGAGGCAGATGATATCTGCTCCTTCTAGTAGTGCTCAGAGTTGTCCGTGGTCGCATGGTGTGCTCCAAAGCCAACGGAGCATATGCCATGCAAGGATATAAAATGATGATGATGATACCGAATGATGATGATGATGATGATCCTGGCGAGTCTTTTGCGACGACGGGTCGTGAATGCCACGTGTCCGGAATGGGATTGTGGAACGAATGCCATATGGGGCGCTGTTCCGTTGGGTGTGTTGTAGTTTCGGGACGCGCGCATCCTTGTGGCAATCTTCTTGTTTCTTGTTTTGCTTTGGACATGACTGACTGAGGGTTGGTCTTATCTTGTGTGAACATTCACAAAGTTCACACAAAAACAGCTTCGGCATGTCACAGTTTTTAGGCGTGAAAATTGAGGGTCCAATCATGAAGTTCACGTGTGAACTTTTTTCACATCCCCCGCCCGTCTGTCTTCATCCCCCGTCTACAAACATGCCTCATCCATGTGCACCAAGAGACCAACAATCAAACAGCAAAAGTCAACGCCATGACGTCAAAGTCTAATTACGAAAAATTGGAGGAGATGGAAACCACGGAAATGGAGTCTCAACACCAAAATGTAGAAAAGATTGCTAGACTTACTGAAATCATAATGTTACTCAAGAAAATCAAGAAATCAACCAGGAGACGCAGATCAAGGATTCCACTCAAACGTGTGGACTGGAAGACGTTCTCGGAAGCCCACATGAAAAATAACGAGAAGGACTTCATCAAGTGTTTGAGGATGCCCCTGAAGGCCTTTGAAAAACTGCACGAGATTCTCAAGGATGGTCTTCATAAGAATAGAAGAATGGGTGCCAAGCGAGGTGGAGTGATAGCCAGTGAGATTCGTCTCTACATCACGCTCCGGTACCTAGGGGGTGGGAGTATGCACGACATCCGAAGGAACTTTGGCTGTGGGAAGTCAACAGCATACCACATTATCCACGAAGTTTGCCGTGAAATTTGTCAGAATAGCAAATTTGATATGGCATTTCCCAAGTCCGAAAGTGAATGTGCTACAGCCGCCTTAGGCTTTAGATCCATATCGTACGACGACGCAATAGTCAATTGCGTTGCAGTACTAGATGGATACCTTCTCCATGTGGAACAACCTCGCAAGAAACTGGTAGGCAACCAACGCGTGTTCTATTCTGGGCACTACAAGAAATTTGGAATAAATATCCAAGCGGCCTGTGATCATAACTCCCAGTTCATTTATTTTGCGCTAGCTGGACCTGGCAGTCAGAACGACAAAGTTGCGATCGAGCAGTGCACCCTTGGAAGTCTTATTGACAATTTACCCAATGGGTACGTTGCTATTGGGGATGCGGCTTATCACCCAACAGAGCGTCTAGCACCGATATTTTATGGTGTTAATAGAGATGAGCCTCTATACGATAATTTTAATTTCTTCGCATCGCAACTCCGGATCCGCATCGAAATGGCATTTGGGCTTATGCAGATGAAGTGGCGTTTCTTACAACAGCCAAGACAGGTAACGAGGAATCTTCCAAACATTGTGATGGCAATTGCAAGGTTGCATAATTACGTGGTAAAATTCCGACTCGATCAGGGTGCGTCTGTGGAGGACATGGTACAGGAGGTGCAAGAAGCAGGTGACATTAGCTACGCACCATCCCAGCCATCTGATGAACGTGGAAATCCCATGCTATACAATGAGGATGGAACTCCAAGAAGAAGGCCTCTACCGAAAGGGCATTCTGCCACTCGCCATCAAATGGCAGAACGCATCCGTGACAGAAACTTGGTACGACCACTTTCCAACAAGAAAAGGAACGAAGAGGATAATAATGCATGAAGCTATAAGCAAATCATAATCTAATAACCTAGAACCTTTGCAAGTTCAGCAATCTTCTTTTTCATTCCATTCTTCATGTCCTCGTCCTCTTCTTCCTTGACCATCTGTCTCAAGGACTGGAACTCATTGAGTGCGTGCGCTCGTTCCATTCGTTCATCACGTTTCTTGTTGTCTTCTAACATGGCATCTTTCACTCCTTCAAGAGCCTCAACCAAATGGTCGTTTGAATTTGTTGTGCCAATGGATGTTGGCGTTGTTGCTCGTGATGGGCCCTTTTTGTTTGATTTCGCAGAGCTTGGGATACTGTCCACGGCCAAAAAAGATGGAAGGACAGAAGTGAAGGTATCCCCAAAGTTTGCGATTGTTTCGCTTTTGGAATAAAAATAGTAAGCCGTGAACTTTGTAATTTGGCTAGTGCCTGCCTTGGAGATCGCTTGTTTTGTGTACTGCATTGCGTCACTATCGTGACTGCCACTTGCATTCATTGCGGTTTCCATGAACTTCCGTACTTTGACCAATATTTTCAATAACGATTCGACTTCTTTTTCTGTGACAGAAAGCGTATTTTTAATGGAGGGATTGACTCCGGAAGAAATGGCATCTTCCACATGGTCGTTGTACACTTCATTCTTTTCGTCATCTTCTCGTTTTTCAAGTTTGCCGTACGGATCTTGTTGAACTGCAACCTCGACCTCTACATCGCTGGCGTCGTCTTCTTGGTCTTTCTCGGCCGGGAATAGCATCTGTGGGGAGGGTTCCTTGCCCTTCATTATCTCTGGGATGTCCTTGTGTTTGATAGGAGTACACTCCGATCCATTCACTTCATCCGTAACAGTCTTCCAAAATCGTTGGAAATGTGATCCGTTCCCTGTTTCTTGTACTGCCCTTGGCCTGGCATCATTAATTGTCATGAAATCATCAATGTGATCACGATGAAAGATTACATTGATAATGCGACAGTGAGTTGACGGCACTTGTTCAAGGCGACGGTTGATCGTACCAATTTCTTGTTTCGTTCGTAGTAAGTGGTATCGCAATTCTGTCTTGTTGAGATTTCCCCTTGTTATACCAATCTTTCTCACCAGCTTTCTCAATAGATGGACTGACAGGTCCTTATCCAGGTGGGCTGTCTGGTTGTCTCTTGAGATAGTACAGGCAACTTCGACCAGTTCCTCTTCTCCGAGCTGGTTTTTAATCATCTTAAATTCTGTGGTCAACTGGAAGTCATTTAGAGTTGATGTATCCAACGCATTCAAAAAGTCAGGCATGGGCTTCTCCACACGCTTTGGTTTTTTCTTGGATGGACCATCTTCATGAGGTGTAGGGGTTGGCTGTGGAGGCTCCGCCATGGTGGATGATGTCGCAGTTGGATTCGTTGTTCCGGTGGTTCCGGAGGGGCTAGAGGCGTAGGGGCTAAAAGACTACACCTAGACATGATAGACACTGTGTGAACTTTTTGTGACAAGTGAACAAGCGTTTCAAATCCGATTTTGTGAATTCACGAATTTTTCACGGCCACGTCAGGCCACATGTGCAAAATTGTGAACTTTTGTGAACTTTGTGAATGTTCACGAAAGATAAGACCAACCCTGACAATAGTTGTGGACCGAACGAATGGTGATTAGAGGGTGTGGTCCGCACTCGCCTGGATGATGATGGAAGAGTCGCTCTTCTTGGGAGGGTCAGTCGCGGTTAATCAGCGTGACGGACAGGCGATATGGCAGTCACGATTCGAATCTGTGAGACATAGAATCGTGTCCCCACTATGTATCCAAGAGCAATGCCTTACTACCAGAGAAGGCATTGCCCGTCGCATAGTAACCAAGCTCTAGCCATTGGCATCAATGGTTCCAAACTAACCTCCATGAGTAAATGAGGAATTGATTCCTCGTGAGGAATCAAATGAGGAATCGAATGTAGTTCCTAAACCTAGAGCTTATAGTATCAACAAACAGAAAGTTGTGAAACAACTTCTCTAGTGTATTGTCGTGGAGACTTGATCACCTCCACGCCAATATAGGTACTGTCCCTAGCTACTACAGAGTATCCTGTGTACTTTGACTGGTTATAACGCCCTTTACTGCCTTACCCGCTCACGCATCTTCTGCCTCTAAGCTCTTGCTTATCCGTTCGAACCCTCTCGCCGCCTGAATCTCCCCTCCGGCCGCCCCCTCCCTTGCAAGCTGTCGTCCTCCCCACGTGAAGACGACTCTCCCCGTTCCCTAGGAAGCTTCACCTTGCTCCCCATCGAAGAGGAAATCCAATTCCTCTCGGACAGTGAAGAAGAAACCACCAGCGATCCATCCGCTGAGCCAAGTGCCGACGACTCCTCCACCCAAGGAACCATGCCTCCCACTGCTCCTCCAGCCCCTGCACCAACCGAACGCGTCCCGTTCAAGCCTCCAAGCCCTCGAATGGGCGGTTTAGTCCAACTCGATGAGTATAAATGGGCTGCCTGGACTGGTGGCAAGCCCCTAGCGAATTGGAAAGGCCTGGATCCAGCCGCATTCAATGGAACCACCCCCTTTCCCCGCACCCCTCACCAACGTCGTTTCGGCAAGGACATCACGGGTTTCGAAACCCGCTGTGGTGGATTGTCGAATCGTTTCCGCCAAGGAGACAACCTCCACAAGTTCATGAAGCGTCTCGACGAGACACTCATTCTCCGCGGCATGGACACCATTGCCTACATGCTTGACCCCGCTGACAACACCCGCATGCGCCATATTGTGAAGGAGCACACTCGCTTCACCCTGCGCCATGTCCAACAGAACGCCGCGGCCCATTGCCAACAGTTTGACACATATGACGCCGAAAACGACACGGCCGCTCGTCTGTGCCTTCTGGAATCCGTCGACCTCAAGCTCCGCCAGCGAATTGAAACCAAGACCTCTTCCAACGACTCGTTCTGCCTTACCTGGATGACTTTCATCAGCATTCTTCAGTCTGATTCAGTCACCAAGTATGACAAACTCGCCGCCAAGATCGCCTCCAGAAACCCATTCATGTACGCCGGCCAAAACATCACGGAAATGGCGGCCGACATGAAAGCAGATTGCGAAGACTTGTTTGCCTCCGGATTTTACAAACAAACCTTGACTCTTGGCATTTTAGAGGCGTTCTCTCTTGCGAATGGAGACAGCCTCTACAACCTTGGATTGTTGAGTCTCCAACCGCTCATCCAAGCCAAGATTCTTGAAGTCCGTTACAAATCGGACCAGGACCAACAAGCCGATCTCGAAGCCGCCGAATTGTCATTCAAAGACATCTGCGACAAGGCCGACTCCTTGTACTCTGATGCAATCAACCGTGGCTCCTGGCCACCGTCGAGCAACAACAAAGATACAAAGGTTCCTCCCGAAGTCTTCGGCAAACTCACTGAAGTTCAAGCAATGGCCCTTCGGCAGCACATGGGTGGTGCTTTCACAAAAGGAGCCTGTCTGATTTGTGGCGCCCAAGATCACTGGGCCAAAGATTGCCCCCAGCGTTCCTCCAAGCAGAACTCCGGGCAAAACTCCAACCGTCGATCCAACTCCCAATCCAACTCCCAGCAACGATCCAACCGTGGTGGCCGTGATGGAAGAGGCAACCAAGGCGGACGAAATGCTCGCAACAACAACAACCGCAGCAACAACAGCTCCTCATCCACGAACTGGAAGAAAATCGCACCCACCGGTGACCAACCAACCCAAAAACAGAGCGATGGCAAAAGATACAACTGGTGTGGTATCTGCGAACGTTGGACGCCCACCCACACCACCGACACCCACAATGGCCCCGTTCCCAACAGGCGCCGCAACAACAACAACAATCGAAACAACCGCCAAGCCCAAGCCCACACCCTGGCCGTCGACTTTGACCCCTCCGCCTGGGCTGCGGTCATCGACATGGACGAGCTCGTTTGCGTCGAATGCAGCGACCAAGACGCAACCGAAAACGAGAACACATCTCCTCCTTCCGCAAACGCCGAAAACTCCTCCAACTCCATCCCTGACTCCTTCTGGGATGAGTTTTCTCCCACCGACAAAGAAGACGACGATGACGCCGTCTCCCTTTCGTCGTCCTCCAAACCACCGAGCACCAACTCCTCTCCAAGTGCCGATGCTCCCCTGTGGATTGAACCCGACACTGTCGCTGATTGTTTTGGTGATCACTCCGACACCGTTGATTGTTATTTTGGCCTTGCTGATGATTCGAGTGAAGACGGCAAACCCTTTGCGGAAGACGACAACAACAACGACGACGACGAACACCATGACCAAACCTCTGTTGCCTCTTCCACTCGCAGCATCCTTCTGCCTCCCACTCCAGGCAACATCGACGCCCTGGACATCGACATCTCCAACTTGTCCTTGTCCACAGCTCCCCATGGCCGTTCCCCTTGTCTTGACCGACAAGCCAACACCACCAACTACTCGTCCATCACTTCCGTCCCCACTCGAGTGCACAACACTCCCACTTCAACGGACCACCGACGCGAAGCCAACTTCGCAGCTGCCTTCCGCCACATCCCAACGACGCCGCATCCCACCGCGCCGTCCAACCGTCCCTTCGTCCCCTTCAGCCGTCCTTTCGGCCATCCGTCGGCCATGGCCCTTGAATTCGACTATGGTAGCCTCCCCTTGGAATACATCAACTTTCCTTTCCTTGGGGAGGACACCACCCCGATCGACCCCGACGATGCCATCCATCATGATCACCACCATGACGACGCGTCCTCTTCGACGAGTACACGGTCAATAGTGGTGCCAGCACCACCACGGCAACCACCGCCAACGAAACTGCTGCCACCACAACCACCGAAGCGTCACTTCCCGTCCCAGCGCCAACCGCCCTCATCATCTCCCTTCCTCAAGCCCCAGCCGATGCCACTACCGCTGATGATCCTGATGATGATGACGACGACAACACTTCCGCCGATGAAGAGGACGATGGCACCGTCGACGATGACGACTCCCCGGATCCTCCTCCCGACGACGATCACGATCCAAATCACGATGCCGATCAAGACGATGACTCAAATGGTGGACCGACCTCCCAGGACAACACCGATGCCCCATCTGATGCTGCTGTTCCCAGCAACACCAGTAGGGAACCAACCGAATCTTCGAATCCACCTTCAAATGACGACGACTCATCCTACGATCTTTTGGCTTCTGACACCGACGAAGCCACTGGTTCTACACCAGCCGAAAATTTGGATTCATCTACTGTATCTGTTATAAGTAGTATTAGTGTGGCCACCGACTCTGCTAACATCAGTACTCCCCAAGACCAAACCCCCCTACGTGCACCACTGGCCCGCCCTCCAACTCCGTTCAACCGCCATCTTGACGCGTGGCGAACAGCTGTTGCAGCGCCAGCCGAGCCAACCACCCCTCGCACGAATGCCCTTGGTCTTTACTCGCCGGTCGAGCCAACTGCTGTGCCATCTTCACCTCCGTCTCACACGACCCGTCCCCGTCGTACCTTCGACACCGACGATCCAGCAGTCCGCATCCAATGCATGGAACGAGCCGTCGCCCGACTCATCCACGTGCACACGGCCATCAACAAGGAAGAAGACCTTTCCCAGCTCTCTCCTCTCCGAGACCAACTCGAGCAAGCCCGAACAAGTGTCCGCTTCCATCTCGAGACTCTCCGCCATGATGAATCCGTCCCCAACTCCAGGCTCGGAGCCCTCGATCCTCCTTTGAGCATCCAGTACACCTTCGCTTGGGAAATGGCCACCAATCCCCACTACACGGCCACCCAAATGCAGTGCGAAAACACGTGCATCCCAGATCCACCCCCGAGCAAACGAATTAAGTTCGAACCTCATGCCAACTTAGCATGTGTTCAACCAACCCACCAACCACACAAACCAGCACCGTCGAGGCGTCCCCCTGTCTCCCGACCACGATATCCTCGGAATCGGCACCAAGATCCCTTGGCCTCCCAATTCAGTTTGATTGTTTCGTTTTCTGCTCTTATCGTGGCTTCCCTTTCATGGCTCCAACCAACCGTCCTTCTCCACCATCTGTGGTACTATGGCTGCTGTATCCCCTTGACCCTCTCGTGGATTGGTGAATTTCTCCTCACACATCGGCTCCTTCCCCGCTCCAACCACCATCTCCGTCCTCGCCGGCACCCTTGGGCACACCCAATGATGAACCATGCTTCATCACGTGCATGCTCTTCTCTGGCCGAATGGTTTGTTGCGTCGTTTCGTACATGGTGGATCCACCACTTCCCCAACCTCTGCTCCACACCAGAGGGAGAGAGTCCACCAAACAATGGTGCTCCACAGAGGGCACGCCATCCAAACCGTTCCAATCGACACCAACGACGCCAACGACGAGGCAACCAGCAGCACACCCATGGACCATCCCATCAAGACTCCATCTCCGAACCTCAACTTTGCGCCCTCATTAACCAACTTGGAGAAAGTGAAGCCTTGAAAATGGCCCTCCAAGCTCCAGCCAAATTCAGATCCGCAATGGAAAACCAAAACTCATCCAGTTTCCCCATCATCTGGGACTCTGGAGCGAGTATTGCTGTGTCAAACACCAAGTCCGATTTTGTTGGATCGATCCGAAAAGTACGACCAGACCTGCAACTCAAAGGTGTTGCCCAAGGCGTCCCAATCAACGGACTCGGCACCGTCCACTGGTCCGTCATGGACACCAGAGGCAATCTCCGCACCCTCAAACTCTTGGCCTTGTTCATCCCATCGGCCAATTGTAGATTGTTGAGCACAACACATCTCCTCCAACAATACCCCGGAGAAACCATCACCCTTCAAGACTGCGGATTGACCCTCAGCGGGATACAAGACGACACCACTCGGACCCCGGTCTTTGCAACCATCAATCCAACCAACAACCTTCCGACCTGCTATGGTTATGGAAAAGATGGAATCCACCGATCCATCCGAGCACTCGTGACCACTATCACCGTCGTCCACGAACGAAACTTGAACCTGACCGAACCACAGAAGGAATGGCTTCGGTGGCACCAACGACTCTGCCACATGAACTTTCGGACCATCCAATTCCTTTTTAAATCCGGTGTATTGTCGCGTTCTGCGTCAAACCGTCAGTTGCACACAGCCATCTGCAAACTACGGAGTCCGCCCATGTGTGCCGCCTGTCAATACGGCAAGCAACGACAACGGTCAACACCAGGACAAACAGTCACCAAAGTTCTCGACCGTGACGGTGCCCTCAAAAACAACGACCTGTTTCCGGGCCAAAGTGTGTCGGTGGACCACTTTATTTGCTCCACGAAGGGCAGATTGTTCACGTCGAAAGGAAAGACTAAAGATGAGAAAATGCTTTGCGGAGGATGCATCTTTGTTGATCACGCCAGCGGCCACATCGATGTGGTCTTTCAGGCGCATCTCAACACTCACGAGACTTTGCATGCCAAACTTACCTTCGAGCAACGCTGCAAGGATGTGGGTGTCGTTCCCCAACGATATCACACTGACAACGGCAGCTGTTTCACTGCACAAGACTACACCAGGCAACTCGAAACCTTTGCCCAGATTCGGTCCTACGCTGGAGTAGGCGCCCATCACCAGAATGGCGTCGCCGAACGAGCCATCCAAACCATCATGTCGATGGCTCGGACGATGATGCTCCACGCCAGCATCCACTGGCCTGAGACAGCGGATCCCACCCTCTGGCCCATGGCGGTCTCCCACGCCGTCTTTGTCTTCAACCACGTTCCCAATCCGTCCACTGGCGTCTCACCCCACGATATCTTTTCAAGAACGAGATGGCCACAAAAACGGCTACACGATCTTCATGTCTGGGGAGCACCCGTGTACGTCCTGGAAAAACGGATTGCAGACGGTAAGAAACTGCCAAGATGGAAACCAAGATCACAACGAGGGATGAACATGGGACTTTCTCCCAACCATGCCACCACAGCACCACTCGTCTTGAATCTTTCCACGGGCGCCATCACACCGCAGTACCATGTCGTCTTCGACGATTGGTTTGCAACGGTGCCGACTCCAGCCGACAACAACAACACAGAAGACATCTCCAGACTTGACAGTGTCTTTGGCGACATGACCAATCATCTGCACTCACCGGGGTACGACAACGATGACTGTGTGGACGACGCTGTCACCAGTGCACCACTTGCTGCTGTCAACCATCGTTCTGAAGACAATATTTTTACGTCTATGGAACGAACTGTTCCGTCTGTCCCTCTTTCTGTTGACACGCCAGCCGTCTCTGTCCCCAGAACTCCCCCAGCCACTCCCACCACCCAGCCCTCCACGACTGCTTCGTCTCGTCTTGCCCCGTCAGCTAGTGACCCACTCCCTTCTCCGCCTCCCGTGCCACCTCCGAACACGCCAGTGCGCGATGTCCCTCCGCGCGCGGCGACACCTCCAACGCCAAAACCTGCTGTTTCCTTCTCGGAACCGCTCGTTTTGCCTTCCCCGTCGTCTCCTGTCCCCGTGCACTCGGAACAGAGGGAGAATCCAGCACCACTGTCGCCTCTCCGTGTGGCACCAGCCTCCAATCCCTCTTCTCCTCAGAGGGAGTCTCTCTCCTCGAGACAGCCCTCCTCTCAGAGGGAGCCGCCTTCTCAGAGGGAGCCACCAAGCGATCCTCCTTCCGACGCACCATCTGCTCGACGATCCAACCGTGTCCGTCGTTCACCAAGTCGTCTCATCGAGAATATGGACGCCGCCCAACAATCCTATGTCGCCAATCAAGCCGAATTCGATGACATCAGTGGATTCAAGGTTGCCATTTCAGATCCAGACACTCTGTCCTACGAACAAGCAAGACAAGACAAGGATATCGACTATTGGAGAGAAGCGGCTAGAATAGAAATTGAAGAATTAACTAGCAAGGGAACATGGAGTGAGGTTCCAGAGGAAGAAGCAACATCAAGAATCATCCCTGGTACCTGGGTCTTCAAGCGCAAGCGCCACCCAGACGGAACCATCAAGAAATACAAGGCCAGATACTGTGTCCGTGGGGATCTCCAAGAAGGCGACTTCGACACCTACTCACCCGTCGTCAATTGGGCCTCGATCCGTATTGCTCTGGTACTCGCCCTAGCTCGCAAATGGGCAATGGTTTGCATCGATTTCAACAATGCCTTCGTCCAGGCCGAGTTAAAAGATCCTGTTTGGATCCACATCCCGCGCGGTTTCTCCTCCACCAAGACCACCAAAACCTGTCTCCGACTCCACAAGAGCCTTTATGGACTCTCGGTCGCACCTCGGTTGTGGTACCAACGTCTCCGACAAGCCTTGCTCGACGACGGCTTCACCCAGAGCAAATTCGACGAATGTGTCTTCCTCAAGGAAAACATGATGGTGTTTCTCTGGGTGGATGATTGTGGTATTATCGCTCCGACGATGGACGCAATCAACGAATTTGTGAAACGACTCAAGGCTCGAGGATTCGAGCTCTCCGTGGACAGTGATTTTGCTGAGTACTTGGGCATCCATTTCACTCGGAAAAATGGAACAATTACAATGACCCAACCAGGGCTCATTAAGAAGATCGTTGAGGCCACAGGCATGACAAATTGCAATGGCAACTTTGTGCCAGCCTCCCAAGTGTGCCTTGGCAGTGACCCTGATGGACCACCGATGAAAGAAAAATGGAACTACCGTTCCATCGTCGGCATGCTCCTTTACCTTTCCACCAACACACGGCCAGATATCAGTTTTGCCGTCTCTCAAGTCGCTCGCTTTTCAACCAACCCGAAACAATCCCATGCCCAAGCCATCAAAATGATTGTCCGATACCTCTGGAGAACTGTAGATTGCGGGACAATTTTTCGGCCAACAACCGCCTTCAAGGTTGATTGCTATGTGGATGCGGATTTCATGGGCCTCCATGGCCGTGAATCCGAGGACGAACCGATCAGTGCCAAATCACGCACTGGATACATCATCCATTTTGGCGGCTGTCCTTTGGTCTGGAAATCTCAGCTCCAAAGTGAGATTGCCACCAGTACCTTCCACGCCGAATACGTCGCGCTTTCGCAAAGCATGCGTGTTGTTGTGTGGCTCCAAGACATCTTGTTTGAGATCAACCATCACCTTGACCTCGGCACCGACTCCCCAACCATCTTTGCTGAAGTCCATGAGGACAACAACAGCGCGTATCTTCTTGCCAACAACCAGCGCCTCTCGTCCCGTTCCAGATAACAACAACAACAAATACCACTGGTTCTGGGAAGCTGTGAAAGGGACGAATGCAACAGTTAGAATCTCCAAGATCGAAACAACGATGCAACGAGCGGACTATCTTACCAAAGGACTCTGCCGTGATGTTTTTGAGAAGATTCGGAAACTGAATCAAGGTTGGTGATTGACTGTGTTTGAAAAGATATCGCCCTTGTCAAGAGGGAGAGTCGCGGTTAATCAGTGTGACGGACAGGCGATATGGCAGTCACGATTCGAATCTGTGAGACATAGAATCGTGTCCCCACTATGTATCCAAGAGCAATGCCTTACTACCAGAGAAGGCATTGCCCGTCGCATAGTAACCAAGCTCTAGCCATTGGCATCAATGGTTCCAAACTAACCTCCATGAGTAAATGAGGAATTGATTCCTCGTGAGGAATCAAATGAGGAATCGAATGTAGTTCCTAAACCTAGAGCTTATAGTATCAACAAACAGAAAGTTGTGAAACAACTTCTCTAGTGTATTGTCGTGGAGACTTGATCACCTCCACGCCAATATAGGTACTGTCCCTAGCTACTACAGAGTATCCTGTGTACTTTGACTGGGTCGTTGTCTTGTTGCTTCTTGGACGACTCGTCGTCGTCGTCCTTGTCCTTGTCGTCGTCGTCCGTTTTCTTGTTGTTCTTGTTGTTCCACAGGGCTTTTCCTTGGGTGAGCGGATAGGTAAAAATCATAGTCATGACGCGTTCCTATTGACTCAAGACAAAGACGCGTTCGGCACAGGGACTCGTCAAGCTATGGTACAAGATGCGACTGACACTGCTGGCCACGAGCAAAATGCCAGACAAAATCAACACCATGACCAAGCCGCCCAAATCCACAAAGTCTCCAAAAATCAAATCGTCAATCCACAAAATTAAAAACCGCGACGAAAACATGACGAGCCAAATCAAGAATCCGCCCAAAATCTTGCGACCCCGCACGACAAAAAAGGTTTGATGGAGTTTCAAGCCAATCAAGACGACCAAATCCAAGATGACTTTGAGAACAATGCCACTGACAATGGAAAAGGAAAACGAATCGACCTTGACGGAACTGGTAAATTCGGCCGCCATGTTGATGACCGTGACAAAAATCAACACGTCCGACATGAACCAGGCATAATAGGATTGCAATTCCGTCGGTTTGTTCGAGGGACAATCGTCTTCGTCGTCGTCGTCCTCGTCCTTGTCATTATCATGATCATCCTGGTCCGAGTCGGTTTCGGGTGGTGGGGGATCCACCAATACTTCTTCGGAATCCGGATTGTGCTTGTCTTCCTCCTCCTCGTCCTTGCCGTCCGTTGCTTGCAACAAGGATTCCACATCGCCCGATAGCAACGTCTTGTGGTGATCGGTTCCATTTTCAATCTTGGAAGAAGAAGATGCTTCGTCCAGTGCCATTTCTTGTTTGGGTTCCGTTGTCGTCATGGTCGTCCTCTTGTCGGTGTCGTCCTGTCTGGGACACCCGGTAATTTGGTAGCAGCTTGGACTTTTCCGCTTTCGAGTTGTATGTTCGCAAATATTGATGAGCTGTTGCCAGTTGCCAGTTGAGAGTTGAGCTTTCTAAAGGAAACTGTGGAACTCGGAACACCACACGCGATTAGAACCCCTCTAGTGGCGCGTTCTTCCTTTTCTCGGGTCGAATTTTGTGTGCCGTGTGCAATCTTTGTGTGTGTCGTGTCAAACTCTTGTCTTCAAAGTGTCGACTGTCGAAAGATTCAATTGTGTGATCGAAAAAAAGAAAAAAAGGGGGCTCAAGAGTTTGTGAAGAAAGATTTACTGGACCGACCGTTGGCACTTGGCACTGGCACGTGGCCTATTCTTGAGGAAACTTCAGAACAGCACGAAGAGAGATCCTATTCTGTCGAGGGTCGATTTTGGTCAATTTTTCGTACTCTTTGAAACACAGTAATGCGGGCCATAGTAGAGCATGCAGTTGAATCCCGCGCCCGCCACTCCTGTGAAGTAGACATACGTCACATCCTCGACCCCACAATTCCAAGACTACATAGAGTATACACTATGCAGCATTCACATGGCACGACTGCAAGCAATAGAGGTTGGACCCGCGAGCTCAAATCAATGCGGGTAGGATACCCGCGCATCCCAGCCTTTGCGGTTCCAAATACCCGCGTGTTCCGCAGTTCCGCACCACTATGGGATTTTATGTACTCTGAACAAATTTGACGTACGGGCGGTCAGACCTCGAAAGCACCAAATCGGTGCACCCCGCCTTTACTGTGCGTAGGTGCGAGTAGCGCGGATCGGACCCGCCAGTCTCTTTCGTTGCGGTTCCAGGGATCAGCACCGCGGATCCGCGGATCCGATCCGCAGCACCGCGGTGCGGGTCCAACCTCTAGCAAGCAAGATGTTCTTGAGTGCTCCTATTGCACACTGTATGAAACTTTATATAGAATATGAACTAGTTATTGCTAGCTACTTCTTGCACGTGCACTGCCCATTTTGCTTGAACGAACCAGTGTGTGGCCCAATGAAAAAGGACTCTGGGTCAGAATTGTGACATTTGTCAATACATGACTGGAACCCTTGCCACTTGCCACACCTTCATCATTCTCTTCTTGTATTGTCTGTCCTTTTCACACAACTTCTTGTCATTGTACGTAGTCATCGTGCACAATTGCAGTCGCTGTTGCGCATGGGCCGTGTCCGTGCGTGCCGTGTCCCAAGTAGTGCGTTCAAACTTAGGTTGCAGAAATTAAAGTGTAGTTTCTTCCCTAAGTTTAGGTAAACTTAGGTAATGAAATTTATGTAGTTTAGGTGGCTACCAGTTCCGCCATCTATGGTGACTTAGTTCACATCGTAATGACACCGTACAAATCCTTGTCATCTTCCTCCAGGCCTGTTCATTTGTTTGTTTGTGGTAAGTATATCTTACCTTCATCAAGTATCTGAGATTAAGGCCAACTCTCAAGCCTCAAGCAAACATCAGCCTTGTCTTGCCCATGCATATGTTACGGAGCTAACTCCACACATTATTTTTCATGGGTTTGCAATACGCTCAACTGAGATCCCACCAGTTGACTGATCGACAGTAGAGGTTCGATCACAAGGTTGTACAGTTGCGATAGTGGCTCAATGCTGAGGAAGATCATCTGCCCTGTGTGTCCACCTGTACTGACTCACCATTGCAACAATCAAGCTGCGTTCACTGTTCAACCCGGCGTCACATAGTATGGTAGCATCCATAGTTTCTTGGAGAGGACCTACCTAAACTTTGGTGGGCACTTTCGGCGTCGTGAAAGATAGGCAAAACTTAGGTGCCTAAATTTAGGGGATGAAGTTTAGGAAATGAAACTTGAACGCACTAAACCAGAGTCGAAACCACGTCGAAACCTAGTCGATGTTGAAGGAAGTCCCGCGAGGAGTCGCAGAACAAACGAAAACAGCGACTGAGCAAGGCGAAGATCCATCTGCAAATGATGACGAATGGACTGAGGTGAAACGACGTGGACAGGAGAGCAACGAAACAAACAACAGTGCTCATTCTAAGGAGAATACGTAATTTGTTATAGGAATTGTTGCCTTTACAGCACGGTTCGTTACAGGTTTCAACATATTCTCCTTAGAAAAATAACTACCTCTTGATTCTCATTTTGAGGTGAAGTACACTGCATGTCGGAGAATCCCAGTCGTTTGACTACGTTGTTGAACCAACTCACCGCCCTTTCCATTGAAGAACAAGAACGCCTTGCAGAGGTGCATCGTCGGCACCAGCACAACGTGCAGTTGCGCGAGGCGACCTTTCGTGAACACCGAGCCGAGTTGGAACAACAACATCAGGCGGAGGTTGAACACGATAACACGGTGCTGACAGCATCACGAGAAAGGATCGTATCCGATTTTCAGACAAGACGTCGCGCGTTAATTGTGGACGTACAAACCGAGGAGGATCGAACTGCAGTGGCAGCCGCCGTCGTGCCGGACAACACCAGTGGAGACGAGGAGTTGTCGCGGGACTCATCCGGTTTTCTCGACGCCGAAGAAGTGGTACGAGACAAGAACGGACGAGTGGAGATTATTTACAATATCCCTGTTTTGCCAGCCAACGCATCATCCATTCCACCGGTTCTGGCTATCGGCAGTGCTGTCTGGGTTCTGAATCCCCTCAAGTTGGCTCGAGTGCAAAAACGATCTCATCTAAAAGGAATAGTGTTGTCGCGAGGAAAGGCAAACGGTCGAAGAACTGTATACACCATCCAGGTATACAATCCCTTCACCCACGACCAAGAGCAACACCGTAGACAACGACAAAACCTAGCACCGCGTCAAGAACACCATGAGTACACCCCCGCAAGGACCACGGCCCGATCAAGCTGAGTCGTCAAGCGGCGGCATGACCGGACGCGGAGGAAGAAGCGGACCAGGACGTGGTGGTCGTGGTCGAGGACGTGGAGGCAGAGGACAACAAGGAAACTCAAACAAGTTTCAAGGACAGGAACCTACATTAAAAGACTGCATCTTCGACTACTCCGAAGACCCGCAGTCCAAACGGTATTTGCGCAATGTAGAGTATCTGGTCGGTTACATTGGCTCAACATTCAACCGATATAATCTGGAGTTCCAACAGTCAGTGGAGGAATTGTCACTGGATGAACCCGACCAGGTAGAAATGCCGAAAGATGACAAAGACACCCTTGCCGTAGAAGAGTGGAAGATGAAGTATAAAATGCGAGCTGAGCAGGTGATGGAGTATCAGAATTTTCGCGCCGCCATGTTTAGTCTCATCCTGGGGCAGTGTACCCAGTTGATGAAAGACAAACTACAGGCGAAGACGCAATATGATGACATTCGGAAGAAGCGCGACGGTATAGCGTTGTTGAAATTGATCAAACAAACTACTTTTACCTACGATTCCGGGCGCATTTATCCTCTCGTCGGTCGTGACAAGCTCAAGGAAGAGTTCTACACGATGCGCAGGGGTAAAAACCAAAGTTTGCACAACTACTACGAGTTGTTTCGCGCAAAAGCGCAAGTCCTGGAGGAACTGGACGTGGTGTTATACGACAAGGATCTACTGGAGCAAGTAGCGGCTGACAATGGTCGCGCTGGGTCACCAACAACGGCTGACGAAGAAGAAGCTCAACAGAGGTGTCTGGCCATCCGTTTTATCAGAACATGTGGCGCTCGCGAGTATGAATCGCATCTACAAAACGCTTACTTGGACATGGACAAACGCAACTGTTACCCAAAGACACTGGCCGATGCGCGTGCCATCATAGATAACAGAATGCAGACGCATAGTCGCCACCAGACACAAAGCAACGAGAACAACGCCACAGGTGTGGCCTATCACACGCGCGAGAACGCCAGTACGCAAGGCGACGATGCATCCACGTTAACAGGATCCACAATGACCACTACGGGTCAGAGTCAATCGCAAAGTGGGCGACAGTCAGCTCAGGGAACCGACTCCACCAATAGAAACAGAGACAACTCAAACGGTACAGTTTACCACCAATCCATGTTGAACCAAAACGCATCTTCTCAACATTGTTCTTTTTCTGCCTTACAGTCTAACATATCCCCTGACTGGATTCTGCTCGACAATCAATCCACAGTGGATATCATCCACAATGCAAGCATTCTACACAACATCCATCAAGCAACGACACCAATCACCATCAGCAGCCATGCCGGAGAACGCATCCTGAACCAACAAGCAATATTGCCAGGATATGGCTTAGTATGGTATGACCCAAAAGGGCCTGCCAACATTTTATCTTTCCACACCGCTCAAAACAGATACCGCATTACCTACGACAGCCATGAAGGCAACCAATTTCAACTACTTGACCCAGCCACGGGGCGCTTGAAGCACAAGTTTGTGCAAAGTCCTGAAGGCCTCTTCTATATGAATCTCTCTTCGATACATGGTAGCTTCTTAACCACGGTTAATAACAACGAAGCGCTTTATACTGAATCTGAGATTCGTAGAGCTAGAGAGGTACGGGCACTACAAGCCAAAATTGGCCGACCGTCAACTAGAGACCTTATCTATATTCTGAATCATAAGCTCCTACCCAACGCCCCTTATACAAGTGATGATGTGAGGCGGGCAGAGCATATCTATGGACAAGACCTCGGTTCCCTGAAAGGGAAGACTACCAGGAGACGACCACCCAAGGTGGACACAACGGACACAATACCACCACCCATTCAAGAAAAACATAAAGACGTCACCATTGCCATGGACGTAATGCATATCAATGATGTGTCTTTTCTCGCCACAACATCTCGCGTATTTCGATTCTCCACCATGGACGCAATCGCAGACAAAGAAGAAGGAACCCTACTTCGGTCCATCAAGAAGACCATCGCTGTATTTCGACGAGGGGGTCTGCGCCCTCGGTTTCTCCTAGCTGACGGCGCCTTTGCGAGTGACAGCATGGAAGCGGGAACAGGGGAGCTTGGAATAAAACTTAATACAACAGCTCGAGACGAGCATGTCGGTGACATAGAGCGCCACATTCGCACGATCAAGGAACGAATTCGGAGTGTCTATACCACTCTACCATTCGAAGCCCTGCCAAAGGTCATGTTGATTGAACTGGCGAAATTTGCGACGTTCTGGCTGAATGGACTTCCCAACCAGAACAACCAGCTGTCAACCACAAGAAGTCCAAGAGAACTTGTCACCGGAGAAACCGTGGACTATCACCGCCATTGTCGCTTCGAGTTTGGGGAGTACGTTCAATGTCATGAACAGCACTCCAACAATATGGAAGCGCGGACAATTGGTGCCCTGGCCTTGCGGCCGACCGGCAACCGTCAAGGTAGCTACTACTTTATGAGTCTGGAGAGCGGAAGAATCATCACACGAAACCACGCAACACGCCTCCCTATGCCAAATGAAGTCATTCAGCGTGTCGCTCAGTTAGCGGCTGCACAACAAATGCAGCCAGGGCTGGCATTTGGTAATCGGGACAATCGCATTCTGGCAATGGAAGAGGACAATCCATTATACGACGACGAAGGAAGCGTATATGATGAGCCTCCTGACGAGGACGATGATGTCCTCCGCTATGACGACGCATACGTGGATGGCGAATTGGATGCTGATGATGACCCAAACCACGGTCCATTGGACGACACAAATCACTATGATATGAACAATCCACCGGGTCCTTTTTACGAATTAGGACTTAATCAAAACGAAAACCAACTCATGGATATCCTTGTCCCACCGAGAAATCAAGGAGTGGAAAACCAAGGAGTGGAAAACCAAGGAGTGGTTATAAACGAAGTTGGCGTCAATGGAGTTGATGTGGAGGAGGAGGACGATGCTGATTATGTTGAAGAGCATGTCGCAGAGGACGGGGGTATGTTGGACGAGGTGGATATGGGAACAGAGGAGGATCTGAATGACGCATCAAATGCAACCGCACACGAGAATGACGATGAGGAAATGGAGATCGTGTTTGGTCCTGATGCTAGTGATGAATCAAGCTCATCGACAACAGCAACAACAACAACAACCAACGAAAATCGATACGATCTACGGCCAAATAGAGAGCGAAGCTATGCACATAGGTATGGGCACACCTTTGCATCAGTCGATACACTACCAGCAGGACGGTACGATGGATATTTGCTGCGCGGAGTGCTCTATCTCATTGAGGCCGAAACAAACTTGGCCACACCCCAAATGTCAATGCGTATGGGCATCAAACTATTTGGTGACAAGGGGCGGGAAGCAGTGAAAAAAGAGATTAGGCAGCTTCACGAGCGCGGCGTTCTGCGAGGGGTACACAAGACGGACCTCTCATGGGAACAAATCAAAAAAGCACTGAATTATCTGATGTTTCTAAAACAAAAACGTTGTGGGAAAATCAAGGGGCGCGGGTGCGCCGATGGGCGAAAGCAACGTGATTTCATCGACAAAGAAGACGCCGCATCGCCAACCGTGGCCACCGAGGCTGTTTTCATCACAGCGGTTGTGGATGCAGTGGAACGTAGACATGTGATCGTAGCGGACATTCCGGGTGCATTCATGCACTCGGATATGGACCCTAACGTGCACATGAGGATTGAGGGACTCATGGCAGAATTGCTGTTGGAAGTCGACCCAGATATGTACACAAAATACCTAGTGTATGAACACAACAAACCAGTGATCTACGTAGAGATGCTCAAGGCACTCTACGGGACACTACGAGCTGCCCGATTGTTTTGGATCAAATTGAGCGGCGTTCTAAAAAGTTGGGGGTACACTATCAACCCATATGATTCATGCGTTGCCAACAAGGTTATCAATGGCAAACAATGCACAGTAACATGGCACATCGACGACCTCAAGATCTCACATGTTGATCAGAAAGTCGTCGAAGCATTTGTGGCGGACCTACAGGCAGAGTTTGGTAGTTTGGGTGATATCTCAGTGTCGCGAGGCAAGCGACACGACTACCTGGGCATGTTCCTCGATTATTCAGAGGATGGAGTATTGCAAGTAGACATGCGCCCGTATATCAAGACCATCCTTGACGGCATGCCTTCGTCATTCAAAGGCAGAGCACAAACACCAGCAGCGAATCATCTGTACCATGTCAATGAGCATGCAACAAAATTGAGCGAGAATGATGCGGATCGGTTTCATAGTATCACTATGCAATTGGCATACTTGGCTCACCGTGGGAGGCCGGACATCCGAACAGCAATATCCTTCCTTTCCACGCGAGTCTCTAAACCAGACGAAGATGATAACAGGAAATTGGGCCGCGTTCTGAAATATCTACAAACCACAATGAACCTTGTCTTGCGTCTTGAAGGAAAACCCGAGTGGATAGTGAAATGGTGGGTGGACGCGTCATACGCAGTCCATCCCAACACAAAGGGTCATACCGGTGGGTTCATGACTCTCGGTAAAGGAGCTGTCATCGGCTTTTCGGCAAAACAAAAACTGGTGGCACGAAGCTCCACCGAATGTGAACTGATAGGGATCCATGATGTGATGCCATCACTGTTATGGACCCGCAATTTCATGGAAGCGCAGGGGATTGCTGTGAAGGATGTTGTACTCCACCAGGACAACCAAAGCAGCATCCTCCTAGCCAAAAATGGGCGTCTCTCAAGCTCGAAAAGAACCAAACATATTGATGTCCGCTATTTCTTTGTTACCGATCGAATCAACAAGAAAGAGTTGCGGGTTGAATTTTGCCCAACTGAACAAATGATTGCAGATTTTTTTACCAAGCCGCTGCAGGGTCGCTTGTTCTATCAACTGCGGGACCTCATTATGAATATCGCTCCTCATAGTGAATACCATTCGTCACGAAGGAGTGTGTTGAAGGAAGTCCCGCGAGGAGTCGCAGAACAAACGAAAACAGCGACTGAGCAAGGCGAAGATCCATCTGCAAATGATGACGAATGGACTGAGGTGAAACGACGTGGACAGGAGAGCAACGAAACAAACAACAGTGCTCATTCTAAGGAGAATACGTAATTTGTTATAGGAATTGTTGCCTTTACAGCACGGTTCGTTACAGGTTTCAACAGTCGAAACCACTGGACACCAACTCGAAACCACTGGACACCAACTCGAAACAAGTGGAAACAAGTGGACACCAACTCGAAACCAACTCGAAACCAACTCGAAACCTACATACGAGCTCCACCTCCAACCACACCATCGCTAGCACAACAATCAACCTCTTTGAATATGAACAGCTACTATTATAGAACATCTACCTAGCTTTGTACATGCTTGTATATGCCGTAGGTCGTAGGCAATCGTTTCGTTCATCTTCACCATCCTGCATCGATCCATTTGTCTTCGTTGGTTGTTGTTTCACCGTCCATCAAGGTTTCAAAGGGGCTCTCGTTGACATTGCACCCAGCGACAAAGGTTCCAACGGGGGAGTTGATTGTTGAGTAAGGTGTTGTTGCGTTTGGTGTCAGATTGTTGTCGTTGTTTTCTACGAGTGCTGTAGTTGTTGTTCGTTTGGTGGTAGCCAGTAGTTGATTGTCGCATTGGGGCTGTTGGGACACAGCCATTTTCCGTCCAGTTGTTGTCCTTGTCGCCGCTAGTCATTGTCGCCGCTTGCTGTCGTTGTCGTCGTTGGGTTTGTCGTTGTCGCCGCTAGTCGCTTGCTGTTGTTGTCGTTGCTGCGACAGTCCTTGTCGTCGCAACGTCGTCTCCATCACCACTACTGCTTCCTACATCCAAAACCCCATTCTTCCCTGGGAGTTGATTGTTGAGTAAGGTGTTGTTGCGTTTGGTGTTGTCGCAGCATCAGACTGTTGTCGTTGTTGGTAGTTGTTGTTGTTCGTTTGGCGGTAGCCAGTAGTTGATTGTCGCATTGGGGCTGTTGGGGCACAGCCATTTTCCGTCCAGTCGTTGTCCTTGTCGCCGCTAGTCATTGTCGCCACTTGCTGTCGTTGTCGTCGTTGGGTTTGTCGTTGTCGCCGCTAGTCGCTTGCTGTTGTTGTCGTTGCTGCGACAGTCCTTGTCGTCGCAACGTCGTCTCCATCACCACTACTGCTTCCTACATCCAAAACCACCATTCTTCCCTGGGAGTTGATTGTTGAGTAAGGTGTTGTTGCGTTTGGTGTTGTCGCAGCATCAGACTGTTGTCGTTGTTGTCTCCGAGTGCTGTAGTTGTTGTTGTTCGTTTGGTGGTAGCCAGTAGTTGATTGTCGCATTGGGGCTGTTGGGGCACAGCCATTTTCTGTCCAGTCGTTCCGTTGTCGCCGCTTGCTGTCGTTGTCGTTGTCGCCGCTAGTCACTTGCTGTTGTTGTCGTTGCTGCAACAGTCCTTGTCGTCGCTACGTCGTCGCCATCACCACTACTGCTTCCTTGACACTTCCTCCATCCAAAACCACCATTCTTCCCTCCCATGTCCTGTCCTCTTGTACGGACTGGGATGAGGTTTCAAACTTCCGGTTCGGACAATGTGACGGTGGCCGATGCCATGGAGTTTGTCCAAACGTGCTTTCGGGCACAAAACGACAACAACGACGCTCGAATACTCACAGCCGATACCGTAGCCAAAGCCATGGGTGCCGTGAAACGTCTCGATCAGATTGTCGAGCAAGTGAAACAAGAGAACCTAGCAGAGACCATCCGCCTCCTCCCATCGACCCATTCGACGAGGATTGTCCGTCGAGATTCAACCCTATACACCACCACCCTCGTCAAGGCTATCGATTGATTGTTGCGTATGTTGTTGTTGTTGTTGTTGTTGTTGTTGTTGTTGTTGTTGTTGTTGTTGTTGTTGTTGTTGTTGTTGTTGTTGTTGTTGTTGTTGTTGTTGTTGTTGTTGTTGTTGTTGTTGTTGTTGTTGTTGTTGTTGTTGTTGTTGTTGTTGTTGTTGTTGTTGTTGTTGTTGTTGTTGTTGTTGTTGTTGTTGTTGTTGTTGTTGTTGTTGTTGTTGTTGTTGTTGTTGTTGTTGTTGTTGTTGTCGTTGTCGCCGTCTGATTGCCGCGATTCGATTTCCCGTTCACTGTCGTTCGATAGGACCAGCAGTAGGAGGGTAGGAAGACGAGAAGGCCATAGCCGAGACATGCGTATCACCTTGTTGCATCCATGGTGCTTGTTGTTGTTGTTCGGGAGGTCGTTGTTTGTTGCTTCCTCGTTGTTGTTGTTTCCATAGTTGTTGGGTCAAAACGATCCGTCTGTTGCGCGACATGGTTGATTATTGCGTTCGCAGTTTGTAGAGGGGTCGAAACCAACTCGAAACCAACTCGAAACCAACTTGGAAACCAACTCGAAACCAGTGGACACCAACCCGAAACCAGTGGACACCAACTCGAAACCAGTGGACACCAACTCGAAACCAGACGTTAAAAACGGGACCAACCCGAAACCAACACGACTCAAAACGAGAAAGCTTTAGCGATCGTCGTAATACAAGACTCAGATGTGACACAAAAAACAACTAATTAACAATTCGTTTGGTCTTGAACACGTGTCTTTGACCCGAACCCTATTGTGCATAAAATAAAATAGCTAGCCCTCGCAAGATTAGCGATCAGCCCTAGCTACCCAAAAGGAGTTTAGGTAAAGTCATCCTGGGGGAACCAAAATGCCGGGTGTCCCTGGTGAGAGTGAGACCAGGTGGTGGCGAGTGGCGAGATCTTTTGCTGGGGTCTTTTCTCTTTTTTTGTGCAACGAAACTTTGGGGCTTGGGGTCTGGTACCCCCTAGCGGAAGGGTGAGTCCTGGTCGTGAATGAGGGTTTGTGAATTCTGATACTCACCCCCAAGGCGCCATCGCGCTCACTCGACTTTGACACAAACCCAAAATTTCATCTCACACATTCACTGCATCCACCACGGTGGGTGGAGGTGCAACACTATACCATGTCGTCCACCAAGTCTTCTCCGTCCCACAAGCGACACCGTCGGTCCCCTGTATGAGGTGAGAGGCGTATCACCGTGCGGAAGCGGCATACCAAGCAGTATTGAAGCCACCAACAACAACCGTTGCAACACTGCTTGGTTTGTTGTACAAGATCAAGTAGGATCGACAACAAGCTGGATGCCTGACCGCTTGCGAAGATCATTGAATGGTCAAGTGAATCATTTTCCCGCGTTGGACAATGATGATGACGATGACAACAACGACGATTCCAAGCACACTTCCACCACCTCAGACAACGGAAGAGAAACGTTCTTGTGTCCCATTTCCATGGTGGTATGCTCCAAATCATTGTGGTATTGAGCTCGTACCATTTTAAGCAATTGTGTTGCTTCCTTGTTGGCCGCATCTGTCTGCAAGACTTGCAACAAATCCTTGGCAGCATTGTGCGAGATAATGTCGTCTATTGTCACCATGGTCGTTGTTTTCGAACAAGAGGAAAGAAACGCGCTTGTGCCAGTCCAGCCAGAATCCTCCTTTCATTTACTATGTTGTTTTGCCAACATTGTGCAAGCCATTGTCACATTTTCCAGCTGTCAGTGCTATCGTTAAAAACAAAGCTGTCCAAACAGTGACAACCCAAACAACAATGGCAACAAGACAACTAAATCAAGAATTCTATCACGGCAAAACCAGGTGGCGAACCTGTCACTAGCACCAAACCCAACCAATCATCAAACATAGCACCTCACACAACCAATCACTGTCCATACATGACACTACCCACCGCCTGATTCAACACATTGCTATTTTCTGGTGTTCTCGTTCACTTGTGGATTATGCTTTCTCAAAACAATTGGATTCCATTGAATGGATGTAGATTAGTCGTTGATAGCTGCTGAATCCTGAAAAAGAGCATTTATCATAACAAGAAATGCCAACAAATTTAGTTGGCTGCTTTCACCAATATGGCACGGCCATGAGAGCCCACCTCCTGATTTCGTCTCTCACAGCACAAATCCATAAATAGTGGATTCGGAGAGTCGTGCAACAACACTGAGAGTCACCAGGTATATAGGGGAGGGGTAATTGATCGTGGGAGGTACTTGTAAAGAGGCAAAGGGATCCATAACACGTTCAGACAAAGGGTTATCTGTTTGATTGTTGTTGTTTGGGTTTGCACCGTAGTGGTACTGAGCACTTGGAGCGATCAAAGGGTCTACACATGCCATTTCACGGCCAGGAGTGTTCCTTGGGTGGTTAGAGACAGCAGGAACAAAGCGGATCTGATTGGGAGGGGCCATGGGTGTTGTTACAACCACAACAAGATGGGTCTCGTAGTGATTGCCTTGTGGTGGTTGTGAGTTTGTGTCAAAGTCGAAAGATCGCCGATTTTGAGGCCCTGTGTCCAGGGAATGTGTTTTCGAGGTCTGAAATCGAGTTTCGAGTTTTGAGGTGGGGCTCTGTCACTACCTTGAAACAACGATCTGGATGTACGTGTCCAGGTAAAAACTGTATTTTCGAGTTTCGAGTTTCGAGTTTTATTTTTCAATACTCGTGCACTCCCATGCTTCCCCCCTACCGGCGCATGAACGAGCACAACGGCAATTGACAATGACGACAAACAAATGTCGCTTGAGTACTCCTAATTCCTAATATTACATTGCATAACGGGAGAAGGTAGAATATTTGTAGAGCCCGTCCATGGAGCAGGATGCGGGCTTTGTTCCGTAACCATGTCATCTATGGAGAGATGAGAACTATTTGCTTTTGACCATTGACAGTGGTTATGACCATTACTTCCATGGCAGCGACAGGTTAATAATACTTGCTTATTTTCTAGAGAAGCTCCTACTTATATCACATCAATCATTGTGCTAGGAGTACTATTGTCTATGATGGACAAGAGAGATTGCCTCGTTGTTGTTGTCGGAGAGATCGAAATGAGAGACAGAGAGCCCGGCGGCTGAAAGGTGGGTTTTGTAGGAGCGCGTGGGGCTCTTTGCAAAACTCGAAACTCGAAACTCGATTTCAGAATCTTGGCAAGGTCGTTGGGGGATTGCCAAGATTTGGGGGATTCGAGGTTGTGTTTTCGAGTTTTCAAGGGGACCATAACCTATTGGCTCAACCTCGAAACTCGAAACTCGATTTCAGAACTCAAAAACACATTCCCTGGACACAGGCCCTGAGAATCGCGCCTTGGGGGTGAGTATCAGAATGCTCTTGGTCTGTCTGTCGATCTGGACTCACCCTCCCGCTAGGGGGTAGGGGTCTGGTCATACTTGGAGCGGGAACTTCGCTCGCGCGAGCCACGTGCTCGAGGCTCGAGGCGCTCGCAGCGGTCGAACTCGGAAGAACTTTGGATTCATTTTTTCAAAGTGTACAATACCATTGGAGCGCGAGATCGGACGAAGATCCCATACAATAGACCAAAGTCGACACTACCAGAAACTGTACAGTCCAACGCCACCACCAACACGTCATTCTTCCATATATCGTTTTTGATCTCAAGCAGCATCGATGATAGACCATGTTGTCAAAGGGTATTTGATGGTGGAGATTCGACGGTATCAGAAGAGGCCAAGCGAGCTTATCATAAACGACATGATTTCTCTTTCTTCATAAAACCAACTTTGCCACAATTGTCAAAGGCCAACTCTCCAACACACACACAGTTTCTCTGTCTACTGCTTCGAGACCAACGTTTTTGGTATCAATCAAAATGGTTTCCCTCCCCAAGCCTCCCTCCTCCTCTCATGAAACAACAACGACTGTAGCCCGCAAAATTTGGGATGTCATTGTGGTGGGAGGTGGATTGAGTGGCTTGGTCTTGGGTCATGGCTTGCAACAGCAAGCACAACCAGCCCTGGAATGGAAATTGTTGGAAGCACGGTCCGTCCTCGGAGGACGATTGGCTAATCCTTTGCCCACTACGAATACAAAGTCGACGACGGACGCCATTGACATGGGCGGGGCCTGGATTTGGCCGTCGCATCAACCCCACATGAGAAAGTTGGTCGACGACTTGAATCTCACAACCTTTGTGCAACCCGACGATGCGTCGTCGACTCGGATTCAAGGAGGAGCGGTTCAACTGGTGCATGCCTTGCGGGCGCAAATTGAACAACAACAACAAGCAAGGGATGATGACGACGAGGAACCGCGCATTGTTCTCAATACGCCCGTGACGAAATGCACGCTTGTGAAGGAATCTACCAACGACGGCCAACGGTTGATCCAATTGGAAACCACCAACAACGACAAGGACAAGGACGAACCATCCCTCGTGTGGGCTCGTCGCGTCGTCTTTTGTGTCCCACCCAAGCTCGTCGAGAAGCATGTGGAATTTGATCCTCCCGTCTCAATGGCCAAACAACGGGCTTGGGCGGCCTCCCCTACCTGGATGGCCGGAGTCACCAAGGTGGCCTTGGTCTATGCCCACAAATTTTGGAAGTCCGATTCCTCCAATATGGGATTGCCACGAGGGCCCGGGGCACCCGCCTTTCAAGTTTATGACAGTAGTACGACCGTCGTCGACAATGATGATTCATCCGTGTCGGCCTTGACCTTTTTTACGCTCCCCAGCAATAACACTGCCAATGATGCACTCCACGACAATGCCGTCTTGGCCCGACAAGTGGCCACGCAAATGGTGCACGTTTGGACGCACCTCCAAGAACCACAGGCGGCCCAACAAGCCTTGTCCTATACCCACTATCATGTCCAACGATGGCCATTGGAACGATATATTAGTGAAGATGCGGCGCCCACGACCATTCATCCCCATCCGCATCCGTTGCGAGCCTTGTCCACACTGGAATGGAATGGACTGCTGGAATTTGCCGGGTCGGAAACCGATTGGCACTCGCCCGGTGTCATGGAAGGAGCCGTGAGTGCTGCGAACCGAGTCTTGAAATCCTTAGTGTCGTCGTGGCAACAACCACAAGAATCCACTGCCAAGCAGTGTACCGAGCAGCAACACGCCTAAGAACGCCAGTCTAGAAAATTGTAGTTCTGAAATCTACTAGAAATCGTACCAATGATCTTGCATACACCATATAAATCATATACCATAGAGTGTTGTGGTGTATGTCTATGGAACAACAATCATACCTAGTATGAGAAACAAGAGAGTGCTGCCAATCGACACAATCCAGAAACGTCTTATACGACAATGGTACGACGACCAAGTGTCGCACGCCTAGTATCATGCCCCATGTCCGTCCATGTCGGGACTAGCAAGCGACTTGACAAGATTCGTAGAGAGGGAATGAAAAACGAACCAAAACCATGTGGATCGGTCGCCTTCGTTCCACCATTCCATATAGGTGCGCAGTCTCCACCACGAAGGACTGCGAACGAATGGAACGATTCCTAGGTAGTCGAGATAGTGCTTGTTGAGTTGTTGTCGTATCCCATTGCTAGAGTAGTTTCTCCACAAGTCGTGCGTGGCACATGAAATAATGTTCGCTTTCCTCTACAGCTGCAGGAAAGAGAGGTGCTCCATAATATTAATATCAAAATGCCTGCGAACGAATGGAACGATTCAATAGTTGTCGTATACCATCGCGAGTAGTTTCTCCACAAGTCGTGGTTGTCACATGAAAGTTTCGCGTTCGCCTACCTACCATGTCGGAAAGCGACAGAGTAAGAGAGGTGCTCCATATTGAGGGATGTTGATTGTGGGAGAATGTGATTCGTGAGACCATTGTTCTATTCCCCAACACCAACAGATAGATATGGACCGATCGCCCTGCGTTCCGTTCGGTGCGCCCAATGAAAGGCGAGGTGCGCGGTGCGCCGTGGACGTGGACGCACGTGGTCATCGTTTGTGTTTCTGCTAGAAAGTGTTTGACGGATTTCGTTGTATGGTAACATAAACTATTTCGGTTCTGAAATCCGTTGAAATCATTCTATTGTATCGTAGTACATATCAGAGAAGGTTTTCATCATTTTTTTGACAAAAACCGAAACCATAAACGTTTTTATTTCTGTGATACATTGAGCGCACAAAACGTGTTCGAGAACATTTATGCGCAGGTAAAGGAGCGTTATGGGTTGGAGTATCCTCCGTTGAATCAGATACCAACGGTTGAAGCTACCACGATCCATGCAAATCTACTTAACCTCACGATGAGAGAGAGAACAACCTGCCCAGACACATGACTTATGATTTTTCTTTCTCGATTCTGTCCATTCCACACAGAGATCTGATAAAGAAGAAAGAAGTGCCACGGTCTCATCATCGTACGTTGATTTCTCTCTAGAATCGCCTGAACAACAATCGCTCTACCAGAGGTAGAGCCAAAAAGTCTTGCTCCTTCTTCTATCCTTTGGACTCTTGCCTCCTATACCATGAGTACTTCGGAGACAACCACCGATTTGTCCTCGAGTCAATTTAGTTCCATCAATGGCTTGCCCCTTGACGATCGCATGAGGGGAGACCCTTCTTCGTATCTGTCCCATGACGAGGATGACGATGATTGGGATTTGGGCAATTCGGGAGAACCCATTTTTCAAGAAATGGCCTTACCCTTTGATTCCAACCAGAATGCGATTCGAGAACAACAGGATCAACAACAACAACAATTGTTCCAACTCCAGGATGAAACGGACAGTCCCAAAATTTCCGTCTTTGAGTGGGGCGAATGGGATGTTCCCTTGTTGGGACGGACTCAAAAGGCCCTCAATCACATTGGTACGCGACGATACGAAGCTCTGGTAGCCCAACATCGATCGGCCTATCTTCGAGCCACGAGTCGAGCTGAACGAAACCAAATTTCCAATTCCATTTATACCCAAATACGAGATCAGGGAGGTCGATTTTTGATCCACAAACCCGTGTCGGCAGAAACAGACACGACCAAAAGTAATAACAAGCGTCGGTTGAGTGCCGCCTCTCAAAAATGGTACGAGATTTCCAAAGAGAATGCCCTGGTCAAAATTGCCGATGCCTTGTTTATTCAATGTTCCGATGTCAGCGATGGATTGGAATCAGAAGAATTGCAAGTGTCGGTTCCTCTTCCCCGTGCATCAGCAGCATCGACCAATACCAGCCAAGAACAGGCGGTGCCACCCACTCCAATCATTACTAGTCCTGCGGCTGTGGCAACCTTGACCAAACGAGCCCATGCTGCCGCCGCCAACGACAATGAACCAACCTCTCCTGCTTCGGCGACACCCACAACAGCCTCTCAAGCACACTTGAAAAATCCGGTGGGCATTATCAAGTCGGTCTTTTCCTTGGCGCTCCTCGTCTTTTCCATTGTCGTCGTCATGGCCCTCATTTTTGATCAACAAACCAGCTTGTCGGAAGATACGCACCCGGCCGTGGCCTTTTTGCTCATTTGGGTCTCCCTGTTGTGGTTATCCTTGGTGGAAGGTGGACAAGCCTCCATGGTTGGACTTCCACCGATTGATCGTCAACTGTACAAGGAAAGTCATCCCATTAGTTATCGTATTTGTGAGCATGGTCACCGTGGAGACAATCTGGATCGTTATTTGATTGGTCGTCAGTTCATGGTTCTAGCTCTGGTCTTTATCATCAACTTGTCGGGTGCCCCCATTCAAGATGCCAGTGTCTTGAATCTGCCCGATGTGGTTTCCAACGCCTTTTTGGATTCGGGCTTGGCCATGATTCTCATGACGTGCATGATTGGTCAGCTCAATACACAAGTCAATGCCTCTCATTGCATGTTGGATTTCATCAATGACTGGGGCAACTGGTTTACCGTCAAGGTGGCCATGGCCATTGAAGCGTCCGGTCTCTTGCACGCGTCCTACTTGATTCAAATTCTCTTGTTTCGATTGGCGGGTAAAACCATTGAATCCAACGAAGAACCACGAGACGCTTGCCAGAAAACACTTTTCTGGGGACGCGTCCTCCTGTCCTGTGCCCTGTTAACCTTTGCCCTGGTGGCGACAATTGCCGCCCTGTTTGAAGGCAAAACGACCGTCTGGGATGGTATCCCCGAAGCGGTGGCTCTTATTTTGTTTCTCTTTCTCATGTCCATTGTGGGCATGTTGGAAGGGATGCAAATTGCCTTTTTTGCCGTGGCCAAATTGACAGACGAAGAACGCAATTCGTCCGTCTGGGCCTCTCGGACTTGCGATCTCTTGTTTCGGGGCGAAGGTCGGAACTTGCCGGGATTCATGGTGGGTCGACAATTGTTTGTCGTGGCCTGTTTCTTTGTCATTGCCCGCGTCACTTCCATGGATGTGGAGGAGGGCGAATCCAATGTCTTGGGAGTTTCCGATACAGCGCAAGAATTTTTTAGTACCGGTCTGCTCGGAGCATTGATTACGACGATTTTGGCGTCCATTGCCTGGCAACTCATGGCGTCCGCCTTTCCCTTGGCCTTTTTGTCCACGCCCGTCACGTATTTGTTGTTGCGCATTTGTTTGTTGTTGGAAGCCACGGGCATTTGCAATGGCGCCTGGGTCTTGGCGGCCATTCACAAGAACGTGGCGGGTTTTCAACGCGACGAGGTCTATGTTGGCACGGCCGAAGAACGCTTGCAGGCGGCCAATCCCAAAACGTCACCGACGCGGGCCGAATTTGGAACCTTGGTGGGATCAGCCTTTCCCGCCAATCATTACCTCTTGCCCTATTATGGTGGCGAACCCGGTGCCTCCCCCACGGAACGACGGACCAAAATTCATGAAAACATTGCCGTCTTGCAAGAACAATTGGAACGAGCCACGACAGCCGAAGAAACGCAAATTTATCAAGCGGCTCTCCGACATGAAAATGCAGCCTTGAGGCAAGTGGTGTGGAGATGAAACAAAAACAAAGAACCAACAACAACAACCACAAAGGACGACCACAGTGGACAACCAAGTGCCCTTTTGGTCTCCTCTACCAGCCGTCTCGGGTCTTTTTTTTTGGAATCCGCATTTGTGAATGAGGAATGTTTGTACTGGAGTGCTCTGTAGGATGATGTGTTGCGCTAGAGAGAAATATATATATACCAATAAACACACCATTTTTGATGTATATACCGAGAGTCCTTACTCCTATTCCATCGAGTGTTTCAACACGAAGAAAGGTGGACAAGGGTTGGCCATCAAGGTTGGTACCTGCCGTTTTCCCACTCACAACAGCGAGACTTGTAGGGCAACAAACACTGAATGGTCCGTGTTCCTCGAAAAAGATGGAATGCTCCAACTTTGATCAGAGGCGACTAATTTTTTGTGGCGTTTAATCCCTCTCGCGTTTGTGGTTGTTTGGTTGTGGTGAAAAGAGAGACGCACTCCAAGTGGAACGTCGCACTCTGTGGGGCGAATGAATCGACACACGTGTGTGTATTCTCCACCTCGTTCCATGTACTCTCCCGGCCGCAGTCGTCCATTGTTCTCTGCAGGCATGCATTCGTGCGAGACACGGCCAGTGCTGGTTTCGTCGTTGTGATGGGTGCACTGGAGAGTACTGTATTGTAGTGTATTGTAGTTGTGGAGTGTTTGTTGTTTGCGTGTATAATAACAGTGTGTGGACCGACGAGTCGAAGCAACGTGATTTCCAAAGAAATCATCCACCCAACCAAACCCATTCCTTCGGTACTATTGGTAGAGAGAACAAGACAGTGTCACTCGCCTCCATGGAGTGTTTTCGTTGGCTGTTGTTGTTGTTGGTAGTAGTGTCAGGTAGATATATATATATCCGAGACACCCACAACACTTTGGGTGGGTCGTTTCCTTGGTTGTGGTTGTTGTTGTTGTTGTGGATGGTGGTGTCATGTCGTCGTCGTCGTCGTGTGACTCGTAGAGGTTGTCGATGGATTGGATCCATCGTTCTTGGGATGACTGTCGTTGTCGTTGTCGTTGTCCCGTGAGGAGGAATCGACCGCATCGACGGTCGCCGGATATCCTTGCAACAACCAGACCGTGGCTTCTCCCGACACGTACAGGATCGTGGCATCATCCTCTGGATTCGTGTCCTTGTTGTTGTTGTCGTCGTTGTTGTTGTTGTTGGAAGCCAGGGATTGCACCGTGGTATCACAAGTGAGTACCACACCACCTCGTGAGTTAGTGGCTTGTGCTTGGGTGCCACGACGACGACCACCGGTCCAATCTCGAATTCGTGTAATGGTGGTCGTGGCCACGACGGGTTGAGTCACGTAGACGGGCTTGTGAAACTGCAGCGATTGCTTCATGTAGACGGCGCCCGGTGCGAGGGTCCCAAAAATGCAACTAAACAAACTGGCCACCAACATGCCGTGAACCACAATCAACGGTTTTGGTGTTGTCCTTGTGGGTTTGTCGTTGTCATTATTCCGCATGGATTGCTGTTCTTGTTCTGGTTGCTGCAACAGGGGATGAGTTTGAAAGAACTCGACATCGTCTTGGCTCAGACCCAACTCACTGTTGGTCCAGGACGAGGGCGGTTGATGCAAGGGATTTTCGTCGCCCACCAATCTCCCATAGGTTTGCACGTCGGACAAGGAAAAGGTTCGTTGAACTTGAGCCAATTGTCCGACTTGTACACCGTGGCCCCGTGGGGGAATAGTGCCCGTAATGATAGGATCATTCTGGTGGTGGGTGGTGGGAGTGCGAGACGAGGAGAACCACTTGCGGTCCGTCGTGCCAATCGGTGTCGTCGTTGTCGGATGTGTCGTTGTCGTCGTAGTAGTCTGGAGGGTTCTCACGGAGAAGAATAATGGAGCGTACCGAGTCGTCGTCCTTTGGACCGTGAAGGACGTCGTCCTGGCCAGCCATTGGGACGCCGACCGCCGCAAGCAAACTCTGTGAGATGCCACCATTGCTTTGGAGATGCTGCTGGTCATGGTCATCCGAGATACATGGATGGCATCTGGGGTCTTGGATCTTCTGATTTGAGCGACCTAGAAGCGACCCCATCAGATTCCAAGTGAGTCCCACCAAGACCGAAGCATGTTTGAATGAGGCCGTGCCGGCGTTGACGGGTCCATTTGAGTTGTGTCGCGCCCACTGGAAGCAGGTGGCTGGCGTGGTGGTTTGGGAGGACGACTACCTAGTAAAATCCAGATTCCATCCATCGCCGTGTGTGGAGTCGTTCCCTGGGTGTTGCTCCTCGAGTCCCTGGACTTCTTCCTCCCTGGTTTCATTCTTTCTTCTCTCTCTCAACTACTAATCGCATCATGAGTTCTGGAGAAGCCAGTTTTGCCAATCAAGCATCGCCGCCGCACCAGGACGATCCCACTGGTGTGGAACAAGGCCACCATGACGACGACGACGGCGACGACGATGAGTTGGATGCCCCGATTGACGTCTTTGACGATGAATATCGCCTGCAATTCAAGGATGTCGAATTGAATCAGCGCATGCAAGACTTGGAGGAATTTTCCAAACAAGCGCACGATTGGCATCAACAAACCGAACGTCGGGTTCACACGAGTATTTTGCAACGACGACGGGCGCAACGCAAGAAACTCGGTCTCGTGATGGCCGCCATTGTGGCGACCCTGGTATTGTTTATTGTGGTGGTGGTACGGGGCGGCAACCGCAAGAATTCCTCGTCGTCCTCGGCCTCGACGCCCGTGCCCACGATGGTCGACTGTGGTGGCAGTGTCCAAATTGAAACCTCGTCCTTGGCCTACCGCGACCTGGTCTCGTACCTGTCTCCGATTACGCCCACGTCCGTTTTTGACGACGACCCTTGTTCCATCCAAAGTCGAGCCGTTCAATGGTTGTTGGACGAAGACTATACCGACGACGGTTTGTTGTTGCAAGAACGTTATGCCGTCGTTGTGTTGGATTTGGCCCTGGGCGCACATCTCGTACGTCCCAACGTGTCGACGTGCGATTGGAGTGGCATTACTTGTGCCACGCATCATCCCACGCGCGCCGTGGCCTCCTTGAATTGGGCCCATCGCACCTTGACGGGACGTTTGCCGGACGAAGTGCGGGCCTTGTCGAATCAATTGACGGTCTTGGATTTGGCCGAAAACGAAATCATGGGCAGTTTGCCCGACGGCTTGTGGGACTGTACCCGATTGGAAAAATTGTACTTGCACGACAATGCCTTGACGGGTACCTTGCCGGAACGGCTGGCAAACTTGGACCGGCTCCAACACTTGTACTTGAGCATGAATCAATTTGTCGGTCCCTTTCCACAAGGATTGGGCACGGCACCCAATGCCACCAATGCACGACCACTGAGTACGTCCAAGAGTTCTGGTTGTTTGGTTTGGGACTGTTTGTAGTAGTGGCTTGATTTCTCACACGCGTGTGTCGTCCTCGTTGTCCTCCTCCTTGCCTCTTGTGTGTTTTATGGGACACAGCCTATTTGAGTCTCTACGACAATGACTTGACGGGAACCATTCCGGCCCATCTTGATTACCGTTTCATGTTTTATTTGGACTTGTCACACAATCACTTCAATGGTAGTTTGCCCGTGGATTGGTCGCAAGGTTCGACCCGCATGTTGCATCTCCGACACTTGTTTCTCAATGACAATGCCTTGTCCGGTAGTATTCCCGACAGTTATCCCACGGGCTTGGGCAATGGCCGCCTCGAACTCTTTCATGTTGGAAACAATCGCTTGACGGGCACGGTTCCCGGTGGATATGAGCCCCGCACCTTTTTGGATTCCCTCGAAGTGCAAGGCAACAATTTTACCGCCTTGGCGCAAGATATTTGCTCGCTCATTATATTCTTGCCGCCCGCGTCGGAATTGGCCAATCTCAAGGTGGATTGTGCCATTTGCAATTGTTCCATGTGGTGTGAACCCGGGTATTGCAATCCCTAAAAAGAATACTTCCGAGGAGGAACAGGAGCCAGGAGGAGGAGGGGCCAGACGCTCCACACACACTAGTGGTGTACTGGTGTTCCAAATCATGATTCTCAAGATGCCATGGTTGTTTGTGAGTGTGGACCGTGGAACCCCCAAAACCGAACATGGCACAAGACAAGGAAAGAGTCTTTCAAAGTAGGTAGTTCCATACTAATAGTGTTACAAGGACAAGGATATTCTGCCCGCAATAAGCGAGAGAGAGAGACACTCCGTCGATGATATTATAGAGTAGAGAGACAACACAGTCGAACCACACAAACGAATAGGACGACTTTTCCTCGGGAGATTGCCTATCTTGTGTCCGATTGTGTGAGACCGCTGGATGGATCGCGGTAAGTCGTGAGCATGTTGGATCGGTCCGTACAAAGGACACGCCACGCCCGCCACGCCAACAATGTGCGAGGATGGCGATCGCTCCAATCCGCCCCCAGTTTCGGATGTTCCAGGGCGCGCTCTTCTCCGTGGACAAGATACCCCCAAGCAGGGGTGAGAAGGTAGTCGCACATGTGTCGTGTATTCTGGCGAATTGTATACTCACCCCCACGGCGCGGCCACCCAGCTCTCGAGGACAGTGGTGGAGGTGCAGTAGCCCTATATCGCATCCAATGTCGTCGTCTTCCTCCCACAAACGCAAATGACTCTCTCAAAAAGATGCCAAGGCAAGGTTCTCAACGCACCATGCCTCCGCAAGGTTGTCCCTTCCTACAACACAGGTTGTCGATAACAGCATCGCCGAAAACAACAACACAACGTTCTTCATCGCCACCAGAAGCCTCTTCCCTACGTGAACTGGTACCGTTCCATCCTTACACGACGCCTCCTCAAGCGCTGCGAGCCCAACAACGGACGAAACCTCCCCCGAGCAATCTGTCAGAGCCGTCAAGAGCTTTGCCTGGTGAAATCAAGTTTAAAGATCGGCTAAGCCACTATTCACAACAAACATCGACGTTTCCATCACCACAACAGACCTTACCCACCACGTCTATGCCGATGGCTTTCACTTCCGCAAGTCCCCTTCGGTCGTCAAGTGAGCACCCACAAAAACTCACCAGCCGCAGTCCAAGTACGTAGCTTAAATTAAGTAGTTGACGATGATTCATTCCGAAACCTTTTGTCATGCTTGTATATCCGATATCCAGTGTTTTGACTTATGCACCATGTGCATAAGCGTCCAAGGGAACCGTATGCTGAACCACTACGGCTTCAATTGATCGCGGGTTATAGCGTGATTACGGGGAAACACGGAATAAAGCCCTATGGAATGATCCATAGTGAAGTTTATGAAGACAACGCGAGCCATTATCTAGATCAAGTTACGTATTCTAAATGAATGCTTTCGCATACATCACGCCAGAAATCATCTTGAAAACAACTCTGATTTGTCGTGGAAGCCATGATTCACTTCTTCTTACCCTTCTCTTCCTCGGGAGGAAGGATAGGGGTGTTAGAAGGCATTTGATTTGACGGAGGAGGTTGGGAAAGGCTTGTTTTGTATGGGTCAGAGCCGCCTTGAGTGAAGAACGGAAGCATGGGGATGGGGTGGATTGGTGGACTGGGTAACGTGAAGGAACCTTTCGGTCGCGAAACCGGGACTCCCACACCTTCTTGTATGTATAGAAGGTAATCCCAAGTGGTTTAAAGAGAGATTGAAACGTTAGCAGTGGAACAAAGGGACCTCGGCAAATTGGCACCGTGGTGTTTGTGTTGAGGTAGAAGGAGTTTTGTATCACCCTCGAGAAATCGCCAAATTTGTCTGCTCGCGCCATGGGGGTGAGTATACGAATTGTGCAAAATACACGATTCATGCGCGACCAGACAACTCACCCCTGCTTGGGGGTAGTGGACAAGAATGGATTCACTTCTTCTTCATACTGTTAGGACAAGTGGATGCGAGTAAGGCAAAGGAAACGAAAAGTGCGACTGAAGAGGAAAAGGCCCAATGGACTTTGGTGACACGTCAGAGTCATAGACACAAGATCGAGGCGAAACAAACAAATGAGCCAAGAGGAGGCTCATTCTTTTTAAAATAACACGAGATCATCTCTAGTGGTTACTTGTACGGTACGACCGGAGTTGTGTTTTAACATATTTTAAAAAGAAAACAATCATTCAGCTTACACTGAATGTCCAATAGTGAAGGCCCGTGTTCTGAAGGTCCCGCGGATGGTCCAATCTCAAGATTGATAACTGCCTTTAAACGCCTCCAGCGAACAGAAAAGCGCAAGACCGGCCAGCTGGAACAAGCCCACGAAGACCGTCTTCGTGCGGTGGACCGCCGGTACTGGGCTGATAAAGCCCAGTTAGAACAGCGCTATCAAGAGGAACGTGCTACTTCGAATACGCGGTATAGACAAGCGCTTCGTGAAGCAAGAAACCAGTTTGAAGCCGACTCAGGAGCAGTATACAGAACAGCACTTGAAGAAGAAGAACATATTTTGGGACAAGCAGAACGAGGTGAACTACTACCTGAAGCAGCAGCAATTGAAGTTGAAGACACAGAAGAACAAGAAGTAGCAGACGTGATTCAAGTTCACTCGAAAGTCTCAGTCCTCACACCTGTCAAGTTGGCACAACACGCTCGGGGGATTTCGAATCTTCAAGGGACTGTAGTAAGATACACAAAGTCAGGCGAGCAAGTTTGGGTCCGCATTTGGAACAAGATCACAAATAAGTTCGAAGAACATCAAAGACAACTCAACAACGTGAAACTCATTCGAGAATCATAAGCATGTCAGAAGCAAGACCTGACCAAATGGACTCAGGTGGTAGAGGACGAGGACAACAAGGACGAGGTAGAGGAAACCAAGGCCGTGGTCGTGGCGGACGCAACCGAGGAGGTACAAATAGTAAATTTGAAGGACAAGAGCCCTTGCTCAAAGGGTGCATTTTCGATTACGCTGAAGACTCCCAAGCGAAGAGATATTTAAGAAACATAGAATTATTAATCGGTTACATCGGAACCAAGTTCTCGAAATACAACCAAGATTTTCAAGTCGCTGTGGAGAACCTCAACCTACAAGATCCAGTTACACCAACGGAGCCAGGACCTACTGCAACCAACATCCAAGTCGAAGCCTGGAAGATGGAGTACAAGCGAATGATGGATAAGCGAGATGCAGTGGCAGATTTTCGATCTGCTCTATATAGTATTATATTGGGACAGTCAACAGAGCTCCTCAAGGATAAACTTCGTGCTCACAAAGAATTTGGATCAATTCAAACCAAGAGAGACGGGATTGAATTATTGCAGCTCATAAAAACAACTACCTTCACCTACCAGCCTGGGAGAGTTTACACTGGAATGGCAATGGATCGAATTCGGTTTGACTTTTATCACCTGAAACGGCATCCCGGTCAGAGTGTCCACCAGTTCTATGAAGTGTTTAAGGCGAAGGTGAAAGTGATAGAGGAACTTGGCATTATCCTCTATGATGCGGCCTATGTTGAAGAGATTGCCAAGAAAAATGGACGTGCTGGCAAAGCCATCGATGAGGATACAAAAGAAGCTCAAGAAAGAATGATCGCCAATCGCTTCATTCGAGCATGCCAGCAGAAGGAGTATGAAGCTCATCTTCATAACAGCTTCCTAGATGGACAGAATATTTATCCAGCTACCTTGGCCAACGCTAGAGCAATCATGGATGCAAGAATGACAAGAAAACAAGAACAACAGAGTCCACAGGATACGACAAATGCAAATGGAGGTACTGGTGTTGCATTCATCACCGATTCAACAACCACTACAACAACTACAAATCAAGGCGACACCCAAGGTGGTGCCAATCAACAAGGTTTGAATCATACTGACCATATATCAACTGTTATTCCAACCTCACCTGTTCTTTCTCTTTCAACTTCCCAGACTAACATACCCAAGACCTGGATCCTACTCGACAACCAGGCAACAGTCCATGTCTTTTCAAATCCACAACTTCTACGAAATCAACCATCCAAGGCCCCACATCAGATAACAATACGGGGACATGGGGGATCCAGGACAACAGCACTTCAAGGCAAATTTGACCCTTATGGAACGGTCTGGTTTGACCAAGGGGGCTGGGTCAACATCCTTTCATTCTATATTATTACCAAAACCCACAAGATCAAGTACAACGACGACAACGATACATTCACAGTATATGACAAAAATGGAGACCAGGTGGACTGCTTCAAATCAAATGGAGAGGGCTTGTATTATACTGAGCGTAATTCAGATAATAAATCATGCCTAGTCACCACTGTGTCTAAGAATAAGCAAGGATATACGGAGAATGAAGTTGCTCGAGCTAAGGGAGTCCGGTCGCTTCAAGCAAAAATAGGGCGACCAAGTGACCGTGAATTGTGTAAGATTCTGGACTCAAATTTACTTCCGAATTGCCCATTCACGAGTCATGATGTCAAGTTAGCAATGAAAATCTTTGGACCCGACATAGGGATTCTAAAAGGAAAAACAACGCGAAGACGCCCACACAAAGTGGAATTCCAAGAACTTGTTGACGTCCCCATCCCGGACAAACAAAAAGATGTTGTTCTCAGCATGGATGTAATGCATGTTAATGGTGTGGGCTTCCTTGTCACCATCTCTCGGAATATCAAGTTCGGAACAGTCCATACCCTACCGTCAGTTACAGATCAGTCTGTCATTACGGCAATCAAACAGGTAGCGTCAATATATCGACGAGGAGATCTGAGACCACGTGTTCTCTTAGCTGATGGAGCCTTTGATACGACAGAGATCAATGCAGCACTCAACAACGTTGGGATCAAGCTCAACCCAACTTCAAGAGAAGAACATGTTGGTGAGGTGGAGCGATACATACGAACGCTCAAGGAACGAATGCGTTGTGTATATAACACACTCCCATTTCGCTATGTCCCAAGAATTATGGTGATTGAACTGGCAAAGTATGCTTGTTATTGGCTGAACGCTTTTCCAGCATCCCAAGGACTTTCGAACACGCTCAGCCCTAGAACTCTCGTAACTGGGGAAATGATTGACTTTAATCGTCACTGCAAATTTGAATTTGGTCAGTACGTCCAAACCCACGAGCAGCATTCAAACAACATGGGACCAAGAACAGTGGGAGCAATTACCCTTCGCCCTACAGGGAACCGCCAGGGAGGATACTACTTCATGAGCCTAGTCACTGGCCGAATCATCAACAGGAATCATGCAACAATTGTGCCAATGCCTGAAGGCATCGAAAAACGCGTGTATGACTTAACCAATGCGCAAGATCGGTACCCAAATTTGGCATTTGGCAATCGTGACAACCGAATTGTAGCCCTCGAATTTGATGATGATGATGAATCAAACGATGAGGAATTCATTGTTGACGAAGAAGAGCAAGATATTGATCTTCGGTATGATGAAGAGTATATTGACGGTGAGCTAGAAGAAGTGGATGAAGAGGTAGAAGAGGAAGGAGTAGGTGATCCAATGGAGGAGATGGAGGAAAATCAAGGAGTGGGGGATCAAGGAGTGGCGGATGTGGAAAACGATGATCAAGTATTCGACCAACCATCAGTAGAAGGAGAACCCTTCGATGGTCCGATCAATGCTCCAGCTGCAGAAGAAGAACCTTTCGATGGTCCAATCAATGCTCCAGCTGAAAATCCAGGAGTGGAGCAGTATCACGAAGGAGAATTCAATGAACATCCTGTATTGGCAACTGAGATTGACCAACAGGACGGACAAAATATAGAATATTTTGTTGATCAAGCCGTGGCAGACAACATGTTAGTAGAGAACCAAGCTGAGCCGGCCCTGGAACCCAGAACAGAACCCACTGCAGCACCAAGTGGCGATAGAGACCCATCGGAACGAGGATACAATCTACGTACAAATAGAGAACGTAGCTACGCGCATAGATATGACCATGATATCTATGTGACGAGCGCTACCAACGAAACTCCACAGATGGGTATGAAACAAGGAGTGAGGATGTTTGGAGATCTGGGAGTCTCGGCAGTCAAGAAAGAAGTTCTACAACTTCATGACAGAGACGTGATTCGAGCAATTCACAAAAGCCAACTAACGAAAGAACAAATACGCCAAGCCTTAGGATACTTGATGTTCCTAAAAAGAAAAAGGAATGGGAAGATCAAAGGTCGTGGTTGTGCAGACGGTAGAAAGCAGCGGGGTCATATTGCAAAGGAAGACACAGTCTCACCAACAGTATCAACCGAGGCGGTATTTATCACGGCAAAAGTTGACGCGATGGAGAAGCGAGAGGTGGCAGTAGTTGACATCCCAGGTGCATTTATGCAAGTAATCATGGACAAGGACGTCTATATGCGTATAACGGGACTGATGGTCGACCTCTTGATCGAAATTGACAAAAGCTACGAACCATTTGTGGTTTATGAACGTGGAGAAAAAGTTATATATGTGGAATTACTACGAGCTCTATACGGTACACTCAGAGCAGCAAGACTATTTTGGGAGAAGCTCACAAGTGTTGTGAAAAGCTGGGGCTTCGAGATTAATCCATACGATTCTTGTGTGGCAAACAAAACAATCAACGGCCATCAATGTACTCTTACCTGGCATGTGGACGATCTTAAGATCTCTCACAAAGATCCTGCCGTAGTAACGCAAATCATTGAGGATTTGAACAACACTTTTGCCACCCTTGGTGAACTGTCCATTTCACGTGGCAAGCGTCATGATTATCTGGGAATGTGGTTGGACTTTAGTGAGCCCGGTACCCTTATGGTCGATATGCAATTATATATCCAAGGATTGATTGAGGAGGCGCCAAAGGAATTCCATGGCAAAGCCTTGACACCAGCAGCTAATTATCTCTTCATGGTGACAGAAGAGTCCCCAAAACTGAAACAAGACCAAGCCGACTACTTCCATAGTCTCACCATGCAGCTCATGTATTTGGCCCAACGGGCACGACCTGATTTGAGAGCAACTCTGGCTTTCTTGAGTACTCGAGTTGCTGAGCCGACTGAAGAAGACTGGAGGAAACTCTCCCGACTAATGAAATACCTGCAGTCGACAAAAGACCTCCTGTTACGCCTCAATTGTGATGGGAGTGGCATTGTCAAATGGTGGATTGATGCGTCATACGCAATTCATCCAAATATGCGAGGACATACTGGAGCAGGCATGTCAATGGGACAAGGGGCCGCTCTGAACATGTCAAGCAAGCAAAAATTAGTTGCCAGAAGTTCAACTGAAAGCGAACTAATTGGGGTCCACGATGGACTTCCATTGATCATGTGGAGTAAGCAATTTATGGAGGCCCAAGGCTATCCAATAAAGGACGTGATCTTGTATCAAGATAACAAGAGTACCATCTTGCTCGAGAAAAATGGACGTGCGTCAAGCAGCAAACGAACAAAACATATCAACATCAGATATTTCTATATCAAGGATCGTGTTGACAAGAAAGACTTACGCATTGAATATTGCCCTACTGAAGAAATGATCGCTGACTTTCACACGAAGCCGTTGCAAGGATCCATCTTCTATACTTTTCGTGATGCCCTAATGAATATCCCGAGAACTAGTAAATACCATTCCTCGCGAAGGAGTGTGTTAGGACAAGTGGATGCGAGTAAGGCAAAGGAAACGAAAAGTGCGACTGAAGAGGAAAAGGCCCAATGGACTTTGGTGACACGTCAGAGTCATAGACACAAGATCGAGGCGAAACAAACACATGAGCCAAGAGGAGGCTCATTCTTTTTAAAATAACACGAGATCATCTCTAGTGGTTACTTATACGGTACGACCGGAGTTGTGTTTCAACACCAACCAAACAGACAGAAGCAAATCAACGAGACACTGAGATCCATAAGATGAGCATGATGAATCTGACCCATCCATCGACTCGCATGACCTCCTCCTCCTCCTCCAAGTTCTTGTGTTCCTCGATCCGGACCCATTGTCGTCGTGGAATCGTGGTGCTGGCTGCCGTCCTGCTGGGCATGGTCGTGTGGTGGGGAGGAGGAGGAAACGACTGGACGAATGGCACGGAATCATCCCATCTCTTGCTTTCCTTGGATTCCTCCTCCAAGCCGTCGTCGGATCGCTCCATTCCCATGGAAGTGGTACCTCGTCTACCCTCCAAAACGAAACAGCGTCGTGTTGGAACGAATCAGAACCAGAAACCACCACTGCCCGTGGCGGCCAAACCGTGGGTGTGGACGCCCATGGTCCAAACCTGGAATCTCCATTCCATTTTGGAACTGGGCACGTGTTCCAGTGTCACGGCCTGGTTTCACAGTCATGGATTGACACCGGCCCATTGTGTCGTTCCGAATCGTTACGACGACGACGCCAATGTCTTGCCCCATTCTTGGATCAAGACTCGAGGAGAATTGATGGTGGAACACGATTATTCCCAAGGTCCCTGGTGGCCCGAAACGACCGTCGACCTGGCGTGGATGGAAGGAGATTTGGTCGCTCCCACACTGGTCCCAGACCATTTGGACCACGTGGTGGGATCCTTGAACAAGGCGGCCCTGTTGGTCATTAGGTCTGCCGCCTCGAAGGAATCCCCACAATCGTCCGTCCAAGCATTGGTCCATGCCTTGATTCACCAGTACCAGTTCAAGCCCCATTTGCGCTTGACGCAAACCCTGCAAGCCTGGGATGCGGCGGCTCCTACCACTGGAACCACAACTGCAGGAGCAGCTGCGTCTTCGACGTGGCACGTCTTTCTGAATCCGGTCGTGGCCGCCTTGCCGGACCATATGCACTTGTTTTACGAACCGGGCTGTTACCACACTCGAGGGCCGGGCAATCGAATCATCCAGCGACCCTGCCAGGCCAGCAAACTCGAATCCGTCTTGCCCGACCACTTTATGCTCCCCCTCCAACTGCCCAATGCCACGTTCGAACAAGCCTGGCAGTCCTACGAGGCAGCACAAGCCGCACACGCGCCACAACAACCCCAATAAGAAGAAAAGGCAACCAACACGTCCACGTTCGAGTAGACAATGGTGTGTGTTTGTATATATACATATAATAGAGCAGCTGCAGTAGTAGTCGTCGTGCAAGTCATTCCCCACTAGACCGCCATGAGTCTCCCCTTCTATGGATGTGCGACTCACACACACAAGAGGAACACTCCGACAACCTATGTGTGTGTGTGCTTTGGAGGATTGGGGGGTTGGTCTGGTTGGTGATGCGGGTGTTCCTCTCGAATGTGTTCTTGTCTCGCTCGTTTCAATCTGGATCGTTTGGTTGGCTCTCTACAATAACGTATGCTACGAATCGCTCGAGAGAATCCAACGGTCTACGGACTATACGGTTTCGTTTTGAAAAAAGTCTTATCTACGGTATTCACACCTACGTGTTTGTGTGTACAGTCATTGGAAAGGACGTGTGTGTTTGGAATGGGTTGCAATGGAACAGGAGGAGAGTGGTGAGGGACGGACTTTCTATATTCTCCACTCCTCTTGTTTGTTCCGTTTGGTTTTGTGGTGTTGCTTTTTTTTACTACATGGAGGCGGTTCCCGTGACTTGAAAGGTCCACTTGTCATCTTCGGTTTGAATGACGAGGTATCCCGTGGAAATGCCGGGATTTTGCGGTCGAAACTTGACCAAAAAGTCCGTGCCCTGTTTGCCATTCAAACTCCCTTCGGCCGGTTCCACCGTCCAATCGCCCGCCGGTGTGTCCGGAGTGAAGCGCGCCCGAAAATCGGAATAGCCCATGAAGGAATTCTAGAGGATCCAACAAGTAGAGCCGACCGACAAGAAGAACGGAATCATTATTTCCAATTCGGATACAACAAGAGATGGAAGGTTCCGTGTGGAACGAAAAAAATAAACGACAACAACGACGACAAGAATGACACGTGAGACGACAAGGTTCCAACATTGAGCACACATCCTATTGTCCAGAGAGATACATATATTTGTATGTTTCGATCGTACGTACCAACAAGTTGAATTCAAAGACTTCTCCTCGATTGACACGGGTCGACAGTTCAATGTGATGATAAATGGTACTGCCGGGTGTAACGGCTCCAAAGGTTTGATCCAAATCAAAGTCTTGATTGCGTTCGACGCCAAACTTGGCCAATTTGCGCCAATCTTCGTCGGGATTGGAGACGGCATCAAATTCTTCCGTCATGAATCGTTGATTCTTGCGCATGTTTTGCAATTCTTGTTGATTCATCCAATTTTCCATTTGTTGCGCCCGACTCGTTTCGACCCCCTGGGCGCGCAATTCATCGGCATAACCGGTCGACGCGCCCCAGGCCACCTTGGCACTCATGGCTCGGGACTTGGCAAATTTGGACGTGGCCGAGCCGCCGTCGTCGTCCCATTCCTTGTCCAGGCCTTGTTTGCCATCGCCGGCGACACCCATTTGACCATCGCCGCCATCAAATTCACTAAATTCGACATATTCATTCCAATTGCCCACGCCGTAACGATCCAATTGTTCCTTGTCCATATTCCGAGCTTGACGGGCCGCTTCATCCAATTCGGCTTCCTTGTCCTCGGGTGGTTCTTGACGCAACTCGCGACTCAAATTGTCCATGTAACCGCCCATTTGGTACAAGGGACTAGAGGGACTGCTAGTACTGCGGGTGGCAGCCAAGAAGGACGTGGTCGGGGGAACCCAGGCCAGAACCGACGACGAAGTCCCCAGGACGACCATCCATAGACGAGATTGCATTCCCATGGTCCACATTATTTTCGTGTATTCTCTTTTGTTGTGTGTTTGTGGGAAAGTGTTTGAGAAAAGAATTGGAGCGAAAACGACGGAGGATGCGCTTTTGCCGAATCCAGAATGCAGTGTAGCAGAAGATCTTCTCTCCAACAGATTGTGTCAAATGAGAAGGATGACCGACACTGTCGTCGACACCAACAGATGGTCCCCTGCTTCTCTCCCGGGACCAGTTCCGAGTGACGTATGAAGGAATGACGGGCGTCGACCAGACGGCATTCTCCAACCGTGCATCCCATTTGAAGTGACCGACACGCGACCCCATACAGCGACCGGAGAGAGGAGGATGGCTCGCGCAAAAGATCTTTTCATCTCCCCATCAACAAAAGATCGTTCTTGGGTTGTTCCAGAATCCTTTTGTGTGGTTGTGTTTCAAGTTGCTTCTCTCTCAAGACACCTGGCGTGTGTTGTTTTCCTTCCTCCAGCTCGAGACCAGCATATCCATGGGAGGACGAAGACGGTTTGTGTTGCTGTATTTGATGCTTCTGGGACCGACGATTGGCATTCGACGGTCGTGGGCCTTTGCTGTGGGTGCCGCAACCAATTCTTGGAGATTGCGTTCGTGTGGCGGTCGTGGCGATCATTATTCTCGTAGTAGTACCACAGTGGGGACACGAACGACGACGAGCAGTACGACAGGACCACCATTCGTTCAACCCTCGTCGTCCCAAACAACAAGAAGCATGAGTGACAACGCCAACAACAACAACAATCCAGACAACGACGAGACGAACGAGGTGGACCGAACTATCAATGGCATTCCCAAAGCAAAGAGTACCAACAACAACAAACAAGGCCGTACTGGATGGAATCACAATCTTCCCGACGAATCCAGTAATTTTTGGATTTCTTCCTCGACGAGTGGGAACAACCAGGAGGCCTCGGGGACGCCACCTACCACCACATCATCAACAACTACGACCTCGCTTCGGACGGGATGGTTGCACAATCAAGCATCGCCCAGCAAATCCAAATCGCAACAACCAGAGGCCACTCCTACAACCAATGTGGCACGTCAACGATTGCAATACGCCATGCAGCAAGCCCAACGGAATCATCGCATGGTGTCTCCGGTAGCCTTTCATTGTACGTCGGCGGGTTGCAAACTTGCCGTGACGGAACACAAACTCTCTGTCCCCCTACGACATGATTCGGAATCCTCTTCTTCTTCTTCTTCTTCTTCTTCTTCTTCTTCTTCTTCTTCTTCTTCTTCTTCTTCTTCTTCTTCTTCTTCCCAATCCTCCATTCCAAACCCACAACAGCCACAACGCGAACGCCTCGATTTGTACTTTACCATGGTCGAACGGGTCGAAACCAAACAGCATGAGGCGTGGTTGCGTCGCGTGTCGGCCCTGGTGTCGCCGACGCAACGGGCCCAAGCATATGTGCAAGAATCCAACTTGGCCACGGCCGACGACCTGTGCTTGTATTTGCAAGGCGGTCCCGGCTTTGGGGCTCCGGCCCCCGTGGCCCAACTCGGCTTGGAGACCGCCAGAAGTAGTTGGGCCGCCCACGCCTTGCATACCAACTTGTATGCCAAAATTGTTCTCTTGGATCAACGAGGGACTGGCAAGTCGTCCCCCGTGACCAAACAAGTCTTGCAACGCAACTTTCCCAATCTCTTTGTCCTCGATGACATTGTTGCCAAGAATGCATCATCCAGTGACAGTACCAGCACGTTGGAACAAACCGAATCCCTGTTGCAGTCGTTGCAACCGGAGCATCCCGAGGAAACGGCCTTGGTGCAAACGGCCATTCACGAGGTGACCGAGTACCTGTCGTGCTTTCGGGCCGATAGCATTGTCCAAGATGCCGAATTGGTCCGACAAGCCTTGTTGGCTCCTCCCACCTTTGATGACGACGACAATTCCAAGGACAAGAAGGACGACGACAAGAACAACAACAAGGACAAGACGGACGAGACCACGACTCCCAAACCCTGGGGTTGTGCCTTGGGTCAATCGTATGGCGGCTTTTGTCTCTTGACCTACTTGTCGCAGGTATCGCATCCACCGCAAGTGGCACTCTTTACGGGCGGCTTGGCACCGATATTGACACCGCTGCATGAGGTGTATACCCGGTTGTGGCATCGGGTACGACGTCGTTCCTTGCTCTACTATGACATGTATCCGGGCGATGTCCGATTGGTCAAACGCATGGTCCAACGCTTGATCCATCAACCCATTTCCTTGCCCAGTGGAGGTTTCTTGACGGCCCGACGATTTTTGCAATTGGGATTGGGCTATTTGGGATCCTCACCATCGTCCTTTGCCGCCTTGCATCATGTCGTGTCGACGGCGCTCCTGTGGGACGATGACAATATTGACGTGACGGAATTGGAATTCACCAAGGCCTTTTTAAAATCCATGGACGCGTCGCAAGGCTTTGAGGGACATCCCATTTATTTTTGGATGCACGAATCCATTTATGCCAATGGGGGTCCTTTGTCGTCGTCGAGTGGTACTGCCGCCGCCAACAATTGTCCCACGGCTTGGGCGGCCCACAGGGCCTACCAAGACTTGGTCGAGACCCATCCCGAGATTTGGGACTATCGCACCACGAGTCGTGCGTTGGACGACGATACCGTTCCAACCTTGTGGTTTGGTGAAATGGTCTTTCCCTGGATGGCCGACGGCGACTATGCCGAAGTGAGTGGATTTGGCGTGCAATCCGTCGCGCACGCCATTGCGGCCAAGACGGATTGGACGCCCTTGTGGAATACCGACCACATGCGTCACGTCTTGGAATCGGGTACCAGTCGGGCGGCCGCGGCCGTCTATTACGACGATTTTTATGTCGATTTTGACTGCTCCATGAAATTACTACAAGACAATGGACCCTTGGCGCGAGGATGCCACGTCTATGTGACCAATGAATATCAACATTCCGGATTGCGCGATGATGGTGCCAAAATCTTTGCCAAACTTCATGGCATGGCCCTCGGACATGTGCGAGTGCCCAGTTGAGAGAGAGAACCGAGTGGCGGCGCAGGAAACCACAGAGGAGAACACGAGGAGGAGTGTGGGGAACCCACACGCCTCTACTATCTAGGAGAGGTCGTCTCTTGTGGCCGAACAAGTAACATAGAATACGATCCATACTACTACAACAAAAGTGTTGTTCAAGATGTGTTTGTAGAGTGTGTGTGGCCATCATCACCATCATGGGCGGATTGAATGGCCTCTCTCTGCACAGTTTTGCGATCCAGGTAAGTAAAGGACTATTCGGAGGAAACCAAGAAAACCAGGCCTATGATAAAGGTTAGTCGTCTGTGTGCATATACTTTGCCGTCTGCCAATCTATAAGTAGGGTTGAGGTTCTGTAAAGAGGGTATAGTTCGTTTGCATCTCGACCTTTGCCGAGATAGAGCAAACGTCAATCATGGTCCGTACGGCATTGGTTGTCATCGGTTTTGCAAAATTTCAAAGACGAGATCAATGTTTTGTCGACCCATTTCTTCAAAGCTACTCGTTTTGGAGACTTCTTCAAAATGCGACAAAATGTACTTGCGTGCCTTTTGTCGCAAGGCCGCGGCCGAATGCATGTCGGCCGCATGAAAAATACTGGCGGCCGTTTCGACCGTAATGGATTGGAGCATGCGTTTCTCACACATGGTCTTGAGACGAGGAATACAAAACAAATCCGCCGCCTCAAACAACTCCATGGCGGTGGCGAGCGGAATTTTCAAATGATCCGTGTAGAGGTACTCCAGGACGGCCAAAAAGATGGGATGTCGTACTTGTTCAATATGAATGGTGGATAATTTGGATTCCTTCATTTGTCCCAAAAACAGAGACTGAAAGTAGGAACATCGTACCAGCATTAACTTGTGGGCATAAATTTCTCGATCTTCCACCACAAAGGTCACATCGGACAAGGTGTCATTGTTGATTAAGGATCGAAAGTCGGACACAATCGTTGACGAGGGAACGTCAAAACTCAAGTCGTACACCGCAAAGTCAAATTTGATGAAATCGTTCAACCGATCCGAGCCATCGTAACCACCAAACACATAGAGAGAATCTACAGGACGACAGACTCGGTGAGATGTACTGCCATTCTACCGAGATCCTTTTCACTTCTTCTCGCCTACGTACCATGTGCCACCACACCAACATGGCAGAACCGATGTCGCGGTTGATCTGCCCGAAAGGTATTGACGGTCCGCCACCGAGCTTGTCCAATCAAATTGGACGATAATTGAAGTTCATGAAGATCATTCATGGCACTCCCCGAACTGCCACCAAAGACTGTGGAAAATCCAAGTTTGAGTCACAGAAACAACGACTCAAACCAACACTAGCACTCCGGAATTCACTCACCATACATGGAATTGCCATGCACCACCGAAACATGAGAGTCGCGGGGAATCGGCGGCGTCCCTTCCACAACCAAGGACGTCCAAGTACGAGAGTCGACGTCAAACACATGTGTGTCGCTCATGTGTCGGGTTCCATCGTGCCCTCCAAACAAGACGAGGGAATTCTTGTGTGCGACCAATGTGGCCCGATAACGGGCCCTGGGGCGCCGGCCCAAACTGGAGATGGCCGTCCATTGACTGGTCGTGAAATCAAATTCGTGCAAATCCGACTTGTACGAACCATCGTACCCACCAAAGATAAAGAGACTGTTTTTGTGGACCGTCGCGGCATGCGAATGACGTGCCGAAGGCGCTCGACCTTGCAAGGCAAAGACTTCCCGCCAGGTCATTGTGGAAAAATCAAAGGCCCAAAAGTCAGCCACACGCGACGTTCCATCAAAGCCTCCATGAATAAAGAGCGAATTGCCAAAGGCCACAGCAATGTGACGATCTCGAGGGGATGGTGGAAGAGCCGAGTTCGCCGAGGGCAGAACGGGAGACCATCGCTTGTCGGCAAAGGAAAAGGCGTGAAATGTATTGACTAATGTGACAATGGCGAGCCACAGCAGGAACATCATGAGCAAAGGGAGTTTGGGGAGAAAGCTGATCAAGAACCTCGTGAAAACCTACCTCGATGATTTCCATCATAGCCTCCAAATACGTATAGAATACCATTCTGAAAATTGTTGTTTCGAGTTCGAAAAAACACAGAGTCCGACAATAATCGTGAATCAGAAACACAAAAACTTGGCTTAGGAGAAACCTCAACGCAAGTACAAGTTGACTCTCTCTATACGTACCAACAGAGCTGCGGCATGCAAGGATCGTGCCGAAGGCGCCAATCCTGGATTTTGGGCAAGTTCCACCACGGACCATCCACAAGAATTTTGTTCGACATTTTCTTCCTCCTCCTCATCCTCTTCGGGATCATCAAAGGATTCGTCCGGATGGTGATATTCGTCCGAGAGATGACGATGATTCGGAAAACCGGAACTTTGCTGAATGTTTCGCATACTCAAGGCGGCTCCCACCGACAGTTCGTACCCCACGCCACCCGAGGATGAAGATGTAGGGTGTTGCGGTTGAGAGGCTTGCCCTCGTAACAAAGTACTGGCATTGTGGTTATTGTTGTTGAAACTTCCCGAAGACCGATTGGAAACGGACAGGGCATGCACTCGCCGATCCTGGTCATTGTTGATATTGTAGTCTACATGGTTGCTCACCCGGTCGGGTGGTGGTGGTGGCGGAATGGGAGCCGCCGAAGCAGGAGCAGCCAGTGGAACCGCCACAGCCGCCGCCGCCGCCGCCACTGACCTGTGTTGCTGTTGCTGTTGCTGATTATGAGTTTCATCGGTCAAATTTTCCGATTCATCCTCATCCTCGCCGGAGCGGTTCACGGCGGGATGCTCGTCCTCCATATTATGATGATGAGGTTGATGATGATGATGATGGCAGTCCGCAAGTTTTATGACAGTCTGATGGAATGCACTGCAACTGCACCGACAAGACCGAACAATAACAAAACACACCGATTCTGAGCTCCTCGAAAAAGGGGGCATCGCAGATTCCAGGGGCCCGAACCCCCACCAGAGGGTGAGGAACCCCCGATAGTTAGTCCGACTCCCCAGTGAGATTACACAGTAGCTCAAAGAGTAACCAGTAGAACCTATTGTTTCGGATTTCGGAGATTGGGAGGGCTAGATGTGGGGCCCGAAAAGCGGTTCGTCTATGTGGCCCCTTGTCACAAGCGGGCTGTCCCCCCGCTCCATGATTCCGAGAGTAATGGCGCCAGGGCAGTCGGTCGACCGTACCCTAGCGGGTAGGCGCGGCAGCTGGAAGAATAGACTATTCCCTTTTTACTTCCGAGTTCGGGGGATTGCATTTTTCCCTTTGATGTGGACCCATCAACACAAATCAACCACGATGACGGAAACGCAAACAAAAGCAAGGAGAAATTTCCGACCAGAGCAGCCGAAGCCATCCACAAGTGACAACATGAAAGAAACCATCAGTCATCCAGTCTCTCATCGGAATGGTTCACACAAAATTTCGTCATGCCATCGATGCAAGCCTGTACCAAGCTGCCCACTGTGGATCTCCACCAACTTGTGGTAGGCCAAGTCCTGGGAGAGGGTGGATTTTCCAGTGTCTGCAGTGTTTGCATTCGTCCTGCGGAAGAAGATGAAAGTGGGAGTGGTGACACCCCCAATCGCAGCCTCTTGTGGAAGACCATGAAAGAATCCAACGAATTAACATCTTGTACGACCATTTCAACGACAGATTCTTCGACTTTGTCGTCGTCCAACGATACTGAGGACGACCAGGACCATGTCGTAGCACTGGCAGACAAACCCTATGCCATGAAACGGCTTCATCAAGAAACCTTGTCGTGTCCAATTCATACCAGAATTGGCTTGGAAGACCTTCACAATGAAGTTCGAATCCTTTCCAGCTTGCCGTATCATCCCAATATTGTACAACTTCAGGCAATCTCTCGGGATTTTTGGGATCAGTCCCCCGAAACAGCCTTTTTCCTCGAAGAACAATTGGTCGAAACTCTGGCGGCTCGTCTCCAACGCTGGAAGCTGACGCAGGCTTGCTCGGTTCGTCGTCCATTCTTGTGGCGACGACGACGACGATTCGGAGACGTTGCTGGAACACTGTCCAGTGCCTCCCTAGAATTAGAGCGAGTGCAGCAAGTTGTATTGGGAATTGTGGATGCCATGTTATTTTTGCACCAGCATTGTATTTTGTTTCGCGACTTGAAGCCATCCAATGTCTGTTTGGATCGACACGGTACAGTCCGATTGGTGGACTTTGGCTTGGCCACACCATTGCACGACCAAGACGGAGTGTGTACCAGTGTCAAGGCTGGCACACTCCGGTACATGGCTCCCGAAGTGGCGCAAGCGCACTCGTCCATCTACACCTTTTCGGCCGATGTGTACTCGTTTGGTATACTCTTGTGGCACGTTTGTGCCCTCGACAAACCCTATCAAGACAGGGTCAGCAAGGTAAAGGCGCACCAACGCCTCCTTTGCCTCAAGCAATGTGTCGAAAGTGATGTCATTACACCAAACTTGAAACGAGTTGCCTCGGACGAACTACGAGCCCTTTTGCAAGAGTGCTGGAATCCAGTGCCCCAACTTCGCCCCACGTTTGCCTCCATTCGTCCTCGACTCAACCATGTGATCATCAATCATACCAACAAGTGTCCATGAGAAGGTTACCATTCTGAATGGCAGAAGAATACAAGCCAGACATGGAGAATAGATATACTATCCGTAGCTCTAGATATATCGTTCAGTCTTATCTACTATCTGCCTAGCTGCTGTAGTGCGACTCGCACTTCCGTGTTATCGGTCGCCCAAACGTGACATGTCATTGGTTTCCAGTTTTTCGAACACGCATTTTGACCATGAGCCATGAGCGCCTCGCATCGAAGTTTGGCTCGATTGCCGCTGTCCGTCTTTGAAGGACTGGTGGAGGAAGCAAATGACGGCTCCTCGTTGGGTAGGGAGGACGTCGACTCCAGGGAGAATGCTACTGCCAAAGAAGCACAAGAAGAACAAGAAGCGCAACGACAAGATGCAGCCATTCAGCTTCGGATGCAACTTTGTGACAAGTTGCAACACGTCAAACTGGCATCGTCGTCGTCCCATCCTTCATGGTTTCTCGTTGAAGAGGGTCCATTGTGGAATATGAATGCGAGTGGGACTGTGAAAATCAAGACGGTGGGTGACTTTTTCTGGCTCCCCCTCTGGACCTTGGTGAAAACCTTGGATCCCCTCTTGACCTACGGTGCGTACAATACCGTGTCCATTGGATATATACTGTCGAGTGTGGTTTTTTCGTTCTCTCACGATTGGTTCCTTATCATACATGCTGTACAGTGGAATGTCAAGAACTGCAACGACGAATTGCAGCCGTTTGTTCCCCCGAAACCACCCACTCCACTACCACCACCACCACTACGACCGGTACGACTGCCTGGGATCTTTGGCAAGACGAACAACCATCGAATCGGCAACCCACCGCGGTCGGCGCTTCTGTGTTTCCTGGAGTTGGAACCGGCCTGCCGACTGGATTGAGGGAATTGGATCAACAATTGTTGCCCCATGGCGGCTTGTCCAGGGCAACCGTGACGGAACTGGTAGGTCCCGCAGGCGTTGGCAAATCACAGTGTGCCTTTCAACTCTGTCTCCATGTCGCAGCACAACGACGAGGGGAAACGGCGATTTACATTGACACCGAAGGCAAAGCCATGGCTCGTCATCGGTTGCGAGAAATGGCCGCAGCTACAGCGACAGCGACACGACTCGAACCACACGACGAGTATGAGTACCAGGACCACACGGGTTCACTGGTACGACCCGAAGGACATGTCTCCTCCAGTAGTAGAGGATTGCCGTATGAGGATTCGTCGTATCCCATTGAGTATTGGTCTTTTCCCGAGTCCTCTCTAGAAGATTTGGTGCAAACCATTTTGGTCCAAGTACAAGAGTTTGTGTATTTGAACAAGGAAGAACACGAAGAAGAAGAGGAACAAGAATCCACAGTAAACATGACTGGAGATCGAACCACCATGGCCCTGGATGCGCCATATTCACAGAATGGTTGGCTGGAGCCTTCCCATAGTCACGCGGCATCGGAAGATGGATGGTACACTTCGTTACGGGCGCCGAAACAGCAACAACAACATTCCATCCTGGACGACTCTTATCCTCAACAACAACAACAACAACGACGACGACGACGACGGCCTGTATCCTTGATTGTGGTGGACAGTATTGCGGCACCCTTTCGTCGCCATTCTCATTCATCCTCCTCTTCCCAACAGTTGCTCCAAGTGGCACAAACCTTGAAACGAATGGCTCACGAATTTCAGGTCTGTGTCGTGGTGGTCAATCAAGTGGCATCGTCCAACACAGATGGATCGACATTGGAGAGAAGGGAATCACGACAAGCCGATACGCAAGCCGCATGGTGGGAGGAGAACGCCGACGAGCACAATGAAAACGCAACAACCACAAACCAAGAGTCATTGGATTCCCATGATTACAACAACTACCATTACTTCTACGATACGACAACCTTTCTCCGAATCCACAACGACGGTCAGGATCACACGTCGAATCACGGTTCGTCCTTTCGGGCCGCCTTGGGAACCAGTTGGCATCATTGTGTTTCGACCCGTATTTTATTCACTCCGGCAATGGACACTCCCTACCCGTCGGACCATCCCCCTGAACAGCGTACCAAGGGGTACGCGTCCATTGTCAAGAGCAATCTTATTGCCACACCGACCGTTCCAGTCCCCTATACCATTACCCTGCAAGGTCTGGAAGCGCTTTGAGAAACGAATTGGATGCATCAAAACATTGGGTTTGTTCGGGATGCTTCTTCCTACTTGTCACTGAACCATACAAAACCAGTGTGTTGCCACGAGGCGAAAAGGCATGACTCATCATTATGTTTTCTACAGGTCTTTCAAAGAAAGGAACCAATGCCTCGACCGTAGAGGGAGGCTTCATGAAAGTGCCCTGAGATATGGATAAAAGAAAAGCCTCGGAAAAGGAGCTGTGTTGTGCGACGACGTTTCCTTTTGGATGGAATTTGTCGATACAACGCTATGTGTCCAGAGGAGCAAGACGATTCCAATGTCTATTGTCAAAAGAGAGCTCCATTCCTTCCACATCGACCGAATGTTTTCTCTCTCTTCGATAGTTTTACTCTTCTGTTCCTCCTCTTTATTTCTCAAATCGAGATTGGACGGTCCACAATCCCAAGGATGGTTTGCGAATGAAATAAAAGTCTCCTTCCTCATCGGTATTCCAGCCATCCGCGAGGGTGGTAATGTCGTAGCGTTGCAAAGCCTCGGCCAAGTCTTGATAGTCAAAGCCGACACTGGTAATTTCCTCCTGGGTCAAGTGTCCTGGACAATAGGTGATACGGAAACGACCTTCGGACGATCCATGAATCAAGTGTGCGACTGCCGATAGATTGTCTTGGAGTTCGGAATGGTCTTGGAGTTGTTGCATGGTTTTGGGGGTACCAAAATAGCCGTATTGGCGAATCAAGGCATCCACTTGGTCGTCTTCGCCAAACCGTTGAACTCCTGGTGCCAAAATAATCAAGTGTCCATGATCGGCCATGGCCATGCGGGTTCGATAAATGGCCTTGTTGCCTAGCCAGGTGCTGTGAAATTCGTCTGGATCCAAATACACGACGCAGCGTGGAATGGGTTGGTCCACGACGGTAAAATTGACTTGTAAACTGAGCTGACAGGCTTGCGAATAACAGCCCATGTCATTGCCAATATACAAGCCTCGGATACAGAGTTGGCCCGTGGCGGCATCTTGTGCCACGACGGTCAAGATGTACCACAAATCCAATTCGTCGTGCAAAAATTCGGTTGAGGCCTGATTCAAAATGTCCCGCAGCGGATTGTCTTGTCGTCCCATCATGCGTTCCATCCCATGAACGGCTCCAATGAAATGGGACAAATTAATGGCTTGGACACCGCCCGTTCCCACAAACAAGTTTTTGTTGAAATTGGACATACCCATGACTTCGTGCGGGACGACTTGACCAATGCTCAACACCAAGGGATAGGGCTTTTTCGGCGGCCTATTGTTGTTGTTGCTGTTGCCATCGTTGGATGGTTGGGAAACCAAACATTTGCGTTTGGCCCACACGGTTTGATTCAATTGGACGGGCCAGGGACGATCGACCGTATTGTAGGTGGCCTTTTGCACCATTTCGGCCGACACGTGACCAATCGTGACCACGTCGTTTCTCCAATCATGCACGACAAAACAATCCGGTGACTTTTGAGCCAATTCCGGTCCATACATTTTTTGAATTTCCTCCCGCGTCATGGGTGCATGAGTGCCCAAGGCGGGCAAAATTTGAATCTTGGGCGTGGACAGTGGTGTGGTGGTGGTGGTGGTGGTGGTGGTTGCTTCCGTCGATTCTTCTTTTTCCTGTTCCTGTTTGGGAATGAAACGGTACTGTTCACAAATCATGCGTGTAATTTTGCCCGCTTGCGAATGAACGCGTGAAAAATCTGGTGGCAACAACAACACGTCGTCGCGAGGACCCAGTGCCTCGAGAAACCGTGCCAAACAGTCTTGCAGTGTGGCATCGCTCAAGTCACTCGTTTCCGATCCCATGGATAGAAACAAGGAGGGCAACCCATCCTCCTCTTCAGGATGGATGCTTGTGGTTGTTGTGGACGTTGGTTCGTCCGTTGTTGCCATGGTGACAGGATGATGTGACGCAAGATTTCGTCCAAAGATCTGCCGTCTTTTTTTGGGGGGGGGTCGTTACGATCTTTTTTCGAATTCAGGGATATCCCTATCGTCGTTTTTGGGGGGCGTCTGTACGTCCGGTTCCGAGTGTGACGTTTGTCGATCGACGTCCAGACACGAATCTTTTGGCCAAACGCGCACCCTTCCACGAAGCCCATCAAAGATCCAGACGACCAACCACAAAGATTTTTTGGGTGGTGAATGGCAGCCATCCATCACACCCACATTCTTTGGAAAGATTCTTGCCGAGCGTGTGTTTGAAGAAGGACAAAACCTCCCGACTCCCGAGACCAACGTTGATCTGTGTGTGTGTCTGGAACCTGTGCGTCAACGACTTATTGGCACTCACTTTTTCGTGGGGATTTGGACAAGGTGTTGTTTTGTTTGTCTGTGGCTCTCGCCCACAACAACAGATACTGTTGCGTGTTGTCAGTCCGTGTTTCTGGATTGACGTTGCTCGACCCTATCTCCATTGTTGCTACTCGACAAGGCGAGGAAAAGGAATTCGTGGACGCCTCTAAAATCAGAGAAAATATCGCCTCTTGTTGATCCACAAGACGACCAGTGATTGAGAGAAAGAACCACGAGACTTGCACAGCAGTACAATATGACCAGCACGACGGACCACAAGGGCCGTGTGGTCTTGCACTATTATCGAACCACCAAGCCATTGCATTCCTTCTTGTCCAATTTGCAACAAGAACTCATTCGAGCTGGCTTGTCGGAGGAAGCGACCAAACTCTTGTCGGTGGAGACGGAAGATTGTTTCAATGTCTTGATTGAACCACACGGCGAACCAGAAGCGTCGTCGTCATCGTCTTATCCTCTGTCACCCACCCACCAACAAACCTTGGAGTGGCTCTTGGCCGAAACCTTTGATCCCAAGGGATTGCAATTGGAACAACCCTTTTTGTCCACCACCACATCCACCACATCCCCTCATTCATGGTTGGTGGAATTTGGACCTCGTTTGACCTTTACGTCCGCCTTTTCGTCCAATGCCATTAGTATTTGTCAAGCCTGTGCCTGTCCGGAATCCTTGCAACGATTGGAAAAATCTCAACGCTACCTCTTTGGCTTGTCCGACCCACTCTCTTCTCCAGCGCAAGCCGTGATTCGCGACGGTTTGCACGATCGCATGACGCAACAAGAATATACGACACCCTTGCAATTTGATGCGATTGATCATGTTCCGGAACCCGTCCGAACCATTCCCATTTTGGAACAAGGACAAACGGCCTTGGAGCAATTGAATCAAGAAATGGGATTGGGATTTGATGACTTTGATTTGGAATATTATACCAAACTCTTTCAGGTAAATCAATCGATATACACGACCACCCGTTGCATGGAGATTGGGTGCTTGGATTGATCGGCACGTGTCTCACGCGTTGGTCTCGACCAATCTTTTTGTGTCCATTTTTGCCCCCTTTGCGACGTTGTCAACTCTTCTCTGGACATATATTTGTTGTTGCGATTCGGTTCTCTATGTCATGGTATCATCATTCTCTACGACAACACTTGTGTGTGTTTCAACAGGAACGATTGGGTCGGAATCCTACCAATGTCGAATGTTTTGACATGGGACAATCCAACTCCGAGCATTCTCGTCATTGGTTCTTTGGAGGCAAGTTAATTATCAATGGAAAAGAAATGCCAGAAACCTTGTTTCAAATGGTCAAGGCTACCTTGGCCAATCCGACTGTGCAAGAAAATTCCGTCATTGCCTTTCATGACAATTCGTCGGCCATTCGAGGATATATGTGCGCAAAGGCCTTGCATCCCACGTCGGTTCATCAAGCGTCGTCGGTCCAATTGCAATCGCAAGAATTGCATCCCCTCTTGACGGCCGAAACACACAATTTTCCCACCGGCGTCGCACCCTTTCCTGGTGCCGAAACGGGCACGGGAGGACGATTGCGCGATGTCATGGCCACGGGACGAGGTGCCTATCCCATTGCTGGTATTTGTGCCTATTGTGTGGGACAGTTGCGCTTGCCGGGAGAACATGCGCTGCCGTGGGAAGAGCCCGAAAAGGACCAGGACGCCTTTGTGTATCCCAACAACATGGCGTCCCCTCTCAATATTTTGATTGAGGGGAGTGATGGAACCTCTGATTATGGCAACAAGTATGGTGAGCCTGTATTGGGAGGCTTTACTCGATCGTTTGGACAACGCTTGTCGGGAACAACGGGTCCCCGATACGAATGGGTCAAACCTATTTTGTTTTCGGCCGGTATTGGACAATTGGACGGGCGCCATACCGTCAAGGGCGAGTGTGAAAAAGACATGTGGATTATCAAGTTGGGTGGTCCAGCCTACCGCATTGGTATTGGCGGTGGTGCGGCATCGTCGCGCGTCCAAAGTTCGGAACATGCCGACTTGGATTTTGATGCCGTCCAACGTGGTGATGCCGAAATGGAAAATCGACTCAACCGGTTCATGAGAGCCTGTTGTGATTTGGGAGATGCCAATCCCATTGTCTCGGTCCATGATCAAGGAGCCGGGGGCAATGGCAATGTGTTGAAGGAAATTGTCGAACCCGCGGGAGCCGTGTACGATATTCGCAAAGTCTTGGTGGGCGATGATACGCTCAGTGTCTTGGAATTGTGGGGAGCCGAATACCAAGAAAACAATGCCATTTTAATCCGTTCCAAAGATTGGGACATGGTCCAGGCGATTGGGAAACGAGAAAAATGTCCCGTGACGCATTTGGGCCATGTCACGGGCGACGGACGAGTAGTGGTTCACGATTCGGCACCCCAAGCGGCTGTATCGCCTGTGGTAGATTTGCCGTTGGAACTGGTCCTGGGGAAAATGCCGCAAAAAACCTTTGTCGATGAGCGATTGCCCATGGAGACGCAAGCCTTGTCCCTCCCAGATGGTTTAACAGTCGACATGGCGTTGGATCGTGTGCTGCGACTCGTCTCGGTGGGTTCGAAACGATTCTTGGTTCACAAGGTGGATCGATCCGTGACAGGGCTGTGTGCGCAACAGCAATGTGTTGGTCCCTTGCAACTACCTCTCTCTAATGTCGCTGTGACGGCCCATACTCATTTTGGTATTACGGGAACGGCCGTTGCCTGTGGCGAACAACCCATTAAAGGTTTGATCAATACCGCCAGCATGGCACGCATGACAGTGGCAGAGGCCATGACCAATCTCATGTGGGCTCCCATTTCCAGTTTGACCCATGTCAAGGCCAGTGGCAATTGGATGTACGCCGCCAAATTACCCGGCGAAGGAGCCAAAATGTACGACGCCTGTCAAGCTCTTCGGGATTCCCTGTTGACACTCCATGTTTCCATTGATGGTGGCAAAGACTCACTTTCCATGGCCGCCAAGTGTGGTGACGAGGTGGTCAAGGCACCCGGAGAACTCGTTCTGACCTGCTACGTGACGTGTCCGGATATCACCAAGACGGTAACACCAGACCTGAAACGGGCCAATGAGGAATCCACACTCGTCTATGTCGACTTGGGGGCTGGTCAGGCTCGTTTGGGTGGATCGGCCTTGGCTCAAGTGTACAATCAAGTGGGTACCATATCGCCGGATTTGGAGGATTTTACTATTTTGAAATCCAGCATTGAAGTGCTCCAGAAACTCATTGACGAACGCAAAGTCTGGGCGGGTCATGATCGGTCCGATGGTGGCTTGATTGTGACGCTCCTGGAAATGGCCTTTTCCGGAAACTGCGGCATCGACGTCAATCTACCTGTAAAAACAACGTCTGAAACGACCGCCTTGGACATTTTGTTTGCCGAAGAAGTTGGCTTTGTTCTACAAGTTGCAACGGCCGAGGCAGCCATGGTCGTGAAGGCCTTTCAAGATGTGGGTGTTCCAACTGTCATGGAAATTGGCTCGGTCACTCTCGATCCAACCATCAAGGTTGCCATTGATGGAACTCTGCAGCTTCAAGGCAGTACGGCTGAGTTGCGAGATAAATGGGAGGCGACAAGTTTCATCTTGGAGAAACGACAACGGAACCCTGAATGCGTTGTTCAAGAAGAAGAGGGTCTGAAGCATCGCAAGGCTCCTGCATGGTCATTGACTTATGAACCCACTCCCACTCCAGCTTCTCTTTTGGATGCCCCTGTCTCTTCCAAGCACAAGGTTGCAATTCTGCGGCAAGAAGGGAGCAATGGTGATCGTGAAATGATTGCAGCCTTCATCGCGGCAGGTTTTGATGCATGGGATGTCACTGTGAGCGATTTGCTAGACGGCAATGTGACCTTGGACCAATTCCGTGGCATTGCTTTTGTGGGCGGGTTTTCCTTTGCCGACGTATTGGACAGTGGAAAGGGATGGGCTGGCGTAATCAAGTTCAATCCCAGTTTGTTGAAACAATTTGAAGCCTTTCGCAATCGACCTGATACATTTAGTTTGGGTGTCTGTAATGGTTGCCAACTCATGGCCGTTTTGGGATGGGTTCCCTCCCTGGACACCGTTATTCAAAAAGAAACGCAACAACCTCGGCTTCTACATAATGACAGCGGCAAGTTTGAAAGTCGCTTTGTCAATGTTCAAATCGAAAAGACAAGTCCAGCGGTTATGCTCAAAGGCATGGAGGGATCCTCCTTGGGAGTTTGGGTGGCCCATGGAGAAGGCAAGTTTCACTTTCCTGATCCTGCTGTCCTGGACAAGGTTGAAACCGATCATTTGGCTCCTATTCGTTATGTAGATGACTCGAACTCGGTAACCATGAAGTATCCCTTCAATCCCAATGGCAGCCCCAAAGGAATTGCCGCCTTGTGCTCACCGGATGGAAGGCATTTGGCCCTCATGCCTCACCCGGAACGTGTCTTTACGTCTTGGCAATGGCCCTGGATGCCTCAAGAGTGGACGGACAAGTCATGGGAGGTGGGACCCTGGTTGCAAATGTTTCAGAATGCTCGCACATTCTGTGACGGACAAACGGCGTAGTCGACTCCTCTTGAGCAACCTAGATTGTCTCTTTTTTGGTTTCTATCTCCGACACCTTATCGGTTTTACTAAAGGTTTATCCTAATCTCTCTCTTTACTTGATGTTTGCCTTCGCAACACCGTGTTTAATCTATTTACAATCGCTGTCTTTCGAACACTGGGGATGGATAGATAGATGTGGCAGCACAGCAACAGCAGCTTATCGCATTATTGTACCCGGAACGATGTTTCACGAATCGCGGTAGCAGTCACTAACGGTTGCGGCATCGTCATGGTTGTACTCTCAACATGGAGGATAGCCCTCATTCGATTCAGTGCTGGATCAAAACATCGGATGGGCATGCGCTTTAGTGCTCCATTTCCTTTCTCAGAACTGTCTCTTGTCGTCGTGTCTCATGACGTGATGTGAAAGAATTCCACTACATCATACAGAGGACGACCAAATACGGATGGTATTGTTGCTGACTGTTTCGGCATTTTGGCTGTTTTCTGTTTTAGGATTGAATCGTCCATGGACGGAGTTGCGGCGACTTGACAAAACTCTCCGGCTCCGACAAATCGCGAAAAAAAGTATGCCTGGTGATGGATCCGATCGTGTACCACGTAATTGCAACAACATCCTTCCCCTTCATCTTGGTACGACAAGGACGGATACCAGTCTTGTCGTTGTTGTTGTACGGCGGAATCAAAATTGTCTTCGGACAGGACATGAATCAATGGATCGTTGTGATTATGTGGTTGTTGCGACTGTTGCCGCCACACGACTTGATGCCATTCCAGAGCGGCTTCGAGGGAAAAGGGTCCCAATTTGGAACGACTACCACCCAATCCTTGTGCCATGTGACAGAGTGCATGACGAGCAACCTGTTTCAAGGATGGTTGGCTGGTACCCCAACTCCACGAGAACCAGGATGATGGTTCCTCCAATTGAGAAGGCCTCGACGAGACGGAGAAGGTGTCACAGTCCACCGTTGGCTCATTGGCAGCATAGTCATAATAACCTTGAAACAACCCTTGTTCGTTCTTCTGATAATACGACAAAATGATTTGCAAGGAATCCCACAAGACGGCATGACGTGGGGCCGATGCCATGAAGGAATTAAACATGCTTCCATCGGGCGATTGAACCAGCACCAAAGAAGGATCCTTCTTTGCTTTCTTCTTCTTCTTCTTTATTGGAGATGGCTTGTCGTTGATTGCCGTGTGATTCAGCCAAGGAAATGTCGGATAGGGTTGGATCGTCTTCATATCGACATCCATATAATAGCCACCCGATAGGTAGAGGGCAGCCGCTCGACAAACATCGCCTTGATATTTGCCCAGGGGTTCCTCGTCGAAATAGGGCACCAATCGTGGTTCCACTCGGCCAATGACACGGCGACATTCGTCATTGTCCAAAAACCACACACGAGGATGAGTCGTTTTGGGTTGTGCTTGTTGTTGCTGCTGCTGTTTGTACCAGGCAGTGACATAGAGTTGAATGGTGTCAAGGACATTGTCGAGAAAGGGTTGCAAGGATGGATCTGACAGGCGCACTGATTTCAGCTCATGATTCTTCTTCTTCTTATTTTGTTCTTGCCTTGTTTCCTTTTGCTCTTGTTCCAATGCTAGCAACAGATTGTCTCGATGAGTAAAAATGAGAATGTGGGGAATTTGAAACTGTTTCAAAGACACATGGTAAAATTCATTCGGGTTTGTGCTACCTTGTTGTTGTTGTCGTGGTAGTAAAAGTTGTTTTGGCTGTTGTTGTTGTTGCGCAAAAGACGACAGTGGCTCAAAGTACCAGTAATAACCATAGGATACAAGCAGTATCCAGGGAAGTCCATACACAAGGAGTATCTGGAACCTCCGACAAAACCCGTTCGTCGTCGTCTTGACACCTCGTGGTCGACCGTTCCTTCCTCGAAAACCTCCTCTTGTTGGCGGTTGTTGTCGTGCCATTTGGTTCCTGGATACTATACTGTGTCTGTGGCTCTTTTGACAACCGACAAGTACTACAACAAGAGTGGAGAAGAATGGACCACAACAACATGAGAAAAAATGACTTGAAAAATGTACGTGTTTTCTTTGGTTGTCGCTTTGTGCGTCCCATAGACGACCCATTTCCCATTAAAAGCGACCAAAGAGTCCCGATGATGCACGGTCGCAGATTTTTGGTCGGCTATTTCGAAGTCTACCAGAACAGATAGATACTCTCATAGCTGCCTATCTAGGTAGCTTACCAGTCACGTTGATTTGCGGCTTGTTAAAGTAGAGGGTGTCTTTAGTGGAACCTTCATCATTTCTCACTTCTCTTGGTGTTCTTGTTCTAAATTATCATGCAATGGTAAATCTCTTCTCTTGTGCGTCCGCGTTTCGCAATCGGATGGTGCAGTGCCATGGTAGAATCAATATAGACTTTAGTCATCATCGGAATCGTCGGAAAGGCCACAGGCATACTTGGGTGTGGCAAAACCAATCTTGTCGGCATCCGCCTCATCCAACAGCTCAAAGCCAAGGTCAGTGACAGTGTCGGTTTCGTCATTCTTGACAAAATCCAAGGCAGCAGGGGTATTCAAAAGAGCGGCATGCACCTCTTCATTGAGGGCAGCTTTCAAGACTTCATCGCTTTCCTGACAATAGTAATGTTGGTCGCGAGAGTGGCCGAAAACTTGGTAAGCGCGTCATCTTCTGTCGACTTTTCAATAACGGAAACCTTGAGACCGGCAAAGTCTTCCTTCTTCGTAACGTTTACGGTGTCCTTGTCCAAAGGACCACGAACAAAGGAAAAGTTGATGGTGGTAAAGGCACACGTATAAAACACAGACGCGGCGCGACCCACTGTAATGGACAAGGGACCAAGAGCAACATCCGTACCAATCTTGTCGGGGCCAATATCGGCCAAGGAGGTCAAAAAGTCTTTAAAGTAGCCGTAGGCATTGGAAGTGGGAGCAAAGGTAGCATTGACTAGTAGAATCCGAGTCGATTTCGCTCAAAGACTATAGTACATGCTCACAAGTGCGATGTACTTTCTCACAGTACTGAAGTCCATAGACGCATAGCCATAGACTGTACTTAGTGACTATGGCTAACTCAAAAAGTACGCTGTACTTTGGTACTTTCTACCCTATACTATGGTACTTTTTGACGAAAAATCGGACTCTAAAGTACCATAGTCTACCCCATTTATTGCATACTCCGAAAGTCCATAATGCTGATGCTGACGAGTGGTACTTGACCTCGAGACTAATAGTACCAAATAGAGGACAGGGGGACTAGACTGACTGACTAAAAGTACGCTTGTTAGAGAGGGGGGGACTATGAAGCCTAAGGCCGAGTCTGTTGATGGAGGGAGGGAGAATAGACTAGAAGACTAACAGTCCCTTGGATGAGAAGGGGGGACTGTACTTCAGGACTTGGCAAAGTCCTTAAAGTACAGTACAAAGTCCGTTACTATGCCAAAAATGGGACTTTGGTACTACACAGCCCTGTGTCCTATGTCTTGTCTCTTCTCGGAACTTGGAACAACTTGGAACTGCGACAGACTAGGGTTAGGGAGTGATGATGAATGATGAGGGACATGCCAATTGCGAATGCGACATCACATTAGCCTAGTACAATAATATACTACAATTAAGTAGCCTCTAGAGAAAGACTACGTGTACAAGAGACAAGAGGATTAAGCATGATAGATTCAGTCAAACAAGTAGCTAGTCGGCCACTCATCATATCTCATGCGTACATCATCATTCCTCTTTGCATCTTTGGATGTTGGTCTATCTGTTCGCAATGTCGAGATTGTCCAGGATTCAGGATTGGCAACTGTGAAGTGTCCAACTCCAAACCCGGCAGCGAACCCTCTGAACAGTTCGGTAGACCAAACCCGTGGAAAGCGAAATACTTCTGTCGATTTGAGAGGAACCTAGTTTTGCTCTGAGTCCCTGATGACGCGAGGGGAAATTCATGTCTCAGTCATAGCTCAACATCAGGACATCGACAATCGACCACCAGGTGATGTTAGGGCTCTTCTCGTCGTCTCTACCATGAGAGTACGTGGCAGTACTTTTGCAGCGCTTCCCACATAGGGAACATCGGTCATCGTTCAGTCCTTCAACCAGCCGTGGAGAGCAAACAATCTCAGACCCGAAGATGATCATTGCACCCCCGTCGCCATGCTTCTAATTCCAGCGTTTTCATTATGAATCCTCTATTGTGCCAGACAACGATGGTTCCTTCAATAGCACAACCATTACCCGCCCAGGCCATGAAAATTAGTCCTCGGAACGAGGTAGTTGTCCCCCAAGCAAGGAACATGTGAGTGGATTGACGTCGTAGACTGCAGATGAAACGACGTTATTCCTCAATTTTCAAATTTTGGGGTAAACCGTCGGCTGCGAAAAAATAGTTAGAGGAGGCGATCTTTGAAGCAGAAATCGTCGTGCGGTCTGTTGTTCGAGTAATGCATCGATGAGTTGAGATCTAGATTTCTGGTCTTCAAGAAGTTCGGAAAGTTTCTTATCGCCATGAGCTTGGTTGTATGCATCGCTCATATAGCGACGCAGGTCATGCAATATGCCAAATAGGAAATTGCCCGAGCAGACGGTTTCTAGAAATTGTTGTTCACTTTCGTCTTGAGAACACGCTGCAAGATTTCGCGCAATCTTACGCCACCTCATTACTTCAAATTTCGTATCCCTAATGGGACAGTCGTCATTGTCCTTGAGAAACTCTTCCCTCATGCGAAGAAGAAATGCTTGCATTCGTTCCGTAACATCTGTCACCATCGATGTACCATTCTTTGGTACCTCCATGCGTGCGTAACAGTTGTCACAAAGGATTTTACCACCAACTTGACACACAACATCACTCGATTGGCGAATAAGCGTACTACTAGCTAACGCTTCCCGCCGACATATCACACCATTTGTTCCATACTCCATGATGTAATCCAACCCTCTCCTCTCTCCTGGGCTTAGCTTTGATTTCGAGCCAAGCAGTACTTTGCTAACACCATGTCGATCTTCAGAACGATAAAACAGGTAACAGAATGTCGTTCCACCATCACGACCGGCCCTTCCTGTCTGTTGCAGATATTCGGCTACAACATCGTCAGACGTATGAAGTATCATATGACAAGAGAACCATAAAAAGCTTACCAAGAGAAAATGGCATCTGCACATGGAAGCAGAAGTGGATGTTCTTTGGCAGATCATCAACTCCTCGTCCAAGTGCTGCGTTCGCGCACACCACCTGAAGCTTCGGCCCTTTAAACTCTTCCAGAATAGCTGCGTTCTCTTGTTTTTGCTTTTCATTGTCCGCGCGAACATACTCCCGCGAACAAACGCCACATTCTGAAAGGTACTTGCTCAATTGTTTTGCATATGATGGATACACAACGTAGCACAAAGCTTTTGGGGGAGGATGTCCTTCATGCTGTTTCGCATACTCTGAAAGAATCCTTGCAATCCGTGCCGCGTTCTCTTTTAGAGACGGAGACTTTGATTCGACCAAATAACAATGATTATCGGGAACAGGGTTGCTCTGAATAAAAACTTTTGGACGTATCCCTTGGCAGGGATGCCAAGCAACGAGCTTCACTGTTTCCTCAGACGCAGTTGCCGAAAGAAAAATTCTGCATGATACACCAAGTAGGATGAGGTCGAGTGCAGAAGTGTCCCTAAATTGCAAGGCGATAAACTCACGTTGGTGTGTTTTTGAGAAACTTCCTTATCTGTGGTACGATTTGAGCAAAGGCCTCACGATTACATTGAGGTTCGCTCTTGTTATGTTCAGTGCTGACCAATAAAAGCGTGTTTGAAGCACCAGAAACAAAGGTGAGGCCCCAGAGGACTTTCTTTAAGCATGTTGATGGAGCAACACGGACGTACCACAAATCATATTCGTCCATCACAATTCTTCGCAATTTTCCCTTATCTTGAAGTTTCCCTAATAAATCCATTGCCCGATCACTGCAAACAAGTTCTGGAGTAGTAAGAAGCACCAGGGGGCTGTCGTCGCAACCCTTCTCCTGCAATGTAAGTAACCGGTCATGGGCTGCCGGTTCATCGTGATAGTCTGCAGCTTCCTTACTACGGAGCTTCTCACAGCATATATTACGTTTCCGGAGTTCCTTGAACAAACTTTCAATCAAAGCTCGTAGTGGTTCAACAACAAGTGTGATGCCACCGCATAAAACAGTAGGAACCATGAAACACATAGTCTATTTCCCCCCAATAAAAACCCGGTGATAAGATAAATGTGTGGCACAGGCTTAGTGGAGATCAGAACTTACCTTTCCTGAGCCACAAGGTGAGTTGACGACAACATCTTGCATTGGGTTTTGTACAATGTGAGCGCAAACTCGTTCTTGCAGTGGACGGAGATTTGTGACTCCAAGCAGCTTCTTTGCCTCGTTAAGTTTGGCCTCGGTAGCAGTATCTACACTTTTCCCCGTCTGAGTGGTCGATGATACGGATGATGAATCGACATATTCATACTCAATTTTCTCTTCCTGCCGAAACACAGCCTTTTGAATCTCTGCTGAAAGTTCAGGAAATGCCTCCATGTAAGGTCCTAGTACAGCAAGTCCCTTCTCTCGTTCCTTGCTGTCACTAGAAGTAAAGTCAGACTCATCTGGCCACTTGGTATCGAACACCAGACGTTGATTTTGATGGCTCGTTCTCTCAGGTGGAGTCACATTCGACGTGTCAGAATCATCACATGATGCTGCTTCTTCATGAGCAACTTCCACATTCCTCAGCTTTTCGTCAAAACTCCTGTTGTCATTGCCCTCTATATGGTCCTGGTCACTCTTGCTGCGCATGTCTAGATGCTTCTTCCTTTGCTTTTGATTGAACATGAGCAAGTGTTCAGATTCAGAGTCGAAAGCATCCGAATCATCGGAGGAATCGTACGTCAATCTTATGAAAAACAACAGACGAAAGTGAGAACATGAGCATTTCCGGAAGGAGTTTTCGTAGGGTGCGTACCTGTGTTGGATCTTGCAACGCTTTCCTGCTTTGTTACTCTTGAGACGGCTTTCCTTGGACCGAGGCCACCAACGCACTTTTTCCCATTGTTGCGAAATGTAATGGACTTGTCGTGCATGAACCAGTGGAGGCCAACCCGGATCCTTGACTCCCACCTTTCGTACGTCATTTTGTTCCAAAACGACATCAGGCTGCAATGCTGTATTCTTTGGTAGGTGCTCCATGGAGAGGCCTGGTTCATAAAGCCAAATTGGCAACAAGTCACCGGAGTCTGATGCCATGTCGTTGCTGTTCAAAGCTACTCCGTCCTTATCTCCTTCCTTATATGACATCGTACGGAATGTCATGTACGCGTGGCCCCGCTTCTGTAGTGCACCATAGTGACTATTGAGAGAGAAGCTGTCTTTGGAGCTCTTTGGGAGGTTTTCAAACGACTTGGTTGCTTGAAATATGGATGTAATCATGATGCAATTCTCGCTACACAATTTGATAATCGATCCAACTGTAAATTCCTTTCCCGACCATTTGAAGCCTCTAAAGTAAACCCTACCAAGTACTTGAGAATCTGAAAAGGCAAATTGTATTGGACAAGGACATGAGACAAGATAAACAATGAATCGTACAATGAAACAAGCTCTACGTACAGAGGTTCAAAGGATCCGACATTGACACTCGAAGTGTCCCATCGTCTCCCTTGAAGTCACGCAAACCTCCCACTGTATCAAAAAAGGATTGATCTCGTGTCAGAATGGACTTCTGATTGGTCTTGTTCCGAGTGGGAGGAAGGTTGCCGGAAAGTGTATGGGTACGTTTGACATTCGAATCTTTGGGATCCATCTCGTCATCCATTGATTCATTTTCCGAACTATCACACTCCATTCCATCCTGGTTGTCGGTGTCGGTGAATTCCATCTCACTACTACTACCACTTTCGTTCGTGGTTGTCGTCTTTTTCTTGTTCCTCGATAGAGAGTGACGGCGAGTATTCAAGGCTCGTCGTCTGCCACGTTTTGCATCCATGGAGGCATCCGAATCTGCCGCTTCTTCATCGGTAAACTCGTGTTCCGCCGAGTCGTCGTCGTCACTCGAGGGTCCATCCACATGAAATGAATGACTCTGCTTGCAAGGTTGGGCCTTGGCACTCTTGGGCCATCCATTATCAAACTGCCCCTTCTTACGAATGGTGGAGTACAACGGTATGGCTTCGCCGATCAGGGCAACCGAGTCATTGGGAAATCGAAAGGGACACGCCATGGTCTTTGGATTCGCCGTCAAGGAGACGAGTCGAGTCCAACCCGAATTTTTCTGAAGCGAATACAATTGTATTCCTTTTTCGGGATGAAGATGCCGGCAGCGCAAGACGCGAACCAAGGCAAAGGACTGACCCTTCTCTTGCAAACGAGTCACCTGATGTTTGGGATCCTCCTCCTCCTTTTTAAATGGACCAACGTGGTCTAGGTGGTGATAGTTGTAGCCCTGAAAGGACCGAGTGGATCGAAAGAGGGCCGTAATCAAGACACAAATCGGCTTTTGATCCGGTCGCGGTGGCCGGTCCCACCAAACAATCGATCCGACCGAGACTTTTCTGCCGTTCCATTTCAAGTGACGATAGTAGGAGCGACCCAACGTTTTCGAGACTGTTTCAAGCAACACAGCAACAAGAACAAAAAGTGACATGGAATGAGCGTATCAGCATGAAAATTAAGGGGTATTGGCGAATGTTGAAACGAGAGAACACCCTGGACGTACCATGCATATGGTCGTGCAATGACACTCCTGTTCGTTCTCCCTTCTTGCCACCGGCGTTTGTCACTTTGGGAATCACCACCATATCCTTAAACTGGTACCATCGATTGCTTCTCACTTGGTTCTGGTCCTTGTCCGCAGACGCTCCATCTTTAGTGTTTTCGGCGTCCTCTTCTTCTTCTTCTTCTTGCTCTTCCTCGTCCGATTCATTGTCCCTGTCTTCGTCGTCGTCCTCGCTAGACGACTCGAAACACTCGTCCGATGGATCCTCCTGGACAATCAGTGCCTTGGTCGAGTCGGGCCATCCAGTATCGTCATGACCTTCCCGAACAATTTTGGCATGCAGTGTGTGGGCGTGACCTTCCACCATGACCTTGTCGTAGGGCACATGATCCAACGGGCATTGCTGCTGCTGCTTCTTGGGAAAGGGCACCAAGCAATCGCTTCCATCGGCTCGGTGCAAGCTGTAGGCTCGAATGCCATCGCGTACCTGTCGAAAGCGCACCTGACGAACCAAGGCATAGACGCGGCCTTTTTGTTGCAAACGTTTCCTTTGAGGTGAATCACCCTCGTCGTCATTGTCCTCCGAGTGGTGGTAGGCAACTCCCCGCACCGAGAGTGTCGCTTGAAAAATGCCGGTAATCAATACGGTCCAACACGGACTCCTGTGGTCTTTCTGGGGGGAAGTCTTCCAAAGGACAACGGAACCCACCGAAAACTCGGTCCCCGACCACACCAAGCTCCGATAATAGCAACGACCGAGCCGTTGCGCATCTGGTCGCAACACAATCAACAATCACACAACGAGGGGTCAGAAAACGTATTTGTGCAAACGCCAAACTTATAGTGCTCCAAGGTTGACACGTACTCGTATTCTTGCGCAACGGCTGTTGCAAGGACAGGTTCGGGGGCAACGCCATCTTGTCGTCGTCATGGTTCGATTCCTTGGTTCGATGGTTCCGAGTGGCTCGTGGGCTGCCGCTGATCGTGCCGTGTGGTTCCGAGCGGGAAATGGAGTCGGTCTTGGGTTTGGCAGGAGCAAGGGTTCCCTGTCGCCGTGCGTAACGACGCCGTGCATCAAACATGCGTTGCAACCGGAGGCTCGATCGACGAGTGGCTGAGGTGATGTCTTCGTCGTCGTCATCATCGTCGTCTTCTTTGCATTTTTGTGCGGTAGTTCTGGTTCGGGTGGCCTTGTGAGGACTGGATGGTTTCGGCGTTTCTGGGTCCTTCTTCTTTTTGATGCTTTTTTCGTGGGACGATGAACGGCACTGCTTTTTGCGAGGAGGCCGGTTCGTTCTTCTTGGACCATCGTCGTCGTCGTCTTCGGAGGAGGAGGAGGTATCTTCCAGGATGCGGCGCTTGCTCTTTCTCTTCTTGGTGGCCGTTTGCTGCTTGGCAGTGGCGATGCGTTTCCGGCGCTGCACCATCTGCTTTTCCCTCTTCTTCTGCTTGTTGCCATGGGTGGATGATGCGGCAGGCTTCTCGACTCTCGTACTCCCAGCACCATCCTCGTCCTCTTCTGGATGGGAGGAGGGAGAGACCAACCGGGCCACTCCTCCTCGAGTGGGATGATGATTCCTCGCCGAATCATGATACGAATCTTTTTGGATAGTCGGAGCTTCTCGATCAAGGCTCTGAAACCAGACGTGATTCCGATCCGCCTGGTTGTTGTTGTCGTCGTCGTGAGTGCACTGTCCTTCCGGATCTTGGGGTCCTGGTGGTTGGTGCGGGGACCAGCATCCTGGCTCGTTGTGTGGCGGCTCGGTACCGTCCGTGGGTGGTTCTTGCGGAGTTCGTCGTCGTCGTTTCGATGGGTGTGATTGAGAAGCACAAGACGACAACGAAGCAGCAGCCACGGATGGTGGTGGCTGGTGCAGGTCCTGGTTTGGATCCGGTTCGGTTGTGGTGTCAGGGGCACCGGATCCCTTGGTCCACCACTTCCAGGCCCGATGCCACCATGCTTCCGACATGATGATACGGATGATCGAGTCAAGGACCTCGTATAGTATGGGGCTCTCGTAGTGGAATGACTTCCAACGACTTGTGCTGTTGCTCTGGTGCAACCGCCAAAGATCACAACATGAAAAGAATGGATCCAACGGTTCAAGAGGAGCAGGTGAGACTTTGGCGTGAAGTACTGCTCTGGATGTCGCGCGCTTCTTACTAGAGGGAGGGTCCACACACTTGTGTTTTGCGAGAGAAAGGATCGTGCTGTATGTGTTATGATCCAAGATGAGGAGTCACGAACCGGCCCTTTCATGTGGCTTCCATACAAGAACAAGCGACACAATGTGTTGAGATGCCGTCTCGATCGATTCCTTCCTAGAGACTTTTGGGATTCTTGTCGGTGACAAGACTGTGAACACACACACAAGAGAGAGAGAGAGAGAGAGAGAGAGAGAGAGAGAGAGTCAGTGACAGAAAAGTGTAGCGGATAGGAATTTGGAACTTGAATAGGACCACACATGTACATCTTAGTTCCTAGTGTCCGTAGGGGAAATGCGCCTCCTCGGCTCTGGCTCCTCTACGAGACAATTAAAGGACATGGTTCCTCGAATGGCGTCGTTTGTGCTCTCTGCTCCTTCTTCTCTCTTCTGCTGCATGTGTTTGTTGTTTGTTGGTCTCCTTCCTTTCTTTTGGCAACACAGGAAGCCAGGAGGCGCCTCCTCCGATGAAAATGACATTTTTGGTTTCTCGTTGGGGCGGACGACGCGCCCGTTTTGATTCTTCACACCGCCTCGCTCTCGTTCGAGCCAGCGGAATGGACCGACGGGCGTCGCGATCTCATGCGGGTCTCACAGCTATGCGGTGTGGAAGAGTTCTATGTAGGTAGGGGCTCCAAAGAAGTACTCCTAGGACTATAGGCGTAGTCCTCTCTAGAGGAATAGGAGTAACTATAGGACGACGAAAAGGTTCATGCCCTCTCTCTGTAGAGCAAATCTAGGTATACTCCTACGTGTTTGGGTGGACCTGGTGTTGCCTCCCAACATACAACAATCGTTCGAGTCGATCGATCCTCCATCGCTCACGGCTCTACGCCATGGATTCCCGTGAACCTCCTCCTTCCACGACACATTCTTCTTTGGAATGCGCAGCGATAAAATCGTACTGGATTCTGCTCCAACAGGATCCCTTCTGATCCTCCCGAGAAACGATCCAAAAATCTAGAGGCAGGAGTACGCCATGGAAAATAAAACTGTCTTGAACAAAGTAGGAGACGTGGAACGTTGGTTGGTCCCAGCGAGGAATGGCTCTTGGCCTTGGGTGGCATCTATTATGTATGCTTCCTGTTAACCGACATGGCGTACGAAAGCAAGTGGAGGAATGTCGAAACCAACCATTCATTACGCAACCAAAACCCCGATGCGAACTAGGGAGAACACTTTTTTCTTTTGGATAAATCCGTTGCCTAGTGGCGTTGCTGTCACCATTCCTTTTTGTGGTTCTGTCGAAGCAACAGTCAGTGGGAAACTCATGTTCCAATGGTGTTTCGTCCGTCCCCTCCATCTTTTTCTCCAGTTACTGCTCCAAATCTTGTACTTGTGCACACACCATGTCACGAATCTTTTGCTTCAACAAGGAACCACGACCAATGCCATCCTGGAGTGAAAAATAACGATCGATAGTGTCATTACCATGCGCCAAAATGGGTTCCTTCATCACTTCCTCATAGGCTGTTTGGTTGGTTTCCAAGTGCACAATTTGGGCCAGGGCTTGTTGGGGACGACCCGGGTCGTAATAGACAAAGGCTCGAGGATTGAATATATCAAATACCTCTTGTGTACCGTAGTAAATGGGAATGCATCCCGCCCAAAAGGCCAGAACAATCTTTTCCGTGATATATCCTGGTTGGTATTTGTTTTCCAACACGAGACAAAACCGATAATGACGATAAGATTCGTAATTGCTTGGCCAGTTCCCATGCCAGTCTTTGGGTTTCCACGGCGAGACGGGGGGCGCCAGTTTGCCCCCACACTTGGCCCCCTTGTGAAGGACGGTCGATCGATTGTTGTGGGCTTCTAGCGGTATCTTGGAAACGGCCAAGGCAATTTCACGGAAAGCCTGTTCGCGAAAGCGGACACAATTGCTCGCCGTGTAGAGCATAAAGGCCTCTCCCGTGTTGCGTGGCTTTTGCAAGGGATCGAACAACCATTGTTGCATCTCGTGGGAGGCTTCGGCCACAACCTGACTGGCAAAAAAGACTCGGACACTATAATTGGAGTCGGCCGCGTAGCCCACATGAAAATTGCGTCGCGGGGGAGCTGGCACCACAGGCACGGAACCGTTCGACTCATTCGTTGGTGATTGTTGTTGTTGTGGATGTCGAAGTGACCACTGGTAGGAGGCAAATTGATCCCAGATATCACCCTGTTTGGCTTCGCCATTGATATGAAAGACCATTCCAGGAAAGCTCTTCTGCAGGACTTCCAGTAGACGTGGTTGTCTGGGAAATCCTGGGCAGTGTCCACAGGATCCAAAGACGAGTACATCGTCTTGGGTGGCATTACGAATCGATTGTTGCGTCAACCAAGTTCGGGGGATGGACGCAAATTCCGGGTACACGAGTTCGAGAAGGTCTTGTCGGTCATTACCACAAAAATAAATTTTAGACGGAAGGACGACTGGCCACGGTGTGGCTTGACAAATGGGTGTAATAGAGACTTCCTGGTCTCGTTCGACTTCTTCTTGTTTGTCCCCAAAGTCCGTCGTGCCATTCTTCACAACGAGTTCCATTGGTATTGGTAGTGGGAGAGTCGACAAGTAACTGGCACGATATATCCATACACTAGAATTCAGCTCGTCGTTGGACCAAAGAAGAACAAGGTTGGCCACCGAAAACATCAAGACGAACCAGACCAGAATCCCCTTTGGTAACCGCAACAGAAAATGATTCCTTGTGTTTCTACCATGGCTGTCACCCTTTACTCGTATTTTGGAAAGTCCAGTGGCGTTCTTCTCTTGCGGAGGGACACTCATTCTGTTTAGTCTCCGTCTCCCTATATTATAGGTGTATCAACTAGGTACTGTCAAGTGAATTCAAGATGACGATCACGAGACTCAATACTTCTTGTGGAAATTAATGGAACGAAGGGATCGTTAGTCGTTAGCAGCGCGTGGAAATTAGTGGGAACGAAGGGATCGTTAGCAGCGGTGCGACCGGCGCGGGAGATGATAACGGTGAACGGTCGATCGTTCTGATTGTCCTCTGTACATTTACTTATGGAAAGCCAGCGCACGTTGGTAGCGGGATACGGATCAAGATGCAGATCGTTCCATGGTTTGAGTTTCCCTCATTCCTCACACAACAGTTTTGGAACGCAAAGACACGACACACAAGTTCTCCGTTGGTTGGCTCGAGATGCGCTCAAAAGGATGATTCTAGACTACATGCAGTATGCTCTTCCCATGCCGCACAGTATGAGCCGCTTTGATCGGGCATGTGGCCACTCCTTGTGTGGGATTATTCGCCGAATGATTCCGATTCGCCGTGTTGTTGTCGTCCGCTTGTGGAAGAGTACACTGTCCTTCGGGATCTTGTCGGTCTCCTGGTTGGTTTGGGGACCATCCTTGCTCGTCTTGCTCTACCATTGTGGTCGTGGTGGGAGAGTCCGTGGGTGGGTTCTTGCGGAGTTTGTCGTCGTTGTCATTGTCAAGGCCGAGACGAAAAAGACCACAAAGTAGCCGCATCCATTCGTTGCGGCTGGTGCAGGACCTTCTTTGGATCCGGTTTGGTTGTGGCTGTGTCAGGGTCAGATCCCTTGTTCCACGACTTCCAGGCCCAATTCCACCATCCTTCCGACACGAAAATGAGCATGATCGAGTCAAGGAGTGTTGATATGGGATATGGGTGTCTGTTTACCATGAAAGCGTTCCAACACCAACGACTTCGGTTGTTGTGCGTAGGGATCCAACTGCCTCTGGAGGAAGAACCAACACTCACGGTCGTTGGTTGGAGGTGAAAGAATGGATCGAACGGATTCAAGAGGACGAGTAAGACTTTGGCGTGAAGTACTATACACTGGTCGTTTCAATTCGCGCTATTATAGAGGGATCATTAGAACGGCCCTTTTGTGTGGGCTTCACACAAGAATAAACCAGACAGATACTTTGTGGAGATGCCGTCTCGACGGACTCCTTCTTTGACTCTCTACAGTCATTGTGTAATTCGAGACAACTATGGGACAGGGTTCCGCGAAAGATGTGGATGCTCTCATCCTCCTATATCTTCTGTGTCGTGCTCCTTCGTTTGACCCAAAGGAGAAGACAGGAACTTTGGGCGGCCGTCGCTTGACGACGCACCCCTTCCCCTTTTGGTTCTTCACACCGCCTCGCTCTCGTTCGAGCCTCACGCGGGTCTTACACAGCGGAAGATTCCTGGGCAAAAGAAGTAAGCCTAGGAGTAACTACCGTGAGAGGTACTCCTACTCCAAGTCCAAGGTAGGGGCACCTTTCGTCGAAGAGTGGGTGGTGACTGTCCTTTTTGGACTCTCTGTCTGTCTCTCTCGACAAGAGAACACACGACAGAGTAAAGAGTAGGGATTGTACCTCTCGTGAGAGAGAAGCGGTCGTTCCCATTTCTGTATGTTGTGGTGGACCGGGATCTGCCTCCACAACAACCCAAATAGAAATCTACACACAACTGGCTCGAGTGTCCACCTACAGCTAGATCGATCAAGGCTATATCCTTGGATACCCGTGAGCCTCCCACCAAGCATTCTTCTTTGGAATGCGCAGCGCTTGAGTCGTAGGCTGGATTCTGGTCGAAAGGATCCCATCCTACGGTATTATGGAGGCCTAACGACACAAAAACCTAGGTAGGACAAAGCAATAAGAGACAGCCAAACTGTTTTGGGAAAGATAGGCGCAGTTGAACGTTGGTCGGTCCAAACGAACGACAACTCGTGGCCTTGGGTGACATTTCCGCTTCTTATTCTGCGAAATGACGAAAGTGCCAAAGTGAAAGCATGCCAAGACTGACCACTCTTTCCTTTTGGATCAATCCGTTGCCTAGTGGTGTTGTTCATACCATTTCGATTTGTGGCTCTGTGAAGCAAAAGTGAGTAGAACCATCCGGTTCCAATGGGGTGTTTCGTCCGCTTGATTATTCTTTCTATCAATTTACTGCTCCAAATCGTGTACTTGCGCACAGACCATGTCACGATTCTTTTTCTTCAAGAAGGAACCACGACCAATGCCATCCTAGAGTGAAAAATAACGATCGATAGTGTCATTACCATGCGCCAAAATGGGTTCCTTCATCACTTCATCATAGGCTGTTTGGTTGGTTTCCAAGTGCACAATTTGGGCCAGGGCTTGTTGGGGACGACCCGGGTCGTAATAGACAAAGGCTCGAGGATTGAAAATATCAAATACCTCTTGTGTACCGTAATAAATGGGAATGCATCCGGCCCAAAAGGCCAGAACAATCTTTTCCGTGATATATCCTGGTTGGTATTTGTTTTCCAACACAAGACAAAACCGATAATGACGATAAGATTCGTAATTGCTTGGCCAATTCCCATGCCAGTCTTTGGGTTTCCACGGCGAGACGGGGGGCGCCAGTTTGCCCCCACACATGGCCCACTTGTGAAGGACGGTCGATCGATTGCTGTGTACCACATTACTAATCTTGGAAACGGCCGTGGCAATGTCCTGGAAGGCCTGTTCGCGAAAGGGCACACAATTGCTCGCCGTGTACAGTAAAAAGGCCTGTCCCGTGTTGCGTGGCTTTTGCAACGGATCAAACAACCATCGTTGTATCTCGTGGGAGGCTTCAGCTACAGTCTGACTCGCAAAAAGAACTCGGACACTGTAATTGGAGTCGGCCGCGTAGCCAATATGAAAATTGCGTCGTGGGGGAGCTGGCACCACTGGCACGGAACTGTTGGACTCATTTGTTGGGCGTTGTGGTGATTGTTGTTGTGGATGTGGAAGTGACGATTGGAAGGTTGCCAATTGTTCCCAGATATCACCCTGTTTGGCTTCGCCATTGATATGAAAGACCATTCCAGGAAAGTCCTTCTGCAGGACTTCCAGTAGACGTGGGTGTTTCGGAAATCCTGGGCAGAGTCCACAGGATCCAAACACGAGAACATCGTGTTGCGTGGCATTGCGAATCGATTGTCGCGTCAATCTTGTGCGGGGAATGGAGGCAAATTCCGGATAGACGAGTTGGAGAAGGGCGTGTCGGTCGTGACCACAATAATAAATTCGAGACGGAAGGACGACTGGCCACGGTGCGGTCTGACAAATCGGTGTAACAGTAGAAGCTTCCTTGGTAAGCAGAGACATGACATGGTCTTGTGTGACTTGTGGTTGTAGGTAGCGAGCAAACTGATTCAGCTCGTCGTCGGACCAGAGAGGAACAAGGTTGGCCACCCCAAGCATTAACACGCAACAGACCAGAATGCCCTTTCGCAACCGCAAGGGAAAATGACTCCAATTGTTTCTACCATGGCTGTCACTCTTTGCTTCCAAAACCCAAGTGGCTTTCTTTTCTTGGGGAGGGACACTCATTTTGCTTCGTCTCTCTTTAGAGGCATATCAACCGTCAACAGCATCCAATAGATGACGATCGAGCGAGGATCGAGATGGTGCTGAAAAAAATGTGAGATGGACGAGTCGATCAGCGATCAGCGGGGGTTTGGCCGACGCGAGGGCCGAACTTTCTGGACAATTACTTATGGAAAGCCAGCACATAGGCTGAAATCGAGCGCGGCGATTGTTGCATGGTATGAGTTTGCTCCCATCCGCACACAACACAATTTTGGAACGCGAAGATATGACACATACAAGTTCACAAAAGGATCATTCTATTAGAGTAGTTTCTTCGTTACCATGTCAGATGTAGTATGCTCTCCCTGTGGTCGTCAGTGGAAAAGGAGGAGCACTTAGGAGTCGATACTAAGCACTATAGCTAGTGACCGTTACTCCACCAATTCCAAACTAATTTGCCTAGATAGACGTCAAAGTTATTGTTCCAACACTTCCTACACCGTAGAGTAGGTGCAGGTCCTTCTTTTGGATCTAGTTCGGTTGTGGGGGCTATGGCTGCTGTGTCAGAGGTGCCGGATCCCTTCTTCCCGCAACTCCACCATCCTTCCAAAATGGTAATGAGGATGAGGGTAATCGAGTCAAGGAGTTTTGATATGGGATATAGGTGTCTGTTTACCATGAAAGCGTTCCAACACCAACGGCATTGGTTGTTGTGCGTAGGTATCCAGAAGAAGAAACAGTCATGTGGTGGACGTGAAAGAATGGATCCACCGGATTCAAGAGAACGAGTGGGACTTTGGCAAAAAGTACTGCACTGGACGTTTCAATTCGCGCTAGTTTAGAGGGAACGATTAGAGCGGTACTTTTGTGTGGCTCCATACAAGAATAAACCAGACAGACACTTTGTGGAGATGCCGTCTCGATCGATTCCTTCTTCGACTTTCTACAGTCTTGTGTGATTCGTGTCGGTGTGGCCAGACTAGAGAGAGAAAGAGAGAGGCGGTGTGTATGTACATGGCCGAAACGTGTGGCGCTTTGGACGTTGGAACGCGAATAGGATCACACACACACACACATGTACATCCTGTTGCCCGGTTCTCGCCACAACAAAAAGTATGTAGCGGCCACCAAGGAGATGAGCTTGTGGATGGACGTATCTTATACACAAATGAAGTCATGTCAACAAATAAACTACCTTTTCGAATCTTTCTGTTATCATTCACAATCCACAATTGGCATGGAGTCTCTTTTAAATACCAAGGACAAGAGCTTCCACTTCCTCGGCAACAATCAAACTCTTGGTGTAGAACACGTCCTTTAATAGTTCTCCTTCGGCAACGCCCCAAACGAATTCCATGGGACCACCGGCATGTTTGTGTTGGACGCCATGACTCGTCTCTTGACGCTTGTGTGTCCATTCCTGATGACATTCCCAACCCACCATGTACAGTGTGGCCCCCCATACCTGGGGCTTGACTTCCCAAAGCTGCGTTTGATTGCGAGATTCCTCGCCTCTTCCCAACTCTGTGCGTGCCCGGGTAAAGTACTCGAGCTTCCATGTCTCATAGTGGCGGCGTCCTTCTTCGGCGGCTTGTTCCTTCTCTTGGTCGTTCTTGTTGTTGCCAAAGGACGCATCCGCAACGATCCTGTCGTGACTGCCAACAGAACGGTTTTCCCAATATTTTGCCTTTTCTGTAATATAGAGTTCCACGGCCGTTCTCATTCGCATCTCGAGTTGCCGCCACTCCTGGTTGCCCCGATACGGGTCCACAAGTTTTGAAATGAGGGGATCCAACTTCATTTCTCCGTCGACACTTTCTGATCCAGACATGGCCAATTCCATGCGGTTCTTCAACGCATCAAACAAAGTGCCCAGCATTTTGTTGGATTTGTAGCTTCGGTGAGACGAGAACCTGTCCTTGAGCGCCCAATGAGGAGTCTTGATCGATTCAAGCAGGGTCGCTTCTTCTTCTTGTCGCAATAGTGCTGTGAGCAAAAAACGAAAACCAGATGGATAAGCAACGACTCGAAACTTCGACTAGAAACCAAGCCAAGCTTGACTTACGCGTGTCTGGAACATCCACTTGTAGAAATAGTGCGCGACCTAACGTTTGTGCCTGAGGAGATCCAAAGCCAAATTGGTCAATCGCAGCGTCCAACGCATTGGACAGCTTGCCCAGTGTGACATGATGCATTTTAAACTTTCGAGCATAATCAAGTTCATGCACCTGATTGTCCGGGTCCCATGCAGATCGTTTCCCCAGTTCTAGGGGGTTATCCACTATATCACAAATGTCCTCGGCAGCAATCTTGGTTTGTGTCAAGGATTCCATGAGTTTCTGGTTCCAACATACCCATGCAAGGTCTCCATCGTAGTCGCCACCAGACATTCGATCTGCCTCGCTCCGTTTTCCCTTATTACACAACACAATGCAGTTTTTAAGACCTGAAAGAAAGACCAATTAGCGACACGACTGAACATGAAAGGACACGCCGTTAATCCTTCGTTACCTTCTTTTACTCACAAGCAAAAAACTCTACTGCTTCTTGACCGGATCGCACCAGCTCACTACGCAATCCAGAAGGAAAACGTTTTGCATGTTCGGGATCTCTTGATCGCTTCTTCAACTCATCCAATGACACCAAAGACAGTCGTCTCATGTCTCCCCCAAAATACGACGGCGACCTCATGGCAAGTATCTCTTCGGATAAAGCGTCAAGCCCGGTCCGAACGCCATTGCATGCCACAAACGCCTCGCCTTCTTCCAGCAGCAATGTGTGATCACCATACATTCGAAGATAAACACAGCCAGATAGAGGGTAATGTGCTTTGCTTTGAAGGGAGCGGAACATTTCAGACACGAGCTTTTTCTTGAATCGACAGAGCTCCGGGTCGGACGTAGCCACATTTGCGCACAACAGTTTCAGGCATTTTCTGCTGTCGGTCCATGATTTCAGTACATTCGAACGTTGTCTCTCTTTCAAATGTTTCAACCACGCTCTTTTCGATTCTGGACCAGATCCCATCATTTCTTCTAAATCCTTTATTGCTGGTTCCAAACAGTTCTCCTCGAAGAATTCCCAAGAAGCACCATAGTGTTCTAGCAGTTGGATCAACCGAACGTTCAATTTGGCTGGCGTTGGATCCTTGTCCCAAGACGACACTTCAAATACACTGTGGTCGTCTTCTGTAACCTTTCCTTCCATCGAGTCAGCTCTGTTTGATGTCGACTGCAGACAGGATTGTGGAACTTGAAACTTGTGCTGACTTGTTCTGCAATGAACCACGATACCAGTTCCCAAAGCACGGTCCAGAACCCAGGTGCCTTTGAAACCCCCAAGACGGCCTTGAAACCCTGTGTGCGGACATATGCATGAATCAGACCGTTTCTCAGAAGTCTTCGCGCGGTAACAATCCCATACTACATGCAATGCATCTTGGGATATCAAGCCACAACCATCAATTTCCGAAAAGTTGTCACAAAGGTTGTAGTAGTTCTACATCTGCTCCGAGGAGTGATCCGAGGAGTGGGCACGACGAGGGGTGCCTAACTCCGAGAAGGGCAATAGGTCCGAGGAGTGTACTGCCCAACAAATCCGCTATAAGCGGATTTGGGGCAGTACACGACGAGGACCTATTGCCCGCCGAGGAGTTAGGCCCCCGAGAAGTGCCCCCGACGAGAATCACGACGAGGAGCAGATGTTGTACGCTTCCGTTGCGTCCGAGGGGGGATGTAAGTGTCACATAGGATTTATATTTTGTTAGGCTTATCGTCCGTTGATTTTTTTAACTCGTCACTCTACTTAGTCTAAGTAGTCACATATTGGGGGAAATTACTTACGACACTTAGGTTCTCACTATTTAGGAACACAAGATCACATAGGGTCTCACTATTTAGGGACGAACTAAATACTTAGGTGCTACATAGGGACCTGTTTGAAATTGTGGGAGGCATCGTTGTAGGCGCTGTTGTCGTTGTTATCGTCGTCGTGGTTTCCTCATCCATTTGATTGTTGGGTTGCCACCATGACGAGCCGTCCCATTGTCAGCCCCATGCCCCGCTCCGCATCCCATCGTGGCACCGCAGCGTCTCCCATCTCTCTTGCATCGTCGTCGTCGTCTTCTTCGTCTTCGATGTCGACGTTGTCGACAAATTATGATCCTTGGGAAGACCCCTCGTCCATGGTCTTCGTACCGGTCGACCCAACGGTCGACAGGTACCATGGGACCTGGGAACCAAGGATCGACGAATGCAAAGGAGATGTTGATCTCCATAGCTTGCATTCCGATCCTTGGTTCCTTGAGCGGTGCGACAGAATGTAAGTTGATTGTTGTTTCGTCCTTTTTCGTCATTCCCATGGTGGAAAGTCTTCCTTTCTTCCAATTTCGTCCTCTTCCTGCGCGCCTGCCCTCCAATGGTCACTCAAATCCTTCCATTTCCTGTCATTTCTCATACTTTTGCCATTTCGACAACAACGACAGGAAGTTCTTGACCATGGCCAACAGTCCTCCCTCGCAACAGCCAACTCGCCGCTCCAAACGGCAACTGGCTGCAGCCAGCAGCAAATCACCAACTGCAACTTCGTCCTCCCCCGTCCGAAAGGTCGCTCGCCGAATGACCAACAAGAACAAGAAGCAAAAACCGAAGAAGAAGAATCCACCTCCTCGTCCACCTCCTCCGTCGGAAGCCGACAAGGAGAACAACCCACCGCCTCCCGATGATCTTCCTCCTCTTCTTCACCGTCGACGCCACCGTTCAAAGTAAGTTTCGTTGTTGTTGCGTTCGTTGTTGAGTTCGTTGTTGCGTTGTCGCTCTATTTGATTGTTGCATCTTCCACCCTCTTACATTCTTCCTTTGCTTTCCACAGGAACAATCAAACGAATCCGTTCCTTGATGACGGTTCGGACGATGATGACAGTATCTTTGAAGGAATGGAAATGGATGATCTTGAAGCGGACGAAGATTTTGTTCCTTCTGTTTCCGTTCGAAGCCGCCGAAATGCCCGTGCACGTGGTGTTCTTGCTCGGCGTGCCCCTCCTCCTCCTCCGTCTCCACTAGATACGAAGACCATTGCTCGTGCAATGGTGGAGCAACGCCATCTCGAAGAGAACGAGCAAGGCGAGATCTCAATCGCCGAATACAAGACTCTGCCACTTGATGAACCACATGACGACAACCTGTTGGAATACTTCGGTCAGTTCGCTGAACTCAGCGATGAAGTATTTGCGGACGAGTATCATGGCTATGATGTTCGCGAGCTTGCTGGCTGCTCCGAGTCGTACTCGAAGGAAAAACAAGAGTCGGTCCAGCGTTTCTTAGATGTGCTTCGTCGACACCGACACTACCGAGGACTCGCGAAGCTAATGGTCGACCCTGAACGATCAGATGGACTGAAAGTCCCCAAGTTGTTCGTTGCTCTACGCGGGGCGAAGACGCCAAGAAAGTTGGGGCTACTTAACTCCTTGCTAGCTATCTTCTGCATGAATCTTCGGATGGCGGGGTATGTCAAGGGGCGCGATGATCCCCACGATCCAAAGTTTCATTACCAACCCAACACGACTGGGAAGGTATTGAATCATCTGTTTGCTTGCCTGCGTGCCAACGGCGTGTGCATCGGGCAAACGGACCTCAAGGGCAGAGGTTCGTACCAAGCGTATTTAGAATGGATTTGGAAAAAGACGGCGAAAGCACGTCCCGAGTTCGGTCGCTTGCCGAAACGGGCCAGCGTGTGTATGGATGATCAGTATCACATCCGCAACCTCGCAGATCCTCCCTTGAATCCGTTCCAAGTCTTCAAAGACTTGCTAATGCTATTCTTCTACTCGCTCTGTCGCGATATTAGCTTTCGCTGTTTAGAGGTACGTACCCAAACGGTTGATTGTTGGGCTTTCTTACTGGTTTTCTCACCTCTACTGATGTTCTTGCTACTTCTATTCAGATTCATTTAGCAAGGATTACTGACTTTCGATTCGTAGCTCGTTTAGATGAGTCGTACGGAGAACATGCGGGCAAGCCAGCAATCATCCCACTTGATGCTGGCCACCACAAGAACGTAAAATTGACGCTAGCCAAGCCTACGTTTCGCCGCGAGAATGACTCGCTGTCCAACATGATCATAGAAAACGAAGCAGACCCGTGGAGTACGTATAAGCTATTTATGCACTACCGAAAGGTAGCGCATCCGCCGGGCTGGAAGGGACTCTTGTTTTTGTACGAAGCCCCAAAGAAAATCATCGCGGCCCGAAAATGTGGGTCCAAACACTTGGGTTGGACTGACCTGGTGAAGGACCGTGCCCAAGAAAAGTTCGACCCGGCCACGGGTATGCGTCCTGGTGGCAAACTCGGCAGCAACTTCGCGGCGAACAACACAAAGGTGCTGGCTGCTCGATGCAAGTTCCCCGAAGATGGAAACTTCACCGGTCGAACTGCTCGTAGAACGGGCATCTCTAAAGTGGCGAATTGCGGAGTGCCACAAGTCTTGGCAACGAATTTTGGCCGTCATAAATCGGCCGAGATTAATTATGAGTACCAAGAAGTCTCTACCGCGTCGAAGTTAAAGGCTTCGACGGCAAACTGGTACATCCCCCCAGAAGACAAAGTGGAACAGCCGAAGAAGTCGTCGCGTAAGTTTGTTGTCTGATTGTTGTTCATTCGAAATCAGTCTCTCACCTTTCTGTCATTCTTTTCTGATCGTAGCGCCGAATCATTCGTCCGATGCTCCTACTGCTGGTGGTGGTGCCAACGATTCGTCTCCATCGTTCTCTCCGCTAGGCTTTGATTGGGGCGACGGGGATGGTGGCAACCAAAACAACAACAACTCTCACAACTCCAACAACAACAACAACAACAACAATGGCCGACCACCATACGAGAGCAACAACACTGGCAGACCACCCTACGAGAGCAACAAGAATGGAGCACCACCCTACGAGAGCAACAACAACAACACTCGCAACAATGGCCGACCTCCCTACGAGAACAACAACAACAACAACGGCCGACCGCCCTACGAGTTCCAAAACTACAACGACAACAACAATAACAGTGGCCGACCTCCCCACTACGAGTGTCAAAACAACAGCAACAACAACAACCATCGTCGACCACCATACGACGATAGCCACTACCACCACCACAACAACAACAACAGCCATTCGTCGTACTACGACGAACGCCCCCGCCACCACAACAACAACAACCATGGATCGTGGGAGAGTGGCCACCTCGGCCATCAAGACCAACACAATCACAGCAACCACCACCACGGATCATTGGAAAGCAGCCATCAGGGCCATTACGACCAACGCAACAACCACTACGCCCAATCACAACGTCGTTCTCCCCCTCCTCCGCCTTCCTATAACAATGGAAATGGGGCAATGGTGAACTGGAGTCCACCTCCTCCTCCCACACGCAACAACTACTATCCTCCTCGTGGACAGACCCCTCCACCTCCACCTCCACGCTCGTACACGCCTCCGCCACCACCTCCTCCATCTTCTCGTCTGATTGGGGAGGCAGTGTACCGTCAACGAGTGGAGCACTTCCACCCTTCGCCCCCTCCTCCCAAATACAGTTCCTCATACCACCACCACCGCTCCGAGTCCTACTATCCTCGTCACCACAGTCGCCACCATGGTGGTGATCACTACAATCACAACCACCATGGTGGACGATACTACTGAACTAGGTAAGTTTTCTGTGTTTGATTGTTGTCTTGTCTTTTCTATGTTCTCACTGCTTCCTTTTCATTGCAGATTGTTGCTTGAGCTCTGCGTGTAGATCGCTTCAATACGTAAGTGTTGTCTTTGCTCTTTTTGATTGTTGCATCCATTTCCATTATCAATGCATCTCTAACCTTTGTCTTGCTTCTCTTTTCTCTCGGTCTGCTCTGTTGTTCTTTCTGTTTGGTTGTTGGTTATGTTTCTGTGTTTGTTGGATTGATGTTTGTTTCATTTTCGTCGTCTCTGTTTCTATTGTTGTTTCTTGCCTTTGTTGGCTTATTGCGTGGGTTTTTGCCTTTGTTTGATTGTTGCTTTGTCATTTGTCTTGGTTGATTGTTGTATCGCTTTTGGTTTCGTTGTTTGATGCTTTGCTTGTCTCTCTTGATGCTTTATGTTTTTCGCTCGCTGCTGTTCTACCATGCTGCTTCTTTGATGTTTGTTGATTGTATTGCCTTGGTTGTCCTTTTTGGTTGATTGTTGGTTGCTTTTGCTCGCTGTTGTGCTTGTTGCCTCGCTTGTTTGATTGTCATGGTCGTTTGTTCCTTGGTTCATTGGTTCATGCACTACGGTTTCTCTCGTTGTTGTATTGGTTGCGTTTCGATCCATTTTGTGACCCTGGTTTTACGCTCGGAATTTCCCACGACCGCTAAAATACATACGTACACTAAAATAAAAAACCGAGTACAGTACAAAATGGGCTATAGTAAATAGGCACGTGCAGGGATCCTACATCCCTCCCGAGGACCAATGGTAGTCAGGAACAATCCGTACACTTCCAGCCGGTAAACATGCGGTCGGTATGGTCGTAGAAAACCAAAGTTTCATCCTCTTTAATCGCTTCGCAATGGATAGCGAACCATTTAAATCATGAGGTATTGCCCAATTCAGGACGTCAGACACTGAGGTTGGGGATAAGCCTGGGCCCTCTTCCGCAAACAGAACAAACTGCTGTGGATCTTTTTCTTTTTTACACCACAGATAACGATATGTCCGGCCAAAGAGAAGTGCCTTGTGTCCCTTGGATATGCCATCGCCATCAAAAAGCTCCTTTATTTGTTGGATATTCACTTGCTTATTGACGCGTACCGTCAAGAACCGGTCGGCTCCAAACTTACGATACATACGACGATCCCATGCTATCTCCGGATGACAGATGTTGAGAGATCCATCCTTTTCGACAGAGGCGGACCAGTACAAACCGCAACCGTGTTTGTGGGCATCATAGAGTTTCGTAAGGTCCAGAGACTTGAGGCGTGGATCCTTTGAGACGAAGTGCAGAGCTGCTTTGAATGCATTGGCGTCAGCATCATTGCCATCCTCGCAGGTTTCGCCAATGCTATATTCCCGATCGAGTGAACGATCAAAGATCGTGCTATTAGTATTGCGGTTCCATGTTTCGATCCCTTTCTGGAGAAAGTACTGAAGCAATATTGAAATTTGTCTCTTTCCAACGATTTCGAGTACGTCTTCGCGGTTTTCTTTAATCGGTGAGACACATATCGGAACCCTGTCTTGACTGAAGCTTTCTAGCGGAAGTGATGCTTGAAACAGAAAACGTTTGATACTCCTCTTCGATCGAATATGATCAATTAGTCCGGAGCGAGTCTTGTTTGTGGCACTCCGAACACATACATCATTCATATACCGGACCAAGTCATGGAGAAGGCTAAAATCTAGGCCCCCGGAAACTAGCGATTGAAGGAACTTCTTATCCTGAAGATCGGGAGACAACTCTTCAATATTTCGCGCGATGCAATGCCACGCACTGGATTCTTTCCGTAGGTCTTGTTCCCTCAAGTCATTTTTCACCATAAACTTCGATTTGGCTCTCAGAAGAAAACTGTGAATACTGGTTGTTACATCCAAGAGCCATCCAGTGTCTTTCGGCTTTGAAAAAACACAATCACTGGCAAGACAGTTATCGCACCGAATTTTCCCTGGATGCGTACAACGAACATGCGTTGGCTCACCAACGAATGCGCATTTTGCCAGGGCTTCTTTACGGCACATTGTCCCATTTATTGCATATTCCCTGACTAGGTCCAGAGCTCTGCGCTGATAGTGACTTAATTCTTTTCTCCTACCACCCAGAATATTCTCAATGCGACTTCGGTCAGCGGAACGGTAGAACATGTAGCAGAAAGTCGCTCCACCGTCACGGCCTGCTCTGCCTGTCTGTTGCAAATATTCAGCTGCCAGAACATGAGAACCTCAATTATACCGGAGAGGAAACGGCGCTTATGCACGCACTTACGAAGAGATTCTGGCATTTGGACATGAAAACAAAATCGGATATTCTTTGGGAGATCATCTACTCCTCGGCCCAGAGCTAAATTTGCACACAAAACCTGTACATCAGTCTCCTTAAACTCCCGAAGGATTGTGTTGTTTCGTTGCTTTTGTTTCTCTGTCTCTGCCCCAACATAAGCAAGAGAGGTGATTTTCTTTTCGTTCAATAAATCACTAAAGGTTCCCACGATTGCTCGACCAACGAAGAAACAAAGAGCCTTTGCCTGAGGACCTTCTGGATGTTCCCGGGCATAATCAGACAGAATCTTGGCAATTCTTGCAGCAACATCGGTCCATGTCATAGACCTTGACTCTACACGATAGAAATGATTATGCGGAAGCGGATTGCTGTGAAGAAACAACTTTGGCTTCTTTTGCCCTGAGGGGCTCCATGACACGAGTTTCACGGCACTGTTGGAGGCCGTGGCAGATAGAAACATTCTGGGGACAAGAGATCCAACAGAGCGAGTGCATTGGATAAGGAGATCAAATTGAGGGCTTCTTTCATACTCGCAAGTACATTCAACTTTTGATACTCACACTGGTGTCCTTGTCAGCACTCTGCGAATATGAGGAACAATTTCGGCAAAAGCTGGTCGGTGACAAGTCCCTTCCTTCTCCTTTGGTTCGATACTGAGGTATTCCACAAGTTCCAGTAAACAACCATATGAGTAATCCTTGTGTACGGAGAAGTTGTGACACAAGCCGAACTTAAATCAATTAAATTCACGTACCATAAATCGAACTCATCCACAACAACTCTTCGCAATTTTCCCTGTTCTTGTAGATTACCCAGGATTTCCATTGTACCGCCCGTGCAAACAAGTTCTGGTGTGGTAAGAATGACGAGTGGTTTGCCGTCCAATCTTTCATCCAATAAAGTACATAAACGGTTATACGCGCTCAGAGCTTGACTATGTCCTGCTGCTTCGTTGCTAAGGAGTTTTTCACAGTTAATGTTGCGTTTCCGTAATTCGCGGAATAAGCTGTCAATCAAGGCTCTAAGTGGCTCGACAACAAGTGTGATACCTCCAAATAAGACAGCGGGAACCATAAAACACATGCTCTATAACAAGCCAGTGAACAGTGAGATACCAAGACAAGGCAAAACGGTGTAAGATCACAACGAACGTACCTTGCCAGAGCCACAAGGAGCGTTGACAACAACGTCTTCCAGCTGATTTTTTATTATGTGCGCACAGACTCGTTCTTGCAGCGGATGGAGCTTGGCTATGCCCAATGTCGTCTTTGCTGCATTGAGTTTCGTTTGTATCTGGATATCCACCGTCGTCGTAGACCAGCTGGACACGGAATCGACGTATTCACACTCTACATGCTGCTGTGGACTAAACACGGCCTTTTCAATTTCTGCTCGAAGATCGGGAAACGCCTTCTTAAAGGGCTCCAGCATAATGAGGCCTCTGGATCGTTCCGATTCGTCTTGAAGGGCTATGTCTGATTCCTCTGGCCAATCCGCGTCAAGAACCAAACGGTGAGTTCGATAGTTCACTATGTTATCCACAATCGTCGTTTCCGACTCGTCACTCGATAGTTTGTCGCATTCCATTGCGTCATTGGTCGCTGGTTTGCCGCTCTTGTCGTTACGGCGTTTGGAACTAGGGTTGTCCTGATCACCGCTGTCTTCGTCACTGTTTTCCACATCAGATCTCATAGTGTCGTTTTCGCTATCGTCATTCTCACTTTCATTGGGCATCTCGGGATGTTGTCGTCTTCGTTTCTCATTAAATTTAACCAAGTGCTTTGATTCCGAGTCCAATCCATCGGAATCGTCGGAGGAGGAGTATGTCAACCTGGAGAGATGATGAAACAAGACAAAGAAGTTATCAACAAACAGTGCAATCCATAGCTAGTCAATCTCGTCATTGCGATGAATCATACCTGTATCGAATGCTATCTCGCTTCGACTCTTGACTTGTAAGTCGGCTTTTCTTGGAGCTAGGCCACCAACGGATGGTTTCATTTTTTTGCGAAATGTAGTGGACTTGTCGTGCATTGGCCCATATGGGCCAACCAGGATCCTTGACTCCCAACTGTTGTATATCTTTTTGTTCCGCAAGAGCAAGACCTTGAACTTCCATGGTGTCCGGCATGTGTACCATGTAGAGCCCGGGCTCATTCAACCACACAGGCACATCGACCGAGTCCGCTTCCTTCGTCTTGCGTAACGAGAATCGTTTGTTCCCATTCCCACCTTTTTGCTTGTAAATAATTGCACGAACTGTCATGTAGACGTGTCCCCGTTTTTGCAGTTCCCGTCGTTGGGGGCCTTGGCTGGACTTGGAACCCTGTTGGGAGTACGTGTTTCTCTTTGAAGCGTAATAGCCTTGAAAGGATTTGGTAGCTTGAAAAAGAGATGTGATCAAGACACAGTCCAAAGGAGCTTCGTTCAACATGACTTTGGATCCCACGGTGAATTCCTTTCCAGACACGGTGCAAGATCGGAAGTACACGCGACCAAGTGCTTGAGAATCTGTCCGATTGACACAAAAGACAAAAATGAGACGAGAAAGGAAAGAGCAAAGAATCCAGCGAGATGAATAAATGTCTTACATTTGTTCAACGGACGGTGCAACACAACCTCGGATCCATCACGCATACCACCCATAGTCTCGAAAAAACTATGGTCTCGCTTCACAATTGATTTCTGGTTGGTCTTTTCCCGGATTGGAGGACAGCCATGGCGTAGTTTTTGTTCATATGCCATAACGTCTTCGTCTTCATCAGACGAAGTCATCGTATTAGATTCACCATCAGAATTCTCATTTTCACTGGATTCCGATGCACTGCCCATAGCCACTACGTTCGTATCTGGGTTCTCCGCCAAAGAGGACTCTTCGTTTTCCTCCTCACCGTCTTGTTCTTCTTCTTCTTCTTCTTCTTCTTGTTTCACCCGAACTTCTTTGGAATCAAGATTCTCCTCTTCACTAGATTCTTCTTCCTCCTCCTCATTATCATCTTCCTCTTCTTCTTCTTCACTGGAACTTTCCTCCTCGTGAGCCTCTTCTTCCTCCGCCTCCTCTTCTTCACTTTTGTCAGTATTGTCTTCTTCTTCGACATGGCCTCGTTTCCGACTAGAACGGTAGGGCGAGGAAGTCACGGCTGGTAACTTGGCTGGAGCCGCTGTTGGTTTCCGAGGCTTGAGGAGGGACGAGGGGGTCCTTTGGTCCGTTTCGGGTGTGACAGCAACGTGGTTGGAAGACATGGTTGTTCTTGGAGTAGGAGACCCTGTCACAGAAGAAGAGGACGTACACAGCTTGGTTCGTGTCCGTGTCGAAACGGCTTCTCGTTCCAGCAATTGCAATTGTAAGCGATAGGATCGCTTTTTCTTTGGTGCATGGCTGTGATTCGTTTTGGTCTTGTCAATGTCATTATCATCGTCCTCTTGTTTCGGATGGCTACGGCGATTGCTCTTGACTTGGGGGAGGGGACTTGCTGTAGTAGAACCAACCGATTCCTCATCGTCTTGATCATCAGTCTCCTCGCCGTTTGCATCATCTTGGTGGCAATGACCCTGAGGGGACATTGCGAAACGACTCGTTTTGTTTCGGGACGACTTGGAACGATGGCGGTGATTGCAGTTTCCTTTCATTTTGCGATCCATGTGTTGGTGGTGCGAATCATGCCGTAGTCCTTCGGGATCTTGCTTGGATAGTTTCTTGAAATCGTGCCGCCGGATACTACTAGATTTCCCACTGTGTGGCTGACATCCCGTAGGATCACGGACACGTTCCGGATGGTTCGAGGCACGGGAATCACGCTTGCTACGAGCACGTCCTGATTTTGGTTTCTTGGAGTATCGCGACTTGGAGGAGGAGGAAGATATCATCCTTCGTGATTCCTTGTTTCCTGGTTTTCGAGGCCTGGATTTTGCTTTTTGTTTACGGCCACGCCTGTTCGTTCCGTCCTCTTCTTCTCCTTCATCTTCTGCGTCACTACCAGACATGCTGGAAGACTCAGAACAGAAAGATAGATAGGAGGAGGAGGAATCGCAAGAACGGTCATCATCATCTTCTTCTACTATATCTTCTTCTTCGTTTAGTATTTCGTCACTCTCACTTGTAGAATAATCCATCATTGTGCTTCTTCGGGATCTTCGAGGGTCTTCTTCTTCTTCTTCTTCCGATTCATATATCGTGTTGATCTTGTTTGCTTCTTCCTCGCGACGCGAGAAGGAATGGGTCGTTTTCTGTCGTTTCTTCTGCTTCTTAATCTTGAGTTTCTTCTTCGTCTCCTCGTGTTTCTCATGCTTCAGCTTCTTCTTCTTCTTGTTTGCTCTCTCGGCTATCTTGTGCTTCTTTTTCTTCTTCTTCTTGGATTTGATGTCCTGCATCTCGTCCTCCGAGGAGGAATCGACCCCGTTACGGGACATTCGAGGTGCGTTGGCCGGAGGAGGAGCCGCCCCTCCCACAAACTGTGAAAGCAGCGACCACATGGAGGATCGACACAACCACAACAAAAACCAAAACAAGGCGTCTTTTTCGTGTCAAGCAGCACTCTCTTCTTGCCTTTTCCAACCGATCAATGGGTCTTTTTCTCTCGGTCCCGATCTTTTTTGTGGTGTGTCACCCAAAAGTTTGAGAAAAAGAACCCAACCGATCCAAAAGATCGCGTTTGTCCCAATCTTCCCACGACAGTCCCTCAAGACACTATTTCAGGTTTTCCGGAGTCCTTCCGAGATGGAAGAGTTGCCGCCGCCTTGGCTCGCGATCGACCCGGTTCGGCGAAGCGCTCCATCATAGTAGTAATAGGTGGTCTCTCCCGACCATCTCTCGCTCCTTTCACTGCCAGCATCTCTATTGCGTCGGGACACATAACGACGACCACTCTTGTATGTGGGATGCTCGTTTTCTGTGCTCTGGAAGAGAGGCGGTGTGTTGCTTCCCCGCTTCCATCGGGATCATGTTTCCTTGGTTGCATGGCAGTGTGTGTTGCTTCGTTTGCGTTGTTTCCAAATGACACGCTCGTTTCAACGGATCTTTGTTGGAGCCGGCACGCGCGCTATGTTGGGTCGCGTATTCTTAGACCGATAGTCAGTAGACCATAGACTATATCATACTCCTGTCCCATATCTATGTCTATCTCTATCCACGGGCCCGTCTTCTAAACCTTACCGAATTAACTCGGAAGGATTCATCTCTTTCTATGAAAGAAAGGTCTCAATTCTCAATGGACCATATGGTCAAGATCCGCTCTACATAACACCTGCCTTATTCTAAATTCAAGTACTTTTATAGGGCTCCCTCCCGAACTGCTTCTCTAAAAATTGTCGCGACAATCCTGCTGCCTCCCTAGGCTTCTTTTGCTTTTTGGAGAGCCCTCATTTCTTTCTTGATTTGTTTGTACCGTTTGTAGTGAGAGGAAACGGGTTGAATGTCCGCCAAGATGGATACTTGCCGTTTGTTCTTGCGGTAAAAGTCCTTTTCGAACCGGCGCAAAAAGGAATGAATCTCTTTTTTCTCGACGCGCAAAGCTTCCATGCGTTGACCCGGCGACTCGGCACGCAACGCATCACTCGGAGCATCGGACAATGGTTTCAACGTCATGTACCAATCCTTTTGTTGGTGGATGCACTCGATTTGACGTTTCAAGGCCACGTAACTTTCGTACAAGTTTCGAATGGCCTGCTTTTCCGCTATGCTTGGAAGTCCGTTGCCATGTACTCGAGCAAAGTGCAAATTGTACTTGCGCAATTGATCTTTCATATCGCTCTTGAGCTTGTCCAATGCCTGGCACAGCTCATCGGCATAGTCCTTGTGGATCTGATGGATGTCGGACAGTACGGAGAGTGCAGGACTGGATCCATCGGAAACCGCAGATTCGTCCAGCGTGGAGCGACTGTCCGACTCCGAAATGGAATACGAGAGGGACAAGCCAGAAAGATCTTGTGCCGACTTGGTTGTGGAGCCTTGAATCAAGCCATGCTTGGGCACCGACTTGGTGGTGGTGGAGCTTGCGGTAGACACTGTGGCATGTTGCGTGCCAAGAGTTTGTGCCACAGCGCCATCTGAACCACAACCAATCAAAGGATCCAAAGAACTATCCGGAGAGTCCATCTCTGTCTTAGTTTCTGGTAGTGCGTTTTCCGTGCATTTAGTCAAGGAACCATCATCACCCTGGCTGGAAACCACTGGTTCCTCTGTTTTCTCTACCATGTTGAGTGTCTTGGCGGGCCGTTGAGTCTCATCCTTTGTCCCGTCCACCGGGCTCTCCACCACTTGCCACTCCAACAAAGGTTCCTCCGTGGTCACAGTCTTCTTCGTCTTGGCTTGCTCTACTAGGTCGCCATCAAGTACCGTCGTAGACACACTGTCAATCAGCACACTATCCTCCTCCAAGGGTTCCGACAAATCCAACGGCTCGGCAGTGGCGGCCGAGTCTGACTCTGACAGAATCCCCTCCTTCTCACGCTCATCCAACGCAGGATCCAATCCACAGGACGAGGAATTGTCTTGTTCGGTTCCAATGTCTTCAGTGCCTTGCGTCTCCTTCATCTCTCCCGTACTATCGTCTGAAATCACAGAGTTTGTCGATCGTCGTTCCTTTAGAGCCTCTGGATCTTGGGCCTTGCCGACCACACCAACCAACACATTGTCGTCGTCGCTGTCCATCGTAGGATTGCCGGAGGATTCCTCGGTTTCATCGTAGGGGGTGCGGTTGGACTCGGTGGTCCGTTCCGACGTTTTGGTCTCGACGTTACTGCTCATGGTTCTGATAAGTTAAAGCCAATTCCCAATGTGGTGTTTTCTTGAAAATCCAAGAGCGCGAGTGACACGAATATGGATAGCGTACGTTGATTCCTTCATCCACGAACTTCAGTTGCGCTCGTGTGGTGTGTGGGGCGAAGGCCAGAGACAGACACACACTCATGTTTGGAAGGTTGTTCCTGCGAAAAGACTCGTGTTGACGAGGAGTGGAATGGTTTCTTTGACTGGCCTGTCGAGGGTTGCCTTTGTGCTTCGTACTTCCAACTTGCCGTTCGATCCCTTATTCGATCGCATTCGTTGTGTAGTTGTTGTTTTGCATGGTTGATCCACTCTTGCCCGTCTCGCAAAGAAATCGTTACCATACACACAGGCTATTGAAGTATTGGTTTCCTACAGAGGATGGCCTGCTGATTCGTTCGAGCCATTTTTTGAAGATGTGCTGCTGCTGTTTATCTAGGTAGAATAGAGATATGATGAGAGCGGATCTTTTGTGTCATGGTCGGTGAAAAGGTACCTTTACCACTCGTCGTCCTACCCTTCCCCAATCACTGAGGACTCACTGAGGAGTAAGTCACTCCCCACACTCACACTACCTAAGCCCCTAAAATTACTGTACGTAGATTTTTTATTCTAGTGTAATCATGCAAAATAGCCCGGGAAAAGAAACAAAAAGTAGCACCACCCAAACACCGAAACGAAAAACGAACCAAAAGACGGCCAGGAATGGACAATGGACAGAGGTTCGAAATTCGCAACAATCCACCATCATTGTGAGTTGGGAGTTGGGAGAGCTTTTGTTGGTGGATGGATTATGGATACATCCTCCATCCTCCCGGAGAAGGAGGACTCACCTTGGTCAGCTTTCCCATTGTTTTTGTGTTTGTGTCGTTTATTCAGTGGTCGTGGTCGGTTCGGGTCGGGAACGGGAAAGGAGAGAAGAGGCGTGGGGGTAATCGGGGACATTCATTGACTCTACTCGTAAGTATTCTGTTGTCTTATTTATACACGAGGCACGCCTCGGAGTTTGATTGGCCTTCCATAAATGTAATACAAATGTTACTTAGGCATAAACCGTTATTATTCATCCGATGTACTCGGATGTGACCACTCAAGTGACATGGCTATTTACAAAAAATCAAAGATTACCTAGTGCCCTATCAAAAGTTGGGCCAGCCAAATTGTGTAAAAATAATTTGGCTCTCGACTCCTAAGTATCGAAGGAGAGAGCCGATCACTTAGGAAGACTGAAAATTACCTAGCGTGCGCTGGCACGACTCCTTCTGACAAAGGAAGCTAACATACTTTAATAGCCCCGGGGGACTCCTCGTCGCAGGGCGCTCCTCGTGGCTTAACTCCTCGTCGGGCAATAGCTTCTCGTCGTGGACTGCCCCCTCGATCCGCTTAGGCGGATCTCACAGGGGCAGTCCACTCCTCGTCGCTATTGCCCTTCTCGGAGTTGAGCCACTCCTCACACCCTAGCTCCTCCTCGTCCACCCTCAGCTATTAAAGTAGATTTACTACGCGGGTGATAGACGGATCCGTTGGTCGCATTTCAATCATGTTTACGAGTCGCTCATTATTGTCATGCCGATACGTAGTTGGTTCGTTGCATGCCGTATCTTTCCAATGCAAGAAAGAGGATCTCACAAAACAAGAGAGGAATCAATACAAGAGTCTGAAAAGAGGAGAGAAAGAGTCGATTGACACCAATTGGACGTCTCTACTACTGTTTGCTGCTGGCGAGTCTCGTTCGTTTGCTCCGACCGACAGTAATAACGCACCATGATCCAGCCATTCATCGCCAACGGGTTATCTCGACAACGACGCCACTGTATCTTGCTCTTCGTGGTGTTGGTTTCCGCACTCTGGATACAACAGGAGGTCCATGCCTTTGGTTCCACAGCATCTTCGTTTCACTCATCTTCAAGACTACACAAGAGACCAGGGTCGCTGCAACCACGTGCACAGGCACACCTCCGCCGAACAACCAAATTGTTGCTCGACCCAAATCAAGAAGAAAAAGAAGAAGAGGGACATGCTGCTGTTTGTGGTGGTGTTTTTCAAGGCTTATTTCGACAGAAACCATGGACCAGACGACGAGGGCGACAAGGTTTGCAATGGAATTCCCCCTTTGACGCACAAGAACAAGGGCAAGTACAACAAGGACTGTTTTTGGTGACTCCCCTCATGACACTGGCATGGACCTCCTTGGTTCGCCGTCCCTTGGCCTTTGTGTGGCATCAAGTCCATTCCATGACATGGGGACAAACAACTTTGTTAGTTTTGGCCTTTTGTATGGGTATTGTCGTGGGGCGATTTCCACCCCTCTTTCAACGCTTTACCAACATGTTGGACATTCCCAGTCGTTACTTTGGACCGACGGCACCCGTCTTGGTCGGACGGGCCGTGTCCGTCACGGATGGAGATACCATTCGCTTTTTGCATCAACCCACACCCTGGCATCCGACCGCCTTGAAAAAGAACAAGAATCAAAAGAAGAAGCAAAAACTCTCGGAAGTCGCCTTGCCCATTCGAATTTGTACGATTGATACACCTGGTATGTGAGAAAAGTCCAATTCATGCTTGTGTGTACGGCATGTGTATGTGTCCATGCTATGGTTCCAGGATAGACTCATAAAGAAACGTGTGTCTTTTTTGCGTGTTTCTACGACTTGTCTCGTCGTCCTTTATTCTCTCTCTCTCAGAAACGGCCAAATTTGGCAAGCCCGGTCAACCCTTTGGAGTGGAAGCCAAGGAGGCCTTGGCGGAATTTTTGGACAATCGTCCAGTCCATGTACGATTGTTGCAAAAGGATCAATACAATCGCGGTGTGGCTCAAGTCTTTTTGAAAAGTCCCTGGTTGCGTCGTCCCATGCACGTGGATGAATACATGCTCAAACAGGGCTTGGCCGAAGTCTATCGAGGCGGGGGAGCCGTCTATGGACCCCGTGGCGTGGATCGATATACCGTCTTGGAAGAAACGGCCCAAACCAATCGCGTCGGCATGTGGGCGCAAGGTAGTCAACGAGAATCGGCGGCCGACTACAAGAAACGAACCAAATCGTAACAAAACGGGAGGACTGCCTACCTAGGTAAACTACGAAATAATTAGATCACTGCCGGGTTGGAAGATGAATCACTTCCGACACGATACTTTGGAGTAGATCGAGTACCTATCTTCATCCAAGAGGTGTTCCTAGGAGTATCTGGTCCATTCCTTGGAGCAATAGCAATTTTCTTATAGGATAGTCTCGCCTCTAGGTCGTTTGTTCCTTTGGAGTCTCAGCTTATTGCTCCCATCCAATTTCGACCCAGATCTGATGACAGATGACACCCACCATAAACCACAATGACTTTTTTCTCTTTGAGAACTTCCAAAGGCATGGTGCGAAAAAAAGAAACGTACGCAACATCAAAAATACGAACGTTTGCGTAGGTCTCATGTGCCCCATATTAGTATTCGAGGCGAGGGCTCAACAGGAGACGCATAATGGGACGATCAACAATCCATGACGTACTCCTCAGACGAAAGACGACCCCAGGAGCAACATGAGCTTTTATCCTTCGTCCATAGACGTACGAACTCTCATCTGACACGAACAGGTCGTAATACGAAAGTCCACTGTCCACACGAATAGCTAAGATAGCCCTCCCTGTTTGGTTTGTTACAGTGGAAAGTCCGGTGTCTGTGTTCTGTTGGTGCCAATGTCATCTGCCGATCAGACATCTTGGAACACATTCGAAAATCCTCGATCCACCTATGTCCGTCCTCCGTCCGTCAAGGTCGGGAGTCGGGAACAAAGAACAAGCCGACATTCCGTTAACCGCGTTCTTTGAGGTGTGGCGTGATATCCACTGCACGGAATATATCTGCGACCAGGTTCCGAACATAAATTTTTGTTGACGGCCTCTACGTAGATACCGAAAGATCTGATGCAGGTGTGGTCCACGTATCCGTATTGTATGAGAGGGCGACGAGTCTCCAATCCACCATCATTCTTGAGTTTTGGGCTCCATGTTTCAGGAGATGGTCGGCGGCTGGATGGTCTCGGATTTCAGACATTTGTGGTACGATCGTCAAAAGCTGTGTTATGCCATTTCCTGTCTAATATGGTGCTGCCTCTGTGATTGTCCATCAGCTTCTCATGGGCATTTTTGGTTCTGGGGCAGCTAGCTTGATCCGATTCCTTCGCCCGTGCAAGCCTCCGGATGTCAAGAGAAGAAGAAGAACTGCTTTGTCTGTGCTGTACTTGGAGCTTAATGTGCTGTATACACAGCAACAAGGTCCTACCCAGCATATACAAAGCAGTTATTCTCATTTTCCTCCCATCTCGGAACTACCTGTTAGGTGATTCTCCTCTTTCTTTTGTTCCAGCGATTCCAGAGAAGAGTCACCTATTTGTGTCTTGACGTTGTTGTTGCTCCAACATTGCTTGCCAATTTGGGCCTTTCTACGTGTTTGGATGATTTTGGTATGCTCCGCAAGACCACCGTGGGTTTTGATTTTATGGGAGCGTCCACACATGATTTGTCGAAGAGGCTGCCATTGATCTCGGTTGTCTCGTGAGGCATACTTGGAAACCTGTCGAACACTCCTCAGAAGGCATTCGTTCATTCATTCTGGATTCAACCACGGAGTCCATAGGGAACCAAATAATGGATGGCATGTTCTCACTTCTCACAGATGTTTCAATTGGTCTCAATGCGGCTACGAACACGAACACTACGATATTGAGGCTGCGACCCAGCAAGTCTTGAAGAAGAAACACACGTATCACTGTTGCTCTTTCATGGATTTGGAGGCTATATTGGCGATTTTCTCGTGAGCATACACAAGAACTTCAGTCCCAAAGAACTTTTGTTATGTCTTTGTGGTCGTCAATCTTGTTATTTCGATTCTTGTTGTGAAATGTGCTGGAAAGGACCTGTGGCGTGCCTGTTCGAAATGAGGACTGGATGGACAAGCGTTCTTCTTCAAGAGAAAAAAGAAGTTTCTTCTTCGACATTGGAAACTAATCATCTCTGGTGATACATGTTCACCTCAAGAAGGCAGCAGAATACCAACGAGAAAGTCGTTAGGACTCTCCATTTGCTGAGAAGTGACAGTTTGCCTTGTGGTGTCCAATGCAAATGGTGATGACTGTCAAGAAGAACGTCCATTCCAGCAATTGCTTTCATTGGATCCACGGATCATGCGTTTTCTGCAGTCGTCGGACACGTTCCTTGGAGTGTCGATTGTTGGTTGCGTCTGTGCTGCCGCTATCTGGGATTGGCGGCTGGGTCTCTCATTCTCAAGGATGTAATCCAAGGTTTGTGAAGAATGAATGCTAGGCCCTCTATAATGCTTGTATATGATCTGGGGAAGAGTTAGTCTGGGAGATTGTTGTTCGGATTGAGCTACAAACTGCATTAAGGAGCCTACCTTCTTCTTCTTCTTCGTGAGTTGAAGAGCAACTACCTAGGAGTAACTAGAGGAAGAGGTGAGGATCCACCCGCCATAGCGACTTTTTTGTGCCCTAATTGAGTCGCGGCAAAAGTTCTGTCGGTGTCTCTTTTTTGTTGTGTTTGGTTGTTGTTGTTGATGAGATAGGTTCCGATCTACGATATAGGACATGACAAGCACGGAGGTCCTAACGCCTCTATTTACCGATGCACAAGCCAACTTTCTGGCACTATTGCCTTATTTCACGGCTCCATGGTCGGTGGCTGGTTCATGCCTGATTTTGTGGTCGATCTGGTTCGATCGCAAGGAATTGTTGCAGCACGTCTATCATCGCTTGATGCTGGCCATTAGCCTCTCCGATTTGGTGAGTTCCATGGGATTTTTGGTTCTGGGCCCGTGGGCCGTTCCCTCTGATTGGCCCTATGGTCGGAGTGGGCGTGGTACCAACGAAACTTGCGAAGCGTCGGGGTTCTTTTTTCATCTTGGGACAATCAGCATCTGGTACTCGGTGTTTCTGGCAATTCATTTTGTTCTAGTGCTTCGCTGGGAATGGAAGGAAAGGTACGTGTTTTGACAACAGAACAAATGACAAAAGCATCATGTCACGGTGATTTCATGAGACGCTTTCTTGGATTTTCTGCCTCCATCACCCTTTCTACCTAGACGCATTGCTTGGTCTATCGAACCTCTGGCCTTCTTGGTGACTGTTTGGGAAGTCTTTGCCGCTGCCTTTTACGGTATTTCCGATGACATGTTTAATCCACTCCGGGAGTTACCAGGATGGTGTTGGTTCTCCGACAATCCTCCATTGTGCTCCGAGACGGAGGAGGTGGAGTGTCTTCGGGGAGAGAACAGTAGCCGATTCAACAGTGACGTTACGTGGAATGTGTTGGGGGCATGGATTCTCATTATCCTTTGCATGATCTTGATTGTGCTCAAAGTTCGACAAGTCGAAAGCAAGCTAAAAGACTATGCCGTGGGCAATGCTGGACCAGGCAATCAACGCGGCAATGAACCAACCTATGCTCGTACGAGGGCCACGGCTCGTCAGGCACTCTTGTACATTGGAGCATTCTTTGTCGTGTTTTCGGCTCCCGTAATTTTATTCGGACTGCCACAATATCACCATGTCACCACCAAGGAACGAGCGACCAGGTTTTTTTGGCCATGCTCACCAAAGTGTTTACTCCCATGCAGGTATGTTGTGCCTCTTTGCTGTTGCTATACAGGAAAATGCCGTCCAATGCGCAGTCAATCATGCTTACTGACAGGTTGACTCTTTTTTTCTTCTCCACCTGTAGGGACTCGGGAATGCCATTGTGTATTTTCGCCAGAGGTTTCGGACTTTGATCCAGGACGGCAAAAGTCTGGCGTTTGTACGCACTCTTCCGCTGTTGGGTCCCTGGATAGAGCTCCGCATGCAACATGGCCGACCACGAGGTGGTGGTGCCTCCCGTTCCCACCAACCACGACAAGACACGACGAGCTGTCCAGTGGTTGATGATGACGATCTCCAGGAGGTGCCATAGGAAGGGTGTCCCACAGCGGTTGTCGTCGACCAAGACAAAACGACAAGTCCTCCAGTCTTGTGGTCAGATTGAGGATAACAGAACAATCATTGAACAGCTTTTGTTTGCTCGGAATCGAGGAGGATGCGGCGCCGAAATTCCTACACACACGATGACTCGTGTAGCAGTCGACAACAACGTACAACCGTGCCCCCCGCGATGGCAGTGTACCTCTCAGTGTCTATTTCAAAGCAGCAATCCACACGGTCGGTTGGGTATGTTGATACGATGTGCGTTATTACGAAATCTTCAAAGCTTGGTTCAAAAGACGCACATCTGTCATTCATTGATCCTTCTCTTTGCCTTATGGTTCATGTCGTTGTCTTTCCATTCACCAGAGCGTTTGGCGTTGCGAGGAAGGACTGTCCTCACTGCCTTGTGGTCAACGTCAGGAGCTGGTGGGTACAATGATTCTCTCGCGAGAGTAAGTAGTTCAGAGTCACTTCTAGTGTGTGCACCATACTCGGATGGAAGCAGCATCTTGACACATGAATCAACCAACCGGGAGCCGTGAAAATATTCAGGGGCAGCACAGGCCTTCGTCGGGGCTAAAGGTGGAGCTTCGTGAAACGATGAGTGTGTTGATCTATTATTACTTTTGTGTGTCAAGAATGAATATCAAACCCTTTGTTGACAGACAGCAATCGAAAGCACACCATGATCCTGGATTGGTTGTTTGTGGTCTCGAGGGGGAGCGGTTCCTGTTGCAGTGTCTCTGGTGTAAAGAGAAGAGCAGCAACAAGTTGTAGTGCCCATTGGAAAGGAGTGACGATTAGAAGAATACTCATGCTTCGATTGGAAAAGATCCGGAAGGATTTTGTCTCGTGGTTCCTCAACTGGAGAAAAATCATCCTCCGCTTGGCATTCCTATGGTACCTGGGTGACCCTCCGAAATGAGGTACAGACACCGTTCCCAAAACAGGCAATCCTCCTTTCGGACAACGACGACAGCTATCTGCCTTGGATTCTGAAGATCGACTATACCCTCCGTATAAACCATCATATCCGGATTGTCATCATGAATGGTTCGTTATTTGCTATTCAGCACAGCGTGTCGCATCTCCACCACTGCGATTCTGTATTCCAAAAATAGCATTCTTGTTGTCGTTGCCGTGGACTGGAACCCTGGAAGCCTCTCGGTCCCTGGCCTGACGAAAGATGGTTGCCAACTGACCCCACTTGGCCCCACTAGCTTCTCAAAGTTTGTTGGTCATCGTTTTCTGCATGAACAAGAATTGAAGAACTATGTTGTTGCAACAATGGTTGGAGTTGTTTCATGTCTTTGAGGAGCTCGTCCGTATCCGAATAGTGGGATCCAATCGGTAAAGGATTGGATGTAAGTGCCTCACAATTTCTCTGTCAACACCAGCAGGAGCGTCCGTATGAGCAGTAGTAGGAGTTTTCCGAGAGTCAAACAGCGGTGGGTCGTGGTCATTTCCCGCACCACCACACGCAGTCGTAGACGGTGATGCGATTTTTTGGTGTGCGCCTGGGATACAACAACAACACCAACTTTCTCGCCAGCACAGCGTCCTCCATTTCCAAATCTCCGTCGTCTTGGGACAAAGTTTCTTACTTGTACTATCATTCATCAGAATACTCGTCCAGTTGCTTCCTTTTGTTCTCTCCCCTTGTAGTAAGGTTGCGATTTTGGATTTTGGGTTTTTGTGGGAACAGACTTTTGGTTGTACCGTGTTGGAGGTGTCGGTCTGCGTATGGCTAGCTGGCGTGTGCTTTCCATCGGCACGGAATATATCGGCGACCATATTCCGATCTTTGTCACGTGTCGTGACGGACAGACATACCAGGGTGAGTCGCGCATATTTTATTAGGATTGCCGCAATGACGGGCCCCGAGAATCTTTTCTTGGGTCAGAAACCTCAAGAACACATCATGTCGTCGTGTGGCAAAAGTCTTTCGACAAAATAAGAGAACCTGTTTTGTCATCCGAGATTGTAGAAAGTGTTTGATGGTGGATATGCTTCCTATTTCTGGAAGGAAGGAGCTCTTTCGATAGATTTGTGTGTGGAGTATCGGTACCAGAACATGACAGACCCCGCTCCCCTGTATACCGACACGCAAGCCAACGTTTTGGCAATCCTACCCTATTTCACGGCACCATGGTCGGTGGCGGGCTCGTCTCTGGTTTTGTGGTCGATTTGGTTCGATCGCAAGGAATTGCTACAGTTTGTTTATCACCGCTTAATGTTGGCGATAAGTCTGTTGGATTGGATCAGTTCCATGGGCATGTTGGTGTTGGGACCATGGGCCGTGCCCTCCGATTGGCCCTATGGTCGGAGTGGACAAGGAACCAATGGAACTTGCGAAGCCATGGGCTTTTTCTTGAACCTGTTGGTTACCTCCATGTGGTATGCAGCCTTTTTGGCCATTCAGTTTGTTTTGGTACTTCGTTTCGAATGGAAGCAACGGTGAGTGTTGTTGTGTTGTACGCCAGTAGCCACAATGAGGAGGCCAGAAAATACATGTGGTGCTGTTGTATCTCATTTTGTATGGTTCTCTCTCTCGACTCTGCGCAGACGCATTGCCTGGTGTGTCGAGCCCTTGGCGCACTTGCTGGTTGCCTTGAGCGTCGGTACATCGGTGGGGGGTCTGACCAATGACGTGTTCAATCCACTTCGTGACTTGCCTGGATGGTGTTGGTATTCGGACAATCCACCCTTTTGTGCTGGTAATAATGATAACCAGCAATGTCAACGTGGACAAGACTATGAAAACTACAACAGCATTTCCGCCAACATTATTGGAGCCTGGATCGTCATTATCATTTGCATGACATTGATTGTCCTCAAAGTTCGACAAGTGGAACAAAAGCTACTGCAATACACGGTGCAACCCCATACTTCCAGTGCTACCGGGCAAGGAGGAGCGACTGCAAATACCTCTCATGCGGCTCACCATGCAGCATCCTCCTTTACGCGGACCCGCGCCACGGCACGCCAATCCCTCTTGTACATTGGAGCCTTTTTTGTCGTGTTTTTTCCGCCCGTCATTCTCGAGTTGCTGCCCGATAACCTAGACAGTGGCAAGGATGGAAGAGGACTCCGGTTCTTTTTGGCCGTTTTGGTCAAGGTCTTTACTCCCCTGCAGGTTCGTGTGTATCTATGTGTATCGATCTGTGCGGACGGTGATCAATGCTGCAACCATTGAAACACGACTGACAACTGTCTCTCTCTCGTTCTCTCGATCTCTCGTGTTGCAAAACGCTTGTTTGCGATGCAGGGATTGTTCAATGCCATTATTTATTTCCGACGACGGTTTGCTGACTTGATCAAGGATGGGAAAAGCCTTGCCTTTGTCCAACGTCTTCCAGTCCTTGGAGAATGGATCCACAACAAGTCACAACGCAGTCATTCCAATACCACGGCGAGTCACTCGAGACGACGACAACCAGCAGCATCAGCAGGAGAGGAAGAGGATGGAGGTAGGCTGCAGCACACGACCATGTCCACTCCACAAGTGGCCATTTCGGATCCTGTGCATACCGCCACTGCGAATGGTAGTGGGAGTGAGAGTTCAGGGAATACTACCAGCGACAATGTTCCAGCGGGCTCTACCAAATCATTGCCCCCATCCGACCATCCCAGTGGTGACGACGAATTGACCACTGGCAACGACACTGTTCACGGAACGGAACCCGTGACGGGGGACGACGGTGAGGAGGACAGGATGGATTCGGAACCACCATAATCACAAGGGTCGAATGAAATTCAAGAGCAATCTTGAGGATGAAAATCAAGAGCAATCTTCTTTTGGTGTAGACGATTTATGGGTTGATTGAGGGATATATGACTCGGACACGGCAAGGTCTTTCATCTGACATGCAATGAATGAGAATCATCCAATGGGAGAGTTGGTTTTTTTCGGATGGACTTGGGTTTCTGCAGATTAGGAGCCGCAATCCATCTTCCACATTTGATGGTGGCTTGTGAAAATCCTCCTTCTCCCGACTCTTCTGTCAAACTCATGTGTAACAGGGTATATCTAGAGTGGGCATCAGGTTTTGGGTGTACTTTCATCCATCCTGGACTGACGCGTGTCTCTAGAAATCATGTCGGCTCCGCGGTATGCTTGAGTTTCCACTGTTCCACGAAGCTGACGGTACCATGACACTCAAGAAAAGACGAGATACACAACCCTACCTCGAACAATCTAGCATCAGAGCGCCATTGCAGTTTGTTCCGTTCTGCCGGGACGCCTTTGCCCACCTCTGGCATGACGACAGAAAGATTTTTGGCACGGGCACTTTTCGTCAGTTGTGGTTCTTCGTTTTGTGACGCTCCAACGATCCTTTCGAATGACTGTTAGGTTTGAGCGTAGTTCCTTCCATTGGCCGTTGGTGTCGGCGTTCGTTCCACTCTATCGTGTCCGTGTCGAGTAGTACCTAGTCGCAGCGGTTGGTTTAGGTTTTAGGTTGGAAGAGAACGTGGACGCGGAAGCTCGACGTGCGCGCAAGATTCCGACACTGGGACAATTGCAGAGCCTACCAGTACAATAAAAAACTCCTAATCTACAATCATACAATACACGAGTACGAGTGCAGTCTCGTTTAATAAACATCGTAACGCACGCTTAACGGTCTTCGTCGATTCTCTTAACGCGTGGCGGTCTGATGAACGACGTCAGAGCCCCACTTTTTGAGGTCGCCAATACTTTCTCTTCTTTTCCTCTTCTTCATGGGAACGCGGCCGTGCAAGGTGTTCTCATTTTATCCTAAACTTAACATCAAACAATGATGAAGACAACGAAGGTTCGAGCAGCCCATGCAACTTTACGTTGTTTCTTGTGGATATTCTTCCTTTCCCTGTGGGCGGTAGAGTCCTCTGTCGGTGCAATTCGTCTTGGTCGCCGTTCCAACTCTACCGTATCTTTGGAACTGAAAGGAGAACGCAAGGTAGAGGACTTCCGGACCAGTCTCTGTGGGACCATTGATCATTCCGACCCAAACCAACAACCACCACCACAATATACCACCCCTGATCAAACCATTTGTGATTCAGACAACAGATTAACGAAATGGCAAGAGTGGATTTGTGCGCTTCCCCCATTAGATGAGATTCAACCCCCTTCTTGGCCCAGATTTTACCAAACTACGGAACGACCTTCGTCCACGACATTACAACACCAAGGCTTGATTGTTGTCTTTCATGGCTTTTCCTCCTGTCCAAACACGGCCGATGCCCTTGTCGAGGTGGCCCTCCAGAACGGTTTTGATGTTCTGGTACCCTTGCTTCCTGGTCATGGATTCAAACCTGGAGAATGTGTCAAAAATGAGCCGTTTCGTATCATTCCCAACCAATGCGCAGGAATATCTCGAAGCGACGAGCGCATGCCCACGACTCGCCAAGCATTTGTCGACTGGGTGGCCACTATCAATGACATTGTGATCGATGAAGTCTGTAGACAAGGATATCAAAAGGTATTTGCCGTGGGACTATCCATGGGTGCTCCTCTCGCGACGTTTGCCGTCAATACTGGTCCGGCCGGTCTCTATCAACGCATCTTTTTGTTGAATCCACTCTTTGGAGCCTCCTTTCGTGACTGGGACCTGGAATTTGTCTCCTGTCAAGCCGCTGGAGGTGAACAAGAGGGTTGTGCCTCCCAAGCGCTGGCCAAGGGAGTAAGTGGCTTACTTGGGGCCGAAGCCTTACCACTGGACGTGACATTTGACAATTTGGTTCTCCTTCTTCAACCGCTTCTGGGAAATGATCAATTCAAATCACTGAATGCGCTGTCCGAAGAAGAAAAGTATTTCAGCATTTATTATATTGTCCGACGCATTGCCTATTTGCTCGGTGAACATCCCACGAAACTCTGGCCCTTGCTTCGAATTCCACTCGAACAAGTGGTCATTTCTGGCGATCCTCAATGTTTTGATGACATTGCCAACGGGTCCGGTGGATACTGTATGGGACGACTCCAAAATGTCTTGCCCGTGCACACGTTTGGACAATTGGCCCTCCGGACACTGGGTTTGTCCACCTCGTCACAACCGACCGAGGGCTGGCAACTGGTCACCACCGAAACAGATTCCATTATGCAAAATACCATGAACGTTGGGCAAATGGACTACCTTCTCGGTTCCCGCGGTGGCAATCAATGCATGTTTCGTGCCGTTTGTGAGCCCGAGGGAGAACCCTTCCCTACCAATCTCAACAAATGTGTGGTACCCCATTACTTGATTTCACGACAAGAACAAATGCTTCATGCGAGCAATCCACAAGGATATTGGCTGGGTCATGTCTTGGACAATCTTCTCCAAGGTATCGTCACGTTTTTCAAAGACGGACAACCCTACGGAACCGATACAACGTCCAGGATTGGATTTCCATCCTCTCTGGAAGATCGAAGCATTTGTCAACAGCTCCCTGTAGGCACCCATGTCGACCAACTGGAACAGACCGGCCTCATTTTCCCTCGTCCTCAAGGACTATGGATTCGGTTGCAACACGAAGTGGAACAAGAAGAAATCAATCTCGCCATGGAATGGGAGATTTTGACTGCCATGGGAGAGGCATTGGGAATCCAGTCGGGTCTTGTTCGCATTGTGGAGGGCTTGGAAGCAAAAACAGGTAGTAGAAGTAGTACCAAAGACAATGACACCCACAACAACAACAACAACCTGTTGGAGCTCTATGTCGAACTTCCAGCTTCTGTCAACGCTCGGCAACTGCTGAATCAGACGAGCCTGGGACGGTTCTCATTGGTGGAAGTGGAATTTGCGGAAGCCGCTGGGATCCAAGAATGAACCCTCCGTGTCTCTCTCTCTCTGTCTCTCTCTTTTTCTCTGCCATGCGGGCGTTTGGGTGTTGGCCTTTTGCGAAAGGATACCACCAGTTTTGTGCTTTCTCTTGCTGTGGATATCTCACTCCTATAAAATCTAGAATCCAATCAGTTCAGAATGGTCTTTGTGATTCAACCCGGTCAGCTTGATGTACACTGTCTCTCATTGCAAGTCGCCAAAACGTCGTCACCACGCGGATCGTCCGCTGCGACATTGACAGAGGCCGTTCCTCCATTCTCACAACCAGTGGTGGTATGGACAGGATCTGAAATGGCCACTGGTGAAGAATTCTCCTGCAACCTTGCGCCATCATCTTCCTGTACTGGTTGTTCTTGTTGCTCTTGTTGTGGTGGTGGCCGAGGCCTCGAGTCGCTCGACATTGTATTGGAATCACTGCGTTGTGACCTATTGTTCTGGATCCATTCTCGAATCATTGGAAGACGTTTGACAAAGGCCAAACTTTTCCATCCTTGATCAAGTCGGCAAACCGTCGTCGGAAATAAATAATGGCATTGAACAATCCCTGAATCAAAGAAATATACAAAACATGGGTGAGTCCCTGTTCCTGTTGTGTTCCAAAAGAGAACCGTTGTATCAGGTAAACCACAAGCACACCGACAACAGAAGAAAGGGACTGACACATAGCACGCACCAGCAGAGGAGTAAAAACTTTCACCAAAAGCGCAAAAAAGAACCTGACTCTTCTTTCCTTCTTCCCCCCATCTTCCGGGTTCTCTGGAAGCAACATGAGAATGACGGGCGGTAAAAATACAACAAAGAAGGCTCCAATTTACAAGAGTGATTGCCACGCCGTGGCCCGGGTGCGAGTAAACGACGCAACATGAGAAGGATTCCCTTGTGGTCGCCATGAAGCTCCGAAAGCCGGTGCGATGCTTTCAAAAGTGTATTGCAGCAGTTTTCGTTCCACTTGTCGAACTTTGAGAACAATCAATGTCATGCAAATAATAATGACTATCCAGGCCCCAATAATATCGAAAAAAATGTTGCTGTAAATTTCGTTATCGTCTCCTCGATTGCATTGTTTCTCATTGTTATCGGAACAAAAGGGTGGATTATCCGCATACCAACACCAGCCTGGCAAGTGACGGAGTGGATTAAATACATCACTGTACAGAGCCCCAGCTCCAGCCATGACGGTCAAACCAACGAGCAAATGCGCCAAGGGCTCGACACACCAGGCAATCCGTCTGTGCATATGTCAACAGAATGGTTGATTGAAGTCCAATGCATGAGAAAAACCCATCACAGTCTCCCAACTCACGGAAAACCAACAACTCACCGTTGCTTCCATTCCAAACAAAGTACCAAAACAAACTGAATGGAGAGAAAGGCTCCATACCACATGGAGGCGATCAACATATTCAACAAAAAGCCCATGGCTTCGCAAGTTCCATTGGTTCCACGCCCACTCCGACCATAGGGCCAATCAGAGGGCACGGCCCACGGTCCCAGTACCAACATGCCCATGGAACTGATAAAGTCAAAGAGACTAATCGCCAACATTAAGCGGTGATAGACATATTTCAACAATTCCTTGCGATCGAACCAAATCGACCACAAAATCAGGCATGAACCGGCCACCGACCATGGAGCCTTGAAGTAGGGAAGAAGGGCCAAAACATTGGCTTGAGTGTCGGTATACAGGGGAGCGGGGCCCGTACTTGAGGTCATGTCCTTTCGGCACCTCAAGTCTTCCAGATCAATCTGATCGATGATCGATGACTTTTTCATTTAACGCCATCTTTGCCGCGACTCGATGATGCTAGGACTGCTATGCTACGGTATTACTCCTACGGAGTACCCTCATTTTCTACTCCTACTCCTAGGAGTATGGGATTGCCATGAAGTACACGTACTCCTTTGGAAATGCTCAAGCTTACATGCTTCTTTCTCTATAGGAAGAAGGAACGTATAAAGTCTGCTTCTTAAGTCCGCTGCGATATACATCCTACTCCTATGACACAAAGCACTTGGTCGTAACTCCACCCATGCCATTCGAAAGGCTCATCAGCGAGTGTGTCAGAAAGTTCACTCTTACCCAATCTAAAGCAAAGTGAGCCTTACGGATGAGATTGAAAATTCATTTTCTTTGCACATTCCATCCCAAGATGAACCTTTCATCAACACAGAGTTTCAGTCTTTGGGACTCGCTCATCCTCTCCTGCAAATCCAAGAGTTCTTCACTTTTGCGAGTTTTCTTCAAGATGACTGGCAGTCTCTTTTACTTGGGTTGGAGGTTCTTCCCACGCTACTAGAGTTCCCAATGGTAACTATCATGATTCATGATGGTCTTTGTTCCATTTCATCATCGATCGCTTCTTCCTGTTTACTTTGTGAGGAATCGGAAGCAAATGACCGTCCCAGTTTTAAATTTCAAGTCCTAGAAGCATCCAACGGATCGTGACTCGTGACGTTGGTGTTTGAATTTTTTGCGCTGTTGTATGATGTTTATGGCGCGCATTGGCCGCACGTGTCATCCATCCACGCCGGGCTAAGATTAAATTCGTCCAGTCGCACGTCGAATGCGCACCGCGGAGGTCCAATTAACAGAGTTCGTTAAGTATGGAAGATTCGATCCACTCGAAAGAGGCGCTGCAGGCGATCACACGTTTGCAAAAGGATCCGTTGGCATTTGTTGGCATGCGATCCATGAATTATAGAGAGCCGTTGGATATTCTGGATGTCTCGTTGTTCTACGGCTCATTCTTCATTCCTCCATCCTTGGTCTCATTCTTTGGAGCTCCTCCCAAGTCGAAACCTCTTTTTTGATCCGCAGTTTCATCTTCATCATGTCTGAATACGACGAGTACGATTGGTCTGAACTTCCCGCCGAAGTCCAAAAGGCGGCTGCCGTCTTGGGATACAACGCGAAAAAGTGGGACGCCGATGAAGAAACCGATTTTGAGGACTGCGACTGGGATGAATTGAACGCCGAACAACAAAAGGCGGCTGCGGTCTTGGGCTACAACAAGCAAAAGTGGGATGAATCCTCCTAAACTACCAGGGGTCAAGAAGAAGAAGAAGAAGATTCAAGCGTCAAGGCCACAAGAATCGTGATCTCTACCGAAAGGCCCAGGCATTGTTCGATGACTCTTGACGTTCCACGGATCCCAAAGTATTTCAAGACCCATTAGAAGAGATTGGAACCAAGAATTCAACTACACACGTTACAGTACTATCCTAAACCTGGTATTTAGACCACAACATTTCCAACCACGTTTCATTGAAGACTTGAAGTACATTGCATAGCTTCCCAGCCTCCTACCTGCCTAGCTTGACGTTGGGAATGCTTTTCCTCAGAGAAAGTCATTGAGACCATCGCCGTCACACAGGATGATCGTTGTTGCTATAGTCGTCGTCATCGTCCACTCTTGCACTAAAGGCAAGAAAGATACGACTCGCTCGACCGGGGAAAGAAATTTTAATGCGACTCATTAGCGACTTTATGGGCAGTTCTCAAGGCGACGCGACAACCAGGAACAGTACCCTTCGGGATGGAACGTCTGAGTTCAACGATCACCCAAACATAAAAGGGCTCATAACCTACCACGCCAACCTGACCCACCCATACCTCCAATGACGGCTGGGGCCGGCGTCCGCAATAAATCACAACCACCTCACCACGTCGGTCCACGTCAAAACAAGACGTGGAATGAGTAGATCAAAACAACCTGAAATCCCCCCACTATGAGATGTGACTCTAAAGTTCCATAACAATCATGACTAGGAGAATAAATTAAATTTCAAGCGTGCCATCCAAACCATGCAGCAACACTCAAGACCCCTGTCTACCCGCTCACATGACCAAATCAATTTAACGAAAGAAACACAACAATGGATGCCTTGCCACCAACTTGACCATCATTTCAACATCCAAGGACAACTGCAAAACCGCCGTCCAATTCTCTCCATAAAAAAACATCGAAAGCGGTACTATCCCCTTTCCTCCTCAAACAGAACAACCTTTTCAGGTAGCTGTTTAGTCTCCCTGAACAACTCATAGAATCTCGCACACTCTTCTGAAATGCCTCTTGTTTTGTCCAAATTTAACGGCTGCCGCAAAAACAAACCATTCAAAGTAGCACAACGAGACAAACACACATACACCCAATTATCCGTATAGTCCCACGAACTAATCACCAAATGACGCAACGACCTTCCCTGCAATTTATGTCCTGTTCGTGCATTTGATACATTAATCGGAAACTGCTTCAGCCTCATAGTCTTCTTTATCCTCACATTCCTACCAAATTCCGGCAGAAGAAACTGAACAGTCGCTGTAACTTTTGTAGCCTCCAAATTCACTACGAAACCTTCAACACCATCTTGCATTGTCACTCTCAAACCCTGAACTTGTGACACACTGACACACCAAACAAAGTAGCCATCAATACATATCTTCTCCATATCACCAACTGTAACTCCCGGCATCAACACAACTTCACGGAAAGTGCACATTGCCCCATTAGCAACACACCTCTCAACATCGATATTGTCATTAATCATCAATGGACGACCATAGTAAAATTTCAACAATGGGTCGTAATGCTTATTATCTTTACTCTTAACATGTCCTTCACCACAATACGCATATAACATGTCTTTACTGGCCGAATTAAAGTCCACATAGTCTCTTCTCGTCTTTGGCTTCTTCCAACGCAAGTCAGACGCACGAACGCAAATCGTATGCAAAGGGGGGTCCCTTTCCGGATCCTTTGAATGTGTTTCTGTTAAATGTTTGCAAAAGATGGCATCGTTAATAGCCGCACGATCAATGTTGGACTTTGTGGCATAATCTGCCGTAGACGGTATGTCGCTCTCACGTGGCCCCCGTGGACTACCAACAACACGTGTATTTAATGTATCCAGATCTATTGCATCAGGCCCAATATCTCTATACCTTGAAAGCAGTTCACCGTAATCTGGATCGTCGACGAATCTATGATTAGTTCGAAGCTCCATAAACGTATGTACCCATTCATACCAATGTTCAAGATCCTTATACACAAACAAGGGGTATCCTTTCACGGGTTTCAACTGCGTAAAATCTCCAGCAAATAACACAGGAATTCCTCCATATCGGGCAGTTGCATTTTCTTTGATCTCACGCAGTTTATGATGCAAACTTATAAGCACATCTTTGGATGCAAACGAAATTTCATCCACAACCAACATATACGCATTTGTCCACTCCTCGACCTCTCCATCAACCTCTCGATTTATAGCACAGGCATTATGGGTTGTTTCACCATTTATACCAACAGCAGCCGCACCAGTAAGCGCGGTCACAACAATAGTCCGCTTGTCGTACTTAACACTCAAATTGCGGCACATGCTTTTGGCATATCGGACAACCGATTTTAAAACATGGCTTTTCCCCGTACCACCTGCACCAGAAAGGAACGCAATGTATTGATGACCTCTATTCACTTTTTCCAATTCTTTTTTGCGTAAACTAAGAAACCTCGTATTCTGGTGGTTTGCCTCCAGTTCATCTTCGGAGTCGGCTGCTGCTTGTGTTCTATTTGCCTCCTTATATAATTCCAGCACAAACGCAGCTACTATTGACTCAAAAGCTCTTTTTTGATCCACATCAGATCTAAAACACACATCCGCATACGCCCGAATATTCTCCAATGTCCCAGTTGCCTGCAGGTGACTGTTAGCATCTACACCCATCACACGCTCACGAAAACGGACAGACAGTTCATGCAAACTTCTATAAGTGATTCTTCTTGATTCAAATACCTCCTCATCCACACTTGCATGCTGTACAAAGGTAGCACTGTCTGCCTGCTCATCAAAACTGACACGAAACACTGATGGCGACGAGTCAGGCAACTCCGGACAGACCACCAAGTTTTCACCACATTTGTTTGTCCCACATGACCGAATAAACCTGCTATCAACTGCCAACAATCCATCAGCGTTTCTTAACAACGGCGGACTCACATCCAGGCACGAAATCAATTCATCAAAAACTGCATCCATGCCAGGGTCGATTCCTGTTTCGCACTCTTCCTCAGAATCACTTGCATCACCAACAACAAGCGATGGTTGCTCTGTCACTCTTTCTAGAGAATCGCTCGGTCTCCCGCAATTAAGACTATTACGACAGTCTTGTATGTTTGAAAGAACCGTCAAATGCTGTTTTAAAATGATACCACCTGCCAAACCTTGCTGGAATTTCCCCAGATATCTCCCGTTCCCTGATCTAAGATCCCCTGTCTGCCGAAAGGGGTAAAAAAGAAGGCAGGCCTTCTTTGCATAAGATTCCATGGCTGCCAAACCAGAATCAAGAACAACATCTCCCGATGCATCAACATTGTCAATTGACCGGTCCCCAAAAAATTTTGTATCAACAAAATCCAGAAAGGAAATAAGTGGAATTTTGTCTTTCTTATTTTTTTTCAACACCAAATTACCCCGCGACGGATGCTCTGCTACCCACTCCATTCCACGGTTTTTAGAGGTCGCACGCCCAACAGAATAACTGCAGAGGAAGTCATAAAGACACACACCCTCTAAATCATGTGGCCTATATAAGTAATCAGCCACAGACGATTTCAGGAAAACCTCGCCGTCATAGGCATCACACGAAAACTTCTCAAGTTTGTCTGACTCAAAATCCCTGAGATCAACATATGCAAATTCATGCGAAAACCCAAAACGAGACTCATTCCTCAACAAAAACGCTGCCATTGGTGCACTGCATACGTGTGCCCCCGTAGAAAGCAAAACAGCACCAATTAGCCCACGCATACCGTGCATGACTCTGTCATTATCAGTATCGGCAGTGTTATTCTCCCGATTCTCATTGTCCCCTAAATCGTTGCTTAAATACGTCTTCATTTTACGAACCATATGCTTTGCGGCAGAAGCAAAATGCTCATTGTCCTCATTCTGCGTATTCTTCGACACATAGCATGTCATATACATGACACTACCACCATCGACACCCGCAACCACATTGGTGTTACAAGCAAACAGATTACTTGCCGCACGATTATGGATATTCATCATAACATCTGCTCCGGAACGCTTATGACCTACATGGAAAAGCTGTCGTGCACGGTTGTTCCCTTTCCAGTCGTACCAATTAGTGTAATGCTCATCAAAAACCAAAGTGGTTTTTTCAAAGGGAAGGTTGGGAATCTTCATCCGGCATTCTCCCCCTTTTTTGAAACATGCTGTACAGTGATTCGAATTATGTAGGTTCCTCAAAGCTGCGACAAACCTTGCAGCTTGTTTATCGTCGAGGATCTTCGGAACAAACGGATGATTATGCCGCATCAATGCAAACTCCATAAGTAGCTGATATTTTGTGTGTTGTGAAGAAACATGTGGCCAAAACGGTTCATCGTCTCCCCCCTGCAGAGAAAACATTGGGTCAAGTAGGATTTTTACCAGATCCTCACTTGAGTAGCCTTTGTCACAAGTCCCACACTTCATAATTTGTTTCCCACCAAAAGCCGTCTTTCCAGCCCGTGTACGGAGATTTCGCAAGTCCTGCGCACTGCAGTGCTCTAAGACAGACCCAGAGCAGCCATCATTTGTGCACACCGGTTGACAATCGTTACCATGCAATTCCGCATTTGACACGGCTGACACATATTTCTCCATTTGCTTCTTGAACGTATCCCTGAGGCTTTCATCCGATAGCCCATTTAGCAATTTTGCCCAATCTTTCACCCACAGCAGAAAATGTGCATGTAGGGTTTTTCGTCCCTGTTCCTCAACTGCGTAACACCACCCACTTATGTCTCCAAATATTCCAAAGCAGGGTTTGTTTTTCTGTTCAGTTTCGTCCCACCCTATCAAATGTGCGATTGTAATCCGGAGTACATTCTCAAAATCAAATGCACACAGCCCTGGATTATCAACCCTAATTTCCTTACATTCCTTAGCATATTTTGCAAGTTCACTGAAATCACAAGTGAATGGATCGGGTGGCGGACGCTCGCCTGTCCCGTCCGTCGACATTACCCTGATTCTGTAGTTAATTGCATCCTCTGGTGTAATGGTAAACAACAAAGACGGCAAACCATGATGCGAAATCATCGAAAACATTCTCTGTCGGGCCCTTTTTGCTGCACCCGACGTATGGCCCATGGAAGAAGTAATCGCTCTCAACTTTTGAAGAAACATGTATCCCGGGGTGGAACATGACACGTTGTCCTGCATCATCCGCAAGGCCTCCTCAATTGCCTCTGTCGAAATATCTGGAAACGACTGTGCTTGTGAATCAGACACCCTAAGGAAAGTATTGGCAACCATTCTTTTTCTCTCAAACATATTATGAAGGACACATATAAAGGTTGCCCCATGAAAACGTGATGGGGCTAACATAGACAAATGTTTCAGATACCCAACCCCCTGCCGCGATTCACCCTCCGAATTACGACCGCCAATTCCGTAGGGAAACTGAAGGGGGAACGCACGAATCAAGTTGTCACCCTCATAATCACGGAGTAGATGTGGGGTTGGCCGGGATATCAATGTTGCTTGCTTGTCAGACTCTGGTGTTACTAAATTTTCTACAGAAGCATTTCTGAACTCCTGCTGAGTCGCAAACCCACCATTACCTGTTTTGGGTTCATCAGAGTCCGGGAAAACCGCATTGATTTCAAAAACCAGCTCGACATTTGACGACGATTCAGGAACAATCTCTGCTTTGTCAAGGAAAATTGGTTTCAGCATTGCATCTGTTGGGAGATCATATTCTGCATATAGTGGGTTATTTGCTTTTAACCATATCAGTGCATTTTGCATTTTTTCCCATCTCACTTCGGTTTTCTCCCTCACTTTTGCACGCTGGGATGACGTAAACGGGCCGCATAATACCACCGCGATTGTAGGAATGTATAACTTCTTTTCTGCGTTTTCTTCCCCACCCAAGCTATCATTGCTTTCTCCTTGCTGGTGTCGTCGTGTGGTTGCTTCATTACACCAATTAACAACGCCATTGACGGCATCAAGGTCATTATAGTACAGCGAATGCCATCCCCTTATTGATTTATGGCTACCAGCGGTAAATGAAAAAATGTGTTTGTTTGTCCTAGCGGGCGCTATCATAGCCAATTCAACCTCATTAAGGTCTGTCAAACACACAGGAGGCTTTCCAATCGATAGGCCGTTAACAATGGCATAGCGTGGTGGGGTGCAGTCACCTTTCTTGTTTTTCATGTTCTGAAGGTGCGAGTGACATGCCCTACAGCATCCAAGGCCTTCTTTTGTGCCCTTTTTGGCGGGGTATGATTTGGGGGACAAAACCAAATCGTTCATAAACTTATACTCCTTTCGCCTAGCCGTATAACAGTGCTGTGTATAGTGCCTCTGGATAGCAACCTGCCCTTCCTGTTTAATCCCATACTCCAACAAACCCAAGTTCTTCTTCGACAACACAGAACACAAACGTTTGTGACGGATGTCCTGTATGGTCAAGCATTTCTCATCACCGTATGGAATCAATGTGTCACAAACACAGCATATTTTTGCGTTGGAGTTGCCCTGTGCGTCTGTGTACAACAACCCATTGCGCGCAGATTCTGCATTTCTAATGCCCTGTGATCTTGCCCTAAAATCTGCATTCATGACTAAAATGAAGCTAAAAATTTAATAAACAAAATGCATGTCGCTGTGTTGTTGTTGTTGTTGTTGTTGTTGTTGTTGTTGTTGTTGTTGTTGTTGTTGTTGTTGTTGTTGTTGTTGTTGTTGTTGTTGTTGTTGTTGTTGTTGTTGTTGTTGTTGTTGTTGTTGTTGTTGTTGTTGTTGTTGTTGTTGTTGTTGTTGTTGTTGTTGTTGTTGTTGTTGTTGTTGTTGTTGTTGTTGTTGTTGTTGTTGTTCTTGTCCTTGTCCTTGTCCTTGTCCTTGTCCTTGTCCTTGTCCTTGTCCTTGTCCTTGTCCTTGTCCTTCTCCTTCTCCTTCTCCTTCTCCTTCTCCTTCTCCTTCTCCTTCTCTATGTTACTCAGTGTAAGTCGCTGTAAGCACGAAAGCTGTGGCGGGAATTCCTTTGTTGTCAGAAACAACTATTGAGGAAGCCTCTTTTCCAACAGCCGCGTTGCCGTAGTACCCGACTAATTACGAAACGCGGGCCCCTCACACCGTAGTAATCCAGGTTGTCAGTATATCACAGACAATAATGTCACGTGACTGGCAGCTTCACCTGTTAGGGATCCACGCACTGAGCCTGTCCTTATAGTCTTGATACTTGAGTCTTGCCCAATCACTGTGGGATCGCCAGTCCCTTGCCCGTACTCCACACGGCCGACGACAGACGGCGTCCTCGGTCAACCAAGATTCAGATTTCCGTTCAGATCGCGAATCAGTCGCCCTCTTCACACGGCCGACGACAGACGATGTCGTAAGACAACCGAGATTCAGTTTCGGTCCCGCGAAATCAGTCGCCCTGTCCGTGATGCAGAAAAGAGTACCGACTATGTGGCGAGCACAGCCGCGACAGATGTTTCGTTAGTGCGCAATGATGTGCCGTAGCACGCGGAGTTGTACCTGTCGAGTACTTTAAACTCCGCCCCCCTGACGGTATCCAGCCGGTCTGGCAAGGATCGCCCTCTTTTCAACCTTTCGGTCTACTTGTACTCAAGGTACGGGATGGGGGTGTACAACAATCTCTAGGGATTGGAAATCCAGTTGCCGGTTGGATTGGTTACCACCGATGGTTCCCCGGATTTTGTTAGCAAAGACACAGAACTCACACACGGAATCAAGCGACACACTTCCTTCCTCAGATCGTTTCACACAAACACACGTGGTTACACGTGGTAACTCAGCCGCCACAAGAACACGCGGTTACACAACAATACGTGTGATAAACTTCGTACCAAGTACCAACAACCAACCGACAAATTATGCTGTGAGCTGTGAACTGTGAACCAGCACCGGAAAACAAAATAATGAAAGCAAGAAATAATGAGACAAGATGGATGGAGTGGATGCTGATCAGTTCCAATCCGTAATGTACTAGAAAAACGTGGACGGCACACAACTAACACGCCGGACTACTACGTTAATCACCACGCTAGAATAATACCACAGACTGTACTAGTGTTGTGTTTCACGCTGCGGTCGTGTTTGATTGTTGAATATGTGTGGTGCTTGAAAGATCGTGGAAATAGACTGCACGCCGTGGGCTGGTGGGAACGGACTAGGTAGTTTGATTGCTGTGCATCGCGTTGTTGTGTCTCTGTCAGCATTGGCATCTCCCCCGGTACGGCGTGGTGTTTCACGCTCTTGTGTTCCACGGTCCTCTTGCAATCGTGGTTGATTGTTGAATCTGTTGTTGTTTGTGGTGTCTCCGATTGCATTGGCACTTCGTCGGGTGGTTCACGCTGCTGCATTCGTGGTTGATTGTTGGGTATGTGTGAAAATTGTTGTCGGTTGTGTTCCACGGTCCTCTTGCGGTCGTGGTTGATTGTTGAATCTGTGTGCTGTTTGTGGTGTCTCCGAATGCATTGGCACTTCGCCCGGTGATTCACGCTGCTGCATTCGTGGTTGATTGTTGGGTATGTGTGTAAATTGTTGTGTGTCCTGATGATGACATAAATGGACCGTTGCAGTCCACGGTACGACTCGACCTGGATTCGACGTTAATGGACTGATGGAGATGGCACGACAATCAACCATAACAGCATTCATTTCCTGTTGATCTCATAAATCCAGCTGAGAACAATTGGTGTCTTATCTGGAGAAAGTTGAGTAAGACAGCATGGTGAGTTCCGTTCGTCGTGCAATAACCATGGTGCTTGGCCCGGCGCTTACTTACCGTCCCCATTTTTGCAGACCAACGCAACAGAAACATCCGATGTGTCCCAGGGTGCACACAGAGTGGTTACTCCCGTTAAGCGCAAGAGGAGTCCATTTGCTTCGAAAGGGAAGAAGAAAGTGAAGGACGTCCGTGCATCTGCGGCTGGGCCACAGGTGACGGAAGTTCACCTCGAACAGTGTGGTCCGAAGGGAGCGTTTATTGTTGGGTATCTTAAGCTTCAGAAGGCGGGTGTTGAAGAATCGGGATATCTGAAGCCAGTCACTGACGAAATTCTCAATAGTGCGCAAGGCGAGCTCGAATCGTATGACATGCGCATCACGACCCTACACCGTCGTGTGTCGCGCGAAAAGAACCTTCCGTTGGTGAAGGGCCCCCCCAAGCCGAACCAAGGTGTTTTTTTCTGGCCATGTGTTGTCGCGTGCCCGCCTACCGAGCACGATCCGTTGGTTGATAACACTGCGCACGCGCAGCTCAAGAAAGAATTCGCGGAGAAGCTAATCGAGATTCTTGAGCGCGCGGACAATGAGAACCCCAAAATTACTTGGAAAAAAGAACTATATCTACAAGGCGGAGTTCGACCACACTCAGAGCCCGCCTCGCGCGCTTGATCATCTATTTACAGATGAGCACGTGGCGGAAATAATCGATAGCTACTTGGCCGAGGAAGGGAGTCCCACGACGGATTTTTATTCCCAGTTTTTTGACGGTGGTGAAGGTGGTGAACACGTGGAACATGACTCGGTTTTCAGCGTCGACCGTAACGGTCGTTATTCGAATGTCGCGCGCTTCAAGTTCGGATATCCTGGCATGACTCAAGGCTAGAGTCTTGTATGAAGAGCACGGAAAGATTGGCCTTTGATTAGTTGTTGTCTAGTAATCAAATCTTTAAGTCTTATGGCTGGCGCCGCAAGTGTTTCGTGCTTATAGGGTTGCATACAGATACAGGTGGTTGTCCTTCACTGCGATTCGCGGTGATTCTCCTACTTTCATTTTCCTCTCGCTCTGCACATGGGAGCGATGACGGATCTTTATCCTTCAAATACTCGCTCACTTGTGGTCCACCATGTCCATCAAAGACAGCAGCCAAGAGAGATGACTTTCCTCCACCCCCTTCCATGTCTGACTGTTCATGGATTGCCACAACTTCATCTTCCATTTTGCCTCGTCGTCGACCTTTGATCGCATGGGCATGGACTCGACAGTTTTCGTCGCTATTTAGTTCCGACGGTTCCAGAGTCGGCCTCAAATCATTCTTCTTGGAACTGCTGGAAGACGAGTACTCACGGACAGCTTGGGAAAGGGTAATGTGGGAATCTCCTCGTCCTTGTTGATTTCTCGTCAAAGTGGTGGTTCTGAGCATCCACCATTGCTGCCGCTTTCGGAAGAATATTGGATGGAAACCTCCACAGTATCTGTTGTACAATTGAGAGCTGTCATGCAGTTGATCGGTCATCCTCGTACGCTCCAGCTGTTGTATTGGTCGTTGCTGCTCGGTTGAGAAGGGACGGCAAGGCCAACGGCAAGGTCCGTGGCTTGGGTTCGTGGCGAAGGCTGATGGAAGTTCATCTCTTACCAGAAGTAACTGCGAGGATCGATTTTCGATTCTGGAGCACATCAAACGAAGAAGCGAAAGGATAGGACGCATCTCTTTCATCATTGTCATTGTCATGGCTGTCCAAATGGTGAGGAGTGAGCAGGACAGAGGAGATATGATGTGGAACATACACAAGACGAGGACGAAGAAGAACAAAAAGCCCTCTATGTCGTAGCTACGTCGTGCTATGATTGTCCAAAATGATCGGGGAACAAAACCTCTATTACATTGTCTCATGGACCCACAAACTGCTCTTGGCAGTATTTTACATTGGCCTCAATGAGGCCGTGTCATATATGGCGAGGTGCATCTGGGATAACAACACGGACATGGGTGTTTGCGGTTTGGTTTCTTGATCCGCCCTGGAGACGAGCCGCAACAATCAGACATACGCCTCTTCAACCAAACGCGACGATCGGCACGAGTCTCGCTTGCCTCTATTGCTCTCCAATTGTTCGTTCTTGTCAACCAACACAACGGAATCATCATCTTCTTCTGAATCATCGTCCTCATGGTCTTGCCCGTCTTGTTTCTCTCCTTCTGAATCATCATCCACATGGTCTTGCCCATCTAGCTCCTCTTCGGAATCGTCTTCCTCTTCCTCGTCGTCTTGCTCATTGTCGCTCTCCTGTTTGCATTCTGGTGTTGACGAAAGCGAAAAATTCTCGGGAAGGTAAGTCTCGCCGAAATCACAATGACTTCCCATCACCATAGCCAGTGTAATAGCACCGTTAGTGAGATCGCTGTCGTTTTCGTACACATATGCCTTCATAGCAATCCGTTTTCCGTTTTGCTTGGTTAGGCGAATGTCACATAGTGGAATCCGCATCTCTTTTGCAATGGTGCGTAAAACGTGAATTGCCGTGGAGTACTTTTTGACTACGCAGGTACGGAAGTCGACCGTATCACTCACACGCACGTAACAATCCACGGGTTGGAAGGAACAGCCGCCGTCGATCGTTGTGCGTGCACGATAACCAGGCATGCCTGGATGACGCAAAAAGCCGGCACGGTTACGGTAGATGGCACGACGAGGATACATGTGACGATACAATGGAACAACCAACGTAGCTTTATAGCCATGGCACGGTCCGTCGTCGAAATGTGTTTGATTGTTGGGTGGGTTTTCGGTTGGTTGTCGTGTCGGTTTCTGTCCACCGTGACGAGTTTCCACGGCACGACCTCCGTGGAGGTGTGGTTACGGTTTGCGGGTGGGTTTTTTAGGTAACAGAATAGAAGAAAAGGTTAGAGACGAAGTTGTCTTATAAATTTTCGTGTCCACCACAGTCTGCTTTTGTGCACTTACCTCAGTTGTCAAGACTATGGTTCAGTTGGTTGTTTTGCCGTCGCGGCACTTCGTTGTTGGGGCCGACGACGAGATGGCGCAGTTTATTGTTAAAGTTTCGCCGACGTGGGGATTCGGTGCAATGTGCATGCAAGACACTCCACTCGACGTCATTCGGCTTCGCGTTTCCGAAGCGTTGGAGGTTCCAGAAACTTTGATTGGCTTGGCAGATGAACAGACAAACCAGGTGATCGATGGTGGTGAGTCTCTTGGTCATGACGGACGAATCATGCGAGTTCGGTGGTCAGTGGATTCGAGTGAGGGACACAGCTGGGGATTGCCTACGGTTGAGCAAGATTTGGTATTGAAGGGTAGCTACAGGATCTATTTTCGTCCGCCTACTACGTCCAGGCCCTTTCCGATTGACAAGTTGTCGACGATTGAGGGAGGATTTCGTATTCGCTTTCCGTCTGGTATTCAACGCCCTGTCACGTTTGGTAGTCCATCTCACGACTGGCTCCCTTGCCGTGTCAAGACCAACAATTTGATGGGTGAGTTGATTGTTCATGTTAATCGTTTCTGGGAGATTCGTGATGTGATGGCTGAGTTGTACAAGACCTACCTACCGGGGGTTGACCCTGGTTTCATGATTCTCAAAAAATCGGGGACGAGCGACCAATTGGGCATTAATGCGACTGTGGCTGAAACGATTTTCGACGACAATGCTATCGTGACATTGGAGCTTGAATTTAACGTGGGATTGATGGATGCCGTTGTACAGGAACATCAGTACTTGAACTATTTTCCGCGTGTGGATCTCGTCTAATCGGAAAGTACGAGGAACGGAGAGAGTGAATGGGTACGATCGGTTGTAGAAACGTAATCCCGCCTATATTCTAAAAAAACTTTAGTATGCTAATACTGTACGATTTTTCGTCGGCACGCCAGATTCTTACTAAGAATGCCTATGTCTGGGGGGATCTTACTCCAATTTGTGTTGCCTTCGGATGCATTTCTACAAGTCTAGGTCTTCAGCTTCTATGTTTGGCTAGGTGTTAGTGACAAAGTTGCTAAAATCCATATGGCGTGGGGGGATGTTTCGTGGGTTGGTTCGTTGGGCGTGATTCTGACGTGGAACAGCGTGGTGAAAAAATGAGTTTATTAATGGATTGATAAAACAGACGAGATTCTGACGTGGAACAGCGTGGTGAAATGGTTTCTATTTAATGGATTGATAAAACAATGCATGACCGTTCTTCGATCATTGTTTTTCATCGGGGCTGAATGGTTTTGAATAGGGGTTGGCCCGGCGTTTTCTGCCTAACGTGGGAAGCTTTTGGTGAAAAGTACTGAATTTCGACTCTTGAGCTAAAAAAATTTTATCTAGTCTTTGTTGTTTTCCCACCCCCAGACCCCCTTAGCCTGCCGGCTTACCCGACACGTTCATTCTGAACTCAGTCGAATTATTTGGACAGCTGTTTGAATGGCCCTCATAATCCAAAGAGTGTCACACATCAACCTTCCTTTGGGCCTTGGTGTCTTTTTGGTGTTACAAATTCGAACCATCAAGACAAAAAAGACAAGACAACAGACACCATAAGGTGTGTCGACCAAGAGCGAGTTATTCCCAGCTCCCACCACTACATTTGTTGTGTTGTAAGAAGGAGGCAAGCAAGGGGTGCATGCAGTGTGTCTCGACGAAAGAGAGAGAGTTCCTAAAACTCGACGACGAACACTTCCTTTCGGCTATCTCCTATTCCACTGTTTCTCCCGCCACAGAGAAGCACTCTGGCACTAACAACCAAACTACTGCGTTCCTCTTTCACGACGATCCATGACCGATCCAGACCCCTTGTACAACGAAACACAAGAAGATGTATTGGCCTTTCTTCCCTACTTTACGGCACCTCTATCGGTGGTGGGTGCCGACTTGACCCTGTGGGCCATTTGGTTTGACCGCCGAACCTTGTTGCAACAAGTGTATCAACGCATCATGTTGGCCCTCAGTGTCTTGAATCTCATCACCTCCTTGGCCATGATCATTTTGGGACCCTGGGCCGTTCCTACCGATTATGCCTATGGACGAAGTGGACGAGGCCACGTGGCCACGTGTGAAGCATCGGGTTTTTTCTTGACTCTCTATGTTGGTACGATTTGGTATTCCACCTTTTTGGCCATTCAGTTTGTCCTCTTGTTGCGCTGGGAATGGAAGGACCGGTACGTGCCTGTTAGTGAAGGGAGGGGAAGTCGTCTCTCTGTAGATTACCATTCCCCCCACCCCCACCCCCACCCCCCATGAGTCACTGACAATCTTTTCGCTTCTACAACGTACCTATTAGGAAAATTGCCTACCACTTTGAACCTCTGGTTCATGGTTGGAGTATTGCCACGCCGCTGGCCTATGGTATTGCTGGCATTGCCGACGATGTCTTTAATCCAGTACGTGACTTGCCCGGATGGTGTTGGTTCTCGGACAATCCTCCCTTTTGCGTGGAAGATGACGAGAACAACAACAACAACAATTCGAATAGCACAACGTGCGTTCGAGGGAGCAATTTCAAAGCCTACAGCAGTGTCGTGTTTTTGGTCATTGCCGCCTGGGCTGTGATTATTGTGTGCATGATTTTGATTGTGCACAAGGTTCGACAGATTGAACGGAATTTGCACCGATACGCCGTGACGGCCAATTCGAACGAATCATCACCCAATTATGTTCGCACCAAGGCGACGGCTGTGCAAGGATTGTGGTATACTGCCGCCTTTTTCATTACCTATGCACCACCCATTATTTCCTATGCACAGCCCGACAATCGGGACAATGCCACGGACCAACAAAGTTTGCAATTCTTGTTGGCTCTCTTGGTCAAGACATTTACACCCATGCAGGTATGTATCTAGGGCCTGGTTTGGGTGGCGGTTTGTACTATTGTGTGCCAAAGACTGGAATCACACTTTGTTGTTATTGCAGGGATTTTTCAATGCCATTTTGTATTTTCGAGGAACGTTTGACACTCTGATTCAAGATGGCAAGAGTCTGGCCTTTTTGCGGCGACTTCCATTGTTTGGACCATTCATTGAACAGCGAGTCGCCAAACGAACGGCAGCGTCCTTGCGACGACGAGGAGCGGCCGAAGGACGACCGAGAAATGGCGGAGGAACGCTTAACATCACCAGTATTACTGACGTTCCGGTAGTGACTCTTGAGAATACGACTGTTGGCAACTCGGAGGTTGGTACTGCAATAGAGGAGGACCCTATATGACACCAAATCATCCACCCGAGACCATCACATCCATGGCTGTTCTAACGACGACGACAAAAACTACTACGCCGGACAGTTCGAGTGGAGAGAAGAATGAGACAGAAAGGAGTGCAACTTCCCATTCACTACCCGAGACTGCACCGAGAACCTCTTTTACCATCACACCAAGTTTTGCAGTTGTGAGTCATACACCATTGGATGCTCGGGCCCATACCGTTGGTGGGCGCATAGAACAAGATGAGGAATCGTCGTGCTCGTCCAACGAATGCTACAATGACGAGGAGGGTCAACAACATTCCACAAACCAAGAAACATCACGGCGTGAGGCCACTATGGAGTCGTGCGTTTTGTCGCAACTAGCGGACGCCAACGTGGTGGTAGAATGCCATGAGCGGGAAATAAGTATCCGTGATGGTGACGACAATCATCACAACACGGACCTCCCGACAGAAAGTATTCCCGCAAGGGAAGAATGACGCTATCATGCATGTCAAGAACCATGTTCAAAACCTCGAACTCATCTGCTATACATGAAAAGTGAGAGAGTGTACTCGATGACATTGACGGTGTGACATGACCATGTCTGTTGGCAGTACATGCCTGTTGGCAGTACAATATGATTGCTTTTCTGGTTTTGTGAAACAAGGGACCCTTCTAGAGCTTCAAGATATTGAAAGTCTGCCGTCCTACTATATAGCCCATTGAAATTATGGAGCCTATAAGCCGTCTTGTCCAATCAGTTCACCTATGGTTTGCGGATGGCCCCGAACTGGTGGATCGCCTACTTCCAGGTACCATAGTTTAAAGGAAGGCTATCTGTCGGTCTATCCAAAGCTCTCGGTGTATCCAACGGCATGATCACAAAATTTGATTCCGCGTTCCAGAACAAGAACGCAAGCTAGTGAATTCGCTGTATCTTACTGATGGGGGCCACTTCTCCTGCAATTTCCACTCCAGCGAGTGGGAAACCCGCAATGCTCGAAATCTCTGTGAGCCGCCGGTAATTTGCTTCCTTTGGAACTTCAATGTACACCCAGGGATTGCCGGTACCGTTCAGTCCGGCAAAGCCCTCAACGACATGAACTTGTCCCTTTTTGACGCCCACCTCTTTTTCAATGGCATGCACAACCAACAATTCGGTATATTCGTGGAACCCTGCCATGAATCGTTCGCGTTCGAACCAACACCACAAACCTTGTGGACGGCTCAAGATGAGACCGCTTTCCTCCAGAACGTCCACGCCCGCGCCTACGGGGAGAAGTTGACAAATGCTTCGATCTTCAGAACCGACGGAAATTCTCTGCCGGATGTATCTGTTCCATACGCCACTCCATTCTTGAAGAACATGGCCATACCTTCGACAAGACCATCAATGGTATTGCCAAGCCATAATCCTCCTTCTCCCGCGTCGATGCTCTGTTTGTGAAGTGTAGCTTCACGACGAGAAAACAAGTAGTGGGGCACCATACATGTATTGAGAACCGCTGGAAAGCTATGGTCGGAGTGGACAAGGAACCAATGGAACTTGCGAAGCCATGGGCTTTTTCTTGAACCTGTTGGTTACCTCCATGTGGTATGCAGCCTTTTTGGCCATTCAGTTTGTTTTGGTACTTCATTTCGAATGGAAGCAACGGTGAGTGTTGTTGTGTTGTACGCCAGTAGCCACAATGAGGAGGCCAGAAAATACATGTGGTGCTGTTGTATCTCATTTTGTATGGTTCTCTCTCTCGACTCTGCGCAGACGCATTGCCTGGTGTGTCGAGCCCTTGGCGCACTTGCTGGTTGCCTTGAGCGTCGGTACATCGGTGGGGGGTCTGACCAATGACGTGTTCAATCCACTTCGTGACTTGCCTGGATGGTGTTGGTATTCGGACAATCCACCCTTTTGTGCTGGTAATAAAGATAACCAGCAATGTCAACGTGGACAAGACTATGAAAACTACAACAGCATTTCCGCCAACATTATTGGAGCCTGGATCGTCATTATCATTTGCATGACATTGATTGTCCTCAAAGTTCGACAAGTGGAACAAAAGCTACTGCAATACACGGTGCAACCCCATACTTCCAGTGCTACCGGGCAAGGAGGAGCGACTGCAAATACCTCTCATGCGGCTCACCATGCAGCAGCATCCTTTACGCGGACCCGCGCCACGGCATGGCAATCCCTCTTGTACATTGGTGCCTTTTTTGTCGTGTTTTTACCGCCCGTCATTCTCGAGTTGCTGCCCGATAACCCAGACGGTGGCAAGGATGGAAGAGGACTCCGGTTCTTTTTGGCCGTTTTGGTCAAGGTCTTTACTCCCCTGCAGGTTCGTGTGTATCTATGTGTGTCGATCTGTGCGGACGGTGATCAATGCTGCAACCATTGAAACACGACTGACAACTGTCTCTCTCTCGTTCTCTCGATCTCTCGTGTTGCAAAACGCTTGTTTGCGATGCAGGGATTGTTCAATGCCATTATTTATTTCCGACGACGGTTTGCTGACTTGATCAAGGATGGGAAAAGCCTTGCCTTTGTCCAACGTCTTCCAGTCCTTGGAGAATGGATCCACAACAAGTCACAACGCAGTCATTCCAATACCACGGCGAGTCACTCGAGACGACGACAACCAGCAGCATCAGCAGGAGAGGAAGAGGATGGAGGTAGGCTGCAGCACACGACCATGTCCACTCCACAAGTGGCCATTTCGGATCCTGTGCATACCGCCACTGCGAATGGTAGTGGGAGTGAGAGTTCAGGGAATACTACCAGCGACAATGTTCCAGCAGGCTCTACCAAATCATTGCCCCCATCCGACCATCCCAGTGGTGACGACGAATTGACCACTGGCAACGACACTGTTCACGGAACGGAACCCGTGACGGGGGACGACGGTGAGGAGGACAGGATGGATTCGGAACCACCATAATCACAAGGGTCGAATGAAATTCAAGAGCAATCTTGAGGATGAAAATCAAGAGCAATCTTCTTTTGGTGTAGACGATTTATGGGTTGATTGAGGGATATATGACTCGGACACGGCAAGGTCTTTCATCTGACATGCAATGAATGAGAATCATCCAATGGGAGAGTTGGTTTTTTTCGGATGGACTTGGGTTTCTGCAGATTAGGAGCCGCAATCCATCTTCCACATTTGATGGTGGCTTGTGAAAATCCTCCTTCTCCCGACTCTTCTGTCAAACTCATGTGTAACAGGGTATATCTAGAGTGGGCATCAGGTTTTGGGTGTACTTTCATCCATCCTGGACTGACACGTGTCTCTAGAAATCATGTCGGCTCCGCGGTATGCTTGAGTTTCCACTGTTCCACGAAGCTGACGGTACCATGACACTCAAGAAAAGACGAGATACACAACCCTACCTCGATCAATCTAGCATCAGAGCGCCATTGCAGTTTGTTCCGTTCTGCCGGGACGCCTTTGCCCACCTCTGGCATGACGACAGAAAGATTTTTGGCACGGGCACTTTTCGTCAGTTGTGGTTCTTCGTTTTGTGACGCTCCAACGATCCTTTCGAATGACTGTTAGGTTTGAGCGTAGTTCCTTCCATTGGCCGTTGGTGTCGGCGTTCGTTCCACTCTATCGTGTCCGTGTCGAGTAGTACCTAGTCGCAGCGGTTGGTTTAGGTTTTAGGTTGGAAGAGAACGTGGACGCGGAAGCTCGACGTGCGCGCAAGATTCCGACACTGGGACAATTGCAGAGCCTACCAGTACAATAAAAAACTCCTAATCTACAATCATACAATACACGAGTACGAGTGCAGTCTCGTTTAATAAACATCGTAACGCACGCTTAACGGTCTTCGTCGATTCTCTTAACGCGTGGCGGTCTGATGAACGACGTCAGAGCCCCACTTTTTGAGGTCGCCAATACTTTCTCTTCTTTTCCTCTTCTTCATGGGAACGCGGCCGTGCAAGGTGTTCTCATTTTATCCTAAACTTAACATCAAACAATGATGAAGACAACGAAGGTTCGAGCAGCCCATGCAACTTTACGTTGTTTCTTGTGGATATTCTTCCTTTCCCTGTGGGCGGTAGAGTCCTCTGTCGGTGCAATTCGTCTTGGTCGCCGTTCCAACTCTACCGTATCTTTGGAACTGAAAGGAGAACGCAAGGTAGAGGACTTCCGGACCAGTCTCTGTGGGACCATTGATCATTCCGACCCAAACCAACAACCACCACCACAATATACCACCCCTGATCAAACCATTTGTGATTCAGACAACAGATTAACGAAATGGCAAGAGTGGATTTGTGCGCTTCCCCCTTTAGATGAGATTCAACCCCCTTCTTGGCCCAGATTTTACCAAACTACGGAACGACCTTCGTCCACGACATTACAACACCAAGGCTTGATTGTTGTCTTTCATGGCTTTTCCTCCTGTCCAAACACGGCCGATGCCCTTGTCGAGGTGGCCCTCCAGAACGGTTTTGATGTTATGGTACCCTTGCTTCCTGGTCATGGATTCAAACCTGGAGAATGTATCAAAAATGAGCCGTTTCGTATCATTCCCAACCAATGCGCAGGAATATCTCGAAGCGACGAGCGCATGCCCACGACTCGTCAAGCATTTGTCGACTGGGTAGCCACTATCAATGACATTGTGATCGATGAAGTCTGTAGACAAGGATATCAAAAGGTATTTGCCGTGGGACTATCCATGGGTGCTCCTCTCGCGACGTTTGCCGTCAATACTGGTCCGGCCGGTCTCAATCAACGCATCTTTTTGTTGAATCCACTCTTTGGAGCCTCCTTTCGTGACAGGGACCTGGAATTTGTCTCCTGTCAAGCCGCTGGAGGTGAACAAGAGGGTTATGCCTCCCAAGCGCTGGCCAAGGGAGCAAGTGGCTTACTTGGGGCCGAAGCCTTACCACTGGACGTGACATTTGACAATTTGGTTCTCCTTCTTCAACCGCTTCTGGGAAATGATCAATTCAAATCACTGAATGCGCTGTCCGAAGAAGAAAAGTATTTCAGCATTTATTAAATTGTCCGACGCATTGCCTATTTGCTCGGTGAACATCCCACGAAACTCTGGCCCTTGCTGCGAATTCCACTCGAACAAGTGGTCATTTCTGGCGATCCTCAATGTTTTGATGACATTGCCAACGGGTCCGGTGGATACTGTATGGGACGACTCCAAAATGTCTTGCCCGTGCACACGTTTGGACAATTGGCCCTCCGGACACTGGGTTTGTCCACCTCGTCACAACCGACCGAGGGCTGGCAACTGGTCACCACCGAAACAGATTCCATTATGCAAAATACCATGAACGTTGGGCAAATGGCCTACCTTCTCGGTTCCCGCGGTGGCAATCAATGCATGTTTCGTGCCGTTTGTGAGCCCGAGGGAGAACCCTTCCCTGCCAATCTCAACAAATGTGTGGTACCCCATTACTTGATTTCACGACAAGAACAAATGCTTCATGCGAGCAATCCACAAGGATATTGGCTGGGTCATGTCTTGGACAATCTTCTCCAAGGTATCGTCACGTTTTTCAAAGACGGACAACCCTACGGAACCGATACAACGTCCAGGATTGGATTTCCATCCTCTCTGGAAGATCGAAGCATTTGTCAACAGCTCCCTGTAGGCACCCATGTCGACCAACTGGAACAGACCGGCCTCATTTTCCCTCGTCCTCAAGGACTATGGATTCGGTTGCAACACGAAGTGGAACAAGAAGAAATCAATCTCGCCATGGAATGGGAGATTTTGACTGCCATGGGAGAGGCATTGGGAATCCAGTCGGGTCTTGTTCGCATTGTGGAGGGCTTGGAAGCAAAAACAGGTAGTAGAAGTAGTACCAAAGACAATGACACCCACAACAACAACAACAACCTGTTGGAGCTCTATGTCGAACTTCCAGCTTCTGTCAACGCTCGGCAACTGCTGAATCAGACGAGCCTGGGACGGTTCTCATTGGTGGAAGTGGAATTTGCGGAAGCCGCTGGGATCCAAGAATGAACCCTCCGTGTCTCTCTCTCTCTGTCTCTCTCTTTTTCTCTGCCATGCGGGCGTTTGGGTGTTGGCCTTTTGCGAAAGGATACCACCAGTTTTGTGCTTTCTCTTGCTGTGGATATCTCACTCCTATAAAATCTAGAATCCAATCAGTTCAGAATGGTCTTTGTGATTCAACCCGGTCAGCTTGATGTACACTGTCTCTCATTGCAAGTCGCCAAAACGTCGTCACCACGCGGATCGTCCGCTGCGACATTGACAGAGGCCGTTCCTCCATTCTCACAACCAGTGGTGGTATGGACAGGATCTGAAATGGCCACTGGTGAAGAATTCTCCTGCAACCTTGCGCCATCATCTTCCTGTACTGGTTGTTCTTGTTGCTCTTGTTGTGGTGGTGGCCGAGGCCTCGAGTCGCTCGACATTGTATTGGAATCACTGCGTTGTGACCTATTGTTCTGGATCCATTCTCGAATCATTGGAAGACGTTTGACAAAGGCCAAACTTTTTCCATCCTTGATCAAGTCGGCAAACCGTCGTCGGAAATAAATAATGGCATTGAACAATCCCTGAATCAAAGAAATATACAAAACATGGGTGAGTCCCTGTTCCTGTTGTGTTCCAAAAGAGAACCGTTGTATCAGGTAAACCACAAGCACACCGACAACAGAAGAAAGGGACTGACACATAGCACGCACCAGCAGAGGAGTAAAAACTTTCACCAAAAGCGCAAAAAAGAACCTGACTCTTCTTTCCTTCTTCCCCCCATCTTCCGGGTTCTCTGGAAGCAACATGAGAATGACGGGCGGTAAAAATACAACAAAGAAGGCTCCAATTTACAAGAGTGATTGCCACGCCGTGGCCCGGGTGCGAGTAAACGACGCAACATGAGAAGGATTCCCTTGTGGTCGCCATGAAGCTCCGAAAGCCGGTGCGATGCTTTCAAAAGTGTATTGCAGCAGTTTTCGTTCCACTTGTCGAACTTTGAGAACAATCAATGTCATGCAAATAATAATGACTATCCAGGCCCCAATAATATCGAAAAAAATGTTGCTGTAAATTTCGTTATCGTCTCCTCGATTGCATTGTTTCTCATTGTTATCGGAACAAAAGGGTGGATTATCCGCATACCAACACCAGCCTGGCAAGTGACGGAGTGGATTAAATACATCACTGTACAGAGCCCCAGCTCCAGCCATGACGGTCAAACCAACGAGCAAATGCGCCAAGGGCTCGACACACCAGGCAATCCGTCTGTGCATATGTCAACAGAATGGTTGATTGAAGTCCAATGCATGAGAAAAACCCATCACAGTCTCCCAACTCACGGAAAACCAACAACTCACCGTTGCTTCCATTCCAAACAAAGTACCAAAACAAACTGAATGGAGAGAAAGGCTCCATACCACATGGAGGCGATCAACATATTCAACAAAAAGCCCATGGCTTCGCAAGTTCCATTGGTTCCACGCCCACTCCGACCATAGGGCCAATCAGAGGGCACGGCCCACGGTCCCAACACCAATATGCCCATGGAACTGATAAAGTCAAAGAGACTAATCGCCAACATCAAGCGGTGATAGACATATTTCAACAATTCCTTGCGATCGAACCAGATCGACCACAAAATCAGGCATGAACCAGCCACCGACCATGGAGCCGTGAAATAGGGAAGAAGGGCCAAAACATTGGCTTGAGTGTCGGTATACAGGGGAGCGGGGTCCGTACTTGAGGTCATGTCCTTTCGGCACCCCAACCCCTTTTCTTTCTTCAAGTCTTCCAGATCAATCAGCTGCTGATCGATGACTTTCATTTAACGCCATCTTTGCCGCGACTCGATGATGCTAGGACTGCTATGCTACGGTATTACTCCTACTCATTTTCTACTCCAGTATTGCCGAAGATGGGATTGCCATGAAGTACACGTACTCCTTTGGAGATGCTCAAGCTTACATGCTTCTTTCTCTAGAGGAAGAAGGAACGTATAAAGTCTGCCTTTTAAGTCCGCTGCGATATACATCTTACTCCTATGACACAAAGCACTTGGTCGTAACTCCACCCATGCCATTCGAAAGGCTCATCAGCGAGTGTGTCAGAAAGTTCACTAGAGGTAGTACGAAATCTAAAGCAAAGTGAGCCTTACAAATTCATTTGCGTTGCAAATTCCATCCAAAGATGAACCTTTCATCAACACAGAGCTTCTGTCTGTGGGACTCGCTCATCCTCTCCTGCAAATCCAAGAGCTCTTCACTTTTGCGAGTTTTCTTCAAGATGACTGGCAGTCTCTTTTACTTGGGTTGGAGGTTCTTCCCACGCTACTAGAGTTCCCAATGGTAACTATCATGATTCATGATTCATGAGATGGTCTATGTTCCATTTCATCGGTCGCTTCTTCCTGTTTGCTGTCTTTTGTCTTGCGACAGCTTGCGACGACTTTGTGAGGAATTCGGAAGCAAATGACCGTCCCCAGCTTTAAAATTTCAAATCCTAGAAGCATCCAACGGATCGTGACTCGTGACGTTGGTGTTTGAATTTTTCGCGCTGTTATATGTTTTTATGGCGCGCATTGGCCGCACGTGTCATCTATCCACGCCGTGCTAAGATTGAATGCGTCCAGTCGCACGTCGAATGCGCACCGCGAGGATCCAATTAACAGAATTCGTTAAGTATGGAAGAATCGAAGAGGCGTTGAAAGCGATCGCACGTGTGCAAAAGGATCCGTTGGCATTTGTTGGCATGCGATCCATGAATCATAGAGAGCCGTTGGATATTCTGGATGTCTCGTTGTTCGACGGTTCATTCTTCATTCCTCGGTCCTTGGTCTCATTCCTTGGAGCTCCTCCCAAGTCGAAACCTCTTGTTTGATCCGCAGTTTCATCTTCACCATGTCTGAATACGACGAGTACGATTGGTCCGAACTTCCCGCTGAAGTCCAAAAGGCGGCTGCCGTCTTGGGATACAACGCGAAAAAGTGGGACGCCGATGAAGAAACCGATTTTGAGGACTACGACTGGGATGACTTGAACGCCGAACAACAAAAGGCGGCTGCGGTCTTGGGTTACAACAAGCAAAAGTGGGATGAATCCTCCTAAACTACCAGGGGTCAAGAAGAAGAAGAAGAAGAAGATTCAAGCGTCAAGGCCACAAGAATCGTGATCTCTACCGAAAGGTCCAGGCATTGTTCGATGACTTTTGACGTTCCACGGATCCCAAAGTATTTCAAGACCCATTAGAAGAGATTGGAACCAAGAATACAACTACACACGTTACAGTACTATCCTAAACCTGGTATTTAGACCACAACATTTCCAACCACGTTTCTCTGAAGACTTGAAGTACATCGCATAGCTTCCCAGCTTCCTACCTGCCTACCCAGCTTCACGTTTGGAATACTTTTCCTGAGAGAAAGTCATTGAGACCATCGTCGTCACACAGGATGATTGTTGTTGCTGTCATGGTCGTCGTCATCGTCCACTCTTGCACTGTTCGAGGCAAGAAAGATACGACTCGCTCGACCTCTATCGACAACGACGGGGAAGGAAATTGTAGTGCGACTCATTAGCGATTTTTGGGCAGTTCTCAAGGCGACGCGACAACCAGTAATTATTATGACAGCTGTTTGAATGGCCCCCTATAATCCTGGAAAGTCCAAAGAGTGTCACACATCTGCGCAACATAAACCTTCCTTTGGGCCTTGGTGTCTTTTTGGTGCTACAAATTCGAACCATCAAGACAAAAAAGACAAGACAAGTTCTGTTGTCTTAGACAACAGACACCATAAAAGGTGTGACCAAGAGCGAGTAATTCCCAGCTCCCACAACTACATTTGTTGTGTTGTAAGAAGGAAGGGGTGCATGCAGTGTTGTCTCCACGAGAGAGAGAGAGAGAGAGAGAGAGAGAGAGAGAGAGAGAGAGTTCCTAAAACTCGACGACGCACACTTCCTTTCGGCTATACTCCTATTCCACCTTTTCTCCCCACAGAAAAGCACTCAGGCACTAACAACCAAACTCCTGCGTTCCTCTTTCACGACGATCCATGACCGATCCAGACCCCTTGTACACCGAAACACCAGAAGATGTATTGGCCTTTCTTCCCTACTTTACGGCACCTCTATCGGTGGTGGGTGCCGGCTTGACCTTGTGGGCCATTTGGTTTGACCGGCGAACCTTGTTGCAACAAGTGTATCAACGCATCATGTTGGCCCTCAGTATCTTGAATCTCATCACCTCCTTGGCCATGATCATTTTAGGACCCTGGGCCGTTCCTGCCGATTATGCTTATGGACGAAGTGGACGAGGCCACGTGGCCACGTGTGAAGCATCGGGTTTTTTCTTGACTCTCTATGTTGGTACGATTTGGTATTCCACCTTTTTGGCCATTCAGTTTGTCCTCTTGTTGCGCTGGGAATGGAAGGACCGGTACGTGCATGTTAGTGAAGGGAGGGGAAGTCGTCTCTCTGTAGATTAACATTCCCCCCACCCCCACCCCCCATGAGTCACTGACAATCTTTTCGCTTCTACAACGTACCTATTAGGAAAGTTGCCTACCACTTTGAACTTCATGGTTGGAGTATTGCCACGCCGCTGGCCTATGGTATTGCTGGCATTGCCGACGATGTCTTTAATCCAGTACGTGACTTGCCCGGATGGTGTTGGTTCTCGGACAATCCTCCCTTTTGCGTGGAAGATGACGAGAACAACAACAACAACAACAATTCGAATAGCACAACGTGCGTTCGAGGGAGCAATTTCAAAGCCTACAGCAGTGTCGTGTTTTTGGTCATTGCCGCCTGGGCTGTGATTATTGTGTGCATGATTTTGATTGTGCACAAGGTTCGACAGATTGAACGGAATTTGCACCGATACACCGTGACGGCCAATTCGAACGAATCATCACCCAATTATGTTCGCACCAAGGCGACGGCTGTGCAAGGATTGTGGTATATTGCCGCCTTTTTCATTACCTATGCACCACCCATTATTTCCTATGCACAGCCCGACAATCGGGACAATGCCACGGACCAACAAAGTTTGCAATTCTTGTTGGCTCTCTTGGTCAAGACATTTACACCCATGCAGGTATGTATCTAGGGCCTGGTTTGGGTGGCGGTTTGTACTATTGTGTGCCAAAGACTGGAATCACACTTTGTTGTTATTGCAGGGATTTTTCAATGCCATTTTGTATTTTCGAGGAACGTTTGACACTCTGATTCAAGATGGCAAGAGTCTGGCCTTTTTGCGGCGACTTCCATTGTTTGGACCATTCATTGAACAGCGAGTCGCCAAACGAACGGCAGCGTCCTTGCGACGACGAGGAGCGGCCGAAGGACGACCGAGAAATGGCGGAGGAACGCTTAACATCACCAGTATTACTGACGTTCCGGTAGTGACTCTTGAGAATACGACTGTTGGCAACTCGGAGGTTGGTACTGCAATAGAGGAGGACCCTATGACACCAAATCATCCACCCGAGACCATCACATCCATGGCTGTTCTAACGACGACGACAAAAACTACTACGCCGGACAGTTCGAGTGGAGAGAAGAATGAGACAGAAAGGAGTGCAACCTCCCATTCACTACCCGAGACTGCACCGAGAACCTCTTCTACCATCACACCAAGTTTTGCAGTTGTGAGTCATACACCATTGGATGCTCGGGCCCATACCGTTGGTGGGCGCATAGAACAAGATGAGGAATCGTCGTGCTTGTCCAACGAATGCTACAATGACGAGGAGGGTCAACCACATTGCACAAACCAAGAAACATCACGGCGTGAGGCCACTATGGAGTCGTGCGTTTTGTCGCAACTAGCGGACGCCAACGTGGTGGTAGAATGCCATGAGCGGAAAATAAGTACCGTGATGGTGACGACAATCATCACAACACGGACCTCCCGACAGAAAGTATTCCCGCAAGGGAAGAATGACGCTATCATGCATGTCAAGAACCATGTTCAAAACCTCGAACTCATCTGCTATACATGAAAAGTGAGAGAGTGTACTCGATGACATTGACGGTGTGACATGACCATGTCTGTTGGCAGTACAATATGATTGCTTTTCTGGTTTTGTGAAACAAGGGACCCTTCTAGAGCTTCAAGATATTGAAAGTCTGCCGTCCTACTATATAGCCCATTGAAATTATGGAGCCTATAAGCCGTCTTGTCCAATCAGTTCACCTATGGTTTGCGGATGGCCCCGAACTGGTGGATCGCCTACTTCCAGGTACCATAGTTTAAAGGAAGGCTATCTGTCGGTCTATCCAAAGCTCTTGGTGTATCCAACGGCATGATCACAAAATTTGATTCCGCGTTCCAGAACAAGAACGCAAGCTAGTGAATTCGCTGTATCTAACTGATGGGGGCCACTTCTCCAGCAATTTCCACTCCAGCGAGTGGGAAACCCGCAATGCTCGAAATCTCTGTGAGCCGCCGGTAATTTGCTTCCTTTGGAACTTCAATATACACCCAGGGATTGCCGGTACCGTTCAGTCCGGCAAAGCCCTCCACGACATGAACTTGTCCCTTTTTTACGCCCACCTCTTTTTCAATGGCATGCACAACCAACAATTCGGTATATTCGTGGAACCCTGCCATGAATCGTTCGCGTTCGAACCAACACCACAAACCTTGTGGACGGTTTAAGATGAGACCGCTTTCCTCCAGAACGTCCACGCCCGCGCCTACGGGGAGAAGTTGACAAATGCTTCGATCTTCAGAACCGACGGAAATTCTCTGCCGGATGTATCTGTTCCATACGCCACTCCATTCTTGAAGAACATGGCCATACCTTCGACAAGACCATCAATGGTATTGCCAAGCCATAATCCTCCTTCTCCCGCGTCGATGCTCTGTTTGTGAAGTGTAGCTTCACGACGAGAAAACAAGTAGTGGGGCACCATACATGTATTGAGAACCGCTGGAAAGCGATCCTTGGCTTGACAAACGGAACGAAACATGCACTGATAGCCATCAGTGGCTTTTTGGCCGAGAAGGTAGGCCGCCTGTCCGACGTTCATGGTATTTTGATTCACGGAATCCGTTTCAGTGGTGACCCACCGGTGGGTTGTGACGAAGTGGCCTTGCCGAGCGTCCGAAGCGCCATTTGACCAAAGGAATGCACGGACAAAATAGTTTGAAGTCGTCCCATACAGTAACCGCCTCTACCCAAGGACTGACTATCAAAACATTCGGCCTCGTTTTCAACCACGGCATTTTCCAGGGCAATCTTGAGGACGGGCCATAGTTCATTTGGTTTTTCACCAAGCATGTACATCATTCGTCTGGCAAGGTAGTTCAAGCCAATGTACTTTTCCTCGTCTGAAAGGTCACTAAATAATTTGACTTGGTCGCCCATAAAAGCTGTTAGGAGACCAGCCATTTGATCAAAGGTAAAGTCCAATTTGCCGGCCATGAGTTCAGCAATTTCCTCGGAGCCACCCACAGCACCATTGACCACATTGGCCAACACTTTGGTGACGCAATTGTCGTTTCCGGCGAGTTGACATGCCATGAACGCCTTATCACCCGCTGGATAGGAAGCTCCAAAGATTGGGTTGATCATAAACAAGCGCGAGTACATACCAGGTGGTGCAGTATTAATGGCATACGATGCGAGTGGGGCACCCATGGAAAGTCCCACAGTGTGCACGCGCTGATATCCATGGCGGCAAACTTCATCAATCACCATGTCATTCACCATGCCGACCCAGTCTACGTACCCTTGACGGCTTGTCGGCATGCTCTCATCCGATCGTTCGTTTCCAGCGCATCGATTGGGAATGTGACGCGAGGCCTCATTGGTGACGCATTCACCGGCTTTGAATCCATGACCCGGAAGCAAGGGGACCATGATATCCATGTTGTGTTGGAGAGCCATGTTGATCAGTGGTTCAATCGTACCGGGGCATGAGGAAAAGCCGTGAAAGACCACAATCAAGTCTTGACTAGCCACCGCGTTGGCGAATGTTCCATCCGTGGTGCGGTATATTCCCGGCCAACAAGCGTCTTGAATTTCGGCCTTGGGTGGAAGTGAACAAATGTATTCTTCCCATTTGGTTCGACTCGATGAATCCGCACAACTGGATTGGTCAAAGGAAGCTTGCGTTTGTTGACCCGAGGAGATGTCAAGGGAAGTACAAAGAGTGGCCTGGAGATCCACATCCACAGCCTTTGCCAAAGAAAGGACCGAAAAGATCAAAATCCACGACGCTACCATTATGGTTGATCCAGCCATCTCTTGAGGTGCAACTCGATGAACGGAAGAGGAACCTCCTTGTTCTCGCAGTTGTAAATGACACACGTTGCTGGAAAAAATAAAAATAATAGTGATCGATTGACCCTACAATCTCTGGGGTTCGCCCCGCGTTCCTGATAGTTTTATTCTAGTGTACAATAGGAGTACTTATGGGAGAGCATGCCTCTTCCTGTACTATGGAATCAAGTCCCGCCGCTGGAGTTGGAAGCGGGAACGGATTGAACCACGTACCACGTCAGAATCAGAGTTGGAGGAGTACAATACAAAAGAAGTCGTATAGTCCTACTGAGGAATACAATAATATCTACAATACCCCATATATAAACAAAAGAGTACACATACTTCTCCTATATAGGAGTAGCTATTCATTGGTGCGCTACAAGTTTTCCTCTAGCCTAAAAGCAGGGACCATGACGCACGGACAATGGTGCATCCTGCCGTTGAACAATGCCACACCATTTTCCGTAGAACGGAGGTAGCAGATCGTGTCGTCGTTGTAACCGACGCATCACCTTTCAATGCTACATGAGTAGTTATACTTGTTTTTACCTACCAAGAGAAGCACGAAGCATGTGGTATAGTTGGAACCAAAGATTCTGGAACCATTCATCGTTCCTGTTTTTGTCGATGGACGATATATGACCATTGTGGCGTGGGAAAACAAGAGAGTCGATGCATCTAAAGTTATATGAAGAAAAGCTCGCCATGATTGTTTCGAGGACAAAAAGACGCAATGGTATTCGAAAGGATGGTACAACAACTTGCTTGCTATGATACTAAACACTCCTGTCTTTTTGTTATGACCACCCCATTGATGACACGCTCTCCCAGGGTTGACGACACGCCGGACATTGCGACGAGGAATGAGACGGCAGTTCGTGCGGATGGTAGTTTTCCCGGGGATCATAGGTACATGCTGGTACCTGCTGTGGTTGATGTTGTGGTTGTTGTCGGTGGAGATTGACTGCTGTTGGTGGAGTGTCACTGCAGCAAGGTTGCTGCTGTTGAGCCGCATACAGGAGGAATCCAATTACGGTAACGACAATACCATACGTCATGCCCGTAACAAACCAGCCTCGGGCTCCCCAAGATTCCAAACGGGCAAACCAGGATCCGGAGCGTTCATGAGCATTTTCCATGGTGGCTGCCCAGGATCCAGCGGCAATGCCCTGGCTGTCGAATCCAATGAGAGTGGCAGCAGCACTGACAGTCGCCATGAGAAATCCGACCGCCATCACTAACAGCCACCGAACGAGTGCGAAACGTTCGCAACAGACAGTGCGAGTTTGTTGCTGGGTATTGGGCTCGGACGAACTACCCTCGAATCGAGAGGGACCGTTCGCATCGTGTTCCTGGATGACTGGAAGTGGTTCTCGCAGTTGTGGTTGGTTCCCATGAATAGGAGGAACTGGTTGAGAAAGACCGAGAAGGTCGACATCCAGCAAGTCGGGTGGATCTCGGTCGGCGGCGGCAACTTCTTCTCGTCCTTCCGGTAGGTATGTATGCGGATGCGGTGCTTCTTGGTCGTCATTTTGCGAAAGGAAAGGAGTCACCGGTCGGTCACATACATGACAAATGTCAACCATGCTGGGATATGTGGTTGTTGTTGTTGGTGGTGGTGGCGCTCTTGGCATTGGTGAGGATTTGAAAAGTGAATCGAGCACCATGAGCGAACTGGAGTGCAAGTGTGTGTTGTCTCGATCCTTTGGTACATTGTTGTCCTCTGCGTGCATGTGGATTGGAAAGCTCCTGTCGTCACCATTATTCTCCAAGAGCATCCTCGGCGTGCGTATACCTCACGCACTCACGCACTTGGATTGCGGATGGACGTACGGCACAGGAAAGTCGGACTGGGGATGTGAACTACAGTATTTAGTATCGGTCAGTACAAGCGACGGGAAGGAGACAAAAACATCAATCTCTTCTATAAGGAAAACGGCAAAAGATGTTACAGATCGTCTTGTTACTTCACAAGTGAGCTACGTCTTTGTTACGTTGCGATAAAAGCTTAGTTCTTGTTACAATTGCCAATGAGACCTTGTCCGTCTGTTACGACGATCCCAACGATGACACATTCTCCCAAGGTTGTTCACAGGCAGGACAATGCCACGACATGAATGCTACTTCATGTATTGATCCTTGCGGCAAAGGCTCTTCGCGGAACAACGACGGAGTGTCAACCATTGCCGCCGTAGATAGACGATACTTTCGCCTGGGTTGGGGGGATGACATCTGTTTGGCGCAGCTGCAGCGGTGCTGTTGGACGCACAGGACCGAGAGTACCATGGACAAACCAATTACCGTGAGGCCACTCCCATACGTCATACCCGTGACAAACAAGCCTTTTGCTCCCCAACTTTGCATAACGGCAAACCAGGAACCGCAGCGTACATGAGGGCCTTGCATCATGGCCGCCCACGATCCGGAGGCAATGCCCTTGGTTTCAAATCCCAAGAGAGTGCCTGCGGCACATGTAGCCGACACAAGGAGTCCGACCACCATGACTAGAGCCCACCACACGAGTGCAAGGACCTCCCATACACTGGAAATTCGTTGTCTGTCATGTGGTTCGGACAAAACGCTTTCGAATGGTTGGTATTGGTCCCTCCTATGAAAAGGATCAGAACCCTGTGGTTGTACATTCAGCGGGGCTTGTCGATCTCGGCTGGCAAGTCGTTCTGGCGCTACTTTGAGTGTGACTGTAGGCTCATGCGGAAATTCTTCATCGTCGCCCTGCTCGTGCACATTCACCGGTCGGTCACAGACATGACAGATCCCGACAGTCCTGGGATAGGGCGGTGGTGGTGGCGTCGCCATGTGTGCCAAGTGAAGCGATTTTGGACACAGATGCAGACTGTGGATCGTGCACCATGAGCGACTTGGAGTGGTACAAGAGTGGGCTGTCTCGATCCTTTGGTACGATTTCCATTTTTCGTTGTCCTCTGCGTGCATAGTATTGATTTGGATTGGAAAGCTCTTCCTCCTGAGTGTCGTCACCATTCTACAAGAGTATTCTCTGCGTGCGTATAGTGTGCGTATACCTCTATCGCACGCACGAGGTGGAATCACTTTGATTGCGGATGGACGTACGACACAGAAAGTTCTTATGCAACTCGGAATGGGGCGTGAACTACAGTATTTAGTATCGTTCAGTACAAACGACGACAAGGCAAACGATTCATTTTATTCAGAAGCTTGTGCGATGCACCCATTATTCGGGTGTATTCAGCGGGCGACCACAAACAATGCAATACATGCACTGTTCCTTCGATATCATGGAAGCGGCCATGGTGCCTCCTCCAGCCATGGCAGTGGCGCCTCCGTACATCATACCCGAGATATAGGTCCCGGTTGCTCCCAAACTCTGCAAGGAGGCAAACAACGAACCGGCCGCAATATTTCCCACGGCCGCTTGAGATGCGGCGGCAGCAGATCCACCGACAATGCCGCTGGCTCCAAACCCAGCCAAGGACGCTGCAGCACAGGGAACAAAGACCGAGGCTCCAATCCCGAAAAGGGCCAATCCGGCACCCCATGCGAGGTATTTCAGATACTGGCTGTAGTCGCTGCCGGTGGTTCGACAGGACGTGTCTTCCCAGTCATGGAAATTGCATTGACACAGAAAGCAAGCGGGACGGCGTTGCTGGTGGTGGCTCTTTCGACTTGCGCCCTTACTGGAAGAGGCGGCGTTGAAGAGAGACACCAGTAAAGAGAGGATCGCAGGGAACAAGAACCGCACACCGAAAAGAATACACGCGATGTAATGGTAGAATTCATCGTTACAGCTGAGCAGCAGAGGCGAGGACAAAATGCTTTGGTCCAGTCCTTGTCTGTCTTTGGTTCGTTAGCGCTCGGCCATCATGAGATTTTGGTGGAAAACATCGAGCCCTCGGTCTTTCACTTCAAAACCCCGATATTCGGAAAGGGCACCCGGAGGATACAAGACTTCGATAAATTTGGTCCTGCGGAGTTTGAATATCATCCCATTATCGTCCCATTTTCAGGATCGATACGTATGGCAAAAGAATGAACAAGAGAAGGGTTCTGAATGGTCTTCTGTCGAAAGCGTTGACAGGCAGAGCCGCGCAAATTGAATGTATCTAGAGAGAGAACACAAAGAAACAACAAGAAGACACCCTGATTTCACAAGATGTTCCAACTCGTTGATGAAAGTTTTATATGTTATGCTCTATATGCAGCTGGGTTCTTGATATATGTATCTCATTTGTTGTACGGATACGCTCTTGTAGCATCATTCCGAACAAGCAATGAATGTTCTTGAATTTTACACGAAGGTGGAATTCCCGTGTCGTCGGGGCACAAAGTCCATCGCTGGTAAATACGAGGTGTTGATGGTTTCCAATCCATACGGAACTTGCGACCAGTGCGTATAGGGCATCTTCCCTGTTTCAGGATCGGGTGCGACGGAGAACTCCCATTGAACGACGAGATTGGCCAACAAGGTAGCCAATTCCAAGTTGGCGACACGACTGCCTGGACATCGTCGAGCACCTTGTGAAAAGGGCCCTGAGAAAAAGGTATGATCGACCACTGCGGCGGGTGTATCCTTGCGGGCTTGGACAGCGTCTTTCAAAAAGCGTTGGGGCTTAAAGGCCATGGCATCTTCTTCATCGTCCCAATAACGAGGGTCGATACCAGTCGAGTAGCCATCCAAAATCACAGTAGTGCGTGGTGGCAATTCAACGCCAAAAATGTTCACCGGTTTGGCGAAGCGTCTATTCGGAAGGAGAGCGGCTGGATTGGCCAATCGATGACTTTCGCGAATACAGGCATGCAGAAAAGGTGCATTGCGCGGCAAGACCGAGTTGGGTGTTACTTGCAAGGTCTCTGGTGGTCCACCATGGAATTGTAACTGTTCTTGATAGACACGTTCTTGTGCCTCGGGCGACAAGGCCATATGCAAGATCTTCCACGACGCATTGTTGGCCGTCGTATCGACGCCAGCCGCCATGAAAAATGGTACAATGCACTGGATTTGCTTCGTGGTCAGTTGAGAGTCCTGGTTAGTTTCGTTTTGCATTCGTTCAAAGGCGGCCATGGCATAACTATTGCGCTCGAATTCCGTCTGTTCATTTTTTGGTTTCTTTATCAAGTCGCGAACTTTGTCCTGAGCGTAGATGTCGGCAGCATGAAAGTTTTCTTCAAAGACCTTGTATTTCTTGGTACTTATATTGAACTTCTTGATGAGAAGAGCATCCCACAAGCTCAGCTGCAACTCACTGTTTTTCTTGAAGGCCGTGGAAATGTGATGACAGAAGGCCCTAGCTTCGGGTTTGGTGTCCACCGTGGGATCGACAATGCTGGTCGAGGATCCAATCAAGACGTTGAAGACCATATCACAGGAGACATGGACCAAGAATTTGTTCATGTCTTCACGATAGGATGGTGCCCCTTGAGCGTCCATACGCGCGGCTTGACAAATAGCCGGCAAATATCGTTCACTGCTGACCGGTGACATCATGTCGGTCTGGACAAATTGTCGCAACCGTTTCCATTCCGGACCCGCTTCTGTAAAAAAGTGTTGAGCCAGACGGTTGCGATCGTGATAATACTTGTGAAGACAAAAACTAGTTTCCGTGCTGCCACTGGGAAATTGGCCCTCATGTCGAATCAACTGAGCCATGACGTGGGGATCTTGGATGACGTAGCATGTGCCGTAGATGTCGACACCCATCCCAGGCAAACCAAAGGAATAAAAGTCTCCAAATTGTTTGCGCATCTTGGGCCAAAAGTCAAGCTGCATAAAGTCCGGAGTATTGGAATACTGAGGAATCGTACTCCCCAGAATGGGCAATTTCGGAACCTGAACCAATTGGGGGACCGTCTCGTTGATGTCATGATGGGACGTCTCTGGAAGGTTTGCAGCGGTGGAAGCGGCACGACCTTGACTGGGGGTTGTCGTTGTGGAATTGGCACCCGAGAAAGGACAAGACGAGGATGTCGTTGTCGTTGCGGCAGCAGTGGTCGTGGTTGCCTTGGTCCGAATCCGGAGGAGACCTTCGACAGCAGTCGTCGTCTTCATCTGGATGTTGCTAGGAGTAAGTTTCGGCAGCAGACGTTTCAAGTGCATCACAGTCATCGTCATCTTTATGTACTTGAAAGTATCTCGTCGTTTGTTGTTGTCGAGAGGATAAAGCTACGCGTTGTCGTCGTTCCAAAAATGCAATGGATATATGTTGTAATTCCTTGTGTGTTTCTCGCTTTAGTGTTGTTTTCCCATAGAGCGAGGAATAGAGCGTTCAGACTACTGCGTGGTTTGCCTTTCTTCTCTCGCCACAATCATTGACGTGTGCTGCTGGTGAAACAAATCGCCATGGTTTTTGTCTTAGTGTTGTTTTTTTGCGTTTTGGATTTTGTGAAGGGTTCGATTTTTGTTGGCAACAGTTGAAACAAAACCTGAAACACCCCAGTACCCGGATATATGAGGCAAAATGATGACGTGTCATGTTTCGGTTTATGAGGTCAAGGGATATTGTAGATAAGGGCTGGGTAAGCCGATCCATGTTCGGCTAAGTAGGTTCAGTACAAAAGCTACGTAGTGTACATAAAATCCCATAGTACACGTCATACCTGAAATGGTGGGAAGTCCGAAAAAATGCAAAAACACTCCACGATGACGGCGAGATCCGGTGATGCCGTATGCATTCACTCATGCATCGCATCAACATCCGACTACTGTAAGTTGTTTGGGTTTGCTAGTATTACTGCGTTCTGCAGCTACAGAAGATTTGTCGCGTTGGATCAAAAGGTATACTCATTTTTCTTTGGTGATGTATTCCAAAAACCTTCCTAACTCACTCATTTTTCAATGCTGACTCGACCGAATTGAAAGCATAGTCACTCTAGTAGTAAATAATCAAATGGTCAAAGCGGTCGAGTCAAGCTCTATTATTGAGGAAGTTATTGCCATGGGGGTGATGGCTTCGACCATTGTCTAATGGTGGCTTCCGGATTGCATTGTTTCTCGTGGCGCCATGTTTTCGATTTGTGACCATTCGCCCCACTTGTTACAGTGATGAAAATAGTACTACGTAGCTTAATGTACTGAGCCTACTTAGCCGAACATGGATCGGCTTACCCAGCCCTTACAAGCTGAGTTCAGACAGAATGTTCCTGTCGTAGCGCTCCAGTGGGAAATCTACGTAATACGCGCCAGCCATCTTTGTTAATATAGCCCTTATAATTATGCCTCTGTTGTGCAAAGTGCTTCCGAAACTCGACAATCTCGCGTTCCCCCAGAAAAACTTTGTTTTGTACGAGACTATCGTGCGTGGGGTGCATCCGATGATCATGTTGTTGTGGATGATGCCAACCGTTTGAGCTGTTGCCCCATTGGTGGTGGTCGAATAACACCCTAAGGCACCTGGATGCAGCTCCGCAACATCTCGAACGGATGGGGTGGCCCTCCACCATGGTCAACACAGTCGACTGTTTTTTCGTAATTTTTGATGAAAATCTAGCGTTCGGAAGAAATCACACATAACACTAAAGTTCATAAAATATTTATTTCAGCCACTAGGAAGTCGCTAGTCGGACGCTAATAACGCAGAACGCTTTCCAGGATTACTCCTCTGGTACAAATTCTACAGGAGTCTACGACAGGAACACACTCCCTGAACTCAGCTTGTACCCCCAAGCGCCGGGTGAGTTTTGAATCCCGCCTGAGTCGGAGAAAAATAGCCCTTTTTACGTGCGACTCAATACTCGCCCGGCGCTTGGGGGTTGGTCAAGGGACAGCCTGGGACCCTGAGAAAAGTAAAAAGGAAAAGGGGGTTTAGAGCAAGAGAGATGGTGGGGAAGGAGAGGAAGAAGAAGGGGCGTTAAAAGGGGCGAGGATTCGAAGTATAAGTTCCAGTCGCTTTAAATCCGAATCTCCCGGGGGGAGGTCAAGAACGCACAAAACGCACAAAAGGCCCCTCACAAAAACCAAAATGCAAAAAACAACACTAAGACATCAGACGTATGGAACAATTTGTTCGACCAGCAGTTGTCCAATGCGACGAGACAAGACACGCAAACGACGAAGTAGTCTAAACTCTCTCTCTCCTTCTCGCTCTGGAAAAACAACACTAAACGACAAGCGCCAAAGACGCACACATTGTCTATTCCATTTCTAGTATTAGACGTTCTTGACGACAACGACAAGATACTCCACCAGGGAAAAAATGACGATGATGCTGCGCCTGAAACACATGTTGCCGACAATTGCTCTTAGAAACACCAAGACGATGACTGTCGAACGTCTCCTCCTGATTCGGACCAAGGCAACCACGACCACTGCTGCCGCATCGACAACGACATCCTCCTCTTGTCCTTTTTCGGGTGCCAATTCCACAACGACAAACACAAGTCATGGTCGTGCGGCTTCTACGGCTACGACCCTCCATGAGACCTCCTCCAATTCCGAACCAGCAACGACCATGACGCGCAGTCATGGCAGCAGCAACGAGACGGTCCCCAAATTGTCTCATGTTCCCAAATTGCCCATTGTCGGTAGTGCGATTCGCGAGTATTCCAAAATCCCGGATTTACTCAAGCTGGAATTTTGGCCGCAAATGCGGCAACAATTTGGAGACTTTTATACCTTTGGTTTGCCCGGGATAGGTGCCGATATCTACGGCACTTGCTACGTCATTCAAGATCCCCACGTCATGGCTCAGTTGATTCGACACGAAGGCCAATATCCAAGTGGTACCACAGAAACCAATTTTTGCCTTCACAAGTATTTTCGCGAACGAAATCGCCTTGCTCAACACTTTTTCGCCCAAGCCGGCCCCGAGTGGAAGCGATTGCGACAATTTGTTCAGGCCGACATGATGTCCCCTGCCAGCAGTGAACGCTATCTGCCAGCCATTTGTCAAGCCGCACGGATGGCCGCCATGGGCGCACCGTCCTATCGCCAAGACATGAACAAATTTTTGATCCATGCGTCTTGTGATATGTTCTCCAATGTCTTGATTGGATCCTCGCCCGACATTGCCGATCCCACCGTCGAAACCAAACCCGAAGACAAGGCCTTTTGTCAACACATTTCCACGGCTCTCAAGGCCAACAGTGAATTGCAATTGAGCTTGTGGGATGCCCTTCTCATCAAGATGTTCAATATACGTACCAAGAAATACAAGGTCTTTGAAGACAATTGGGGTGCCGCCGACATCTACGCTCAAGAAAAAGTTAAAGAGTTGATTCGGAAGCCCCAAAGCGAACAAACTGACTTGGAACGCAACTGTTATACCATGGCCGCCTTTGAAAGAACGCAAAACGAAACCAATCTAGAGAATCAACTGACGAAAGAACAGATAGAGTGCATTGTGCCATTGTTCTTGGCGATGGGCGTCGATTCCACGGCCAACAATGCATCGTGGAAAGTCATGCATTTAGCCTTTTCACCAGAGGCACAAGAGAGGGTGTATCAAGAACAGTTACAATTCCATGGCGGACCACCCGAGACCTTGCAAGTAACACCCGACTCGGTCTTGCCCCGTAATGCACCTTTTCTGCATGCCTGTATTCGGGAAAGCCATCGATTGGCCAATCCAGCCATTCCCATTCCGAACAAACGTTTTACCAAACCCGTGACCATTTTTGGCGTCGAATTGCCGCCCCGCACTACTGTCATTCTGGATGGTTATTCAACCGGCGTCGATCCTCGTCATTGGGAAGATGAAGAAGATACCATGGCCTTTAAGCCCCAACGGTTTTTGAAAGATGCAGTCCAAGCCCGCAAGGATACACCAGCAGCCGTGGTCGATCATACCTTTTTTTCGGGACCCTTTTCGCAAGGAGCTCGACGATGTCCTGGTAGTAGGGTTGCCAATTTGGAATTGGCTACCATATTGGCCAATCTCGTCGTTCAATGGGAGTTCTCCGTCGCACCCGACCCCGAAACAGGGAAGATGCCCTATACACATTGGTCGCAAGTGCCGTATGGATTGGAAACCATCAACACCTCGTATCTACCAGCCATGGACTTTGTGCCCCGACGACATGGGAATTCCGCCGAAGTATAAGCTTCAAGCACATTCATTGCTTGTGTGGAGTGACGGTACAAGAGCGAATCCATACAATGAAGAATGAGATACATATATCAAGAACCAAACCTGCATATACAACATGACAATATTGCAACAAAGACACGGGTCACCTTACTAAATAATCTAATCTCGTTGTTGATTCTTGGCGTTTGACATGTGGTGCTCTCGTATCCATCTCTGAATTCCATTTGAGCTCGTGTCTGTCAACTGTTTCAAGAAAAGGAATTCTCATCGATCTGGTAAATTGGAGCGTCATCCGGCCGTGCGAGCCTTTACATTTGGCAAAAGGCAGTAGGTCATGATTCCTTCTTGTGGGCCACTCATGACGCTTTACTATTCAAGGAGTATTGGACCACCTTTATCTATCCCCTCATTTCTTCCACCGCCTGGCCATTTCACAGTCTTGTGCCCATTCAAGTTGCCTACTAGGCATCAGTATGAAACCATGGCCACAATAGGTTTTACCAAACCGACGACGACGAATCTAACAAGCACAAAAACACAGATACACATGATCCTCTCTAAAGCGACGACGACAAACAGGAATCACTCCAAGAGCAATTGAAGGATAAAATTGCCACGTATCGTTCTTTTTTTTGTTCCCCCATTATGGAACACAACACACGAGCCGCCGCAAGATGAAGCACAGGTGTTGTTACCCAAACGTCAGTCACAGTCACAACGACCCACCAAACACGACAGATCTTAGAACCATCAGACAGTCCAATTCACGGTTTGCGGATTGCCAGTGGAGCAACAATGGTCTGTGTGCATTCGCAACAAAATCTTCACGTGTTTCCAACCCCGGCTCTGACGGTTCCTGAGGGACACGAAAGTTATTTCTTTGTTTCGGTGTTTGCAGATGGATGTGTGTGATTGTTAGGATGGCCGCCGATGAAGCAGCAATTTGAATGTTGGTGCATTTCAAACTCTCTAGAGTGCCATTCAGATTCTCTGTTTGGTATATTATAGGGTCTTTTCCGTTTTGTCGGCCTTGCAAAAGTGTTCGATCATGACACTCCAAAGCAGCAAGCAGCAGCAGTCGTCGGGTGAAACAGCCGTCCCTTCGTCTCTCATCTCCCAAGAAAATATGAGAGCGATTGTCGAAGAGGCGAAACAATGTGTGATCGGTATGCGCGATTTGTCACTTTTGTGACAACCGACCGTTACACGCCGGGCGAGTCATGACCAAAGGCATAGAGGTGCAAAAGGAAATCAGAAATCAATGAAATCCAAACAAGACAAACGGCAACAGCCCATACAATAGAAACGACATTCTCAACTCTCAAGCCCAAAGAGACAACGCTGTAATTTAGCGCAACAGTTTAAGTCATGGAAAAAAGTTTTCTATCAAATGTCGTCTAAAGCTTCGATACTTGATTTCAAGTAATATTTCATTCGATGTGTGGTAAAGGGATTTGTTGTTCTTTTCTCACTCGACACTAGAAAAAGCAGTGAAACAAAGTCTTAAATCGCGGGGGAACGCACATGTTGGCGAGGCACAAAGTCCATGGTGGGAAGATAAGCGGTGGTGAGGGTTTCTATTCCATATGGCACCTGTGACCAATGTGTATAGGGCATTTTCCCTGTTCCGGGGTCGGGTGCGACGGAGAACTCCCATTGGACAACAAAATTGGCTAACAAGGCCGCCAATTCCAAGTTGGCGACGCGACTACCCGGACATCGCCGAGCTCCTTGCGAAAACGGTCCCGAAAAAAAGGTATGATCGACCACTGCGGCGGGTGTATCCTTGTGGGCCTGAACTGCATCTTTCAAAAACCGTTGGGGCTTAAAAGTCATGGCATCTTGTTCATCGTCCCAATAACGAGGGTCGATGCCAGTCGAGTAGCCATCCAAAATGACAGTAGTGCGTGGTGGCAATTCGACGCCATAAATGGTGACGGGTTTGGCAAAACGTTTGTTCGGAATGGGAGTGGCTGGATTGGCCAATCGATGGCTTTCCCGAATACAGGCATGCAAAAAAGGTGCATTTCGTGGCAAGACCGAGTCGGGTGTTACTTGCAAGGTCTCGGGTGGTCCACCATGGAGCTGCAATTGTTCTTGGTAGACACGTTCTTGTGCCTCTGGTGAAAAGGCCATGTGCAGGATCTTCCACGACTCAGTGTTGGCTGTGGAATCGACTCCAGCCGCCAGGAACAATTGTGCAATGCACTGTATTTGTTCCGTGGTCAATTGATAGTCCGGATTGGTTTCGTTTTGTGCTCGTTCGAAAGCGGCCATGGTATAACTATTGCGCTCGAATTCCGTCTGTTCAGTTTTGGGTTTCTGGATCAAGTCACGAACTTTGTGCAGAGCGTACATGTCGGCGGCATCAAAATTTTCTTCAAAGACTTTGTATTTCTTGGTACTTATATTGAACATCTTGATGAGAAAGGCATCCCACAAGCTCATTTGCAACTCAGTGTTGGCCTTAAAGGCCGTGGATATGTGCTTACAAAAGTCCCTGGCTTCCGGTTTAGTTTCCACGGTGGGATCGATAATAGCGGTCGACGATCCAGTCAAGACGTTCGAGAACATATCACAAGACGCATGGATCAAAAATTTGTTCATGTCTTCACGATAGGACGGTGCGCCCATGGCGGCCATACGAGCAGCCCGACAAATGGCTGGTAGATAGCGTTCACTACTAGAAGGTGACAGCAAGTCGGCCTGAACAAAGTGTCGCAATCGTTTCCATTCCGGAGAGGCTGGGGCAAAGAAGTGCTGCGCCAAGTGATTTCGTTCACGAAAGTACTTGTGAAGGCAAAAGGTAGTTTCCGTGCTACCACTGGGATATTGCCCTTCATGTCGAATCAATTGAGCCATGACGTGGGGATCTTGAATCACGTAGCATGTGCCGTAGATATCGGCACCCATCCCAGGCAAACCAAAGGAATAAAAGTCTCCAAACTGCTTGTGCATTTTGGGCCAAAAGTCACGCAACCTTACGTCCGGAGTATTGGAATATTGAGGAATGATACTCCCCACAATCGGCAATTTCGGAACCTGAACCAACTGGGGGACCGTCTCGTTGATGTCATGATGGGATGCAGCCGTGGAAGCCGCACGACCACAACTTTGGTTTGTCGTTGTGGAGTTGTTAACCGAAAAAGGACATGAGGATGATGTCGTTGTCGTTGCGGCAGCAGTGGTCGTGGTTGCCTTGGTTCTAATCAGGAAGGGCCGTTTGACAATCGTAGTCGTCGTCTTGGTGTTAAGATATTTCAGACGCATCATCATCGTCATTTCGGGCGTCGTCGCCAACTTCTATTGTGTTGTCGTCAACAGGGTAAAGTTACGCGTCGTCCTTGTCCAAGAAACAATGCAATGGACAATGGACGTCTTGCGTCTTTCTCGCTTCGCCGTTTAGTGTTGTTTTTCCTTAGAGTGCGAACGCACCTGGGCGTCGTTTGAGTGTCTGGTCTCGTCGTTTTGGAAGCAAGAGGTTGCATATTTTCAGACAGATGTGATTCGTTTGTCTTCGTCTTAGTGTTGTTTTTTTGCGTTTTGGGTTTTGTGAAGGGGGGTCATCGAATCTTGAGAGCGACTGGAACTGTGTTTCGGTCTCCCCCAGAAACCTGTGGGGTCAACGCACACCGCACGGACTGCACGTTTTATTCACCAATAGGGATAAAGTTAAAAGTCACCACCTCTTCTCGCACCATGACGCTCTCCCCTTTCGATGCCGCCGTTCATCAGATCAAGACACTTCCAGAAACCGTTGCTTGGTGAATGTCTCCAAACGTAAGCAACCGACAGACTGTGTAAGTTTTGCTGTCAAAAACCAACGACTGGAAGAGATCAAAGTGTATTTCTGAGATGCTGAGTGGTTGTTGGTCCATTTGGACTCTTTTCTGCTGAGCTTACGTTGTTCTACGCCTATTTCGCACACACCCTGTTTTACTGCTTTTCTATACTTTGTCTCAGTCGTAGTAGAAGAGAGTTTGAGTGGTGGATGTGGTGGGGGAAGCGCAGCTCTGGATAGCTTGTTGCTCCAGAACACCTATGTCATCATACGACAATCAACGAGCAAAAAGACGAAACAGATGCGCCCTTTTGGCTAATGTGGAGCAATGATAAGCACCGAAGCCATGCCCTACATTGTTTTCTGTGCTCTTTGTAGTATCTGTATCTAATCCATTCTCTATTTTACGCATACAACTGGGGAATCGACACACAAGGCTGGCAGGAGGAGGGTATCGCCATAGTTGGTCGATGGCTCTTTATCTGGAGGTCTTTTGGACCAGGATACGATTCTCCTCCGTGATTCATTCCTCCGAGGTGCAATCCAACCGAAAACTAGGTCAACAAGAACCATTGTCAGAAGACCCAATCCAAATACCAAAACCCGAAACCTAATCTCATTCCTTACCACCTAGATCACGAGGAAGCAATCCGATTCGACAAAACTTCTCACCCACACATTCACATCACATTGTACCATGATTCCCAAGGTACCATCCTTTTCGTACTCGGACAATCGTGTCACTTCTCCTCTTTTCTCCACAATTGTTTCAACGACGACAAGGACATGAGCACCGTCTCTGACACCCGCCCTTCCTTCCAAGCCTGTCCATGTTGTTGTTGTTGTCGAAACGCCAAAAAGGTTACCAGAAATACTGTCTCATTCCCTTTGTGTCCGATCTAGTAGACAGGCAAGAAAGATGGAACCAGCTCAGGCCTAAGAAACGGCATTGGCTCATTCCAACTCGAGTTTACGACTACCCCTCTCATGTCTCCAGCCCATTTCGGGGAATCTGCCTCATCGCCACGAGGAGAACGACGACAACAAGAACAAGAACACAACGAAAAGGTTTCTATCGTATGTCGTATATGAAGTTTCGGTACCTGATTTTATGTATTGTTCGTCTTTTGTCACTCAACACCAGCAAGCATTGTCATGAAGTTTTAAATGGCGGGGGAGCGCCTAGGTTGTCTAGGCACAAAGTCCATGGTGGGAAGATACGAGGTGGTGAGTGTTTCCATTCCATACGGCACCTGCGACCAATGTGTATAAGGAACCTTGCCCGTTTTGGGGTCTGGTGCCAACGAAAATTCCCATTGAACCACAAGATTGGCCAACAAGGCCCCCAATTCCAAATTGGCGACACGGCTTCCAGGACATCGTCGAGCACCTTGTGAAAAGGGTCCTGAGAAAAAAGGATGATCGACCACGGCTGCTGGTGTATCCTTGCGGGCTTGGACGGCATCTTTCAAAAACCGTTGAGGTTTAAAGGCCATGGTATCTTGTTCATCGTCCCAATGACGAGGATCCACGCCGGTTGAGTAGCCATCCAAAATGACACTGGTCCGTGCCGGCAAGTCCACTCCATGAATAGTGACCGGTTTGGCAAATTGTTTGTGCGGAACAGGAATGGCCGGATTGGCCAATCGATGACTTTCGCGAATACAGGCATGTAAAAAGGGTGCATTTCGTGGCAAAACCGAGTTGGGTGTTACTTGCAAGGTCTCGGGTGGTCCTCCATGGAGTTGCAACTGTTCTTGATAGACACGCTCTTGTGCCTCTGGCGAAAAGGCCATGTGCAAGATTTTCCACGTGGCGTTGTTTCCCGTCGTGTCGACACCAGCCGCCATGAAGGCCGGGACAATGGATTGAGCTTCTTCGTCAGTCAATTGATAATCTGGATTGGTTTCGTTTTGCGCTCGTTGAAAAGCGGCCATGGCATAACAATTGCGCTCCAATTCCGTCTGTTCGTGCGCGGGTTTCTTCAGCAAATCCTTAATTTTGCCCCTTGCATAGTCATCAGCGGCACCCCAATTCTCTTCAAAGACCTTGTATTGCTTGGTACTAATATTGAACAACTTGATGAGAAGGGCATCCGACAAACTCCAATGCAATCGACTGTTGGTCTGTAGGGCTGTCGAAATGTGCTGACAAAAATCCCGGTCTTCGGGTTTGGTTTCCACGGTGGGATCGGTAATACCGAGTGACGATCCAATCATGAGACTGGTAAACATGTCACAGGAGGCATGGACTAAATATTCCTTGAGATTGTGGCGATAGGACGGTGCCCCCAGGGCGGCTCTTTGCGCGGCTTGACAAATGGCTGGCAAGTATCGTTCACTACTAGACGGTGACAACATGTCCGTTTGGACAAAGTGTCGCAATCGTTTCCATTCTGGACCGGCTTCCGAAAAAAAGTGTTGGTCCAAGCGCTTTCGATCATAAAAATACTTGTGAAGGCAAAAACTTGTTTGAGCGGAACCACTGGGATATTGCCCTTCCTGTCGAATCAATTGAGTCATGACGTAGGGATCTTGAATGACGTAGACCGTGCCATAGATATCGGCACCCAATCCGGGCAACCCCATGGAATAAAAGTCTCCATATAGTTTGCGCATTTGCGGCCAAAATTCAAACTTTAGAAAATCCGGAGTGTTGGAATACTGGCGAATCGTACTCCCCACAAGGGGTAATTTGGGAACCTGAACCAATGAGGGGACCGTCTCCTCGTTGATGCCATGATGGGATGTCTCTGGGAGGTTGACAGCTGTGGAAGCCGCACGACCATGATTTGGGGTTGAGGTGGTGGATTTGGCACCCGAAAAAGGACAAGCAGCCGATGTCGTTGTGGTTGCGGCCGCCGCAGTGGTTGTTGCCTTGGTTCGAATCCTCAGTCTTGTGTACCCGGCGGCAATCGTCTTGCCACTGTTGCCATACTTTGGGAATACCAAGTGTTTCATTCGCATCATGATCATCTTCCTGATTCGGATCGTTGGTGCCGATGTTCTCGTTTCTCGTCGCCTTTAGCACAATCAGAAAGATTGCAACAACACGCAAAGGATCGAGATCTGATTTTGTGTGTGTGTCTTTAGTGTTGACTTTTGCCAGGACAACCTAACTTCACCGCGACGAGAGGAATCACCAATGCACGGCAGCGTTTGCCTCTCTGCTGCCGTCGAGATTGACATTTGCAAGACAGGGAACGTGTCTTAGTGTTGTTTTTTGCGTTTTGCGTTTTGTGAGAACGCTGTCGACGCAAAAGCGACTCCAACAGTGAAAACGCGACCTAAACACGACTTACAAGCGTTCTGCAAGACAAATGGGTCCCTCGGCAAACACTTCTTGGACCTTATCATCCCATGAAGTAGGACGACACAGGAACTCGCACTCTGGAAGCCTTTGGTACTCTCTGTAGTGTATGAAAGGAGGCTATAGAGCAACATGACTGTAGCAACAGGGAGCAGAGGATTTTTTTTGCTTTCTCGCCGTCTCTAATTCAGATTTTGCGGGGAACCATTCGACACGTGGTCTTTCCCACAAAAATCCGCGTCTGTAGCGCATGTCCATGTCCTTGAATGACTCGAACCACTCTTAGTATCATTTTGAGAGTCTCGAAACAACATCCACAGCTACGAAGAGCATATCACCGCGATACAAGGGAGCGACGGAGGAAAGGCCTTTCTCATGGCAGAATTAGGATGCGAATCGTGCCCGAACAAGGAAAACAGCGAGCATATATGCGTTACTCGGGCACCAACTCTGTTATTCATAAAGAATAGGCTTTATTTGCCATTTTAGTTTCTCCCATAATCACTCTCAACGACCGCCATTGAGCTTGACAATCTTACAGCTCTTGGAGTGAATGTCTGGCACAGCCATGAACGATCCAACGTCATGACGGGGGAGGCCAATGATCCCTGCTCGTTCGCCTTCTCGTACATCAATTGGTTCGTATTCGTCATCCGAATCGGAGTCATAGCCCACAATGAATGGGACGTAGCGACCAGATGCTGCATGTCGTCCTTGGCTCGAACAGTACATGGCCCCGTCCCATTCCAGATAAATGAGTTCTTCCATACTGTAGCTTGCAATGTGCCGAAATTTACCACTTGGCTCTTGTGGCAGCTTACTACCTTGTTCTACATATGGTGATCTTGCAAAGTCTTCTTCGTCGAATGGCAGGAAGGGAGTATATTTGCCAGGTTTGATCAAACGTGCGACTGGTTTCCGCTTCTTACTGTGCTTGAGATGCATGAAAGCTTGAAGCGGATATTGCATCGTCGTGCCACAGCGCATGCTAGGATACGTTCCCTCTAGTGGATTTCGTCGCCGACGCTCATGACGAGTGGGTTGGGTACTGCTGTCTACGAAGGACATGAACCGATCTTTGGACAAAGTGCCAAAAAAGTCCGTCATGATCCCAGCGGCACGTTCGACCAGCATATCTCCATCACTGCCTGCAGGATTTTGATCCAGTTTTGCGAGAAACATGCCGACACATTGGGAAGCATCGTAGAATTCAAATCGGGCGCCCCGAAGCCTCCCGGCCGTACTTCATCTGCCGCATCTAGCAACGCTCGCGAAATAATCCTGTTCCAACCCTACAATCGTATCCCCACCCAGTAAAACGAGTTGTGAGAGAACGATTGAAACGAATGAAACCACACGAATGATATGGATAATGCGAGGAGCAAACATACCATGCCTTCACCAAGCCGGTGGAGGAACTCGAGTAAAATGCTGCTGACAACTGGGAAATTGGTTGGTAGTACAAAATCTTCATCCTCATCCATACTATCTCGCAACGTGTTGATCTGGACGAGAATTCGTTCTGTAGAGGACAGGTTCTTTCGTTCTTCAATGGTCTTTTTCTGTCGAACCGTATACGCAACCACTTCATCATCCTCCTCCTCTGAGGTGAAATCGTGTAGCACGAGTCGATGGTAGGACAAACTAAACTCTTCGGGCTTGATTTCTTGGAGTATCCTGCGAGCAAAAGAAAAACACAAAAGTACCGTCGTTTGTCAGAGTTTCAAAAATGCCCCAACTAGTGGATAGTACGAACACATCGTACCTGAGACCTTGACCCGACAATCGGCTTGTTATGGAACGTTGCATCCATGTGTCAAACTGCTCGTCGTCCAAGCTGTTGTAATTTTGTTGCTGTAAGGCCTGTTCCGAACTCATACCCCACGCCATCCAAAACTCTTTCGAAAAAGAACCGCTTTCTACTGTCCTTCCTGCTGCCCAGACTGCTCTGGTCTTGCTGAAGACCTTACCGAGATGTTCCAAAAAGGGAATATCCAGTGACGATCTGAGCTGTGATTTCAATGCATTGTACAAGTGCAAAGTCATACAAAGTTGTCCCAAGGAATCAATCGTAGCGGAACCAAGAGCAATGGAACAGATATAGGTTCCATACAGCAGGTACGATCCACCCACGACGGGGTTCCAAATGGCGAGTCTCTCTGTTTCGGAAGGATCCGAAACGGCCAGTCCACGAGGAATATTGTTGGAGGATACCAGAATGGGCTCGGCAAGATGCACCACATTGCCAAAGAGTTGTACGTTGTCATAAAAGGTGGGAGCATTCTGTGGTTGGGACTTGCTGGTTGGATCCTCAACGTCCTGGAGCTGAGAAAAAAGTTTGTGGTAGGATTGTTTGGTGAAGGAGGCCAACCGTGCCAAATCGCCATTGCCACCTCCTTGAAGGACCAACATGGCTGTGAGCATGGCATGAAGGCCAAAGGTAAGAGCGATTGGAATGGGTGCTGTACAGTCCATCTTGACATGCTGATGCAGCATGTGTAAAAGAGGCAAGAGTTGTGGTACATGAGGCAATTGTTCCAAAGGAGCTGCTTGCCCAATGGCAATCAATTCAGGCAAGATTCTTCCAGCCAAGGCTTCATCCAAATCTCCCCGAATAGACTTGGCCGGACGTTGGATTTCGTCCCATTGTTTTTGCCCCAAAAGCCTGGTATTTGAAGCAGTTTTTGATTCGGTTCCACCATATCCATGACGTGTTGGACCAATTTTTGGGTATTCAAAATACACCGGTCTCCACCAATATGGGGACTATGACCAAACCAGGAATGCGGTAGATTCTCACCCGCTTGTTGCGCGTTACGAATCAACACGAGATTGACGCCAACCTCACGGGCCAACATGTTTTCATATGCCATTACTGGCACAATGGTACACGCAATCTTGTCCACGGTGGAATAGGATAACCCAGTTTTTTCGACGAAGCGTAGGACCTTTTCTGAAACCCGTTTGGCACCTTGGTTGTGAAAAGCACATTCAACCATGTCTGCCACAAAGTTCAAGACCAGATGACGAGGATTGGTGATTTCGTCATCACGCCTGTTTTGTTGCTGTTCTTGTTCTTGTCCTTGTCCTTGTCGTGGAACGACTTGTTCTTCCAAGTCTTCTACAAAACTCGAAAAGAAGACAAGTGCCAAGACGTGATAAAAACTAGACAAGTGTGGATGATTGGTTGCCAGCAAATTCTCTTCAACTCGGATAGTTTCCATGGCCAGATTGGTGACTGCTGTCACCTCCAAGAGCAATTGCATTTCACTTTCCTTGTTGTTGATGTTGTCGGCACCAGCATGTGTGATAGGGGTATGTCCTTGCATCAAATCTTTGAGCAGCCGACAATGACCGTCGACAACTCTCATCATATTTTCCATGGTACACAACAATGAAACCGCTTGAAACATGTCACTTCCCTGGATCAAGTCCTCTTCTATGTCCAAATCATGATCATATGGTTCGAGTTCTGGAGTGGGAAACCTGTTGCCCTTTCGAATGTTTTCCATGCTGAATTCGAAATCGTCCTCATTGTCGTATTCTTCCTCGTTGTCATATTCTTCCTCATTGTCGTATTCTTGAGAATCTTTAACATTTATAGATGCAAAAAAGATAGAAGGGAACTGAACACCAAGTCCATCCACTGATTCGTTTGCCTTTTCTTCCTCCTGGTCTTCGTGGTCTTCCTCTTCGTCTTTCTTGTGTTGAGGTATACCATCAAGGGCCCCACGAGCCATGCGACGTGCTGTGGTAAGGATGGATTGGCATTGTTTCAAGACTTCAATTATGTGTGCATGACCAGAATCCCCCCTTATTCCTGGATAATGCGTGTCACTCACGAGTTGACGATAGTGAATACTCGTTTCCAACTCGTCCATTATTTTTTGGGGTATCACCACAATCTTTTTCCTCCTCCTCCTCCGATTACTATTATTATTATTGTTGTTGTTGTTGTTGTGGTTATTCTCATTTGAATCCTCGTCGATCCACTGCATTGTTTTCTGCCATATCCAATCTGCTCCCTTTGGTAAATCGTCGACTGATTCGATGCGCATGGGAACCTGAGTCTTCATCCACTCTATAAATCGATCGGTGGCTTCTTTGTAAAGGGAATGATAGCCCATGGGCCTGTTGTTGCGATGATTTCGACGACGATGATTCGGAGTGTTGTTGTTGTTGTTGTTGTTGTTGTTGTTGTTGTTGTTGTTGTTGTTGTTGTTGTTGTTGTTTTCGTCATTGTCATGATGAGAACGGAAAGAGGATGCAAAGGATGGCAACTTGGTAGAACCAAGAAGTGTTTGAAATGGATCATAGGGATGACTCCTCCGTGATTGTGCCAAGCTCTCGATCTACCGTCCTTGTATTGTGAAATCGACAAATCCTCCCTTTTTCTTATGAGGCATTGAATACGTGCTGCCGTTTCGCTTGGTTTCGTCTTGAGAGCTATTGTTGCAACTTCCAAGAGTACATAAGGATGATCCACGACAACAGCAAGAATAAGGTAAGGAAAAGGGCACGATAGCATGGCAACCGTCCCGCGTGGTGAGGCCAATTCTCTTTAGAGCATGATACACCTATTATAGTATAGGATTTTCCCGACAAACAAACGATGGGGGTTTCAGGCTGACCCTTAAGCCTCTACGAAACGAAAGTTGAGAGCTGACACGTCATCATTTTACCTCTTATATCCGGGTATTCTTGCTTTTCAGCTTTCGGGGCTACGAAAGTTGGCGCCAACTTTCGTAGGCCAACGAAAGTAGAAGGCGTTTCAGATGTGCAAAGCGTTTAGACAATGTATGAATGTGAAGTTGTTCATAACGCTCAAGAGTATTGATCGACTGGCGTTCAGCTCCAACGGTCGGTGCGTCCTGTGTACGTCACAATTCTATGAGAATTATTTTAGTATTCAATTTATTGAAGTGAAAATGGGGGGGGAATGGGGGATGAATGGGGGAAAAGGCGCGGTTCTAGTTTTCGTTTCGCAGACGCGTAAGGAAGCAAAATCCCGCCAAAACGAAATGTCAGCTCTCAACTTTCGTTTCGTAGAGGCTTAAGGGTCGGCCTCATGGCCGTCAAGGGACAGAGCACGAACACATACATAGGTTTCCAAGATTGTCCTCTATCTTGTAAGCCAGTCGTACTTGTGATTCACGCGCGGGTACACATCCCGGTTATATGCGACCGCAACGCGACAGGTACCATTGCCACTCGTGACTGGAATGGACCTGCGACTCCAATTCTCACAAAAGGGTGTCCAATACGAGCAGAAGCTGCATATAGTGCGCGCCTGTCGACACTCACTTTTCACCGTTGTCACACAGAAACCTCCAATTTACTATGGCTCAAACAGTCGGACCAATCTTGTTAAGTGTAAGACCCAAAAATTTCCTCTAACGGACCCTCTCTCTTTGCCAGCGTATTGCCAAAGCCCTTTCCAATGAATTTGTCATGGACCACTTCCATAAGGGCTGGGTAAGCCGATCCATGTTCGGCTAAGTAGGCTCAGTACATTAACCTACGTAGTACTATTTTCGTCTGTGTAAGAAGTGGGGCGGATGGTCACACCGAGTCGCAAACTGAAAACTTGCTGCCACGAGAAACAATGCAAATCGCTCGACAATGATGGAAGTCATCACCCCCATGGCAATAACTTCCTGAACAATTGAGCCTGCCTGAATCACCTTTACAATAAGAATCTTTACTACTAGAGCAACTTTGCTTTCACTTTGATTCAGGCACCCTTGAAAAATGAATGAGTTAGGGCGGTCGTTCGATTTCATCACTGCAGAAAAATGAGCGTACCTTTTCAGCCAACTTGGCAAATCTTCTGTAATTTCAGACAACAATTTCAAAGGTAAAGGCAAAGGACTTACGGTGGTTGGATGTTTATGCGATGCATGGGTGAATGCATACGGCGTCACCGGATCTCGCCATCATTGTCGAGCGTTTTTGCATTTTTTTGAAATTCCGACCATTTCCGGCGTGACGTGTACTATCTGATTTTATGTACTCTACGTAGCTTTTGTACTGAGCCTACCCTTACAAGACTAGGTAGTAAAACAGAACCTTTATGCGTTTTTGTCCGCTGACAAATTCATTGAAAATTGGTGCAACTGCAACCGTCCATTCTTTACCGCAACAATAAGGAGACCTGCTCCGCATACCAAGATTGTAATCAATTTCTAAAAGGCGGCGACTGCATCAAAAGAGAAGAAGCAGAGACAAATGTCAGAACCAATCATGGCGAATGTGGATCCTCCTCCTGTTCCCAACCACCAAGCCGATTCCATCAAGACCCCAAGGATGCAACTCACGTCGAGTACGAGCAAATCGAGCCGTCATCACCTGCGATGCGCCTTACCAATGGATTTTGTTCCATCCTCTGTGGATGTCATTTGTGGACGAGGCAAGAAATGCAGTGGTCACATTGGCAATATTTGGTTTCAACAACTGGTCCAGTGCTTCCTGAGTGTCTATCGATCGGCAGTCACCAAGGTGGAAAAGTCCACAATCATTGGAAAGGTCATGAAACAAGTGCGACATTTTGTCAAACAAGATGACAAGGGACAATGGTATATAGTGGAAGACTTGTTGGCCCGTGAAAAAACCTCTCAAGGCTTTCGCGATGCCCTCCATGAAAAGTACAGGTCGAGCAATTTGGCCAAGAGCAAACGAAGATTCGCACACCAACTCTCCTCGGCGATCGCGGCTCGGCAAATGCAATGGGAATCCATAAATACTACGAAACATGGTAAGTGCATTATTTTCCAAACTTGGATTCAGTATAATCATGTCCGCTTCTCATACCAAATTCTTGCGCGCGCATGTCCGCAGCGGCCCCAATCTCTCCTTCTCCTCCTCCCCCTCGTACGGCAACGAGGACGAATGCCGCAGTATCGACGTCGACGTCGTCATCGCCCTTGTATCATCCAGACAGTGTGTGGATCGACCTTCCGGCATCACCGCCGCAGGATTCGTATCCCATGATTCTGGGAGACGGCCATACTACAAGTTTGGTGTCGTCTCTTGGTGCATTGCATAGAACGACCGGACCGTATCCTCCTCTACCACCAGCCGCCCCCGTGTTGTGGAACACCAACAATGTATTAGTATTGGAACCAGCACACGTTGTGGGTCCTCCTATTGTCTATTGCTACGTGCCGAAATAAAATGGGGACAAACCACCAATGCCAGGACTCGAGCCATGGTGAACACAACTTGCTTCATCATGGAGCACAGACACTAGCAATCCAAACAAGAGCCACGATTCAATTTTCTGGTGTGGATCCTTTGCAGATGGAAGAGTCATCTCTGGGCCGTCGTAGTGGAACGTGGAAGAGTTTGATTGGTATCCAAATCTGGACAGAACCGTGCGAGTGACGGATGACTATCGACGCAATCCTCCCGACGCGAGTCCCATGGAGGTAGTATTATTGAGTTGCGGAATTTGTAATGTCCCTGAACCAATCTAGAGAGGAGGATGCTCCGGCAGCGGAGAGCAGCACAAGGAACCAACGACAAGTACTATACCGTATAGCAAACTACGTTTGGTTTCGGACACGGCTCACACTTGTAAGAGATTCTCATGGTTGCAACCTTTCATAGAGCTGTCTTACTTTGTTGTTCCGACCCGTGAGACATTTATGTATGCAACCTTTCGTAGAGCTGTCGTTTATTGTTGTTCCAGTTTACGCAAGCTAGCAGCCTTTCCATCTCCTGCGCTGTCGGACCCCTCAAAATCGTTTGTGAAAACTACAACCAGTCATCAAGTTGGTTGTTCTTGCTGCTGCTGCCGCCGCCGTTGCCAGGCAAGACGGTTGTTGTCATGGTGTGTTTACTCTTTTGTCTCGAGGCTTCGTTCTGCGACTGAATTTTCTCGGAGGAGTGACATAATTTGTTGAATAGCCCTCATCAACATCTGTATGTCCTCTCGTACTCGTATGACGACTAAAAATCGGGAATATTTGGAAGGGGCTTTGGACAAAGTCATGTCCCAACCAATTTTAGGCATAAATGGGGATGGATGACAAGAACAACGGAAATATTCATTGTCTCCTTGGGGGAAACCGTGCGCAAAACCAAAGGATGGCCTCACACAATCGTAAATCGGAACGCTGTCGATCAACGAATAGGTTCGTATATTCGAAAGGATGGGCTATAGATGATATTGTGTGCGATGGTTGCCTATAATTCGTTATTGTCCCCGTTTTGGAATGTTGAGGTAGTACCACTCTCCACCATTAACACGCATGCAAGAGCAACAACAGCAAGAGCAACAACAACACAACAAGTCGAAGCGAAGCGAACCAACCACAGTCTGGACAGGCATTTTGCAGAGGCCCAACATACATCACTGGTTGCTTTTTCTTCGATTATTGGGTTGGAATCATCATCATCATCACCACCATGACGTCGACCAGTCGATCCAAATTCGCCGACCAATTCTTTTCGAATAATACCAACAACACAATGGACCAAAATGATTCACAACCACAGGATTTCAACAATATAACATCAAGAGCAAGTGACGACGACATGGACAACAACTCGAAGGATCGTGACAATCGCGACGAAGGGGATCATGATGATTCGCAAGATCGTGAACAAAACGAAAGACAACAAACGGAAAAACAAGAACACGACGAGGATCCTTCTCTTGATCGTGACGACATGAACAACAATGATCTGGACAACAATTTGGACAACAATCTGAACAATACAAATACTAACAGTCCTACCAACTACCAGCTCTACCCCTCCAGCTCCGACCAACCCACCACTTGCCAACCTCCCTCCTTCTTATCAACAAGCACTCAATAACTTTAAATTACAACATGGCCGCATCATTAACCAGGCCTTGAGTCAAGCAATCTTGTCTCCTCCATCAGGTGCATCCGGACTTGGTGCTTCTGGAACGGGATCGGTCAAGCTTAATCCCTCCAGTGGCGTTGGTCAAGCGCTCTTGACCTCGCAATCCAACTCCCAAAACTGGTGGATCGTGCTCGCCGAAAAATCCGTGAAACATACAAGCAGCCATCCAGGTGGTTGTTGCTGCTGCAGAAGCCGCCGCCATCGCCATGTATCAGGGTACCTTGAATGCTTTTTATCATTGTCAAAGGTTTGGTTTTTCTCCCTGGTTTGGATATATTCTGGATTCGATCGCTCTCGTAGGCTTCGTTCTTCGTTCTGCGACTGATTTTGTTGTCGGAGGAATATCCTTTGAATCGCCCTCATCAACATCTTTATGGTCCTTTCGTATGCGATGTCAAAAAACGATTAGTATTTGCATGGGGCTTTGAATATTGTCATCTCCCAACCAATCTCAGGCATAAATGAGGCAGGGGTGACAATAACATTCGGAAATACAAATTAATACTCGTACTCGTACGAGTACTCATACGAGAACATCTTGTCGCTGTGGGGCAATTCATTTTACTTAAGGAAAATGGATAGTGAAGTGAATCTCGTAGGGCCGGAAGTTTCACCGAGGTGAAGCACGGGCAACTGCCAACGGAGCTCGTAGTGACCATGCGCCAAACCTGTAAGGCGAGAATGCTACGAATAGGTTCGTAGGAGTGTATATATTCAAAAAAGGATGGGCTATACATTGTGTGCGATGGTTGCCTAATTCGTTATTGTCCCCGTTTTTGAATGTGTTGAGGTGTTACCACTCTCACCGATTGACACGCATGCAGCAGCAGCAGCAGCAGCAGCAGCAGCAGCAGCAGCAGCAACACCAACACCAACACCAACACCAACACCAACACCAACACCAACACCAACACCAACACCAACAACACAACAAGTGGAAGCGAAGCGAACCAAGCACAGTCTGGACAGGCATTTTGTACTTGTTGCGTTTTCTTCTTCCCAAAAAGATTAGGTTGAAATCCTTATCATCATCATCATCATGACGTCGACCAGTCGATCCAAATTTGCCGACCAATTCTTTTCCAATAATACCAGCAACACAATGGACCAAGATGATTCACAACCACAGGATTTCAATAATACAACATCAAAAGCAAGTGACGACGACATGGACAACAACTCGAAGGATCGTGACAATCGCGACGAAAGCGATCATGATGATCCGCAAGATCGTGAACAAAACGAACAACAACAAACGGAAGAACAAGAACACGACGAGGATCCTTTTCTTGATCGTGACGACATGAACAACAATGATCTTGATATCAATTTGGACAGCAATTTGGACAGTAATTTGGACAACAATCTGAACAATACCAACACTAACAGTCCTACCAATGCTACCAGTGCTACCCCTCCAACTCTGACCAATCCACCACTTGCCAACCTCCCTCCTTCTTATCAACAAGCACTTGCCGACCTCCCTCCTTCTTATCAACAAGCACTCAGAAACTTTAAATTACAACATGGTCGCATCATTAACCAGGCCTTGAGCCAAGCAATCTTGTCTCCTCCATCAGCCGCATCCGGCGTTGGTGCTTCAGGAACGGGATCGGTCAAGCTCAATCCCTCCACTGGCGTTGGCCAAGCGCTCTTGACCTCGCAATCCAATTCCCAAAACTGGTGGATCGTGCTCGCCGAAAAATCCATTTGGCTCTTGATTGTCTTGTTACTCTTGTTTTTGAGTATGGTGACTGTCACCAGTGTCACGGGGGTGGGACCCTTGACGATTGATGAATTGCTTCCCGCCATTGTCCCCGCCAATATAACCACGCCGGAAGAACAACAAGAAATGATTGCTGCCGCGGCCGCCGTGGTCGAGGATGTATTATTGTCGAGCTCAGCACCTAGCATGGTGCCTACGCAACAACAAAAACAAGTCGTTGTGGACACTCCTGGGACTACTCAAGACTTGTTTGAAGCTGACCCTCCTCCCTTCCCAAGTACCCTGTTTCCAACTACCAATGTTCCAACAACAAGCCCCACGTTTGGACCGTCCCTGTCACTGCCCTGGTCCTCCAACATCCCGTCCATGCTGGAAAATTTACCCAACGACGAGGAGGCCACCATGCAACCAACTGTCGAGCCGACAGCCATAGAACCAACTGTCGAGACTACAGCGGCACCGACAATGGGACCGACAATGGGACCGACAATGGGACCGACAATGGAGCCAACAATGGGACCAACCACCTTGGAACCAACATTAGAGCCAACAATAGAACCAACAGTGGAACCAACAGTAGAGCCAACAATGGAACCCTCCACCATGGAACCCTCCACCATGGAAGGTCGCACAGAGCAACCATCCTCTATGGAACCATCCACACAAACGCCCACAGGGATTCCTACCAAAACACCATCTACCATGGAACCATCCACCAACGAACCCTCGACACTACTGCCATCAGAATCACCCACAGTATCACCCTCGAAAGGAGAAGTAGTAGTAGAAAAAGAAGACTTGTTTTTGATTCCTCCGGATCCAACACAATCTCCAACAACGGCCGAACCAAGCACCTCCTTGCCCACAGTGTCTCCCACAGAGCGTGCTACTCCCGAGACTATCACCACAGAAGGGCCTACTCTGTCACCCAGAATAGAACCAACCATGGCACCCTTTGATACTCCAGCCCCGACAGAAGGTCCAATGGTTGAGCAAACGCTCAGTCCTTCTGTGGGACCAACTTCTTTGCCGACTTTGTCACCCATCGATACCCCAGCACCAACAAACGGCCCTACTTTGGAACCAACGGAAGCTCCTACTGTCGAACCAACTTCTTTGCCGACTTTGTCGCCCATCGATACCCCAGCACCAACAAACGGCCCTACTTTGGAACCAACGGAAGCTCCTACTGTCGAACCAACTATTTTGCCGACTTTGTCGCCCATGGACACCCCAGCACCAACAAACAGCCCTACTTTGGAACCAACGGAAGCTCCTACTGTCGAACCAACTTCCTTGCCGACTTTGTCGCCCATGGACACCCCAGCACCAACAAACGGCCCTACTTTGGAACCAACGGAAGCTCCTACTGGGGAACCAACTTCTTTGCCGACTTTGTCGCCCATGGACACCCCAGCACCAACAAACGGCCCTACTTTGGAACCAACGGAAGCTCCTACTGGGGAACCAACTTCTTTGCCGACTTTGTTGCCCATGGATACTCCAGCACCAACAAACGGCCCTACTTTGGAACCAACGGAAGCTCCTTCTGGGGAACCAACTTCTTTGCCGACTTTGTCGCCCATGGATACTCCAGCACCAACAAACGGCCCTACTTTGGAACCAACGGAAGCTCCTACTGGGGAACCAACTTCTTTGCCGACTTTGTCGCCAATGGATACCCCAGCACCAACAAACAGCCCCACATTGGAACCATCGGAAGATCCTACTTCTTCTCCGACCGCTGTGCCTACACTGTCTCGAAGGGACACTCCATCGCCGACAGAATCCCCCGCACTTCTCCCCACCGTCAGTGATATATTTGCTGACACGTCCCCACCGACTCGTCTTCCTATAGATACATCATCGCCTACAGACGAACCTACAAAAACTCCAACCATGCTTCCAACTTCACCAGCCCTTTCCGTCGTTGATACAGACTCGCCGACCAGTAGTCCAACAGTGGAACCGAATCAATCACCTGCGCAAACTCCAACAGTTGCACCCACAGATTCTCCTGAGGGTCAGCCCACCTCTGTACCTAGCATGCTGCCAATGGATACTCGAGTACCAACGGTGGGTCCTACCTCGGTACCGACTCTGTCGCCCCTCGACACGTCGTTGCCAACCAGCGGTCCCACATCTCCACCAACAGACACGCCGACTTCAGAGCCAACATCATTACCAACGTTGTCTCCGATGGACACTCCGGAACCGACAGGTGGTCCAACTTCTGTACCGAATGAAGCACCAACATCAAGTCCAACATCGTTGCCAACGTTGTCTCCGATGGATACTGCACAACCCACAACTAGTCCCTCCTCGTCCCAACCAACACGAAATCCCACTTCTAGTCCCACAGTGGGTCCGACTGAACTGCCTACAGAATCTCCCACAGACATGCCAACCAAAGCACCCGTGACGTCGAGCCCAACCAGTGCACCAACGGATATGCCCACAGTTTCCCCCACAACATCATCACCAACAGCTGGTCCGACCCAACGGCCTACAGAATCTCCCACAGACATGCCAACCAAAGCACCAGTGACGTCGAGCCCAACCAGCGTACCAACGGATATGCCCACAGTTTCCCCCACAACATCATCACCAACAGCGGGTCCGACAGAACGTCCTACACAGTCTCCCACAGACATGCCAACCAAAGCACCCGTGACGTCGAGCCCAACCAGTGAGCCGACGGATATGCCCACAGTTTCCCCAACAACATCATCACCAACAGCAGGTCCGACAGAACGTCCTACACAGTCTCCCACAGACATGCCTACCAAAGCACCCGTGACGTCGAGCCCAACCGGTGAGCCGACGGATATGCCCACAGTTTCCCCAACAACATCATCACCAACAGCAGGTCCGACAGAACGTCCTACACAGTCTCCCACAGACATGCCAACCAAAGCACCAGTGACGTCGAGCCCAACCAGTGAGCCGACCGACAATCCTACGGATTCTCCCACAACATCCCCGCCCACATCGTTACCAACATCGGGGCCGACTGCAATGCCAACCTTATCTCCAATAGATCCATGTGGAGGGCCTTGCCCAGTAGATGACGATGATCTGTGCACCAATCATGTGTGTGATGTGGTCACCGACACTTGCCAACGCGAGCCCGTTCAGTGTCCTGGTGGACAATCCTGTGACGCCTTTACCGGTTTGTGTCAGGTCACGGACAATGTTGTTCCTTGTGTCGCTGTTATAGATGAATGGGATAACCGTGACTACTCCAATGTATGGTCAAAGTTCCGGGCTAGGTTCCCTCAGCGCCCTTTCTGCTTGCTGGTTCCTCTAGACAGAGTTGAGCGTCTGTAAGTATTCCATTTGGACTCGTCTGTTGAATCGCCTCAGCGGTTTCTCTCATCATCTTCTGCTGCTACGCCATTGCTCCTTTGACACGAAAAGTCCAACTGGCTTTGACGAGGATGCAGTCAACAATCCTGATGGAATTGATCGAACTAGAGTGTCGCTCGTCAACAGGGACGGTGGAAGGACCAGTCTGGTCTCGGACTGGTTTAATATCTGTGGGTTGGATCGTTTCAATCCGGCTTCTATTAGTGGCATCGGTCTCTTTCTTGACACATCTGGTAGCATGAGAGAGGCAACCGTACAAGCATCTTTTGACAAATTCATCTCCGATCTCAAAACCGCGGGTCTCGCAAACACGCGGGTTTATAATGGTAATGAGCAATGGATTCATCCATTTTTGACAACGCTTGCGTAAAAGCGCTAGAACACTGGAGCAGCTCATCACCGGGACCATATAGCGCTTGAATCACTCATCACCTAAACCTGATGCCAGCTTTCCTGATTTTCTTAGCGACTGCAAACTTCCTTCTGACGAATACAGACTATTACGGAGAGATCGCTTCCACCGTGGAAGCGCATCTTTTGTCTTCTTGGTCAGGCGGTGCGTTGCTGGTCTTTTCCCGAGAAAGAACGTTGGACAACGCCAGGCTTTTACTCTTTTTGGTTGTAGGAGTCGCAACCACATTGGGTTGTGACAATCGCACAGATGCTGGTGGACCAGCATGGTAACATATAATCCAATCGGGGTAGAGAATTCTTTTGGTTCGGAATACGTGTGTTGCTCAATGTCAACAACGTCCGCGAGTCGTTTCGGGACCTGAACACGGTGCCACCTGTGTCAATCCAGTAGCCACGTCCTTCCGTGGTTTCTTCGGTTCCAAGTTCACCACCATCAGCGACGTTGGTGATGCACTTTCCGAGTCGTCGAAAGAAAACCATACGAACGTTGTGCTGAACTACGAAAAGCAATGGATAGTAATGCTACAAAAGAACAGCGCGTGGCTGTGTCTGCCGTTCCGGTTCGCTTCATCCTGTGTCCATGGAGCCATACAGATTTTTCTCTACAAGACTTTGCCCGGCATTGTCAAGAAGTCCAACATCTATGCAGTTTATCTCTTGGGTAGCTCCCGACATTTTGCCCATCTATTTTTTAGCGCGACCGACATCGTGACTCGTGACGGAATGAGTCCTGGAAGATGCCCAACCTTTCTTGCAGTTTTTGGAATGCCAGGGGCCAGCTCCAGTACGATGACTTTTACATAAGCCCTGGAAAACAAATCCGTTCGTCATGACTCTGGTGACTCTTCCTTGTACGAATAATTGGATGGGGCTTTGCAGACGGTCATGTCCCAACAAACATCCGGCATAAACAGAGAGATACCACTCGGGAATACCCAAAGTCTGGGGGAAACCAAAAAGGCGGAGCGGCGACTAAAACCGTGGTCTCGTTTTGATAAGTGTAAGGACATGGGCCATTGTGTTTCATGGGTAACTGGTTTGTTTGCTTAAACCGATGAGAGACGACGATTGTCGTCTTCTTCATGAAGCCTCAACTACGAGTAATCTCCCACTCGTACACGATACAGATTCAATGGGATTGTGTACTACGCAGTAGTTGAGAGTATTGTCATCTCATTCACGCCTGCAGCAACAACAACAACCACAAGAGCCAACGAAACGATTGAGCGCTCCATTCCATTCCTTGCATCTTCTTCGTCCTTATCGTGCGGCAGCCATTGGGACTGCGTGTCGACCAGAGAGAAGAAGAAAGACGCCTCGTTTCTGTCTCGTGGTCATTTGCGGTGCCTGCAAACAATCTACTTGTATTATTACTAGATTGGAATCATCATGACGTCCACCGTCCAACCCTCCTCCCAGTTTATGGACTAATTCGTTTCCAACACTACGCTGGATCCAAACGATTCCCCACAAGTACCCGAACAAGATTCGAACAATAGTACGAATAATACAAGGAGTGATGACGACGACAATGATCCGGATGACAAGAACCGCGAGGACAGAGATCGAGACAATACTGAGGATGACGAGAAAAATCGAGACCAACAAGACCAAGAACAACAACAAGAGCAAGAACAACCACAACAACAAGACGACGATCTATCTCTCGATCCTGACGACTTGAACCAAAACAACAATAATTTATTGGACAATTCCTTGGAAAATACCAATCCAACTACCAATACTACTACTCCCAGCCCTACTACCAATGCTACCCCTCCAGCCAACCCAACGCTCGCCAACCTTCCTCCCTCCTATCAACAAGCATTGAGGAACTTTAAATTGCAACATAGTCGCATGATTAATCAGGCCCTGAGTCAAGGCATTTTATCTCCTCCGGCCACTGCTGCGGGGATGGGTGCCGCCGGTACCGGATCCGTCACGCTGAATCCACAAAGTGGGGTCGGTCAAGCCGCCTTGTTAGCGTCACAATCCAGTCTCCACAATTGGTGGATGGTTCTGGCAGAAAAGTCCCTTTGGCTCTTGATTGTGCTGTTGGTCTTGTTTTTGAGTCTCGTGACGGTCACCAGTTTCACGGGGGTGGGACCCTTGACCATTGACGAATTGCTTCCCGCCATTGTCCCGGCCAATGCTACTCCTCCTCAAGAAACAGCCGAATTGGTCCAAGCTGCCAACGCCTTGGTGCAAGACTTGCTGTCCAACTCCAGTTCGGTACTGAGCATGGTGCCCTCCGAACAACCCTCCGTCGCCGTCCGTGAGACTCGTGGAAGTCAAGACTTGTTTGAAGCAGACCCTCCTCCTCGCGCGAATACCCCCATTCCAACTAGTAGTATCACGAAGGATCCTACGGCAAGTCCTACGGTTGGATCCACCTCACCCTGGCCAACGTCCCTGCCTACGGTTTTGGAATATATACGGGATGCCATGGACCCTACTCCCAGTCCCAGTTGGCAACCTTCCGAGAAACCGTCATCCCTGGAACCAACTTCAATGGAAGTAACCATCGAGCCAACCATGGAGCCCTCTATTGATCCTACAATTGAGCCTACCATAGAACCAACGACCATGGAATCCACGATTCTGGAGCAAACACTGGAACCAACCATGGAGCCGACCAGTATGGAACCAACCAGTATGGAACCATCCACACTACAACCAATAAGCACAGAGGCACCGTCCACCATGGAACCATCCACAGGGCAGCCCACAAAAACACCTACCACAGCACCATCTACCATGGAACCATCTACCACCGAACCTTCGACACAACCATCCGAACCACCAACAGGGTTGCCTCCAGTCGCAAATGTCGTGGAAGAGGAAGACTTGTTTTTGACTCCACCGGCTCCCACACAATCGCCGACCAGTGAACCTTCAAGTTCCTTACCAACCGGACTACCGACCGTGTCTCCCACGGAACCAGTAGTGGCTCCTCCAACAGACAGTCCTACGGTGTCTCCCCGAATCGACACGGCGGCACCCACTACTAAAGATCCAACCGTTCTACAAACACCAACCGAAACTCCAATATCAAGTCCAACATCGTCACCAACATTGTCTCCGACGATTGACACGCCAGTGCCCACCAATGGTCCAACGTCTCTACCAACCGAAACTCCGACATCAAGGCCAACATCGTCACCCACATCGTCCCCGATTGACACGCCAGTGCCCACCTATGGTCCAACGTCTCTACCAACCGAAACTCCGACATCAAGGCCAACATCGTCACCAACATTGTCCACGATTGACACGCCAGTGCCCACCTATGGTCCAACGTCTCTACCAACCAAAACTGCGACATCAAGTCCAACATCGTCACCCACATTGTCCCCGATTGACACACCAATGCCCACCTATGGTCCAACGTCTCTACCAACCGAAACTCCGACATCAAGGCCAACATCGTCACCAACATTGTCTTCGATTGACACGCCAGTGCCAACCTCTGGTCCAACTTCTCTACCAACCGAAACTCCAATATCAAGGCCAACATCGTCGCCAACATTGTCCCCGATTGACACGCCGGAACCAAGCATAGCACCAGTGACGTCAAGTCCGTCCGGGGAACCGACGGACATGCCTACGGTCTTCCCGACAACGTTCCCGCCAACATCGGATCCATCCAAACAACCTACATTCTCTCCTACAGGTGTGCCAACCAAAGCTCCAACGACGTCAAATCCAACCTCTGTGCCGACCGACATGCCCACGGTGTCCCCCACAGCATCCCTTCCAACAGCGAGTCTTACCAGTTGGCCTACGCAATCCCCCACGGAGCTACCAACCAATGCTCCTGTGGTATCGACGTCGAGTCCGACGTCCAGTCCGACCGACGGACCTACCCTGTCTGCAACGGAACAATCGACTAGTCGAACAACGACAAATCCAACGGGCACGCCTACAAAGGAACCATCCATGGCACCTACAAGTGCGCCGACTAGAACACCATTGGGTCAAGATTTCTCGGACGGATTTGATTGTTCTGGCTCCACGTTTACGGAGAATCGAATAGGAACAACCACACATCCCAAGTTGGAGACGATTGCCGGCTCGGGCAAGTGGTTTTTGCGTTTGACAGACAACACCGAAAAAAATGTTGCCACGTCCGCCATACTGTCGTATGATTTCAGCGACCCTTCCTTTAGCTTTACCACGTCGTTTGAGTACAATATATGCAAAGACGAACTTAATACTAGCGCTGGCGGAGGTGGCGGTGGTGGCGAAGGTTTGGTGTTTGTGATGCATCAAGACTCTGACGGTTTGACATCCTTGGGTGGGATAGGAGAAGATCTTGGAAGTCACGGGAGCGGTACCACTGCCATTTCTCCCGGTTTTTTTTCGTTGAATTGGCTGCAAGAAGTAACGCAAAATGACTGTCTTATTGTTCTTTTTTGACGATATTGATGTTTTACCAATACTGACCTTTCGAATTGCATTCGTGGCTTGTTTTTTCCTTTTCGTTTCGTTTCAGATGGCGGACTTCTAGCGATACGTCAAAATACAAATACGGGCAGCTTGCAGACCATCAACAGCGCGAATAGCGCCTCGTTCCAAGCGGATACCTGTGGGAGTCCTTCGAATTATGGTAAAATATGGATCGAATACTGTCCGACCAAGAGCACAAATCTTGTCGTTTTGATCAACAACCAAGGGAATTCTAGAGCTGGTGCATCCGCATCCGCACTCCAAGAAGCCACGTTTGATCTAAGTACCATACTGGATCCACTGCAGTCCACTGTCTACATGGGCTTTACGGCGGGCACAGCAAACAAGAAACCGGCCTATCATGAAGTTTTCAATTGGCAGTTTACGGAAGGTTGTAATTGAACTGCCATCCCATCCACTTGAATGTGGACAACTAGTATCTCTGTTGGTGGTTCTATACTATCCTCATTACGGAATGCCCCATCTTATTATCATGCGGGTCCAACCATCAGCATGTTACATGTGTCGACACAAAAAATCGGATCTCCTACAGAGAACAAATGAATGAGAATACACACACACACATACGAAAGACAGACGACCAACCCAGGGTTGGGCATAGCATCCAACCGACAATCATCATCATCATCATCCTACTAGGGGAACACAAGAATCATCATCATCATCCTACTCTAGAGGGGAACTCAATAACTATAATGTATCAGGGTATGGATAAAAGTGTCCACTGTTTTGGTCTGTGGAGTACAATGATTTCTACGAGACTGTAATAGTTACGGAGGAGAAAATCTCGTGTCGGTCCAACCTAGTCGAGACCTCGATCACAATCACTCTCTACGAGTAGAAGATCTACCGTTCGCGCAGGACCTATTGTTTGGGTGCCAGTTCTCTCTCTCTCTCCTGTACCTCTCCTTTTCTAGTTTTATGTTGTTCTATCCCGTTTTCCGTCTGCTCGCGAAGGGTCAAAGCTACTCCTACTCGCGCAATCCTGCTTCGCTCTATTAGTATCCCGAGGGTTGTTCGTAAGGCTACTCTACTCTAGAATGGATAGGAACATGAGGATGAGGATGCGCCACACCCGCAGGCAGCACACGCTTTCCAGCAGTTTCCATTTGGCGCCCGTTTGGATTCGACCACGCGCCAACTGCCGACGTCACGCCAACGGCACCAAAAATCTCCCATCCATCTCCCATACCATGATTCCACTGAATATGCAGGATTCACGGTAATAATTGTTCGAATATATGAAAGAAGAGACATTAAAGACATGGATGGTGTGTGAGAGATTTGAATCCAGGAGCAGCCGAAGTAAGTAGAGCTAGAAAGCAGACACACTATCCTTCGAACGAAACCATTCTACCTACCTAGCCATTCGAGCCGTCGATGCGCTTCCCCATTCCCCATCCACCCCCCCCCCCGCAGAGAAAGGATTGAAAATGGGGGGGTAGAGAAGCTGCTGACGTGGTTTGTGGTTTTGGCATCGACCCCCCCCCAAATACCTGTTGGGGTTTGGAGCATCAGAATGCCGAATGCCGAATAGATAATACTCTTAGAGAGAGAGAGGGTATTTGTAGTTTCTATCCTCCGAATCATCATCTGTCGGGTTCCATTCAAAGCACAAGAGAGAGAGAGAGAGAGAGAGAGAGAGAGAGAGAAAAGAGACCGAGAGAAACGAAACAGCAGCAGAAGAAGAAGAAGACAAAAGTTCTTGCGTTCCGTAGCAAACAGCAAGAGTTCCAACAAACAAGCAAACAAACACACAAACATGACACGGTGCTGGAGGACACTGAGACAAACAAGCATGCTGCACCACCACCATGGTTCCCTTCTTTTTGGTCGTCGTCTTGCGGGTCACCACCCCCGTGTCGTTAATGGTGCGATGATGCATCCAGTGCCAGAGAGGACCACCACCCCCACCACCAATCCCCACAGGAATGCTGCTGGGTTCTTCTCGACATCCGTAGCATCCTCACCACCAGCATCATCCACGGCACGAACGACTTCACCACCTCGAACCAGCACTACCACAACGACTGCGGCCGTACCCACCTTGGTGCACGTTCCCAAATTGCCCATTGTCGGATCGCTCGTGTCGCGGTATTCGGGAACGCCCCCAAAATTTGGCCGACTGTCCTATTGGCCCGAGATGCGGCAACGCTTTGGGGACTTTTATTCCTTTGGCTTGCCCGGATTGGGCTCGGGCTTGTTTGGTACCGTCTACGTGATTCAAGATCCGCATGTCATGGCGGGCTTGTTGCGACAAGAGGGACCGCATCCCAGTGGGGCGGCCGAATCGAGTTTTGCCTTTGGTCGATTTTTGCAACAGCAACACAGTGTGGCGCAATACTTTTTTGCTCCCGGCGGACCCGAGTGGAAACGTGTCCGAACCTTTGTCCAATCCGACTTGCTCAGTCCGACCAGTAGCGAACGCTACCTGCCGGCCATTTGTCAAGCGGCTGCCTGGGCCGCTCAGGGTGTCCCCTCGTATGCCCACACGAATCGCGGCTTGAATGACTTTTTGGTTCATGCCTCGTTTGACATGTTTTCCAATCTCATGATGGGTCAGTGTCCGCGCTTGACGGATCCCAATACGACCACCGATGCGGCGGCGGCCGACTTTTGTCACCACGTGTCCCAAGCCTTTTCCACCAATACGCAACTCATGCGCAGTCCGTGGCAAAAATTATGTGTCCAAGTCTTGGGTCTGTCGACGCAACGCTATCGACACTTTGAACGGCATTGGCAAGCGGCCGATGCCCATGCCCGCCAACAAATTCAAGCCTTGGTGGCCAAGGATCCCACGACCCTGACGGAATTGGAACGGAATTCCTATACCATGACGGCCCTGCAACGGGCCAAGACTCAACAACAAGACCAAGACGACAACCACAAGAATACCAAGAAGAACCAGCCAACTCCCTTGACCTTGCAAGAGGCCGAATCACTGGTGCCGGGCTTCTTGGCGGCTGGCGTCGATACGACCGCCAACAATGCGTCGTGGAAACTCTTGCACTTGGCCTTTTCGCCCGAGGCCCAAGAGCGCATTTATTTGGAACAATTGCACTGGCATGGAGGATCGGCCGACACCTTGCAAGTCACACCGGAATCGGTGCTGCCCCGCAATGCCCCCTATTTGCATGCCTGTATTCGCGAAAGTCATCGCCTGGCCAATCCAGCGCCCTTGATTCCCCACAAGCGCTTTCCGAACCCCGTCATGATTCATGGAGTGGAAATTCCCGCCCGGACCAATGTCATTTTGGACAGCCTGTCCACCGGCGTGCAACCCGAGTATTGGCAGGACTACAACCCAAATAAGGATGTCTGGGATTTTGATCCGGAACGGTTCTTGCCCGCCGCCATTCAAGCGCGACAGGGGACGCGGTCGGAAATTGTCGACCATGCCTTTTTCAAGGGACCCTTTTCGCAAGGCGCTCGGAAATGTCCCGGCAGTCGCGTCGCCCAGTTGGAATTGGCCGCCTTGTTGGCCAATTTGGCGGTCCAGTGGGAATGGTCCATTGCGGCCGATCCACAAACGGGCCAAGTTCCCTATACCCATTGGACCCACGTGCCATATGGCATGGAAACTTTGACGACGGCCTATTTGCCCGCCATGGACTTTGTGCCCCGACGAAACACCCAACAAGCCCTTTGAGGAGGAGGAGGAGGAACATCCTCTTGTAGTTGTGGTGGTCCTTCATCTTGGAACCCTCCATAAAATTTAGTATATACGGGAAATGACAAACGGCTCATGATGGAACGACGGTCGGTTGGTCGATAGAGCGGATACTACACTAGCACGATAGAGAGAGAGAATGGTTGGTAGATATGATACGATATAAAGATGACAATTGCACTCCAACAAATGTCATTCTCTCTCTACTGGGTATATAGCTCTCGTTGGGTCCTGTTCGTGTCTTATAGTATGATTCTCGTGTCCACTGTCGTCCTCTTTTTGGTGTCGCTGTCTGTGGAAGAGTTTAGTAGTTGGATGGAGGAGCACAATGATTTCTTTTCGCGCTTTGTGTCTCGCTCTTGTGGGGCGAGAATGACGAAACAGGAGGAACGGCCGGTCCGCTTCCGGTCCAGAATGTATATGCACCGCACATCCATGTCGCTGTCTCTTGGGGGACCACGACACTAGAGAAACCATCCAAGGACGAAAAAAACCTTGCTCTCCAGCAGTCTCTGTCGTATGGAATTTTCCAATACTACTATCTACACTATAGAGGTAGTAGAAACGAGAGCCGTGGAGAAAGATTTACGAGAGTTACTACAGTCTTGTTCGTGTGGTCGTTCCACATTTGTATATAGTGTGTGGTTGCACACTCGTTTGGCCGTGTGTGTGTGTGTGTTGGTTGTTTCTCTGGCGACTTGGAAGAATCATACTATACACATTATTGAGCACCGGCTCGTCGATCCACAGTGTCGTCAAGTGAGATGAAAAGGACTCCATGTGTTTGGGTCTTGATGTTAGGCAGCCGTGGGACGAATGGTCGGGACCGCATGTTGGGCGAGGTTGCGGCGACGACGACCACGACGGCGACGACGTCGTGGTGGAGTGGTTTCAGTCGATGCAGTCCCAGTCGTTGTGGCGGTTCCTTCGTAATGATACCGAGGAGCCAGTTTGGCAATGCGTCGGGCGGCTTCCACCCCGGTCCACGAGACTGGATCGAGAACCACAAGAACCATCCAGACCAAGAGCGTCAAACGACAAGTATGGCCCAACATTTTGATGATACTGCTTGAGAAAAAAAGTGTCTTGGAGTATTCTTGGGGGTCCACCACGAAATATGAGTACAGAGCGTTGGTTCTTCCGAAACGAGAGGAGGAGGATGGGAGAGATACGAGAAACACAAAATGGCAACCAATCTGCTTTTGTCTTTCTTGGCAAAGCCCAAAAATAATGAGAGAATGAATGAACGAGAGGAGTTCACCATCACATTCCTAGCAGAACTATCTACAAGTAGTGTACACATATCGTAGTGTTGTGTGTTGTTTCTCATCTCAAACACATATTGTTTATTGTTATTACTGTCTTGGTTCTGGTTTCAAACCATCCAATGTTTGTTACGGAACACGGAACATGCGCGCCGGCTTGGAGTTTGGAGGTTGGAATAGTTCCGTGGTCCGGCCAGCGCGGTGGAGGTAGCTCCGTCTGCCGGAAGCTGGTAGCGCGAGGCGACTGTCATTCCGGAGTAACACAGTCAGCCATTCTCACTTCAATATGGGGATACCGCCTTCTCTCTGGAGTAGCAAAAGGTGTGCGTGGATGATTCGGAATGCGGTCCTCTGTCCGAACCTGCTGGTGTAGATCTCTGGGAGACTGTCCCAGCACGCCACTGCACGATTGTTTCTCACAGGGAATCCTGCTTGTCTACCATACCATAGTTCCAACCGCCCTCGACTGGCATCTATTCTCTACTACTACTAGCTACAGAATCGAGAGGTAGTGTCTTTTGGTTGTGTCGATGAAACCACCACAAAGATCTAAATATAATATTCTAGAGAGAAGAACAAAGTTACCGGGTGCTGTGTCCGTGCTACACTCATAATGGTAGTGGAAGCAGCTGGAAATCCATCGATCGAACACACACACAAGGATTGCACGCAGGTTCCAAACTGTGCTCCCATCCACAAGCTGCGGGTACCATGCCCGATATATTTTTTGGAGCTCCCCGGCAAATCGTTTTGGGTGCCACTCCTACAAACTACAGTCCGTGGTACGAGAGCTCTATACTCTAGCGAAAATAAATTCCGTGTCGAGATACACGAAACCGGGTAATGAATATCCGATTGGTTTCCTAGTACTGCCACAAAATGGGGGATCGGCGCATTCCATGGACATGTATAGATCTAGATTGGCCAATGGTGGTTTGTATCCTTGTGAATGTGTGCATCTTGGGTGAGCCATTCGATTTCCTGGAAGATAATGAATACACACACACACACACACACACACACGTGTCGCTCATGGTTCTCTCTCTGTGTGTGATTTGCCGTGGCACACGAACCAACGGCCTGGAATACCAACTATCCCTCCCAACACAAAAAAAACTCGAGAGACTGGGACCCCCAAGACATATGGCCTTGCGAGAAACCAAGTCATGAATAGGATTTTGTCCATTCGACTCGTGTACTGCATTTTACGATCCGGCCACGGGCTATGGTGGTTGTTCTTGTCGTCGTTCTGGTGGTGGTCCCTCGTATGGCTATGCTTGTTTGGGAATCACGTGTCGTTCGAGCAATTGTCCCGTCGTGGCATGGTAGGCTTCTTGGAGGCGATTGTCATTGCGTTCCATGGATCGAATCGTGACACGCTGTCCGGTCCGGGGATCGATTTGCGTCCGAATTTGTTGGTGGGTATAACTCGATCCTCCTCTGGTTCGTGGAGTCGACGAATAGGTCGAGGCCGTCACGTGTCCCGTGTGAGCATTCACGGTCCGGGTCGTCATGTGTACCTGAATGCCACATTGTCGCAACACCCACAAGAACCAACCTTCGCCGCTGCCGCCTCCGCCATTGGTGGTCATGCCTGGGTGAGTCCCAGCATTCGGGTACGAGGTGGCACGAGACGACGAAGCTTGTCGTGCTGCTGCTCCTGTTGTTGTTGCTGCTGTTGTTCCGGATCGTGTGGGAGGATCCATAGTAGGAGACGGAGATTGTTGGTGCGGAGGATTATTGTCTTGTTGTTCAAAGTGTCGGACAAATTCTTGTTCGAGATTGTCAAAGGCCTGTCGAAAAAAGGCATCGTGTTGAAACAAGTGATTGAATTGGGCAAAGGGATCCACCCGGTGCGTGTCGTGGTAGGGAGGAACCACAAAGGAGGAAGCTGCCTGATACGGAGAACCACCACCATCGGGGCGTTGTTGTGCTCCTGTCGTCGAGACTGTGGCGTTGTTGTTGTGGTGCAACAGACTGGCGTCGTACTGGGCCCGACGCGTCGTGTCACTCAGAACATGATAGGCTTGGCTAATGTCTTGAAAGCGTTGCGTGGCGTGCCGACGTTCCACTTTTGTGGCCGTGGCTGGCAATCGATCCGGATGATGGTGCAAGGCCAATCGACGATAGGCTTGCTTCACTTGCAATTCCGTGGGGACGGCCGGTGGTGGTTTCAATTCCAACACGGTGTAATGGTTGTTCGGATTCGACGACGACGACGACGACGACGACGACATGTGTGTGGGGATGGTTTCGTGGTTTGTTGGTTCGAGACACTCCGTGTGTGTCAGTCTGTCGCAGTGTATCGACGACGACGAAGGCAATGAGGAGAGTGTTGGTTGGTTGGCGGTTGCCAAGGATGGACGAGAGTCGAATGACAATGGACGATTCGTTTCGTGCGCGCCACACACGTTCACAATGGAGAATCGTCTGCAATGGTTGTTACCAGGATTGGGTTCGTATCTCTGTCGTTGTGGAGTTAGTTGTGGCGGCTTGCCTTTGTGGTTGTTGTCGTGGTTCTCTTCTTTGTATCGATCGATGGAGGGAGGCACGATCGAACTCTCATTCATAGAGAATGTCGACAAGCAAGTGTGGTTCTTGGTTCTTGGCGATTCCATCCGTTACAAACGCGACTCGTATGTATCACGGAACGGCCGGTGCGCTCATTGATGAACACGACCAAGATCAGATCTACCGGAAGAGCGCCGACCAGCCATGCTATCCATGCCACAAACTCGGTTCCGCGCACAAACCACACAACCAAAACAGCCGTCCCCCTAATCCATACTAGAAGAATAGAGAGCGACTCGGTCCTTTCTCCCTTTTTTTCTGTGGTGCGGCCCAAAAGAACATGTCGTCGTCGTCGTCGTAATCGCAAACAAACGGAGAGAACACGTCCCGATGAGAGAACCCGCAAAACTATAGAAACTAGGTACTCCGAGAACACACGATTCCGTTTCACACTGCCAGCAAGAAACCAGGTAGTGCAATGCCAGACAGCTGGTGCTGCTGGTGCTGCTGCTGCTGGACAGGGTTACAGGAAACAACCATGTGGGCCCTGCGGCAAACGAGTGTGACGACGACGACAAGAATTTGTGTGGTGTGTCGGTCCACCACCATGGCATGACCACCCTCCTGGTGCCGATTTCTTTGTGGTGGTCCAGCCCAGCAGCATTCCACGAGAGACGTCAGGTAGAGATGTACAACACTCTGAGATGCACATCAATGAAACCACGAAAGACCCAGGATCGTAAATCCAAGGCATTTCTACAATGGACAACACAAAAACCAAACATCTGGATCGGGTTCCACAGAGTTGAGAGATGCAGGGATCGGACATGCTTGTTTTTGCTAAAAGGGACGGTACCAGGATGCAACAATCTGGCTCCTTCGAATCATGGGGTTCGATACGGAGATTTTCACAGGTTCTTGTTGCTCCAATCCAACCTCCTGCTCACTTCAACTCTAGTAGCAGTGGGGAATGTATTCCAAAGTGCTGCTGCTACGGTCGGTGGCTGTGCTTTCTGGAATGTGTGCGGGTCCCACACGACTGATCCATGGGACAACCTTGTGCCATGCCATTCTCTGTCATTGCCAGGATCACATTCTGTATCTTGCCACTGGATGAGTGTTTAGAAAGCGGATCCTTCCTTCCAATGTACAGGTAGTAGCGGTACGATGCGTGCTGGATTGTATGAATGCCGGACCGTACGGAGGGTGCAGGCCATCGGAAACCGCAGATTCGTCCAGAGTTGTGTATGCCAGGGCCTGGACACAAAAAAAGCGGAAGGGACTATCTAACCTTACGAGCAAAACGTCAGGTAGATGGAGTAGCTTAGTATGAACCCGACAAGGACACCCACCTAGTAGCCAGAAGCTTCACTCTGTGTGATTGTCGGTCGCGCAACGTCGGCCGACCGAAAACCCAAAAGAAAATCGTCACACTAAAGTCAAAAGTCACAAGAACACCACACGCCGATGGAAACATTACCAGAATCTTCGTCCCCACGGACCATCAATCTCTTTTACGAAGAAGCACACGGCAGTGGCTTTGGACCGGCTACGCTATGGAGACGACGACGCTATTACTTGGTGATCTTTGCCATTGCCTTTTCTTCGGCGGCCGAAGAAGTGGAATACACCGCCATGGGCACAGTCGTTTCCGATCAACGGTTCCGACAGTGCTTTTTGGCGGACAATTACGAATTGGGGGCTCAACTCTTTGTGGCCCTGTCCGTGGGTAGCCTGACGGGCAATCTGTTGGGCGGTCGCCTCATGGACCACGTCCACGTGGGACGGTGGTGGACCTTTGTGACGGGCCTCCTGTTGGACATTCTCAGTTCCGTGGGCAGCGCCCTGTCCCTTTCGTTTCGGTGGCTGTGGCTTTGGCGGCTCGTGGCTGGATTGGGGGCATCTCTCTCGTATAACGGGGGATCGGTCCTCTTGCTGGAACTCTTTCCATCCTCCTGTCGCGGTCGTTACGCTGTGGTGGCCGATGTCTTTTGGGCCTTGGGTGGCATTTACACGAGTCTCATGGCCATGTGGCTCATTCAGGAAACAGCAACCACCAACAACGACAACAACAACGACGACAACGACATTCCGGACACTTTTGCCAATGCAGAATCTGCGGAATCTGCTTGCTCGACTCGAATGACGAGTGTCGCGGGGTGGCGTGCCTATTTTCTGGCCACGGCAGCTCCCAGTCTGGTGGGCCTTGTGTTGGCACTCTGGCTCGTTCCAGAAAGTCCACGCTATCTGGCCAGTACGGGACGATACGGACAAGCCGTGGCGGGAGCCAACTACCTGGCCACAGCTCTGCGTGGGGGAATTCGGGCCACCCGGTCCAGGGACGACGACCAAGACGACGACGACGAGCTGCAGGACGACTGTACTAGCACTGGTGCTGCGGTTCCCTACCAACCGTTGCAGCTCGAGGAAGTACAGCATCATTTTCCACCTCAACAACAACAACAACAACGAGACAATGAAGTGACGTGCCAATCTCTGCTCCAAGGCTACCTGGACATGTTTCGGGGAAGTGTCCAATTGCGCCATACCCTGTTGGCCCTCATGGTTCTACGAACCCTCATTATCTTTCCGGGCGCCTTGTCCAGTCCCTGGCACTTGACCATTCTGCGGGACCACACCTCCCCATGGCTCGCGAACCATGTCTACAAGCTCGGTATTTGGTTTTCCTGTTTGGGTCTCGTGGCCAAAGTGTTTAACCTAGTCTATATCGACCGCATCTCCCGACGGGTCCTCTTTTGTGGAGGCCACTTGGTGGGAGCAGCGTGTGGAGCAGTCATTGCCATGGCCGTGGCCTCGTTGGCTACTACGACAAAGGATGGAGACGACAGCAACAACAAGCACAATAACAATCAGGCGGTTTCCATAGGATTGGCCACAATCCTGTTGATGGTAGCCTCCTCGGTAGGAACCATTGTCGGAACGGTTTCCGGTACCGTCAATGGCCTTTGGACGACCGAGCTTCTCCCCACGGCGCAACGGGGCACGGGCTTGTCCCTTATTGGAACGTGTTTTGAAGTGGCCTACCTGGTCACGGATACCGTGTCGGGAACCCTCATGGATGCCAACCAGGTGGTGCTCCTGCTGGCCCTGGCGGCCCTGGGGGGTGCCGTGGTGGGCGTCTTGCCCATTCTCGTCACGTCGGCCGTCTTGCCCAATACCCAAGGCGTGGATCTGGTCGACCAAGATCATGTGGATGACGATATTGATGATACTACTATTAGTATCCGACAAGATGCGGAGGACGCCGCTCCCAATGACAATTCGCTTGGCAGCATTCTAGAACTACCACCCATGGCCATTCCTACTAGGAGTATCGACTAGTAACAAGTGGACCAAAACATGACGACAATATCATGACAAGGTACAACCAATGCTTCAAGTGGAACCGTCCCATGAGACAGAAACACAGAGAGTGTTTGGGATTCATGACACTACTGGCGCTTTTTTGGTGAGTCGCTCTACTCTAGGAAAAAGATCGGAATGTAGCCTGTGAAAGAGAAAGTCTACGAACGCATCGAACGCGCGTAAGGTCATCATCTCCGCAGCACGCATCGTACCACTACCACCTGTACATTGCAAGGGACGACGATCCGATCGGACGTGATCTATACTGTATCTCTATACTTTTAGAATACTCCATCCAGTGGCAAGATACAGAACCCCAGACACAACACAAACGCGTGATCCTGGCGATGAACGAGAATGGCATGGTTCATCGTTGTCTCATGGATCATCAGTGATTGACCACATCCTTGAAAGCACAGTTGCTGGAGCAGCACTTTGGAATGCATCCCCCCCCCCCCTCTAGATGCGAAATGTGAAGGAGGTTGAACTTGAGCAAGAAGAACCTGTGAAATCTGTGTAGTACTCCTACCTGACGTTTTGCTCGTAAGGGTAGTCCACACAAGGGTTTTCGGTTGGTTCGGCCTGCGTGGTTGAGCGGAGATCCACTCCCACCAACAACAACAACAACACGACAAAAAAGCCACTCCATGTGCAAACTCTCCTTCCTACTTTCTCCCTCGCCTCCGGATACACTCGGAGCCGTCCAATCATAAGGGTCCGAGTAGTACCAGTCTTGGCAAGGCATTTGCAAGGATCATGTGAGCAGCTCGCTCGATCACGCACTGGACGACCCTGCAACCTGGTGCTGGTCGCCATAACGAGAGAGAAGGAGTACTAGATGTCTGCCCCGCCCACAATCCTCTACTACTAGGTGTCTAATAATGTTTCAAACCACCGAGTGCCACAAGGGTACAAACACTCGGTGGAACTGGCACACCAGCAAACACTCCCCCTCTCGGATACTATACAGAGAGAGAGGGGGTCATTCTTGAGTTCCTCCTCCTAAGACGAATGGAAGAATATAGGTATTATAGAGTCATGATCCTCGTTTCGCACCATGCGATACAAATACCATTCGTTTGTTCCTCTCTCCACTATATATACATGCGACCAGTTAGTCGAGAATGGTGGCAAAATAGTGTTGCATGAGGGACCAGACGGGACTCGTTGGATTGGCCAAGGTTTGAATATAACGGCCCATGGCCACTTGCTCGGCCGGTGTAAACAAGGTATCCACATAGGATTTACCAGCAATAAAGGGGAGAGATGACGATTTGCGGAACGTCGTGTCGTCGTCGGATTGATGCAAAAAGTGGACAATGCCCTGGACCGTGGCGGTAAAGTTGGTCGAATAGGATTCGTAATGGACCATATGGACGGGAATTTGGAGGGCTTGCGTCATTTGCCAGGCACGGGCATGCCATTGGACATAGCGAAACAATTCGGTCCGACACAGGACATTGTTTTGGGTCACGGGATGTTGACCGAGTAGTAACCTGAGGACGTAGTGAGGATCCGTTTCCCACAGGAGCAACGATTCGGACGATGAATTGTGGTGCTCATGGTTGGTGACAAAGGGCCAGGCCGCGGGAGGATGATGGGGTGCCTCGTCCTCCGCATCCTGTCGCAACCACAGTTGGAGCGCTTGTTGCAGTTTCGCTTGGTGCCGGGCATCGACCCAGTCGCACCAGGCCTCGAGCCGTTGACGTTCCGTCGATACCGTGTCATTGTTCATCAGAATGGCGTGCAATTCGGGTTTGCGGACGATAAGATGAGGTTTCAAGGCCAAGTGCAACCGCGACACGAGATTGTCCAAGGGATGACGAATCAAATGAATGGCTCGGGCGACGGGCATCGTGTCGGGAGAATAGTGACCAGACCGAGTTGTTGTCTTGGTGGTGGTGGCTGTGGACGTTACTGGCAGTTCTGTTTGGTGACAGCCATGAACAAAATCGTCCACGGTCGGAATGACATAGGCTTGGGGCGGACAGGCGGTACAATAGCCGGTACAATGCGTCTTGGTCAAGACAAAGGAGTGGGGAATCGTGGTAGTGGTCGTGGGTGCTTTCGAAAAGGGACCTTCCGGCGTCCACGCAACAATCGAAGACGTATTTGGATTATTAGTGTCGGCAGTGGTCCAGTTCCAATCCCTGGCATAATTGGTGGCCGTCCGGTATCCCGTGACGTGTTGGGTATTCATCATGGTATAGGATGTGCCGGAATTGGGAAAGGACAAGAGCCAGGCAATTTGAGGATGTTGCTGTTGTTGTGGTGCCTCGGTCGTGTCCTTGTCCTGGTCGGGAGTGTCTAGTTCCGGGTCGTTGTTCTTGTTGGGGGAGGGGGAGGAAGCAGGAGTGTCCACCGTACTGCTGGAGGCCAAGATCCAATCATGATGAGGATTGAATGGCGGATGATCCTTGTGGTTGTGGTTGTTTCGTGTTGCGGTGGTGTGTTTCATTGGATCATCATCATCATGTTCTCGTTGTTGTCTCGACGACACGGACGACCCAACCAAAGGCGAAGATAGTAACAAGGCCCATTGCAAACACAACAAGGAAAGGAGGGGTACCACCACGAGACGACCCACCCACACGACCTTGACCCTTGGCGTTGACGTGATAGGTCTCATGCTTCTTGGATTCCTAAAAACAAACATTGTCAATCGATTCGAAGACTAGGTTGTTGAACACTCTTCTACGAGTTGGACTCATTCCAACAAAGGGGAAAATGGACTCTATCTGGACTCTATCTGGACTCAGTTTTTCGTTGGATGTTGTAAAATCCTGCCAAAATTGTGAAGAGCTCTTGCCAAAATTGTGAAGAGTGAATCCGTTGTGGGTTGTGAGAAAGACGACTTCACGTACGTTCACGGTGATCCAATCCTTTAGAGGAGGGTCGCCCGGCGCGGACGGTAGAATGACGGGAAGGGCATATGTTCGAGGAGGGCGCAACATATGCCCGTCGAGTCATTCTCCCGACAAGCCGGGCGCCCGACGAGATATCACAGGGGAGTAATCTGCTTACTTTATATCTACCGTAATTTGCGGAGTCCTGTACCCCCGGAATGTACATGGATTTTGTAAAAGGGGTACAGGACTCTGAAAAATATGCTTTCGTTGATAAGAGATTCCATTTGAGCGTACAATAATGATGATAGTAACTCTTCCTTTAGGGTTAGGGTTTCATATTCTTGCCTCCCCCCCTGGGCACAACAACAGCAATGGAGGACCACGAGGTGGATTCGTCAGGCTTAGCTAATGATTGATAAGTAAGACATGACCAGACAAAAATTTTATCATGTGTGTGACCGTTTGATTCATGAGGCTTAATACGGTGAGCACCGTTTTTATTGCCCCAGTTTTTTGAACAAGAGACAATCGCCAAAACGACAACAATATCGACCGTAACTCCAGTTGGGTGTACGGGCATGGTGCGTGCGGGGGGCTCTATCGAAAGCTTAAAATATAAGGAATAAGGAATGCGTTGGAAGTACTAATTTGTTCTTAGTCTTATCCTACGAAACATTAGAAGACCATGTACATGGAAAATGCCAGGGGGGTACAGGTTCCAATTCCAACACGGTGTAATGATTGTTCGGATTCGACGAGGACGACGACGACATGTGTGTTGGGGAATGGTTTCGTGGTTTGTTTCTTCGAGACACTCCGTGTGTGTGTGTCTGTCGCTGTGTATCGACGACGACAACGACGAGGGCAATGAGGAGAGTGGTGGTTGGTTGGTTCGTTCGTGGTTGCCAAGGATGGACAAGAGTCGAATGACAATGGACGATTCGTTTGGTGCGCGCCACACAAGTTCACAATGGAGAATCGTCTGCAATGGTTGGTACGAACGAGGATTGGGTTCGTTCGTATCTCTGTCGTGGTGGAGTTGTGGCGGCTTGCCTTTGTGGTTGTTGTTGTCGTAGTCTTCTCTTCTTTGTATCCAGAGTGTGTGGGTCTATCGATCGAGGGAGGGAGGCACGATCGCATTGATTGATTGTGGAACCATGTCGAACCACCATGCGTTGATTGATTGTGGAACCATGTCGAACCACCATGAGATTCTTGTTGGCGATCGCATCCGTTACAAACGCGACTCGAATGTGGGACTGAACGGCCGGTGCGTGAAATGGTGAACACGACCAAGATTAGATTTACCGGAAGAGCGCCGACCAGCCATGCTACCAGTGCCACACACTCGTGCCACAAACGCACAAACCACAACACCACAACCGAAACAGCGTTCCATAAGATCCATACTAGAAGAATAGAGGGCGACTCGGTCCTTTCTCCCTTTTTTTTCTGTGGTGCGGCCCAAAAGAACATGTCGTCGTCGTCGTCGTCGTCGTAATCGCAAACAAACGGAGAGAACACGTCCCGATGAGAGAACCCGCAAAACTATAGAAACTAGGTACTCCGAGAACACACGATTCCTTTCCACACTGCCAGCGAGAAACTACGTAGGAGTAGTGCAATGCCAGACAGCTGCTGCTGCTGGTGCTGCTACTGCTGCTGGACAGGGTTACAGGAAACAACCATGTGGGCCCTGCGGCAAACGAGTGTGACGACGACGACAAGAATTTGTGTGGTGTGTCGGTCCACCACCATGGCATGACCACCCTCCTGGTGCCGATTTCTTTGTGGTGGTCCAGCCCAGCAGCATTCCACGAGAGACGTCAGGTAGAGATGTACAACACTCTGAGATGCACATCAATGAAACCACGAAAGACCCAGGATCGTAAATCCAAGGCATTTCTACAATGGACAACACAAAAACCAAACATCTGGATCGGGTTCCACAGAGTTGAGAGATGCAGGGATCGGACATGCATGTTTTTGCTAAAAGGGACGGTACCAGGATGCAACAATCTGGCTCCTTCGAATCATGGGGTTCGATACGGAGATTTTCACAGGTTCTTGTTGCTCCAATCCAACCTCCTGCTCACTTCAACTCTAGTAGCAGTGGGGAATGTATTCCAAAGTGCTGCTGCTACGGTCGGTGGCTGTGCTTTCTGGAATGTGTGCGGGTCCCACACGACTGATCCATGGGACAACCTTGTGCCATGCCATTCTCTGTCATTGCCAGGATCACATTCTGTATCTTGCCACTGGATGAGTGTTTAGAAAGCGGATCCTTCCTTCCAATGTACAGGTAGTAGCGGTACGATGCGTGCTGGATTGTATGAATGCCGGACCGTACGGAGGGTGCAGGCCATCGGAAACCGCAGATTCGTCCAGAGTTGTGTATGCCAGGGCCTGGACACAAAAAAAGCGGAAGGGACTATCTAACCTTACGAGCAAAACGTCAGGTAGATGGAGTAGCTTAGTATGAACCCGACAAGGACACCCACCTAGTAGCCAGAAGCTTCACTCTGTGTGATTGTCGGTCGCGCAACGTCGGCCGACCGAAAACCCAAAAGAAAATCGTCACACTAAAGTCAAAAGTCACAAGAACACCACACGCCGATGGAAACATTACCAGAATCTTCGTCCCCACGGACCATCAATCTCTTTTACGAAGAAGCACACGGCAGTGGCTTTGGACCGGCTACGCTATGGAGACGACGACGCTATTACTTGGTGATCTTTGCCATTGCCTTTTCTTCGGCGGCCGAAGAAGTGGAATACACCGCCATGGGCACAGTCGTTTCCGATCAACGGTTCCGACAGTGCTTTTTGGCGGACAATTACGAATTGGGGGCTCAACTCTTTGTGGCCCTGTCCGTGGGTAGCCTGACGGGCAATCTGTTGGGCGGTCGCCTCATGGACCACGTCCACGTGGGACGGTGGTGGACCTTTGTGACGGGCCTCCTGTTGGACATTCTCAGTTCCGTGGGCAGCGCCCTGTCCCTTTCGTTTCGGTGGCTGTGGCTTTGGCGGCTCGTGGCTGGATTGGGGGCATCTCTCTCGTATAACGGGGGATCGGTCCTCTTGCTGGAACTCTTTCCATCCTCCTGTCGCGGTCGTTACGCTGTGGTGGCCGATGTCTTTTGGGCCTTGGGTGGCATTTACACGAGTCTCATGGCCATGTGGCTCATTCAGGAAACAGCAACCACCAACAACGACAACAACAACGACGACAACGACATTCCGGACACTTTTGCCAATGCAGAATCTGCGGAATCTGCTTGCTCGACTCGAATGACGAGTGTCGCGGGGTGGCGTGCCTATTTTCTGGCCACGGCAGCTCCCAGTCTGGTGGGCCTTGTGTTGGCACTCTGGCTCGTTCCAGAAAGTCCACGCTATCTGGCCAGTACGGGACGATACGGACAAGCCGTGGCGGGAGCCAACTACCTGGCCACAGCTCTGCGTGGGGGAATTCGGGCCACCCGGTCCAGGGACGACGACCAAGACGACGACGACGAGCTGCAGGACGACTGTACTAGCACTGGTGCTGCGGTTCCCTACCAACCGTTGCAGCTCGAGGAAGTACAGCATCATTTTCCACCTCAACAACAACAACAACAACGAGACAATGAAGTGACGTGCCAATCTCTGCTCCAAGGCTACCTGGACATGTTTCGGGGAAGTGTCCAATTGCGCCATACCCTGTTGGCCCTCATGGTTCTACGAACCCTCATTATCTTTCCGGGCGCCTTGTCCAGTCCCTGGCACTTGACCATTCTTCGGGACCACACCTCCCCATGGCTCGCGAACCATGTCTACAAGCTCGGTATTTGGTTTTCCTTGCTGGGTCTCGTGGCCAAAGTGTTTAACCTAGTCTATATCGACCGCATCTCCCGACGGGTCCTCTTTTGTGGAGGCCACTTGGTGGGAGCAGCGTGTGGAGCAGTCATTGCCATGGCCGTGGCCTCACTGGCTACTACGACAAAGGATGGAGACGACAGCAACAACAAGCACAATAACAATCAGGCGGTTTCCATGGGATTGGCCACAATCCTGTTGGTGGTAGCCTCATCGGTAGGAACCATAGTCGGAACGGTTTCCGGTACCGTCAATGGCCTCTGGACGGCCGAGCTTCTCCCTACAGCCCAACGGGGCACGGGCTTGTCCCTTATTGGAACGTGTTTTGGAGTGGCCTACCTGGTCACGGATACCGTGTCGGGAACCCTCATGGATGCCAACCAGGTCGGCCCTGGGGGGTGCCGTGGTGGGCGTCTTGCCCATTCTCGTCACGTCGGCCGTCTTGCCCAATACCCAAGGCGTGGATCTGGTATGTGGATGACGATGTTGATGATACTACTATTAGTATCCGACAAGATGCGGAGGACGCCGCTCCCAATGACAATTCGCTTGGCAGCATTCTAGAACTACCACCCATGGCCATTCCTACTAGGAGTATCGACTAGTAACAAGTGGACCAAAACATGACGACAATATCATGACAAGGTACAACCAATGCTTCAAGTGGAACCGTCCCATGAGACAGAAACACAGAGAGTGTTTGGGATTCATGACACTACTGGCGCTTTTTTGGTGAGTCGCTCTACTCTAGGAAAAAGATCGGAATGTGGCCTGTGGGAGAGAAAGTCTACGAACGCATCGAACGCGCGTAAGGTCCCCCCCCCCCCCCCTTCTAGATTCGAAATGTGAAGGAGGTTGAGCTTGAGCAAGAAGAACCTGTGAAATCTCTGCAGTACTCCTACCTGACGTTTTACCCTTAGTCCACACAAGGGTTTTCGGTTGGTTCGGACTGCGTGGTTGAGCGGAGATCCACTCCCACCACCAACAACAACAACACGACAAAAAAGCCACTCCATGTGCAAACTCTCCTTCCTACTTTCTCCCTCGCCTCCGGATACACTCGGAGCCGTCCAATCATAAGGGTCCGAGTAGTACCAGTCTTGGCAAGGCATTTGCAAGGATCATGTGAGCAGCTCGCTCGATCACGCACTGGACGACCCTGCAACCTGGTGCTGGTCGCCATAACGAGAGAGAAGGAGTACTAGATGTCTGCCCCGCCCACAATCCTCTACTACTAGGTGTCTAATAATTGTACCTAAGTTGTTTCAAACCACCGAGTGCCACAAGCTATATTATAGGAATAGAGAGGGAGCGAGGGTACAAACACTCGCTGGAACTGGCTCACCAGCAAACACTCCCCCTCTCGGATACTATACAGAGAGAGAGGGGGTCATTCTTGAGTTCCTCCTCCAAGACGAATAGGAGAATATAGGTATAGAGTCATGATCCTCGTTTCGCACCATGCGATACAAATACCATTCGTTTGTTCCTCTCTCCACTATATATACATGCGACCAGTTAGTCGAGAATGGTGGCAAAATAGTGTTGCATGAGGGACCAGACGGGACTCGTTGGATTGGCCAAGGTTTGAATATAACGGCCCATGGCCACTTGCTCGGCCGGTGTAAACAAGGTATCCACATAGGATTTACCAGCAATAAAGGGGAGAGATGACGATTTGCGGAACGTCGTGTCGTCGTCGGATTGATGCAAAAAGTGGACAATGCCCTGGACCGTGGCGGTAAAGTTGGTCGAATAGGATTCGTAATGGACCATATGGACGGGAATTTGGAGGGCTTGCGTCATTTGCCAGGCACGGGCATGCCATTGGACATAGCGAAACAATTCGGTCCGACACAGGACATTGTTTTGGGTCACGGGATGTTGACCGAGTAGTAACCTGAGGACGTAGTGAGGATCCGTTTCCCACAGGAGCAACGATTCGGACGATGAATTGTGGTGCTCATGGTTGGTGACAAAGGGCCAGGCCGCGGGAGGATGATGGGGTGCCTCGTTCTCCGCATCCTGTCGCAACCACAGTTGGAGCGCTTGTTGCAGTTTCGCTTGGTGCCGGGCATCGACCCAGTCGCACCAGGCCTCGAGCCGTTGACGTTCCGTCGATACCGTGTCATTGTTCATCAGAATGGCGTGCAATTCGGGTTTGCGGACGATAAGATGAGGTTTCAAGGCCAAGTGCAACCGCGACACGAGATTGTCCAAGGGATGACGAATCAAATGAATGGCTCGGGCGACGGGCATCGTGTCGGGAGAATAGTGACCAAACCGAGTTGTTGTCTTGGTGGTGGTGGCTGTGGACGTTACTGGCAGTTCTGTTTGGTGACAGCCATGAACAAAATCGTCCACGGTCGGAATGACATAGTCTTGGGGCGGACAGGCGGTACAATAGCCGGTACAATGCGTCTTGGTCAAGACAAAGGAGTGGGGAATCGTGGTAGTGGTCGTGGGTGCTTTCGAAAAGGGACCTTCCGGCGTCCACGCAACAATCGAAGACGTATTTGGATTATTAGTGTCGGCAGTGGTCCAGTTCCAATCCCTGGCATAATTGGTGGCCGTCCGGTATCCCGTGACGTGTTGGGTATTCATCATGGTATAGGATGTGCCGGAATTGGGAAAGGACAAGAGCCAGGCAATTTGAGGATGTTGCTGTTGTTGTGGTGCCTCGGTCGTGTCCTTGTCCTGGTCGGGAGTGTCTAGTTCCGGGTCGTTGTTCTTGTTGGGGGAGGGGGAGGAAGCAGGAGTGTCCACCGTACTGCTGGAGGCCAAGATCCAATCATGATGAGGATTGAATGGCGGATGATCCTTGTGGTTGTGGTTGTTTCGTGTTGCGGTGGTGTGTTTCATTGGATCATCATCATCATGTTCTCGTTGTTGTCTCGACGACACGGACGACCCAACCAAAGGCGAAGATGGAAACAAGGCCCATTGCAAACACAACAAGGAAAGGAGGGGTACCACCACGAGACGAGCCACCCACACGACATTGACTGTTGGTGTTGGCGTTGATGTGGTTGGTCTCATGCTTCTTGGATTCCTAAAAACAAACACTGTCAATCGATTCGAAGACTAGGTTGTTGAACACTCTTCTACGAGTTGGACTCATTCCAACAAAGGGGAAAATGGACTCTATCTGGACTCTATCTGGACTCAGTTTTTCGTTGGATCTTGTTTGTAAAATCCTGCCAAAATTGTGAAGAGCTCTTGCCAAAATTGTGAAGAGTGAATCCGTTGTGAGTTGTGAGAAAGACGACTTCACGTACGTTCACGGTGATCCAATCCTTTAGAGGAGGGTCGCCCGGCGCGGACGGTAGAATGACGAGAAGGGCATATGTTCGAGGAGGGCGCAACATATGCCCGTCGAGTCATTCTCCCGACAAGCCGGGCGCCCGACGAGATATCACAGGGGAGTAATCTGCTTACTTTATATCTAGATATGTAGGTAGTGACTACCGCCCGGTTTCCCCGACAACAACAACAACAGGACAATGAAGTGACGTGCCAATCTCTGCTTCAAGGCAACATGGACATGTTTCGGGGAAGTGTTGTCCAATTGGGCCGTACCCTGTTGGCCCTCATGGTTCTGCGAACCCTCCTTATCTTTCCGGGTGCCTGGTCGAGTCCCTGGCACTGGACCATTCTGCGGGACCACACGTCCCCGTGGGTTTTCCTTTAGGGGTCTCTAGAGGCCAAAGTGTTGAACCTATTCTACATGGACCAAATCTCCCGACGGGTCCTCTTTTGTGGGTGCCCACTTGGTGGGAGCAGCGTGTGGAGCAGTCGTTACCATGACCGTGTAATCGTTGGCAACTACAAATGATGGAGACGACGAAAACCAGGCGGTTTCCATGGGATTGACTATAATCCTCGTGGTGGTAGCCTCATCGGTAGGAACCATAGTCGGAACGGTTTCCGGTACCGTCAATGGCCTCTGGACGCCGGCCGAGCTTCTCCCCACGGCTCAACGGGGCACGGGTTTGTCCATTGTTGAAACTTGTTTTTGGAGTGGCCTACCTTTCCACCGACACAGTGTCGGGAACGCTCATGGATGCCAACCAGGTGGTTCTCCTGCTGGCTCCTCTTGCTCTTGCCCATTCTCGTCACGTCGACCGTCTTACCCAATACCCAAGGCGTGGATCTGGTCGATCAAGATCATGTTGAGAATGATGATGACACTAGTATCCGACTAGATGGGGAGGACACCGCTCTCAATGACAATTCGCTCGGCAGCAGTGTAGAACCACGAAGGTGTCCTTGTCGGGTCAATACAAAGCTACTACTCAATCTACCTGATGTTGCAGAAAAGCATTCCTAGTCCTACGGTTTTGTGTGTCCAAGCCCATGTTTTGCGTACGAATACATGCCATGGCCCTCGAGCGAGAGAGAAGGAAAGTACAGTGTCATGGCAAACAAGGGTTTATGTATGGTGGTTCTGACTGTCACTGTGTTGAGCGGAAATTCACTTCCACCACCAACACGACGACAAAGAAACCACTCCATTCCAACTCCTTTTATATCTCTCGCTCCTGCGGGTACACTCGGAGCCGTCCAAGTCCCAGCAAGGCCTTCTGATTCGTCCTCTAGTAGATCAGCATGTCATGGTAGGTGTTGTTTCTTCCATAGAAGTCCTTTTTCAAGGATATATAGAGAGACACGAGTTGGCGTACCATCCTACAAATCCTTGTTTCGTATGGATGAAACGGAATGCGTTTGGATGGATCGTGGGCTTGGACGGCATGTAAAAATTACCATGGAAGGAATACAATCATCATCATTCTGAACACCAACTTCTCTCTAGACAAATAAGAAACGATGCTACATACGACTCTATTACCCTGGGAAGAGCGATTCGGCTTCTCTCGCGCTCGTTCCAAAGTAGCTTGTTGGGAAAAGGCGAGAGAGTCAAACTGGTGTGGTAGCAAATTGTGAAAGCGTCCTCTCGTCCAATCGTTTGAAGGAACGGAAACATGAAAAAGTGAAGGCAACCACATGTCGGCTTCGCATAAACCCACGAATGGAGTGAGGGGCAATATCCATAGATTCTACTATCTGTGTGATAATATTTCGCGGGGCAGTGCTATTCATTTCTCTTTTCAAGACTAAATTTCTCTGAGATTCCCTTGGGAAATTTTGTGCACGAGTCGGTCCGCAAGACTCGAGCTAGGAGAAGGCCTCCAAATTTGGGGAGGCCTACCGATGGCGATAGCAAGAACTATAACCCCCAAAGCATGCTGTGCCTATGATAATAACACAGCAGAGAGAGAAGGCCGACACAACAATACCTCTCTCCAAATTGTTGCAGTCACACAACCTCTCCAACAACCATAACACTAACCACAACAACAAGTCGGGTTGGATCCCTCAAAAACGGCGACGACCAGGAACCAAATTGGTGGTTTCTCAAACGATTGATTGCAAGTACCTAATAGATAGCACAGCCATGACAACGACGAATACCGTGACCATGGCCACGAAAGAAGTGATGAACGAGCCATCCGCTGCCGAGAAGAGTGGTGACCCGAAAGGATCGCGATCCATTCACAAGCGAAGATCATGGTTTCGAGCCACACCGGCCTCCGAACTTGGCACATCCTCGGCACAACCGGATACTTCCAATAAGCCTCCTCCCAAAGCCAAAAAGAATAACAAGAAGCCAGACAAGAAACCTCGCAAGACTATGGACAAAAAGACTAACAACATAGCCAACAATAACAAAATGGCAAAGAAGAAAAAGGCCATGGGCAAAAAGGTGGCCAACGAAGCTACCAAGAATGCCGCCAAGCCTGAAGATCCAGGGGTCGTCCAGCAAGCTCCGTCCTATTCCACCACGGGCATGAATGAAGACGAACGCAAGATACTTTTCCGAAAAAGTCTCAATGTGTTGGCGCAAAAGTATTTGGAAGAAAATCAAGATACCAAGCAAATGATCATGGCTGCCGACTCGGCACGAGTTTCCTCCTCCTCCTCCTCCAACAAGGCACGACAAGCACCAGCAGCACCCCAACCGACCCAACGACGTTCCAGTCACCGCGAAGCACCACGACCACAACCACGACAACGGCACCAACAACAACACCAACGACAAGAGTCGTTTGATGAAACGACTGCTGTCTTGTCGGCCGCCTTGTCCGCCTTTACCTTTAATACCGCGCAAAACGAAGCCAATGAAAACTTGCTCCTCATGCAATCCGACTACGACGACTACGATGAGGATGAAGCCGGTACGTTGGGAACGGGCACGACGGGATCCGCCACCTATTTCTCGCAAGACAGTGCTGCGAGTAGTCGCAAGGAAGAGGCCGAAGACGAATCCACCTTGGTGGGAACGAGTTACTATTCTTCGGCGGCCACCACACGGTCTACACCCATGTGGCCGGGATGGGCCAAAGTCCTCTTGGCCTGTACGGTACCCACCACGGGATGTGGGGCGGCCGATCGAACCTATTTGTATCCCACCCACATTTATCCCGATCCAACTCTCACCATGGACGACGAGGAGTACGACGATGACGATGATGACGAAGATGAAACGGACGAGGAGGACTATGATGAAACAGATGACGACGACGAAGACGACGACGAAGGCTTGATGGAAGATTATGACGACGATGACGAGGATGAGGAGGCAACCAGTCCATCCGTCTTGTCGATTCCCGTGGACCAAGCAACTGCTGGTTCCTCTTCGTTACAGCTTCAACAGGGCAGTCGATCGTCGTCGCAACCCATGGTCTCTCCGCAAAAGAAACAACGACCTCGCACGCAACGGGGTCCCCTCTCTCGAGCCTCCCAATCGTCTCCTCAACCCCACGATGCTCTCATGACGGGTCCCACCACTGCCTTTGTGGCTGCGGCGGCGACAGTGACTCAGTTGGTCCCCCAGGAAATTATTCCCGGGTTCAAGTTTCCCGACAAGGAACCAGAGTCTGTCCCCAAATGTGACGATTCGACCATTTCCACACAATTGAGTCGGTACCAATTCAAAAATATTAGTAGCTTTTAACCATGGGACGACACCGACAGGGCTCAAAGTTCTTTCTCTCTCTACGCCAAGGCACCACGAATGGCGTACATTCTTGGACGCTGCGCACGACAAAGAAAGAGTCCCCCTAAAAAGAGGCATGGGTACACACACTCTCGCACTCCCACACTTGCATTCGAGGAGAATGGGTGTGGCGAGCTTGTGTGTGCAGTGTACCAATAATGTCATGATTGTTTTGTATCTTTCTACTGTATCTAAACTACAACATTCCTTGATTCGTTCGATTTGTAGGTTTCGTCGTTTCAAAGTTAGTAGAGTTACGGAACTGTATTCGATCGTCCACACGTTGCCACTGTTGTAGTAGGGGTACGCGTGGGCCGCAAACTCCGAGAAACCCAACGCACTCGTAGCGGAACACGACAATGCACCCATGACCATAGATGACACTCTCGTGTCTCTCTGCGGGTCAGGTCGGAGACGAGAAGGATTTTGTCGTTCTTTTGTTTTAGACTCCCGAGTATAATAGGAGCACCGTCATGGTCGGCCAGGTAGGTAGGAGTATTCCTCTAGCTAGAGAAGAGAGATGCCGGTGCTATGTCTCTCTCTACATAGTAGACTTTTGCGGACCGTTGGAATCAAGTTGGCACATGCTGCTGCGGCTGCGCCCATTTTTGTGCAACGGTGGGATTCAAATAAGGAGCGACCCATGGCCAGGCCGGCGTGTTTCATAAGAGGCATGCGAAGGAAATTGCTTAGAGAATTCACACATCCGTTGTTGTCCGCGAACGCGTGGCGACCTGATATCGTTGGAACCACACGTCACCACAAAACGGCAGTTCGAATCACAAGAGCCTCCTCCACAAAAGTCCAAACGAAGGAGACGAAGAAGAGTCATTGTTGCTTCTTCGACGTTGTCACAGTGTTTCTTTCTTTCTCCAAAGGGACATTTCGTCTTCCACCATGACGGTCAAAAAGAATCGAAACTGGTTTCGGCCAGTAAATCACAGCCACAACAAATCCAAAAAGGCGACGACCAGTGGCAGCAGCAGCAATCACAAAAAGGGTACAACAGCAGCAACAACCGGAGCCACCGAGGCGGATAGCAAGAGTCAATTGGACCAAGGGGGAGAGACGTCGAGTCAATTGCCCTTGCTGCAGCAGCAACAGCAGCAACCATCCAATCCATTGACGCGGGAGGGGTCCACGTCCACGTCCTCCTTTTTTCAACGATTGGAACAAGATGCGGACCAAAAACGAAACGTCTTTCGTCAGAGTTTGTCCGTCGTGGCCCAAAAATTGATTGAAACAGACGACGACCACCAACAGGAAAACAACCACCGATCCATTCCCATTCTCCAGTCCATCCTTCCCTCTCGTCATGCAATGAAGAAGGCTCCGACGCGCAGACCCTTGTTGGAATTGAGTTCCACATGGACTCCCCTTCCCCTGGAAGGACAAGCAGACGACGACCAGAAGGCTTTGTTTTACCAAGCCACCTCCTCCTCCCATGACGAGGACACGTTTGGAACCTTGACCACGACATCGGAAACGGTCGATTCCAATCTCGGCGTGGATGATTTGACGGATACCTTGGCCAGTACCACATGGCTCACTCGAGACGACGGCGACGATGGGCAGTTTTTTGTGCCACAAGACTTGCATCCCTTGCCGTCCTGGGCCAAGGCCTTGGTCTTGGGATGTACGGCCGGAGCTGCGTTGGGGAATGCCGCTGCCAAGACGGGAATTGCCTGTGGACCACCCATTGTGGCTTCCCAACCACCACAAATGCCTCATCGTCATCATCATCATCGAGGTGGTGCTGGTGCAACCATGTATCCACACCGTCCCTTGATGGATGACGATGACTCGGACGAGGAGACGGACGAGGAAGAACACTTGGTTGCGAGAACAACCAACAAGAACAACAAGTACCGAGGTGGTGGTGCTGGTGGTGTGCCAACCAATGACACCCAACAAAACTCGGGCATGACAAAACCCTCCCATTTGACACGTGCCGTGGCTGGGAGTGAACCACCCAAGCAGTCCTCCTCCAACAACAACAACAACAAACAAAATCAATTGGTATTGCCATCGCCCAAGTTTAAACAATTGCCTCGTCAGCAACGACAACGACCCCAAACGCAACCACTGCAACCTACAACGACCAAGAACAACCACAACCACAAGACGACACCCTTGCAATCCTTTTGGCCCACTTTGCAGGCTGCGACTCCCACGCGTCCTCCACCCTCAGTTCCCAAACGGCTGCCGCAGCAACCGCCCACAACGCCCGTGGAGGTGGTGGGTCCCGCCGGTCCCTTGATTCCGCAAGAAGTCTTTTCCAACATTTCGTCCTTTCCCAACAAGGCCCAAGCGGGAGATTTTCGCGTCCGCAGTCATGACGAATCCACCATTTCGACCCGACTCAGTGATTACATGTTGGGAAGTTTTTGATATATTCCAAACACAAAAAAACTGTCCGTCGTTTTGTCGTGAGTCCATCTTGTTATGGATTGTGCTTGTGGAACCACTGTGTGTGTGTGTGTGTGTGTGTGTGTGTGTGTGTGTGTGTGTGTGTGTGTGTGTGTGTGTGTGTGTGTGTGAGAGAGAGAGAGAGAGAGAGAAACAAACAGGAGAATGAAACGGTACATAGTCATGACGAAGAAGAAGAAGAAGAAGAATATCTCTGTAACGTACCAATGGGCCACTGCAGTCTCTGGAACAACAACACACGCACATGCAACGATTCTTGGTATTCCAAAGAGAATCCTTGGAATGGACGAATCGCCATCCTATGAAACAGTAGGGAGAAATAATACTAGTATAGAAACTACTACAAATGGGGTGGAGAGAAGAACAACTCTAAAAGTGAGAGAACGAAACATCCATCGTGTGGCCCATCGTATCATATATATATATATGTGTGTGTAGGAACGAGAGAGATCGGCAAGAAAACTACGACCGGGGGAATCCACGATATCTAATATGTCCACCATTATTAGTATTGTCTCGGTTGTCAATGTACACAGTTTTGGTGTTTGGTTCCATCCTCCCAGAAACCAGTAGATATGGATGCGTACGTACACCAAAGGTTGGCCTTTGATTCCTATTACTTCTTGTGGTTCTTAGTCTTTGGGTTCCGTTGTGGTGGGTGGTGCTTCTTGTTGTTCATAGGCTTGTGCCACTTGAAGGGCTTCGGCCCAATGGGCAAATTTCCAGTCGGCCAAATCGGCAATGGTGTGAATGCCCAATCCAGCCAAGGCCACGTCGGACTTTGTCGTCAATCCTTGCAAGGCCGAGGGTGGCGCTTGGCAAATGTCGTGCAAGGATTGCGTTTCGTACGCCTTGTCCAAGGCCTTGTTCAGATTGAATCCCGTGGTCGACGACGACGCCGTAGTATCTTCCACCTGCGACAAGGTGACCAAGGCCCGGGCCACATGAAAATACCTGTAATTCGCCAAGTGTCGCAGTGTGGAAATGTTCAAGTCGGCCAATTGTTGGGCATGAACCGGTCCAATTCCTTGCAAAATGGTCACGGGTTGTTCCACCAGCGTCGTCAAGGAGGAACCTTCCCATTCCTTTTTCAGTGCTAATTGAATATTCATCTTCATGGTAGTACGATCCTTATTGCTGGGAGTCGTGGTTGTAAAGGACGACGACAATACTACTGGGGGGACCGGATTGAGGTTGCTGTTGTTGCTCCTCCAAGGATTGGAACAATGTGGATGGAGGGAGGAACCCGACACCACCACCATCCTCCGCCTCTGAGAGGAGTTTGTGGTGGTGATTCCAGTTGCCATGTACATCGTTGTGGTGGCTTGTCGCAACATGGATGGTATCCACCTTCCACCACGACGAATACCCGCCCAACTCAACGACGACACAACCACCATTTCTTCTTCGTTGTCTTCTTGTTCTTGTTGTTGTTGTTGTTGTTGCTGGTGCAAAACAAAAAACAAGACAGCAGAGCACTAATAGCCAGAGAGCAACAACAACAAAAACGACAAGTGTGAAGACAGCGAACAGATCCATTTCCGATTCCCTGCCCGGAGAAACTGTCTCAAACACGACTTCGAGCGCGACCGAAAAACAGGTCCACGCCAGGCGACCTCGTTTGGCGCTTTCGAACTGGGACGGGCGCCCACAAAACGTTCTCTCGTTGCTTGATGGAATTGGACCGCCGTTCCACACCCACCACCCCTTGGTGGTAGAGTAGTCGGTGTGCATACCTACCAAGTACGACGGTACCGTCTGGTCCAATTCCATCTCGCTACACAAATCACTCTCTCTTCTCTCCCAGTGTGGTTCCCCGTTGTTTCCGTTTGGATGCCACAAAAATCGGACCATTGGACCAGAAGCAAACAACCACAAAAACCAAACCAAACCAAAACAACGAAATCACAACACTTTACCTCGATTGACAGGCTTTGTGTGGAATCCAAGAACCATGACACCAACCTCAACATCAACGGTCAATGTCGTATGGGTGGCTCGCCTCGTGGTAGTACCCCTCCTTTCCTTGTTGTGTTTGCAATGGGCCTTGTTTCCATCTCAGCCGTCGCCTCTCTGGTCCGTGTCGTCCAAGCAACAACAACCACAACCACAACGAGAACAACAACACAAGGATGAACCAATGAACCACAATGAAACAACACAAAACAACCACAAGGACCCACAGCCAGACCACGATTGGATCTTGGCCTCCAGTTCGTTGGATGCTGGTGCTTCCTCCTCCTCCTCTTTTGGAAACAAGGACAACAACCCGAACCAGAACAAACCTCCACAAGACACTTCTTTCCACGAGACTGCCGCATCATCCAAAGAACAAGCACCACGTCAACAGCAACAACCACAAATTGCCTGGCTCTTGTCCTTTCCCAATTCCGGCACATCCTTTACCATGATGAATACCGAACACGTCACAGGATACCGGACGGCTACCAATTATGCCAAGGATTGGAACTGGACCACTACCGTCACTAATAATACAAATACGTCTTCGATTGTTGCGTGGACGCCCCAAGGTCCCTTTTCCAAAGCGCCCACGGCCACTACGACCATTCCCCACTCGTTTGTCTTGACCAAGACGCATTGTACTGGCTATTGTACCGCCTGTCCTCCCCAAGCCTATGTGGTACCGACCGTGGAGGATTTTGTACATGGCTGTCAACAAACCGAACTGCCCGCAATGTCCACATCCACCAAGACAACAACGACGACGACTCGGTTTGGTCACTATTCTCCCGACACCCTGCCCGTCGCCCGAGCCATTCATTTGATTCGTCATCCCTTGGACAATCTCGTGTCGCGCTTGCACTTGGCCTTGAAACCCCATCACATTGTCCGCTATCCCGAATTGCAAGCCATTCTGATGAACAATGACACGGTATCGACGGAACGCCAACGGCTCGAGGCCTGGTGCGACTGGGTCGATGGCCGACACCAGGCCAAGTTGCAACAGGCTCTCAAACTGTGGTTGCGACAAGATGCGGAGGACGAGGCATCCCATCGTCGTCCTCCCGCGGCCTGGCCCTTTGTCACCAACCATGAGCACCACAATTCATCGTCCGAGTCGTTGCTCCTGTGGGAAACGGATCCTCACTACGTCCTCAGGTTGCTCCTCGGTCAACATCCCTTGTCCCAGCAGAACGTCCTGTGTCGCACGGAATTGTTTCGCTATGTCCAATGGCATGCCCGTGCCTGGCAAATGACGCACGCGCTCCAAATTCCCGTCCAGACTGTGTATTACGAATCCTATGCGACCAACTTTACCGCCACGGTCCAAGGCATTGTCGACTTTTTGCAGCAACAACCAAAGGACGACGACGACACGACAACGTTCCGCAAATCGTCGTCGCTGCCCTTTGTTGCTGGTAAATCCTACGTCCATACCTTGTTTACACCGGCCGAACAAGTGGCCATGGGCCGTTATATTCAAACCTTGGTCAATCCAACAAGTCCCGTCTGGTCCCTCGTGCAACATTATTTTGCCACCCTTCTCGATTAACGGGTCGCATGTGCATGTATATTTGTCGAGTGGATGTGGAGGAATGGTACCTGTATCGCTTGCTGCGAAACGAGGATCATGACTCTATACCTAAAGTCTCCTAGTAGTCTTGGAGGAGGAACTAAAGAATGACACCCTTCTCCATGTATAGTATCCGAGATGGGGAGTGTTTTGGGGGTGTGCCATTTCCAATGTTTGTACCCCCTCTCTCTCTCTCTCTAGGAATATAATAGAATGATTGCGCACGCGGTGGTTGGTCAAAACACAACGTGCCTCTCTAATACACACCTATTAATCGAAAGAGGATTGTGGACTGGACAGTATACTCCACCACCAGATTGTGCAGGCTCTAGTCGCAAGCAAGTGCGTGATCTATAGGAGCGAGCTGCTCACAGGGTTCGACCCGGGCTACCATAGTAGAATAATATGGTAACGGCTGGCCCTCTCGTTGCCCTGGGCAGTGCGGTTGTGGTGGTTCCCATTCTCGTCGTCACGTCGACCGTCTGATACCCAACAGTACTCCTAAAGTCTCAGAGTATAGGAGTAGAAAGACGAAACGGCAAACCGATTGTGGCTCTAGGTAGCTGGATGTTGAAGAAGTCACGACGACAACAAACTGGCAAACAAGAACTACCTTGGTAGCTTGAATGTGGCGTACTCTTTCTACCTCTACACAATGTTGTCACTGGACAGCCAATACTGCTTCTACTCTTTAGAGATTTGGGTCGTTTTGCGCATCCGAGAGACGATCGAGGCTTAACTTTATACCACACTGGATGAACTCGACACGACGGGTGTACTACTCCCTGCCAACCTCTGTTTGGAGAAACAACAAGAAGAAGAAGAACTGAAACTATGTGGCTAGAACAACAACAAGAACAAACTGCCAAGTGAAAAAATCGTTTTTCAAGAGTGCTCTTTTTGTCTTGGTTCTATTTTGGTTCACTGACTTTTGTTGTCGTTGTTCTGGTATTGTCATTTGGATGCTTCGTATTGTTCGTTGCTTCCAAACCAGGAAACAGCCAGGAAGGACGAAACAGCACGGCGAGTCCCTGTAGGTTGGCGAATGCCATATAAAGCAACGTGTAACACGATCCTTGAGGACACGAAGCAGTATCAGTTGCTCGAACAAAAGAATCATGCTCCAATAATAAAAAATGAGGCAAGATCCAGGCCGCCACACCAAGGAACATGCCAAAAAACGTATGATACACATGATTGGCCAAAAAATAATAGAATTTGGCACGGAACGGTTTCTCGGGATCCCAGAGGGAAGGCCACCAACAACACGTCCCAAAGAGAACAAAGAGAAGCCACCAGAAGACGATCCCTTTGTAGATAAGCTCCCAAAGAGGCCATGTCTTGATGGAATGAAAGTCTTTCAGGTGTAACGCTCCAACGTAAATCAGCAAAAAGGATGTTCCCGATTGAATCCACCATACCATCCAGTGCGCCCGTGTCCGCGTGGTCCCCAACAGAAAGTCTGGCTTGTCTGGATGTTGCTTCTGTTGTGTTTCTTCTTCTTGTTGTGCTTTCTTCTCGAGATGCTGTTCCTTGAATCCCTCCTCGTCACACTGATCCTTCATGTTGCTCTCTATGTTAAGAGTCTCGATTGCTCTTGACTTGAGAGTGTCGTTATACTTAGTAGGAGGTCTACCTAGTGCTGTTTTGCTTTTTGCTGCTGATGACATGTGTTGTTATGACAGAGGGCGAGCCCCGATTGGCGGTTCTAAGGGCTGGGTAAGCCGATCCATGTTCGGCTAAGTAGGCTCAGTACATTAAGCTACGTAGTACTATTTTCATCAGTGTAACAAGTGGGGCGGATGGTCTCAAATTGAAAACTTGCTGCCACGAGAAACAATGCAAATTGGAAGCCATCGCTCGACAATGGTGGAAGCCATCACCCCCATGGCCATAACTTCCTCAATAATAGAGCTTGCCTCGACCGCTTTGACAAGAAGATTATTTACTACTAGAGTGACTATGCTTTCAATTCGGTCGAGTCAGCATTGAAAAATGAGTGAGTTAGGGCGGTCGTTCGATTTCATCACTGCAGAAAAATGAGCGTACCTTTTCAGCCAACTTGGCAAATCTTCTTTAATTTTAGACAACAATTTCAAAGGTAAAGGCAAAGGACTTACGGTCGTTGGATGTTTATGCGATGCATGGGTGAATGCATGCGGCATCACCGGATCTCGCCATCATTGTCGAGTGTTTTTGCATTTTTTTGAAATTCCGACCATTTCCGGCGTGACGTGTACTATCTGATTTTATGTACTCTACGTAGCTTTTGTACTGAACCTACTTAGCCGAACATGGATCGGCTTACCCAGCCCTTACTCCGGGTCTGGCGACGACTCGGAAGCAAAGCGTCCGTACTCCGTAAGGTTACCCCATGCCGTCTGGCTATTCCTTCAGAGAAAGGTATTGTAGGTACTCCTAGAGGCAGGTATAAGGTCCAAAGATCCAAGGATCTTGTTTGAACGTTTGTACTTGTAGATTCGTCTCGAAATATTGTTCCTTGTGTCTTCCTCCTTGCGTCAAGAAGATGCTGTTGCCGTTCCATCCCCCACTTTGTTGGAGCAGCAGGCAATTGGTAGTTGCCATTCCCTCAGCGGCTACAATTGCATGATCTGTCATGATAAAAGTTTTAATAGGACTTCTCCATGGATCTGGACTACCATACTCCTACCTAGCCAACAACATATGGCTCTTTGCCAAGAGGAAACTGTCGGTCTCTGCTTCCAAGATGGACGACTGCACACCAATCGATAGAGAGTCCAACGAGGCAGGCATTCATACAAGCAAGTAGGATATCGTAGTGTTTGATTAAGTAGTAGAGGTTAAAGAATCGTTTGCCCAAAATACGCAATAAAAGAAATAAGAATGGATCAATCGAATGGATCAAACGTGTATTTGTGATTTCCCCGTGTCCCCGTTTGGTTGCACAAATTCACAGTTCCAACAACAACAACAACAACAACAAGTCCTTCTGGTCTCGATGCGAGGATAACGTGGTGCGTGCATATCCAGAGAGACAGAGAGACGTTTGGCTTTTGGTTGTTTGCGATCATACAAAAGAAGGGTCAAGCATATGTCTCGATAGAGCGTGTGTGTCTTCTCTTGTTCTTACACACTGGTTGAGGCTCCCGCAAGATTGCCCAATTCCAAAAAGTTGGACACGACAATGGACTTGACGCCGCGCAAAAAGGCGGCATGACGGGGAACGACGGCAAAGGCATCAAATTCATTGATATTCAAGAGTCCACTGGACAAATCCAAAAATTGGGGATGTTGCGTGGCGGTATTGTACCCATAAATGTCCACCGGCACACCTTGGGCGGGTGTAAACATGATGACGCGTCCCTCTTTGGCCTTGGCGAGTTTGAGAAATTGACACCATCCCACAAAGTATTTGCGACGATTGGAATCGCCGCCCGCAATGCCCTTGATGAGTTCGGACCGGCCGCCGGCTTGTTTGAATTTGAAGGGTTGAATGGAATGATTCGAGGAGGGCAACCAAAAGCCCACGGCGTTGTCGGGGACAAACCCGAGCGAGTAATGCAACATTAATCGGCCTCCCGAATTGCCTTCGTAGACCAAATAACAACCCTTGGGACCATGGGTTGGATCGGATGGACGCTCTTGATCGTCCAAGGATTGGGATGCCGCCACAGCGGCGTTGGCGGCTTCGGCCGTCGTGGCAGCCGTAGGAACAAAGGGTTGTTGTTGATGATCCGCAATCATGATTCAATCAATTCGAAGGATGCGTGGGAGATATTGAACTTTATGGTGTGAAACAAAATCAATAATCAATGGTATACGCTTTTTGGAAAAGACGCGCAAGACTTGAGAGTTGCGCGAGAGAGAGATTCACAAAAGGGAACAACAACAATCGCGAGAGAGAGCCAGATAGTGTGAATGGATAGATGCGGCTTCAAGGCAACAACGCGCAGCACAGATGGGGGAACAACGATAGAGTCGTGACGGGTCTGTTGCAAGTGAAGTGTGTGAGATGCTCTGAAAGAGGTGCGCTCGGTCCAATATTGCAAAGGCTCCTGTTGTCAAGTCGTTGATACTGCGCTTGCGCTTTTCTTTATTTATTGCATCGACGATTGATGGAATGATCATGCTCTCTCCAAAAACGATCCATCGTTCCTTCTGTTGTACAGCCAGGTTGTAGAGGCTGACGGCTGGCGATCATCGCCAACGGAGTGTCACGCATGCCATGTCCCATAAAAGTGTGACCACGACTAAGTAGCAAGACCAAGTACGGCCGCGCGACTTGAGATTTCCTCGTCACCCCACATGGAAAAAAATAGATCCTCTACTATGGAGCTAGAGGAAGAATGCTCAATGATGTATTTGCCGTTCTGGGCGGCATCACTCTTGAGTCGGTCGAAAAAGTTGAAGATCTCCTTCCTCTTGGAATGCAACGAAGCAAAAATGGGCAACCAATTGATCATTCCGTTGCAAGAAGTTCACTCGGTTGTACCCTTTCGCGTTCCAAAATTCGGAAGCCACATCCATCTTCTTCTCCCTTTTTTCACATGAGTACCTAGGGATGATTGGTGGTGCTGCTAGTAGAGAGGTGGAGAGTGTCCAAATTGGCAACTATCTACCACTCGTTGGGATCAGAATTCGGAGGGACATATTGTAGCTCTTCGTCTCCCCCACGCCCCACGTTTGACCCGAAGGAATTCTTGCGTCGCGCGATCGCGAATTCGCGGAAGCAGGGCAACTCTTGCACTTTCGTTTTCCGGCAAACACACCCACAAGAAGCTTCTTGGTGGCCCATAATCATCTTCTTCTTCATCTCTTCTTCATCATCTCGACCACACACCGAAAACCACGACAGACACACAAGGATCCGAAGCACGACCTCTCTTTCCACAACGTGAACCAAGACGTGACAGACTCTCGAGAGAACGAGAACCAACATCTGTCTTTGTTGCATTGCTTCACGACTCCCGACACAGACACACTACAATAGACGTCCATTGCCACCTCGTGGAAGAACCATGACGACGACGACGACTCGATCCAGCAGAACATGGTCGACCAACCATTCTCCATGGAGTTGGTCCGCAGTCGCCATGATGCTTGTCTTGTTGTCCACGCTTTTGGTGGATGCATCCATGGCATGGTCCATTCTTCCTGGTTCGTCCCATGCAGTTCAACCACAATCCAGGAGGTCGTCGACTTGGACCTCCAGGATAATGGTCCAATCCTCACAACCACGTCGAACAACAAGACAGTTCGAATTGCAAGCGACATCCTCGGCCTTTGCCCAACGACCCGGCGAATCCAATTCGGACTACATGAAACGGTTGACGAAATTGGCCAGCGATGCCAGTTTGTTTGAACAAACCGTCTTGTCCTCGTCGCATCATGATTCCAATGCTGCCTCGTCGAGTACGGCGCAACATGCCTCGTTGCATTCCGACCAAGAGGAGGAACCAAAACGTCGTGGCTATGTCCGTGCCGAAGAGTGGGACAAGGAACAAACGGCCAAACTCAAAGAGGGCTTGTCCTGGCAAGAACGAGTCCAATACGATGGATTGCGATTTGGCAATGGAGTCCAACAAAATGAAATTCTCCGCAAAAATCTGAGTGGCTTTTAGAAAGAAATATACCACCACCCTCCAGGACTGTTGGAGCGAGAAACAAACACGGCGGCGCAGGAGTATGGTTGTGTGCAGCGAAAAGCCGAAGCAATAATGACCCTTGTTTGGACCGAGAAACGAATGGGTTTCGACAAAAGGAGCAGGACGACGGCTGACACGGATGGCTGTTTTTATGTACATAATAATTATACTTAGACCTTGAAACAGAGAGCCAATCTGTTTGGATCGTTCAACTGTTATTACTGGGGATAAGAAGCATCATCGTAGAGTGATCGCAGTGCGGAGGGCGGAATGGTTCCGGCAGAATCTCCGGTCGTGTTGATCCACCTCTGGGTAGGCAATCTCCGAGGCCTCGTTATCTGAATCTTCTGTCTTTAGCCAATCACCATCTTACCCGTGATCCATCCATTGTCTGTCACACTCAATGGCACCCAAAGTCATTGACTTCTGATGGCTAACTTCTGTTTCTAGACAAAGGTGTATTGCAGGGGTGCGCAAGAGAATTCTTCCCAAGTCTATCTCATCGTTGTGTGGGAGGTGGGAGGCTACCTAGCATTGGTTCGTCTGTCTGTCCAACCACATGCGACGGCACGCCCATATCTGCGACCGGTCAGGAATGTCTCAATTCGCCAGTTCTTCTAACATTGAGTACCGTTGCGACAGATCGCCAAAAACTGGCGAGCGATCCCTTTGAAATTTAAAACGAGGAATCGCACCAATGAGTTGGGTCGTGGAAACAACCCAGAGGTGAGAATCAATATTTTACATACGCATAATATGTAAAAAAGAATTCTTTGAACGATGGGAAGACCGAATTTGCGAGAGGTCATGTGGATGAGCCAGTGGGAGAAGCGAAGGAAAGCCACGCCGCACATGCCTACACAGCCGCAACTACGACGGAACAGCTAAGCCAGGATCATTGCTGCTGCTACATCACTTGTCTGTGTCGTTCAGTCCCTCTCTGTTGTGTTCTTGGACTCTTGAGAACAACATCCACCACCACCACCTCAAACAACAATAACCAGTGTGTAGAGACCCCCTCTTCTATTTCTTTGGTTGATCCGTTGTTTCTCTGTTTCGGATTTCGATTCTGGCATTTTGTAGTGGTAGCGGTCTCCAAGTACCCCTGCTCTTTCTTCCGTCTCTTGATAACCCCTTTGTTTCGTATTTTCCACCCAAAAGACAAATCTCAAAATGAGCAGTGCCAGCGCTCCGTACGATATGCAAATCAAGTTGTTGATGATTGGTGATTCCGGTGTGGGGAAAACCTGTTTGTTGTTGCGATACGCGAACGACTCGTTTTCTCCCACCTTTATCACAACGATTGGAATTGATTTCAAAATCAAGAATGTCGATATTGATGGAACTCGTATCAAATTACAGATTTGGGATACGGCTGGCCAAGAGCGGTTCCGTACCATTACGACATCGTACTTTCGCGGTGCCCAAGGTATTTTGCTGGTCTACGATGTGACGGACCGTCGTTCCTTTGAATCCATCCGCAACTGGATTTCCCAAATTCAGCAACATGCCGATGTGCATGTCAACAAGATTTTGGTAGGCAACAAGTGTGATATGAAGGATGAGAAGGTGGTGTCGACGCAAGAAGGAGAGAACTTGGCCAAGGAATTTGGCATTCCCTTTGCCGAAGTCTCGGCCAAGAATGACATTAACGTGGACAAATCATTCAAGGATTTGGCCACGGCCGTCAAGGAACGTTTACAAGCCGATGGACAAGGTGCACCGGCGACCAAGAGTGGATTGAACCTCAAGGCTGGACAAGCAACACCTGCCAAGAGCAAATGCTGCTAGAAGAAACGGAACACACAAGAGTATCACGCATCATATCATCATTATCATCATCACAATTATTATCATTATATCTTTTTTATACATGTCAAGTCATCCACCCGAAGAAAACCCTCAAGGACAGTAAGCAAGGCGACGAACTAGAAGAACAGGAACGATCGATTCGTACAGTATTATTTTACACTGGGGCTGACCACACAAGATTGGAACGTGAAAAACTCTTGTTGGAACCAAACTTGCCGGGTTGGTTTTCTTTTTTCCAAGGGATGATTGATACAGGGCACGGATTGGAGCGGAAGGAGTTGTTTGGAACGGTGGAATAGGAACTACGAAAAAGAAATACCAAAGCGTGTATGTGTTTTTGGGAACGTAACGTTTAGAACAATCAAGCCAAGTCTCTACTTGATCTCCTCGTGTTTTCCTAGGGAATGGAAGCATTCGATTCTATGGTAGAGCAGCGGAGCGACAATCCTAGTATTGCGGGTGGCCATGTACGAGGGTTCGTTGGGTCGTATGCGATTGCAAGCCTATCTGCTGCGCGAATGGCTGAGGATGATGCCACTGTATCATCACAGTGTGATTGGTTTTGAGAAACACGAAAATGTTATAGAACTACTCGTAGCGGTTTCAAGGGGCAACGATCGAATCCATCCGGCAGATCGCTTTTTCGTGTGCGGCCGACCAAACCGCCAACAACGAATCGACCATAGGAAGAGTTGTTCGACACGGTACAACCTACTCGGGCGCTCCAGAACGCACACTATACAGCGGCGGAACAAACGCAAATCTCTGATATCCCTCTTGCTGGTGCGGCAACAACCAAAGAACTGTTCGGTCCCACAAGCGACTCTCTCTCTCTCTCTCCTTCGGACTGGTGGTGAGCGGACAAACGACGACGACGCCACGCTGAGTGACATCCTAGAGAACCAAAGCTCATAGCATGTCTCCTCCAGAATCGCCATGTGTAAAAAAGAGAATCCAGGGTTTCTCCAAATGTGCAAAACACCCGGAACACAGCGGCTCGTGAGGTGTGGTTTCTCTCCTAGTAGTTCCACTCTTGTGGAAACCACACAACACCATCCAAGCGGTACATATTGTTTCTTGAAGCCCCACGGAATCTGCTCGGATCAGCCATCAAACACATGCTCACACACGATTGCCGCCACCCTCGGAGCTTTCCTCTGGATTCGATTCGTTAGTTCAGGACTTTTTTCGCTCTCTCGAGGGAACGAGCAGAGTTTGGGTCGTTTCGGTGTTGTCCTGGTCCAACCATGGAGAAAGAGCCAGTGCTCGAACTCAACCAACCATGCTCTATTCCGACTCGGAACCCTTTCCCGGATTCTGCCGGTACCATTGGCACTACGTTGATTCGATTTGAAGGTTTTACAGACTGAAGTTCCGCCAGCCAATTCTTGTTCCAGTGTGTGGTTGGTGGTTGCTGGTGAACGTTTCCCTCGTCGCAAGCTCTTTCCTGAATGTCGAGATGTTTCATCCCCAAACCGAGCATGTGCCCTCCCAACAATGTCCTTGTGGTTGTTTGATGCGGATCAACAGTGGTTTCAGTGGCGGTTCCATCCGTCTGGTCTTGTCTCCACCACCGCCATCAGACCACCACCAAAAAGAGGAATCGATCGGAGAGAACCTGTGTTCCTTGTCCCCTGTGTTTTTTATTGGAACGAGCGACAACCGCATCCGTGTGGCACGACCTCCCAATACCAACCAACCAACCATTTCTCCTCGAATCACCGGGATGTGCCTCTGTGTGTGTGTGTGTGATCTTCCTCGTTGTTGTACCACCCATGCCGAGGGCACTGACAAGAGACGCACTGACAAACGAACGCTTTTGTTCCAGCCGAACCATTTGCCGTCGTTGTGTCAGTTTTAGGGAGATCCGGTATCCTAGGTTCGAATCCAATGGACATGGACTGTTGCGAAACACTAATACGCGGTTGTTGTTGTTGTTGTTGTCGTCGCCGCTCCTCTCTACCTCCGCATCATGTGGTTTTGGTTTGGTGTCATGGTGGAACGCCCATTGATGGTCTGTCCGTCGGATTCAAACGCGGCCCAAACGCCGTAGGTGCCACACCAAATTTCCAGCGGTGGTGATACGTGAGAGATTCGAACAAGAAATAATATTAGCATTCGAACCATTCTTTTATTCAATAACGCTGGAGGTTAGAAAAGGACAGGAAAATCTCTCGTGGAGGGAGGTCTTTGTTCTCGTAAAAGTGTCATTGGTTTCTGTTGTTGGTTTGCGGGGGGAACCACCACCACCACCAGGATGTGCCTTCTTTGGTTCTTCTCTTGTACCACCTATATTGCTCCATAATATACAACACAAACGAGGAGGAGGAGGAGAGGGTTTTGCAGAGACGAACGAACCCAACCAACGTGTGTCAGAGAACGCCGTGGTGTGCTCCCAAGAGCCAACAACATGTGTGTGTGTGTGTGTGTAATCGTGTGGTCCACTCCACGTGCACACTCGCACACACTCGACGGTGAGAGAACGAGAGTCTCATTCTTGTATGTATAATGTATTTATGTGTGTGCTGCTTGTCGTCGTGGACCCAGTCGCCGTGGTCCTATCCCAGTTTCGGTCGTCGTCGTCGTCGTCGTCTCGTGGGTGTGCTTACTCCCACACAAAAAATATATATCTCTCTCTCTCTAACCATTCGTTCTCACTCTCTCTCTCTCACTCTCTCCCATTCTAGAACCTCGTCTCGAAACCATCGTTTGCCCATGTCAACAACAACCAAAAGTCGTAACGATCGTACCACCACCACTAGGACGACGACGACGACGACGACCAAACGAGGAGCGACGACAAGTCTTTTGAACCAAGAAGCGAGGATGAATGGATGGTTTTGGACCACACACGCAAAGACCACGTAGCGAATGTGGGGTTGGAGAAACGTACCAGAAGCAGAAGGAGTATTATCCAGTCTCGTCGGATCGAGGAACCTGTCCGTGTTGGGCAGGGCTCTTGGATTCCATCCATCCATCCATGACAATGTTGGAGATGGAGAGTCTACTGGAAGACGACCGCGATTGCGGATGGTACACGTCATGTTTCCTGTGACTGTAGAGTCCAAACTCTCTCACACACACGCACACACACACCATTGCGGTTCACAAACCGAATACCACAGCGCGATACAAAAAGACCATGTCTGGAACGGTCCGCTACTCCACCCGGATTGCGAGAACGAGTCGCGTTCGGAATGTACAGTGCATTCCTCACTGGACTCCAACTCAAAATCGGGGTCGAACAGCGGATCGTTCCAGACACTAGGCGGGGAACTGGACGATGGTAGTCCTCCATCGTCGTTAGGTCCCAAACCGAACCGATTGGTTTGGCTCGTGGACGAACGGTGCGCGTCTCAGTGGGGCGCTGGGAAGAGGAGGATGAGGATGAACTCGCTCTGTGGTACCATGCCAACAGTGTGCTGTGCCACCACCCCACGGTTGTCTCCAGAGACGGTCCTTGGCTTCACTGCTTGGGTTCTTTGGTCCGATCTACTCCAAGACGCCGACGACCAAATGGAGGGAGAAGGAAAACTCGAAAGACTAGAGAGAGAGAGAGAGCCTTGTCTTGATTGGTTGGTTGGATGGAATGGGACCGAAGAAGAAAAGGTGAATGGTTGTGGAACACACACACACGACGAGAACGGATCAAATGTGGGGTTGGAGCCACGTACCAGAAGCAGAAGGATGTATCGTCATGATCAAGTCTTGTCCAATCGAGGAACCTGTACGTGTTTGCTCTACTGGAGGACGACCGCGATGGCGGATGGTACACGTCTTGTTTCCTGTTACTTACTGCTGTCACAAAAGAAATCTCTCACACAATTCAATTCTCGTCTTTTTTCGTGCACACACAGGCTAACTGTTTGGATCCAGAGCAGAGGCAATGGTATGGATGACACAATGGGGTATGGTCATGCAGCAAACAAGCGCTGGTTGGGGAAAGACCAAAGCACCACCACCACCACCGGCAATCCTTGGGTGTTTTCTCCACAGACACAAGGGTGTTAAAACCAATGGCATGGCGCCAAATTGCCTCGCCAGCAGCATTCTCCTCCACAAGGCATTTTCGTTTCCCTGTTCTCTTGGAGAAATGATCTCATGTATACGTTTCCTCTGTTTGTGAGGTTCTACGGAACGGTTACGAGAAACGAATACCTCATCCGTTTGGAACAAGAGGACAATGAGCGCCGTGCTGGAATCTCAAGATCTATAACATACCCACGTAGGAGTGAGTGGAAGAATACCGAATGGCTCGTGACCCTCAAGACAACGACGACGAAGAAGAAGAAAACGCCCCAAAGAACCGCTGCCGAAACGGTTACACGCGCATGTAGGAGTGGAAGAATCCAAAATGGCTCGTGACCCTCAAGACGACAATGACGCCAAAGTGCTGCCGAAACGATCCCGTTTGCTCATGGACGAAAGGTGCGCGCATCGTTATTGGAATGGGGCGGTGAGAAGATGATGATGATGATGAGGAAATCGCTGCCAACTTGGGGCTGCGCTACCACACCACACCTCGCTTGTATCCAGAGACGGTCCTTCTCTCCACTGCTTGGTCTCTTTTGTCAGATCTGGACACACTAGAAACGAAGCAGTGGCGGAACGGGCACCTCGGAACCGCACAAACACCAGGTTGGTTGGCAGTGGAGCTAGTGGTTCAAGTGTGGGGCGGTGATTGTTTGGCACAGAATTGATTTGTGGAGGTTGTCCCCTGCGAATTTTTCATGACTGTGGTCCTGACGGAAGAAAGCTTGTTGTGGCACGAGTGGTATTGTCGTTTACAAAACGCCTCAAGAAGGATCGATCTCATTCTTTCGACACGTTTCGAAATGATCTCATGTCCCTTTTCTCGCTGTTCTTCCTTCTTGACCATGAGCTCTGTTCTTGTGAAGCTCCAACTGCACAGTTTCTAATCACACCGCACTCATTTTGTCGTCCACAGCTGGCGTGTTGTGCGTATTGTACGGATCCGGAGGCGGTCCTTCCCTCGACTCACACAAGATTTGTCTGGTGGTCGTCCACAGCGGCCATGTGTTTGTGGATCCAGAGACGGCCCTTCGATCCACTTCTTGTTTTCCTTTGTCAGCCTTGACACAAGAAACCAAGCAGTGGTGGAAAGGGCCACCTCGAAACTACAAACAGCAGGTTGGTTGGAAGTGGACTATGTGGTCTGTTGTTGGAGTGGTGATTGTTTGGTACTGCCATGAGTTCGTGTCTTGCACAGCTCGGCTATAGAGCTTTCTGCTGTGCAACCACACCTTGTTTGTCTGGTGGTCGTCCACAGCGGCCATGTGTTTGTGGATCCAGAGACGGCCCTTCGATCCACTTCTTGTTTTCTTTTGTCAGCCTTGACACGAGAAACCAAGCAGTGGTGGAAAGGGCCACCTCGAAACTACAAACAGCAGGTTGGTTGGTAGTGGAGCATGTGGATTGTTGGTGGGGTGGTGATTGTTTGGTACTGCCATGAGCTCGTGTCTTGTAAAGTTCCAATGAGGTGTCTTGTAAAGTTCCAATGAAAGAGAAGAGGGATTCTCACACAAGCTCGACAATACAGGTTTCTGCTGTGCCACCACACCACACACCCTGTTTGTCTTGTCTTTGTCCATGGCTGCCGTGTGTTGTGGATCCAGAGGCGGTCCTTCTTTCCACTCCTTGGTTTCCTTTGCCAGACTTGACACACAAGAAACCAAGCAGTGGTGGAAAGGGCCACCTCGAAACCAAACAAACAGCACCATGTGGTTCAACTGTTGGACGGTGATTGTCTGGTACTGCCATGAGCTCGCTTCTTGTTTGTCTTGTCTTGTCTTGTCTTGTCTTGTCTTGTCTTGTCTTGTCTTGTCTTGTCTTGTCGTCGGCCTCAGCGGCCTTGTCGTGTATCCGGAGGCGGTCCTTCTCTCCACTCCTTGTTTGCTTTTGTCAGCCTTGACATACAAGAAACCAAGCAGTGGTGGAAAGGGCCACCTCGAAACGACACAAACACCATGTGGGGTTGGTTGGTAGTGGAGCATGTCTGGTCCAATTGTGGGTCGGTGAGTGATTGTTTGGCACCGAATGCCTGTCGTGGCAAAAGTGGTCTCGTCGTTCACAAAACGCCAAACGAATCTCATTCTGTTCCGACACGTTGGTCCCGTGGCCTTTTTCTCAGCGTTTGGTTTGTCCTTGTCGTCCACAGCGGCCGTGTGTTGTGTATGATGTATCCACAGACGGTCCTTCTCTCCACTGCTTGGTTTCTTTTGTCAGTGTTGACACACAAGATACCAACCAGTGGCGAAACGGGCCACCTGTTTCCAACTACCAACACCACTGTAGCATTTGAATGGAGGCAAACAAATGGTGATAGTGGGGAATGGCAAACATTTGGGCCACGGGCGCTGCTCTGGACGAACCGACTTGTGTCCTCATGGTTGTCGTTTCCCAACCATGAACGAAAAAGGCACACATACGGTTTCTCGACCTACAGCAGTCCGCGTACACACGAACCAAGGTCCAACCATCCACACACCACGTTTGTTTTGTCCTTGTCGTTTTGATCCACAGTGACCGTGTGTTGTGTGTGTTTCTCCAGAAGTGGTCCTGCTTGCTTGGTTTCGTTGGTCGTCAGCGACCAGTGTTTGGAACGACACGAACACCTTGTATGGTGGTAAAGCATTGGAATGGAGGTTGGTGAACGACAACCGGTTGGTTTTGGACCACCACGCTGTCTCCGAACACACTGGTACCAAATCATTCAACACGAGGCAAAACAACGGACCAACCAAGTAAGAGTAAGCGCGTCGACCGGTACGCGTACACAATACTCTGGAGAGGTGCCACACTGCGAACCGCACAAACGATTGATGCGTTGTCGTTCTCTTCTTTTGTGGAGGAGGAGCCAACAAGGGCGGCGCGTCAGCCCATGAGTATCGGCACCACCACTGCCGCAGGTTGGCGTGTTTCCAGGGAGACGCATGTGTGGGTGTAGGGTTACTGGTTCTGGTGGTATCGACGTGAGGCTTTTGGTGGGAGGTATCGACGTGAGGTTGGCTGGAGGGACGGTCCCACAGTGGTGTACTCTCCACGTGAAAGCCTGGATGGAACGTACGATTCCTGTGGAAGCCAATCATTCATTCTCAATTCTCAATAGAGACTATTGTAGAATATAAATAGAGCTCCATCCCCGTCATCGTGTCTGTCCATTCCCACAATAATGTGTTGCGTATCCCGGTTTGGAAGTGTCCGATGCGTCGCCATGCGTGCCTGGTCACACAACCTACATTTGATCGATATTATGAGGATGGTTCTAAGTAGCGATCCAGCGATGGATCGCCTGGCGATAGTGTACAATCAATAGATAGGTTTGAACGGTCCTTCTACGCATGCCAGCCAAGGCCTAAGGAATCGAAAAACCATACGTAGTACAGGCTCTTCTATAGAAAATTCGAACCAGTACTGGTTTACTACAAGTAGAGCCTTATCGACGAGGCAATTGTCGTTACATATTCGAACACGAACTCAACAGCCAAGCCGACCGATGGATCGAACGAAGGCTTCGACCGTTCCTACGATCGCGCCGGCCATGACGCAATTCAAGTTCGTTCGGAGTCGGTTTCTGGTTGGGAGTGACCCTCGGAGCGTCCTGCACCCCACCAACCGCCAAACAACTTGCTTGAATTAAACCTTACGGCGCCCCACCACAAGCGTGTTCCCTGTGCTTTTTCGTGACACACGACCGAGGCAAAACAGACACGATAGACTGGAAGCGACGGGAAATGGCCTCTCTCGCTCGCACTCTCGCATCATCGTTGGATCGTGGCCCCATTTTTTCTGCTCGGCTACACGCATAATTTCGTATAGTTTGGGTGAGTTTTGGTTCTTTTATTTTTGTCTCCAACAACAGACACAACCACAACAATAACGAACGAGTCGATGCCACAATACTAAGGACTCTCTTCAAAACAAACCAACAAACGAGCAACGAGACTTGCTGGAGTTTGAAGGAAACAACCCCAGTGTCCAGTGTTGTCGTTTGCGGTCGTTGATTCTTCTCTCATCACTCATCCACATCGCTGATTGTCTCGGAAACGGGTTTGCTTTTGGTTCGTCTGCCTCTCTGGGAGTGTCCAGCGTGTGTGAAATCCACAGTCGTGTTTGACCAAGCAACAACAACCACCACCATTGCAACAGTCTCTTGTTACGGTCGGTGTACACGGAATTGGAGTGACTGGGTTGGTTCCCTGAATGGATCGTGGGTTTGTGCGTTTCTCTCTCTAAAAGTGCGGGAGACCACAATCACTTGCTCTCCTCCTCCTTGGTTTCCATTGAGAGACGTGACAGTCATTTTACTGGTTTTACTTGAGCGTGGAATTTCTTCCCACAACCACCACCACAACAACAACACTCTTGGATTGTGACACTCCCCAAAACCATCACTAGTACAAAGCATGACATCTCGTCGGTTTCGTCGTCCGGATGGACAACAAGAACAACAAGAGAATGAAGACGAAGCCTTGGCACGTGCCTTGCAATTGCAATTTGAACGGGAAGCTGCGGCATCCTCGAGCGCTTCCAACAGCAACAACCCGAACAACCCGCAAGTGGTGAGTGACGAAGAAATTGCCCGCCGCGTGCAAGAGCAAGAACAGCAGCTCTATCGACAACAACAACGACAACAACAACGATCTTCGTCTTTGTCACGGAGACAACCTCCTCCTCGAACGTCTTCGGCTGGATCGTCGGGAGCCGCTGCTGTGGCCGTACAAGCAGAACACGCACCGGACGATGCGGCCGTCGCACGCCGCTTGGCGGCCGAACAAGAACAAAGTGCCCAAGCAGCCGCTCAAGCCGCCGTGGCGTCTTCCTCTTCCAATCGACCGTGGCGTTCGAAACGAAGCACAACCAATTCGGGAGGCTTTGTCTTTCCGCGCGAAACCAGTACTCGCATTGAAGAGGAAGAAGACGCTCTGGAACCCCTCAATGCCTCGGGCGGGTACGTCTTTCCAGTCCCTACCGCCAGTGAATCCATGACGGACGATACCGAAGAAGAAGCTCCACCCGCTAGTGAAGTGTTGCGAGACGAGATTACCTCGTCGGAACTCTTTACCGATCGACAAGTGGCTCAACGAGTCGAACAAGAAATGCAAGATGAATTGGTAGCCGAACGTTTGCAACAACGCGAACAACAGCGGTACGATCAACGTCGGGCCGCCCAATTGCAAGCCGATCAACGATTGGCCAATCAACAACAATTGCAGCAGCAAAGACAACGAGCGCCCGTGAATCCTCGCAAAAAGCTCTATGGTTCGTTAATTACCATTGCGCTCGTGGTGGGCGCCGTGGTGGGCATTGTCTATTACTTTGTCATTTTGGGCGGCGATGTGCCGAGCATCAATTTGACACCGGAAGATTTTGCCAATGAAGATCCCTTTGATGAAATGAATCCCGAAGACGCCAATTCCTGGGCCAATTCGGGCAATGGCATTTCGCTGACCGTCATTAATGCCTTGGAAACCAAGTGGTACCAATACTTTTACGATGCCCTGGACGATTGGGATTCGGGCTATCCCGATACCTTGACGCTGAGGACGGAATTTCATGGGACGGCCGGTGGAGCCAGTCACGATGTGGCCTGTGCGACCGTGTCGGGCAAGGTCAAGGTGTGCAATGGCAATTATGGCAATACGGCTTGGAAGGGCATTAACGAAGTCTTGATTAATGGCAATGGTTACATTGTCGCCTCGTCCGCGCGCATGAATGAATTTTATATCAAAGGCGACGACGATCAAATGCAACACACCATGTGCCATGAATTGGGTAGGTATTTGTGGAGTGTGTGTGTGTGTGTGTTGTGAAGGGGTTGTGTGTGTGTGTTGGTTGGTGGCTGGTAGTTTCTCACATTTGTTGCTTCTCCTTTTTGTTGTTCTTTTCTCTCGGGACAGGCCACGCCTGGGGTTTGCCGCATACGGACGAAACCTTTGGCAATCCGGATTTGGGCGATTGTATGGATTACACGAACAATCCGGAAAACAATCGCAAACCGAAGGCCCGCAACTTTATCTTTTTGTGGTATTTATATGGCACGGTACCGGGGGCCGAGCCCTATTTCCCCCCGACGGAAGCACCCACGCCCTCGCCTGTGACGGTCGTGACGGAACAATTGCCCAAGGGACCGAACCGACGACGACGACGAGAACGCAAACGACAACGAAAGTTGCGACAAGCACCACCACCACAAGACGAGCAACGAGACGACAAACAAGAAGAAGTACCAGATTTGCCGGAATGGTTGACCGCGGCGGTCGATTCCGTCTTTCATCGACCAGCCGGACGGCGGTTGTCCCAAGATTCATGGCGGGTCTTGGAGTCGCATGAATTTGGAGAAGCGCACGAAATTGACTTGCCACGCGATTGGACCTTAAGGGTGCACTACCTCAAGGCCACGGCCCAGGACCAAGCCCGGGCCGCCCAACAATGGTCCTTGACGACGACGACTGTATCCGAATCGGATGCCGGAGCGCAGCCCTAACGAATGGTCTTGTCGTCGTCGTGGTGATCTGGCAGAGTGGTCTGTTCTTGTTGTTGTACTAGTTACGGTTTTCATTCCTGGCAATTCTATCTAGTTGGTGTGTAGTGCAACATGGGAGAGGTCTTGCGCTTCCCCATTCGTTTTACCTCTTGTTGCTTCTTGCTTCTTCCGTTGTTTGGTCATGGCTCTACCTGGTTAGAGCGAGTAGTTAGTTTCCGTAGATGTAATGGAGAGAACAAATAATAATGCAAAGATGATGATGTAGGTAGTCGTCCAAAAGAAGGACCGATGACTACTGAATAGAGTTGGATCTGGATCGGCCGCACCCATCCCATGAGCATGAGAGATGAGAGTTCTGCTAGAGAGAGAAGAGCTATACTGTAGCAATAGGTACGGAGTAGCAATTAGCTTTGGCACAATAGCTCCAGGTGGAACAAATAATAATGTAGACGGATCTGTCCATGGACAGACGGATCGCGCCCCACCACCACAAAAGATTGGTCGGTTGGGCCTTCCATTGGAAGGCCCAACCGACCCAACGCACCCTCTGTCTCTGTCGTGCCACACGCGCGGCATCCAAAAAGGATTCGATGGTTGCACATTCGTTGCTGATGGTTCCGTGGACGGATCAAATCCTCTGTTGCGCCGCACCACCATCAACACTCAACAGTCCCTCTAACACAAACTACTACGGCGCTTTTGCTCACCACCCATCACCAAGGTAAACAACCTACCACTTGAATTGCACAACAACATCAGAAAGAGGTCCATAAATATCCATGCTCACTTGCCCTCTGCTCTTGTTTGGTTGTTTGGTTTTTGTATGGTGCCGATCGATCGGTCCTTCTCGTTTCTGGTAATGGAAACGAATTGGCCTTGTCGTTTGGTGGGTGTCATTTTTCCTGACTGGTTTTCTCTGCAATTCTTTCTTGGAGTAGATTTTGCTATACTAAAAGAACCAGTTGAAGATGATGATGCGAAACATGCTTCACTCCTGTCACCGTGCGGGTGGCCGTCCGTCGGTAGGTATACACACATGTCGATTTGTATTTGTTTGTGTCTGTCTTGTTTGGAGGATCTGGTTGCCTGTTTGTTGGTTTTGCCTAGAAGAATCGATCCAAAAGAGTGTGGTTCTCATTGTTGTGTTTGTCAACGCTCTGGATTGTTTGTTTGTTTGGTTTTGACACACGAATGTTGTCGCAGATGTTGTGGACGTCCCACGCCGTTCGATCCGTCACGACCTTGCAAGAAACCTTGTATGCGCAAGTACCGGAAAAACTCAAGAAAATGAATGAACTCAAAAAAGAACATGGCGATCAAGTGTACGTGTTAGTTCAAGTCAAAAGCAAGAACGAGTGCCATTGCAATCGTTGGTCGAGTCTCACACTGAAAGAATCAATGTTGTTTTGGTTTCATGGTCATTTGGTATCATGCGTTGTTTTCTATGTGTATTCTTGTCCTGTCTGTTTGCATGGACGTTGTCTGCTTTGTTGGTTTTACAGGATTGATGAGGTGACGATTGGCAAATGTGTCGGTGGCGCTCGGAGTGTCAAATGCATGGTGTGGGAGACATCCAATTTGGATCCCAACGAAGGCATTCGATTTCGGGGCTATACCATTCCGGAATGTCAAGCCGTCTTGCCGACTCGATCCGGCAAGGCTGGTGATGGCGAACCCTTGCTCGAATCCTTGTTTTGGTTGCTCTTGACGGGCGAAGTTCCCACCAAGGAACAAGTCGATACCTTGACGGCCGAATTGCATGCCCGCAGTGCCCTGCCCAATCATGTCCGGCCCCTCATGGATGCCTTGCCCAAAACCATGCATCCCATGACGCAATTCACGATTGGATTGAATGCGTGTCAAACGGAATCGCAATTTGCTCAAGCCTATGCGCAGGGCGCGCCCAAAACGGACTATCACCAACATGCCTTGGAAGATATTTTGAACGTGGCGGCCAAGTTGCCCGAATTGGCCGCCATTATTTACCGCAATGTCTATTTTGACGGCCATGTCGCGGCCAAGGATACCTCCTTGGATTATGCGGCCAACTTTTGTCGACAATTGGGTTATGACAATCCCAGTTTTGACGAATTGATGCGCTTGTACTTGTGTATTCACACAGACCATGAAGGCGGCAATGCGTCGGCGCATACGACGCACTTGGTGGGATCCACGCTCAGTGACCCCTACTTGTCCTACGCCGCCGGTCTCAATGCCTTGGCCGGCCCCCTCCATGGGTTGGCCAATCAAGAAGTGTTGAAATGGATTCAAGAACTCAAGGCCAAATTCGATGCCCAAAACAAACCCATTACGGCCGAAACCATTACCGAATTCACCTGGGAAACCTTGAATGCCAAAAAGGTGATTCCCGGCTACGGTCATGCCGTCTTGCGCAAAACCGATCCCCGCTACACGTGTCAACGGGAATTTGCCCTCAAACACATGCCGGACGATGAATTGTTTCATGTGGTGGATACCATTTATCAAGTCATGCCAGATATTCTCAAAGAACATGGCAAGGTGGCCAATCCCTATCCCAATGTCGATTCGCATTCCGGCGTCTTGTTGTGGCATTATGGCTTTACGCAATTTCAATATTATACCGTCTTGTTTGGTGTGAGTCGGGGCATTGGAGCCCTGTCACAATTGTATTGGGATAGGGCCCTCGCCTTGCCCCTGGAACGACCCAAATCCGTCACACCGGAATGGTTGTGGAACCAAGTCCAAGCCAAACAGGCGTCGTAATCGGCAACAAATGGGACTCGATATACAGGACAGTATAGGTGGAGAATGTAAGCAACAAGAACAAGAACGAGGCGACGGTATATTGTATGGGAAGCAAGTTGGAGAGCAGAGGGGTGGGCCTGGAGGAGAAGGAACCAGGAATGGAGCCAACGAAACAAACGAGGATCGGATTTATGGTGGTAACATGCTCTCTCTTTATTTAAACTGGAGGTTTTATTAGGTACAGGCGGTTCTCTCTAGGGTCTGTAGCAAAGAGTCGCTGGTGGAGGGAACGTTTCCACAAACGATGTAGAGTTTGAACCAGCCAGGCAAGAAGTCTATCGTATGGAGGAAAATGTCATTTTTTGGGAAACGCTTGTCGTCGTCTCCAATACACACTCTCGTATCTTCTTTCTTTCATAAGGTTTTGCGGTGTTTTGTTTCGTTCCGTTCCGACTCTTGTCTCCACCCCGGCAGACGGATTGCATGTCTTGTAGAGAATCGAGTCTGGTTCTTCCAAAACACAATACCAAACCTTTAGGCTCTCTCTAATATCGGTTCCAACACGTTGTTGTGATTGTGTTTGTCGTTTTCGACGACAAGGACAGTCTCGTTTGTCGTTCCAGAGTTTTTTTTTTGGGAAACCAACCAAACAGCACAGTCACTTGTGTGTGTAGGTCCATCGACATTCGACATTCCGTGTTTTCTCTCATCCACACGGCAAACGACTGACAAACTTGTGTGTTGTGTGTGTGTGAAGGTGGTTGTTGTTGTTGTTGTGTCAGTCTCTGGGATGCTCTTGTTCTTTGTGTTCGTTGTCTTCTTGTTCTTGTTCTTGTTCTTGTTCTTGTTGTTCGTTGTGTTGTTCTTGTTGTGGTTGGTGACCAAAGACAAAAATGGCATCGCGCCACAATTCACAGTCGGGATCGACGGAATTGTCCCAAATATCAATGCAATAGTCGTCATGTTTGTGGCCGTGCAATCCATACTGGGCCGCCACGTCCAACAATTCCTGTTCGGTATACGTATTGCGTTTGGAATAGGCCAAGTAAAAGACGCCGCCATTGTTACGATTGGGATTGTCGAGTGGGGGAGTTGTGGTTGTTGGCTGGGTGCCACTCGCGCTAGTAGTACTACTACTAGTACTGGTAGGCTGAGGCCGTTTTAACAATTGCGCCACGGTCCAAAACAATTCGTGTGCCACGAGACGATACAAGACATCGGCTCCCAAAATCAAATCAAAGGTGCCCTTATGATGATCATCATCGGAAGGATGTGGAGGATTAGGATTGTCCTCCTCCTTTTTCGACTGGAAGGACAAGAAGGGTTTCAGGGTGGGTTCGTTGGGTCCCCACCACAATTGCCCAACGTGCAACTGGACACGGGAGGAGGAATGGCTCTCATTCTCCCTGCTGGGTGATGGAGTCGTTGGGTGGTTGTGCTGGTCCAACGACAACAAGGACGTATTATTGGGGGTAATGGTCAATTGATTGAGGTGGCAATTGTGACGCAACCATTCCAAAACTCGTGGTTCCCCATCGGTCAAGACAATTTGTTTGTTGTGGCCGGCATGTGGTTGTTGGTGTTGTTCTTGTTGTTCATGTTGCAAGTGCAAGAGTTTCGTGGCCAAGATTCCGGCGCGTCCCAAACCACTGCCCAATTCCAAAATGCGGTGCGAGTGTTGCAACGTCTGCCATCCTTGGACGGAACCGAGCCAGGTGCACAAATTGTAGGAGCCATACCAATTGGTTTCTCCCGTCCATTCCAAATTGGTCGCATAGGCATCCACGGCCGGACGACCGTCCAAGACGAGCGACAGTGTGGTGACAGGATTGTTGTCCGCGAAAATGGCCGGATCCAAGTCAAAGGAATGCGTGGTTCGTTCCAGGGGGCCGTCGTTGGCCAAACAAGAAGTGTTTGTCGCAGGAGTTGTGTCGTCGTCGTGGGGTGCTGCTGGTTCGTTGACAGCATGGTCCTCCTCGTTTGGCGGTTCGCTCGTCATTTGGAATGTCTTTTGCTATACTATGTTTCGGATCGTTCTCTCTCTCACTCTCTCTTTCTTCCCACAGACAATCGACTCTCTCTCCCTCTCATCCTCCGATGCGCTGGCTCTCTCACCATTCCATGGTCCTCCCGATTCGGAAGTTCTCGTGGGCTGAAGGACGGACGAGCCTAAAAGCGACCAAGAGTACATAAACGCGACCCATGAAACCCACGGACGGACGCCGCAAGTACGTGTTTCTGGCGGACAGAAAGCACAATGTGAGAGAGAAAGACGGGAAGGAGACCATGAACAAAGATGATGGTTACTCCTTGACACACGTCTTCTTCTTCTTCTTCTTCTGGTCCAAAGAAAGACTCGGATGATCAGCGATCAGCAGCATCAGACAGAGACAAGCGAGGATGAGGAGGGAAGAAGAAGAAGAAGAACAACATATACTGCATCCAGACAACATCCACACTCGCCGAGTATTCGTACACATTCTGTCGCAACACAATGCCACAAAGTAAAAGCACGATGACAACGACAACAACAACGATGGAGTGGGAAGAGGATCCGGATGTAGAATTCCAAAAACCACTGCTAGTACTGCCACAGGATCATTCGGACGACCCGGAGGGAGGCATGGAAAGTACGACAACAAGGACACGTCATGATGGCGGCGGTACCCGTTCCTGGCAACCACCACCACCATCATCACTACTGCAATGCTTGTTGTGGATGATTCAACTCACACTGGCCGTCGTGTTGGTCGTATTGGGAGTGACGCAGTGGAACGACTGCTCGGCCATTCCCACCTTGCCCCTCTGGTCTCTAACGTTTGGTCTCTGGCAACTCGCTGTGACAACAACAACAATTGTCGCAGCACGTGGGGGTTGTAATGGTGGTGGTGACAAGGAGGAGGAGACTGGTACGAATGGTGGTGATTGCACCAGCAGCAGGCCGAAGGACGAGGAGGACGACGACATGACCACCACCACCATCATCATTATGGAATCCCTGTGGATTGGCTATGGTTTGGTGCTGCCACCCCTGTTTGTGTCGTCTGGGGTTATTGCCACACCATGGTCGCACAACGATTCTTGTTGTGCACCCCAATTGTATTGGTGCTCCTTGTATGTGGTTCTGTCATTTCTGTGCATGCTGGCCGGAATGGCTTTTCTACGGTTGGTGCGTGCCACAAGAAGAAGAAGAAGAAGATGATGATGATGATGAGGAGGAGGACGACAACCGCGTCATTCGGCGCCTGCACCAGCAGGTTGGTTCCTCCCCAAAGAACCAAACCAACCGCAATGGTGTCGTACCGCAATGAGCGGGGGGGACCGAGACACTTTTGGTTTCTGTCGCACAGAACGGAAGAACACGGAGCAACACCACCACCACCGAACGAGATGAGAGTGGGAGAACACATGGTTGTGTAGGAGTACTAGTTGTATCATTCGAGTAGAGATTTGTACCAGTAAAAACAAAGAGACACAACATTCGAGGAGACAAACAGAAAGTGTCTGAGAAATCGATCGAGTGGAGGAATGATGAGTTGTGGGCCGCCAACCTATGGAACTCCAACGTATTGCAAGTCGACACCTACCTCTAGCTATAGGAGGATTCCCCTAGCTAGACACACCAACACTGTTTTATGCTCCTGCCAAAAGTGTGCTGTCTCTCTCTATAGTAGAGATCGAGAGGGAGTGGTACTATTGCAATCACTTTGTCTTTGTGGAGTAAACATGTGAGTGGCTCTTCTTCTAGAAGACTGTAGGACAGCTTCCGGCATTCGTTGCGTTCCCAGAGAGAGAGAGCACATCCGCATTGCAACTACTTAGGAGTACCCGAGACACGAGACTACGAATACATCCGTATGGAGAATGGAGATATTATTAGACGAGGTAGAGCAGAAAAGGCTGCTCAAGCAGCAATTTGTGATGATGGCCTCGTTTCTTTCTCGGCTGGCGGGTCTTCCGAGATTCGTTCCTGTTCGTAGTAGGGCGTCGAACTTACAGTAGAGCAAAGAGTACGAATATCACAAAAGAAGTGGGGAAAAGCTCGCTTGCGTTTGGTGGACCGTTGAACGACTTGTACTATCCCTTAAAGAGTAGGAACTATGCACACTTCTGTACGAGAGATTCTCTCTATTCGGAAGTGACGTAACGCGGAACTCGGAACTCGGAACAGCCACCAAGCTGCACAAAAGCACCTTTCACCTTTCTGCCGGTGAGTATTGCGGTGTCTGTAAATTATCACTGAGAAAGAGAGAGCCATTATTGTGTCTCACAAAAACATACGCGTTTCCGTTCGAGACAGATCTCTTTGCAACAACAACAATGGCCAGTACCAACAGCAGTACCAACAATTTGGACCAACCGGCGCAAGACCTGGAAACGGGACGAACCTCGGGTACCAACAACAGCAGCAACAACCATGATGACAGCAGCAGCAAGTCGTCTCGAATACTGCAACGAGTCTTGCTGGTGACACAGACTAGCTTTTCGATTTACCTGATTGTCTTGGGATCCAGGAATTGGAATGAGTGCGAAACGGTCCGAACCTTACCCCTCTGAGCCATTTCCTTTGGAGTGGTGATTTTCTCCGTCAATGTCTTGTTTCCCATTATCTTTCTGCTACAATCACGTGACAAGGTGTTGTACGATGGGTGCAGAGCCGTCAGCTTAAGCACTATCGTCGTAAATCAAACGTCGTTTTACTTTACTGCCTTGATTATCTCCAAAGAATGAGCACAGGATTTCTTCGCCTTGCTCGTCTTTGTTTTTCCAAATCTCACCACGTCAGCGAACGTTACGCGTTTCCGTTCTGGCTCGCGTGTATGTTCGTGACTGTTTCTGTATGTACTTCCCGTCATTGTTTGATTTTTTACTCCGGGCGATGCCGAGCACTCGTGAATCATTTTTTCGCTTGTCTCATTATTTCCAACACGCTACTCGCGAGTGGAGGAATCGCACGTGGGGTTCTGGAGGGAACTGAGTGGTTTGTGTCCAAGTAGTACATCTCGAAATTTGTTGAAGAGACCCCCTTGCAATGGTTTCGTGTAAAAGTCAGCTAGCATTTCTTCCGTTGGACAATAGTGGATCTCGATGTTCTCTTGTTTGACCCTGTCTTTTATGAAGAAATATCGAATGTCCACATGTCGTGATTGCTTGCCTGCGGATGCTCTTCCGTTCTTCTCCAATCTGATAGCACTTTGGTTGTCTTGGGCAAATTTCGTACCTGCGATTCTATATCCTTGTGCTTCGAGGAATCTTCTTGCCCATATTGTATTTGGGAGGTAGTCGCTTGCTCCGACCACTTCAGCTTCTGTAGAGCTTTTCGTATTGAGCTTTTGTTTCCTCGATTTGGCGATGATTGCACCTCGGCCGAGTGACATCACCCCACCGGTATGACTGCGCATGTCATCGTGCACTGCGAACGATGCATCAACCCAAGTTTGGAGGTGGGGAACGTCATCCGCTCCCACGATATATTCCATGTCTTTTGTTGAGTGCAGATATTGGAGAACTCGTTTCAACTTCTTCCAATCGTCTTGTGTGCATTTCGCCACTCGTGTGCACAGGAAAGCGATGGCTGTTTGGATGTCGATGCGGGCCCGCTGTGATAGATAGAGCAGTTTGGCCACAATGCTATGAAACTTCTCCTGTCTTTCTTTGTCAAGGTCGGGCGCCTCTTTTATCTCAAACAGTCCTTTTCTGGCGGGTGTCGATGCACCTTGTTTCACATCCTCCCCGAACATCTCGATGGCTTCGTCAATATATTGCGGCATGATGATGCTGACCGTGCCATTTTCGTTGATTGTTATTTGCATTCCGAGGTACGTATGCTTGTTCCCTCTGCAAATAGTCATTTTTCCGAACTTGGATTCAATTGCCTCAATCAGATCTTCCACCACCTTTTCTTCCACGTGGGAGGCTTTGAGGTCATCTACGTACCACGTCACGGTGCATTGATGCCCATTTATCACTTTGTTTGCGACGCATGGATCGTAGGGGTTGAGCTTGAAACCCATTTCTTTGAGTGTGGTGACGAAAAGTTCGTACCACAGTAGTGCTGATTGTACACACCCGTATAGGGCTTTGTTGAGGCGTACGTATAATACTTTCGTATTGCCCTCCATTACCACGAATTTCTTGTATTTCTCGTCTAGGCGACAGAAAATGTCCACGACCTCACCAACGAGTTTCATGAGAACGTAGTCTTTCATGTGGGCGTTGAGGTATGCTCCCGCAATGTCCGCGGTGATTACCTTCCGACGTTCCTGTGCGTCTATTATTAAGGACATGATGAGTGTGTCCGTTGAAAGAGCTGGCGACGCCGTCTCGCTCTTGTCGAAAAGTGACCTTTGTGGTCGTCCATCAGCGCATGACCGTCCTTTGAGTTTTCCACAGCGTTTTTCCTTGATCACGTTTACGGATCGTAGTGCGGCTTTCTTTTGTGCAGGGGTGAGCTTTGAGGCGTCCTGCGGGTCGAATGTGTCTTGTCCATCCAATTGGGTGAATTCTTTGAGCAGTGCGTCTATTGCCCGCTGTCCGTGCTTCTTGATACCTGCTTGTGCCGACATCTGGGTGAACATGAATTCAGCCACGATTGAATGTATAGGCCTTCTTTCATTCACGTTGGTTGTCGCATGGCGGATTGCTCTCTGGAGGAATTGCATATGCATGTAGGACGTACTGCCATCAGCAGTGTCCATTTGATGATCGAGTCTGTGTTCGTAGGACCGTTCGCGATTACCTCGGAGGTTGTAGGTATGCTGTGGAACGTCCAAATCTTCATCCGCCATTTCTGGGTCCATTTCCTCATGATCGACGTCCACGACTTCGTCGTCGTGTTCCGCGGTATATTCATCCATTCCTTCATCGGTCGCTCCTTCATTTTCCGTCGCTCCTTCATTTTCCGATGGTTCCTCGATTTCCATCTCCGGCTCGTCATCGATGACTGGGTCGACGGTGTCGTCTTCGTCTGTTGTTGACACGACGGGTGGCTCTTCTTCTTCTTCGTCCGACGCAGGTATCTCGTCTTGGCTGGACTCTTCGTCTATTTCAGGTCCAGGCTCCTCGTTATTTCCGTCATCGTCGTCTGAATCCATTGGATCCGCTCCTTCTTCTTCACCGAGTGTTTCGTCCTCGTTGTCGTCAATACCGTCTGGTTCGTCGTCGTGGATTGGTATATCGGGGGCCCACTCGAAAACCAGTTCTCCATCTATGAGGGGTTGTTCTTGTTGTTCGGCCAATTCTTCGACGCGGTCAATAACTGCTTGTGTGATGGGAAGCTCCGTCCATTGCTGTCTTGATACCCGCGCTCCTGTGGCGAGTGACAAAAAGAAATAGCTCCCTTGGGCGTTACCCGTGGGATTGAGTGCTATGGCTCCGATTGTTCTTGGGGCCGTCGTATTCGTTCGTCGTCGTTCCTCGAAGATCTGGGCATAGTGCCCAAATTCAATTTTCATGCTGTTGTAGTCGGGGTCGGGAAGACCAGTCACGATTTTTCTCGGACTCATTGTTGCAGAGACACCTTTCTTGCTCGGTAGTTGGTTGAGCGTCCTGACAGCATGGGCCACCACTTCCCTTACCATTAGTGTAGGATATCGGCGGTACGGTAAGCCATGGACGGTAGCACGGACTCGCTCTTTAATTGTTCGTATAGAACGTTCAACTTGGCCGACGTGGTCATCGGCCGCCACAATATTTGACAGGACGGGCAAGATGTTCTGTTGGATTGGTGCGAACTCGTTGTCGGCATGCAGGTCGGTCACTTCGAAGCCACGAGCTTGGTACATGTGGATTACGTCCTTGATTTCTTTTTCGAGGGTCGCCTTGCGTCGGTTCTCGATGGCGGCGACTGTACGGAAATGTAGGTGACGGCTGATCGTATGACAAAAAATGTGACCTTGTACATAGAAGTTGTCGGCGCATATCGTCACGCGCTGGTGCTCTTGTTTGATTTTGGTAGGGATGTCCGTTGGGATGAGTTGTGGGACTGCTGGTGTTGGTCGCTTGACGGTCTTGCCTTTGAGGGTTGCGGGATCGGGCCCATAAATTTTGAGGGCGCGGCGTGCGTCTTCGGGGGTGACGGGACAGTTTTGAATCACGTTGTGTGCGAGAGCGTCCAGGAAATCGCGTTGGGAGGGTCGACCGAGTTGCCGGTATAGAATCCGCGCGCGATCCGCTCCTTCGACCTCCCGAGGGGAATATCCGGTCGCGTTATTGAGAAAAAGATAAGGAGCAGAGGGAGAACTAGTAAAGTTAGAGGGGTCACTGACATCAAAATAATATAGACCCATGGGACTCTCTTTGAAAAGCATTACCGTTCCATCCCGGCGGTGGACCGCAATGGATGGATCACCAGAGGTGTCCATTGTGACGCGACATTGTTGCCGAACAGCGGCCAGAGACAGGATGTTGGCCAAAGACTGTGGATTGTACCACACTTCTCCAAAGTTGGGAATGTCACCCACCAAACGAGAAACCTGTTTACCACCATTAGTGTAAACCGTCAATGGATGGGAGGATGGCCGAATGTTACGGAGCAGAGAGGCATTGTGGAAAACCGAGATAGTTGATTGACTGTCGAGAAGCACCCAGGTGGATGGGATGGCGACACGTGACTGGGAGAGGCAACAATCAACGTGAGCGAAGGTGAAGTTGTATGAGGAGGGTTGGTGATGGTGGAGCATGGTGACTCCGGCATTACCCTCAGTCCCATCTTGTCGGTGGGGACACTGACTTGCATAATGTCCGGGCCCACGGCAGTGAAAACAAGTAATTCCTTCATGGAGAACGCCATCAAGACCGGGCACGGGATCAGCAGTCTGAGCAAACTGTAAGCCTGGACTGGGCGAGGGAGAGGATGGCGGTGCGGACTGCTTAGCGCCTCGGTAGCTGACGAGCATGCCGTATGCCGTCGTCAAATCAGGAGGATACTGGTCAGTTCCTCTGGAAAACTGGTTTTCCAACTCAATCAGCAGATTTCCATAACGTTTGCGGTCGGCACCCTTGAGAAATTGGATCGCCAGAGCGCGATCACGACTCATCTTCTTCTTGGTTTCGGAGGACACGGTCTCTCCAGGCTCTAGATACTTCTCAATGAGCTCTTGAGAACCTTTGTCGACCCCCACGGCACCACCATAATGTTCCAGAACATCAACGTTCTCCTTGAACTGGTGCAGATAATCCGCCAGGGCTTCTTCATTCTGTTGGCGGTGTGAATAAAAATTGTTATAAGCGTCATTCAGAGACGCATACCCATATCTTTTCTCTTCGAACTTGTGTCGTATTGCCTTGATCTGTGTTAGGAGCCAAGCACAGTCACATTTGTCTCGGGCGTCGTTGTATTTTTCTAATCCTTGTAATTTGGCGCGCATTGCTTCACTACATTGCCCCCATATCACTGCATATGTGGCCTGGAGGTTGCTTTCCAATATGTCACATCGTGTAACATAGGCAGCGATCTGTTTCTCGAGGAGGATTGTCTTCACGCGACTCGTCTCTCCTTCTGGAAGGTCGGCTGGTTCAGCAATTTCCGGATTCTTCAATTCCCTCGTCAAAGGCATCATGTCACCCGCATGCTTGTAATTCTTGGCGATGTATTCTTCCAGCGCCTCCAGCGTTCGTGCGAACTGGCGCTTATCGTTGCACTCGTAGAACACTTGAAAGATATTACCGTTCATACCTTCTGTATTACCCTTGAATGTTGTCCCACTGTTGTGTGGGCCACCTCGTCCTCCTCTACCACCACGACCACCACGGCCTCTACCACGACCTCCACGTCTTCCACGTCCACCGTTGGACTGGTTTCCTTCCATGTTAGGCGCGGTACTTGGCGTAGTTGGGGCGCCGGCCTGGTTCGACGGGCTCGAATTGGGCGTACTGCTCATCTCGTTCGGCCGAGAGATACCGAACGTTGTTCCTGCTTCGCCTTATCTCTTGTCCACTGTCAGTACGAAGCGACACTTGGACAGTGTGCACCTTAGTAATCACGCCTGTTCCGTCTCGTCGAGAGGGCGCCAGGTCGTTTCCCGGATTGGCAGGGTTGGAAGTCTTGACGATATCCCCGATGGCAAAAGAGCGTCGGCTGGGATGAATGATGTACCGTTTCCCTGTTGTCGCAGACGTCCACAACGTGCATCCACTTTGGAGTGCAGTGAGTTCGGCAGGCGTGTACTCGGATGGCTCTCGTTGTTTCTCTCTCTCAACTCGACGGATAACGCCCACAACCTCAACAGACGAACTTGCGATACTGGCACCCGCGTGAGAGGTCTCGTTGCTTCTTGGGGTCAACTCTTCTTCGCCGTCTCCCGTCTCGTAATCAGCTTGTACTTGTTGGGCCACAGAGACGGCCACTGGTGGCCGTTGAGGATTGGCCGGTCGGAGATCTCGCAGTCGTTGTGCGATTTCTTGTTGTCGGATGGACAAATTGATGAGCTCTTGTATCAACTCGTTGTATTCTTGATTTCCACGTTCTTGACCGATATCTCGCGCGCTTGGCATTGGACTTTGACACTGGGTAGAAAGCAAATCGTTTTTCTTTGGAGATAATGTTGTACGATGGGTGCAGAGCCGTCAGCTTAAGCACTATCGTCGTAAATCAAACGTCGTTTTACTTTACTGCCTTGATTATCTCCAAAGAATGAGCACAGGATTTCTTCGCCTTGCTCGTCTTTGTTTTTCCAAATCTCACCACGTCAGCGAACGTTACGCGTTTCCGTTCTGGCTCGCGTGTATGTTCGTGACTGTTTCTGTATGTACTTCCCGTCATTGTTTGATTTTTTACTCCGGGCGATGCCGAGCACTCGTGAATCATTTTTTCGCTTGTCTCATTATTTCCAACACAAGGACGAGCAAGACGATTCCAACAAGCAAGACGACACCACCACCAACAACGACAACACGTCGTATTGCGGTTCGTTGCGGGGGGTACATCATTTTTTGAGCATGGCGGTTCTCACCTTTTTGTTGGGTTATGGAGCCGCCTTGGTGTATCCCAACGTGGGCACATCGCGACCGGATGACTGTAAAGACTTGTTTTATCCATCCTTTTGGATCGTTTCCTTTGCCTTGGTGGGATTTCTCTTCATTGTCAATGCTCCCACCTTGTCCAAACTGTTCTGTCGTCGTCGGCATGAGTGAGTGAGTGAATAAATGATTGTAGTGCCCAATCAAAATAAGGTCACCCATCAGAACTCTCTATAGTATAGTCCGTATAGTTTGACTACTTCTACTACTGCGATAGGGCGACCATGGTTCGTTGTGGGCACAAGAGGACTCTCTATAATATATTATTAGTGTCACTCCACAAAAGATCGCTGATCGCTGCACTGTATATAGAGTGTCTCCGCTCCTTTGCGGGTGACATATATCATATACCTCCTTTTTGGCGCCACTGCAAAAGGACTCTCTAGTGGTAAAAGGTGGGTTTTTGCATTCGTGGTACGTTTGGATTCCTGGAAAGGATCTAGGTATATGTTTTTCAGTTTACTTTCCACCACAGGTTACTAGTATACTAGACTACGAAAGCCACCAACAAAGCATTCTTTGTTCCTCCAACTCTACCCTTTTCTTTCTTCTCTCTCTCTCTCTTCCGATCCCAAAACTCCTCCTCTCTTACCGGTATTCCTAGTGTACTTGCCAAACTACGTTTGGTTCGTCCGTGTCGTTTCTTGGTTTCTTCTGGTTGTTTTCTTAGACCCATTCGGTGGGTGTGAGTCCACTGGTTCCCAATTCTTCGAGAGTTTGAAAGACCTTGGCAAAATCTTGTTCAAATTTCGCATTGTCCTTGGCATAGACCTTGACCCATTTCAAAAATTTCTTGTCACTCAACAAGACATAGTCGGAGGGCAACATCATGAGCGTTCCCGTTCGTCCATCGACGTATTGCGGCGGTCCCGACCAATCCTTGGGAATCCATTGCAGCGTCAGCAGCAATTGATAATAGGCATTGTTGAACGTCGTGGGCGTAAAGGTCCACGGTCCGTCATAGCCCGAGGCGGTCGTATGACACCGCCCCACGGCATGGGCGCCGGACAAGACCACAATTTCGCGATCGTCAAAGCCCATGCGATTAAAGATCGTACGCAAATGGGCGGCATCGCTGGGATCGGACAAGGGCGGACCGACATCGGCATTGGGCAAGCGACCATCGGGTGTCACGGCACTCTCATCCGGCGCATCGACGCGGCCACTACTCCAGCCAATCACCGGACCGCCCATTTCGTGAATGGCCGTGACACCCGCCAAGGTATACAAATCGGCATAGGACAAGCCGGCTTCGGAATATTTGGTATAAACTGTCGTCGAGTGTGGAGATGGAGTAGCAGGGCCGGAAGGCGAATCCACAACAAGCAGAACGCAAACAAAAAGGTGTGTTTCGTGGCATCATGAGAACACCCATAACAACAAGCAGAAACCACAACCAACCAAACAACACATAGAGAGACATTTTATTATAGACGTACTCGGTTCGAGCCAGGGAACGGCGGTATCGGCCAATCCAGCATTGCCCCCATGAGCCAATTCCGACTTGAATCGAATGGTACCCCCACCGGATCCACCCGTCTTGGTTTCCTTATCGTACGTGCCCGAACTGTGCCAGGCCAAGCGAATAAAGGTCTAATAGTAGAATAGCAGTAGAAGTAGTAGGAGGAGTATCGTAGAATTTGGAACCATGATGCCAGATTCGCGATTCGGTGGAACATGCCAAAGGATCAGCCAAGAAAAACCCTGTGAGTATAGTATAGTGTACGGGCGCGTGCACACACAAGTCTCTGTTTCTGGTGGTGTTCGCATTGACACGTACCGGTGCCCAATCCGGATTCTTTTGGATCAATTCGGCAATATCGGCCGACACGGCCTTATAATCCAAGGCATCGGCCGCCTGGGCCGGACTGGTGGACAGGCCCCACAAGAACGGGGACGACAAGACTGCCGCAGCCGACGCGGTCAAAAAGTGACGGCGATCCTTGTCGTCGTGTTTGGTAGACGACGACAAGGCAGTCGTTGTGGCACTACGACGACGAGTTTGTACCACCAATGATGGTTGAAAGGCGTGCGTCGACGCCGACGCCATCAAGAACAAGAGAGCACGTGAAATAATGCGGTTCATGGTCCCAAAATAGCACCAAAACTCCAATCAATAGGAAAAAGGAGCAAGTCAATGATGAGATGCCGTGTCTTTTTGAGAGAGAGCAAGAGATCTACCGTTGATGGGCAACAGATGGCAACAACCAGCAGTCGTAGGATGGAACGTTGAAAGGGGTATCTTTGAGGTATCTTTTGGATCTTCTTCTACTTTTAGCTGTACAGTCCTACATTCCACTCTATAGTAATGATTGTTGATGGATCCATCAACTCGTTCCCTTTATGGAGAGCTAGCACAATTTAGAGCAGAGACGGTAGGAGTAAGGAGTAATAGCTGCCAGCTCCACTCCTATGTATAGGTATAGACTCCTCTCTACTCCGTAGAGAAACATGGTGGCACGCGATCCAAAGACAACAACACACGTTTGTATCAAAAAGGAGAAGAGGAACATGAGAGAATCACCAACAATTGTCTTGTGTGAGTTCCATGTCCTATTATAGTATGGTAATACCTAATAGGAGGATACGTGGATGGTGGAGACTTGTTGCAGTACTCCTTGTCATTCTTGTCGTTGTCCTTTATATGGATCCATGTCTTGTTGTTTGCCAGGAACGACAGGCGCTGCGGCTTTGGAAGCGTGGTTCCACAAATAATAATAATAATAACAATAATAATCATCATCCTGACGACCATGACAATCATGACAAGAGGACGACCATACCGTCCCACAACGAGCCGAACTCAATCTCACCACCACCACCATGCGTTGGCTCCTTTCGTGTCAAGGCGCGCATGGGGTGGAACGTCTATCGTTGATTTGGTCGTGTCAACCGTGTAGATTCGGTGTCAACCGTGTTGTGGCTCCCGCCGTCCAGAAAGAAGCACAAACACCGTTTGGATCGTCATGGTTCGGCTGGTTGTTTCTCGTGACGAGTCCTACTGCAGTATCGCCGTGTTTCGGCCGTCAAGGGTCGTCCTTGGTAGGGTTGAAAGGAGGGTCGACCATGCAATTGCAAATGCAATGGTTTGGCATGATCTGGACGCGTATCTTTGCGAATATTCTTTTGACGACTGCGAACCTTGAGACGTTTTCTCTTGTTTTTCTTGTTGTTGTTGTGGGTGGCAGTCGGTTGGTTGTGTTGGTCGTTGTTGTCTGTGGAAAGAGGAGGAGGAGGATTTGTCGTGTCGGCCGCAACGCGTCGAGTCTCGTTTGGCTGCTTCGCCGTTGGGGAGTCCGCCTCTTTGAGGACGATCGAGCCTTTGTTGTTCTTGTTCTTGTTGGAATCGATGGTCGTAGACCCCTCCGTCAATGATTGTGGCCGAGAGACTGGCTCCTCCTCCGGTGGATTCTTCTTGTTTTTCTTGTTCTTTTTCTTCTTTGTCATTTTGGACTCGTTTGGAACTGGACTGTTTGGAGCCTGGAATGGTTTGGCGAGTGGCCCAATCGATGTTCGACCACCTTCCTCATCTTCGAACGGGTCGTCGTGCCTGTTCTCTTCTTCTTTGTCATCATCATCGTCGTCGTCATGGTCTTGGTGACGACGATTTTTGCGTTTCTGACCAATGGTCGAGATACGGCGTTCCAAATTGTGTTGGGAAGTCGAGGCTTTGCTGCGAGTGGTAGTAGTGGCTCCCAGGCCCCTTCGAGACGACGACAAGTGTCGCAGGAACGACGACGACGACACGTCGGCCTTGTTGTTGTTCTGGGACGGTTGAAATGACCATGGCGACTCTTGTTTGCTTTTATTATTCGTTTCCGAAAAGGCAGGAACCGCTTTCATTCTTCCTTGAGGATTGAATTCTGCCACGGCAGCTGTTGTTGCCGTTGGAGGAGAGCGTTTGGGTTTTCCCATGGTCCTGTGGTGCTTCTCTGTAGAGGTGGGTGGTGCCTGTGGTTCCGAGTGTCCGTCCATCACCCGTTCCATTGGTCTGTCGGTCACAGTCCGTCCGTCCGCCCGTCGGCCGATTCTCAGGTGTGAATCTTCATTCGGAAGTACTTGCGAGCCGGACGAGGTTTCCGTTGCCACACAATCCAGGCACGAGTTCGGTGTGACCAAAAATGGCCAGTAGCGAATTTCCGTTGACAATGGACCTCCGCAGAAACATGTTAGAGAGTCTGAAAGAGAGAGACTCTTTCAACCGATGGATCCCACCAACGAGCCCAATTTTGGCAGCGGTTCCACGACGTATTATAACAACAGATTCGTTGCCGTTATGGTTGTGTTGCTCGACCAAAAACCACATCCGTTGGGGTCATCCTACTACTAGAAGAACGGTGGAGAAAATTCCATCCAAATCCTCCCTGGTTCTGCTGCAAGACGACACTGCCTGTCGGCACATGCAGAAGCATTGCGAAATAAAAGGATGAGTAGTGGCTGTAATATGGAATCTACACAAGATTCTGTTTGGTACTTCACCGTCCTTCCTGATTGTTCCTCCTTGTTTGCTGCCACCCAATGAAGAGTAGCACAGAGCCAGAGCAGTACGGTTCTGATGCCAACCAATGGAATCTACTCGAGATTCCTGTTTCTTCTCCTTCTTTGTTACTTGTGGGCACACACACAAGATACATTCTGGAATCTCTTGTGTGGTCCGTTCCGTTGGTTCAAACGACTGCTTGCTACCACCACGAATCCAGTGCAATACCGACCAGAGAAACTGGAACCGCCTGGAGTGTGGAGTAGTATTGTCGTTCTTCGAGGCCGAGGAAAAAAAAAAGACCAATAATGAGGACCCCTATACAACCACTACCAAGGCGAGGGTAAAACTTTCTCTCATCACAGCTCATCCATATACATGTACAGATAAACCAAACAAGCCTCGACGGTTCCTTCATCATCATCTTCTTCAGTACCTCTAAGGCATTCCAGCCATTGATATTGGACGATCAGCATCCGCAGGAGCATGTCCAATTCGTCCTTTCCTCCCGCCGGCAGTACCTTGTTGGCGTACGATTTGGTGGGCGCGTCGAGTTTGAATCTCGCCCGTGCCGTGCTCACCACGTCCAATGGCTTGTCGCCCATTGAATGGGCCCCCGGCGATTGGTGTGGTGTAGCCACGGTCACTGCCTGGCCGCAACAGGCCGGTATGCCTTGGCGGACGATTCCGCCACGGGGATTTCCGGTGACAATCCCTTTCCTCCCGATGTTCAAGGCATTATCGATTCCACCAATACGGGGCCGACCGATCGATTCTTTGCGGCCGTCGATACGGCCAATCCGCGCAATCCCGGTGCCGTGTGCTCCTTGACGTAGGACTTTGATCTTTCGGCGGTTCCCGATGCGACCGACTTTGTCCTGGCCGTTGACCTGGCGGCCATGGGGGCCTTTGCCACGGCCACGGATGCGTGGGTGTGGAGTAATACGATGGATGGTATTGACATGGGTCGCATCTTTACCACCTTGGTCCAAGAAACCGCCACGCAAACGTATACCATGGAGAGTGGCACCGAAGTGACCTTGGACGCACCCTTGTTGGTCACGCCCGGTAATGTGGTCTTGACGGATGACTACCAAACCTTGCAAGCGTCCCTGCGAGGAACACGAGCATCGACCATGACCGTGACTGTCTCGGGAAGTTTGGATGGAGGATCCAAGGCAATCGCCGTTCGGAATTTGCGCCTTGCCGGACGGCGACAAGGCACGGATGCGCCGACCGTTCCCACGGTCAATACTCCGACTGCATCTCCCACTGCTACGGCACCCGTGCCGGCCTTGATCCATGAAGTTCAGGGCGTGACCGAGACCAGTCCCATGGTGGGCAAATTGGTCCGTATTCGTGGCATTGTCACGGGTGACTTTCAAGCCAATGATGCCGATGACTCTCGAGACTTGGATGGCTTTTTTCTGCAAGAACCCGAAGAGAATTACGATGACAATCCCCTGACATCCGAAGGAATTTTTGTGTACGATGGTCGCAACCCGGCCGTCGATGTGAGTGTGGGAAATGTTGTGGAGGTGGTGGGAACGGTGCAAGAATTTTTTGGCGAAACGCAAATTCGGGATGTGACCATGGTCACGATTGTGGATGCTTGCCCTCGAAAACAAGGATTCATTTGTTGAGTTCGCCGCCGCTCAATACCACAATCGATGCCAATGACGATTACTAACCTGATTTGGAAGCCTACGAGGGCATGTTGGTGATCTTCCCGGAACGTTTGCAAATTGTCGAAATGTTCCGACTCGCTCGCTTCAACGAGATCAAGTTGGTGCCTGGCGATCGTCCGGTTCAGTTTACACAACTCAACCAACCCAACGCCGCGGCCTACGATCGTCATTTGGAAGCATTGGGCCGTCGTCGCATCACCTACGACGACGGTTGGTTTGAATCAACAAAATGCCTTTATTGGAAACCTCGAAGGCTTTGGTCCGGTATACAGTACCGACAATGCTCCACGCATGGGCGATAGTATCATTAGCCTTACCGGTGTCTTGTCCTATCAGTGGGCGGGCAATGGTGCCTCGAGTTCTACCTGGCGCGTCCGCAGCAATGGGCAAGAACCCTGGAATGAATTTGCTCCTACCAACCCTCGACCGGAAGAACCGCCCTTGGCCGTGACCATTCAAGCCCAAGTCTTTATGCGGATCGTTGCGCTCAATGTCCTCAACTTTTTTACCACCTTGGATCAAGGGGACAATACGTCCGGGCCCAGTGGACTCAATCCTCGTGGTGCCGACAATGAAGAGGAATATAGTCGACAGCTCGAGAAGCTCGTCACGGCCATGGTGGAAATGAATGCGGACATTTACGCCTTGAATGAAATTGAAAATGAATTTGGTGGAGATCAAAACGGCGATGGTGTCTTTGCCATTGACGAATTGGTCAAAGCCCTCAACACGGCCTACGGCAATGACGTGTACGACTTTGTCGATCCCGGTGTACCGTTTGTGGGAACCGATGCCATTGCCAATGCCTATGTGTACCGTACCAGCCGAGTCGAATTGGTCAATGACGCGGCCCTATTGGATTCGAGTGTGGATCCAATCTTTTTGGACAACAAGAACCGACCGGCCGTAGCACAATCCTTTCAATTGCGAAATTGGGATGGCCGTGGCGAGGGTGATTGTATTACCTTGGCTGTCAATCATCTCAAGTCCAAAGGTTCCGACTGTGAGGACGTGGGAGATCCCGATCCCATTCCCGACGATGGGACCGCCAGTTGCAACTTTGTCCGAGCCGATGCGGCACGGGTCTTGGTGAATTGGATGGCCTCGGATCCCACCAATGCGGCCTGTAAAAGCAAGGCCATTTTGGGCGACTTGAACTCGTACGCTTCGGAATTGCCACTGGAGGTCCTGGCCAATGGTGGCTATATCAACACCGAAGGGGCCGACTCCTATTCCTATGTCTTTGATGGACAAGTAGGAACCTTGGCGTACTTTTTGTTGGAAGTATCCTCCCCGGTTCGCATCGAGACGGGAACCTGGCACATTGGGTCCTTACTGAAATGTTTTTATCATAAACATAACATAAAACATAAACACAACGCAAATTTTTGTAGGGCTCATAACCCGCTCATAACCTATTGGTTATGTTTAAGTTTATGATTTGTCGCTTGGTTATGAGGCATGAATTCATGCCTCATAACCGTTGTGTTCAAACATAACACATCCGAACACATCCGAAAGATTCTCAACGCATGCCTAACGCCGGACGTGCCATTTATAGGTCTACAGACATATATATTATATAAAGGTTGCCCCCCAGGAATCCTTTCTCCTGATCGTAATTTTGCTATCCGCCTCCCTTCATCGATCGTTGTTCGTTCTTTTGCCCTTTTGGACGCGAAAAGATGACGACGCTTTCGGATGTCTCGGACGAAGACTCTCCCTCAGAGCTCCGCCCGAGGGATGTTGATCCCACCGTCCTCATGCCTCCTCCTCCTCCTCCTCAAGACCCACAACCTTCTCAAGCCATCATGAAGAAAGACAAGGAGAGGCCGCCAGGGTACATGAACCCTCTATCCGACGCTTCTTCAGATTCGTCGATCCTTTCATCGCCTGCCTCATCACGACAGTCCCCGCGGATTGCGGCGCTGCAACAATCCAACAAAGCGGCGAAAGCGGCAGCAGCAGCGGCGGCGACGAAAGCGGCGAAAGCGACACAGAAGGAACGGGTTTCGGTTTCGAACAAGAAGGCAACAGAGTCGAAGAAGAAAAAGAAGCAACCCGCAAAACGCAAGGCCGCTCCTACGACGGCGAAGAAAACAACAAAAACGACGAAGAAGAAAAAGACCGCCCCGGTGCAATCCTCTCCTAACAAGCAGAAGAGCGGTAATGGTGGCTTGGGACGCAGCAAAGGGCCCACCTACAATTCAGAAGACATCAAGATTCTTCTCGACGTCTACGAAGTCCTGGAGCCTACTTCTCCGGACGAATGGAAGGAGTTGACCCGCCGATTCAATTTACTGGTGGAAGATGGTCGGGAGCGCGATCTAGAGTCGCTCAAGCGAAAGTTTGGAGGGATCGTCGGAATGAAGCCGCCCACTGGAGATCCGGATTTGCCCAAATACGTTGAACGGGCACTGGAGCTTCAAGAGAGGCTCCAGCGTCGCTGCCAGTCAGGGACGGTGGCTGGTGATGATGAGCTGGGCATTGAAGGCAGTGAGGACGAGGAAGAAGAAGAAGAAGAGGAAGCGGAAGAGGAAGTGGAAGCGGACGAGACAACGGCCGAAGAACACAACATCACAACAACAAAAACCCCACCCAAAGTTGATGACAAGGATGGAAAGCCCCTCACAACACCTGGGGTCACCAACTCTCGTAAGAAACGAGAGCCCAAATCAACAACCAAAGAGATGCTAGCGACTCTCATGAAGAAGAGCGCTGCAAAAGAAGACGCGGACAAGAACGACCGTCGTCGAGAAGAGGAAGAGCGTCAGGAGCGCTTCGAGCTCCAGCGTCGAGAAGCACGCGAACACTCTCAACTACAGATGCAAATGATGCAGCAGATGCAACAAGCATCGCTCGCTGCACAGCAGCAATCGAATCAACAATTCATGATGATGATGATGATGATGTCCAGAAACCGTCGGGACATGGGAGCGATGGCCGCGAGCATGATGAACAACAACAACAACAACAACGACCACATAAACAACGACCACATGAACAATGACCATACGAACAACGAGTACGACGACTATGACAACGAAAACTAGTATAAGACAACTATAGGATTACATGTTTGCAAATCTAGCTGCGTTCTCTTCAAGATGAGGCATGTAGGTGGTACGGATTTGGTTAAATCCGACCGTTCTCGTACGATAGTTGCACAGTAGCACTATCATCGATAGAATAATCTTTCTCTCACCAACTTCTTCATAGTGAATGCGATCCTTCAACCGAGGGAAGGATCCTTGTAGAGCCCGCATTCCCCATTCCGATGCTTGTCGAACGGAAACAGCGGCTCGCCAGACGTCGTGTGGCAGTCGCTCGTTTCCGTTCCGATCAATGTTGTACTGATGAGACTTGATTAGGCACGGATACGTGCACGCACCAAACGCTGAGTCCGCCACAATCTTGGCACCCCCATTACCATTCTCTAGCTCTCGTTCGTGAATTGTTTGCGCCCTGGCATAGATGCCTGACCGATTTGCGAGCGACGAATCGTGCCAGGTGCCAGGGGCGTTTAGATAGCACATCCGGATTAGTCCGTCCGGAGTAAAGAGAAAAAGGTTAGAGACGAAATGGTCGTGATGCCAGCCATTATAGAACATGTTTTGAATCTCACGGCGTACCGCAGTCATCTCAATGCGTAGCTTGAGACCGTCCATCATAGCCCATACATCGACTAGATCCGGATACAAGGCGCTAATCGCCATTTTGTAGGCCGTGATTTGTTCACTTGTAGGTTCTCGTACGGCCGCATCCGGATGATCCCGAAGCATGGCAACTACGATCCTACGGCCAAACCGCAACCACACAGACAAAGGATTTGCCGTAATGCCGAAAATAAGTTGTAGTGCTTTCATGCTTCCACTCGTCCTAGACCATGCTAGGACAAGAGCAAGACAAGCTGTTGCATCCAACAATCGACGACGACCACGACGTTTACCAGGACGACGTCGAAGCCTACGCATATTGCCCCTATTGGACGCAGATTGTGGATATGGGGTCCATGCGTTGTAGACCGGGGCGAACATAGCCAACAACCTATGATACGATGGAAAATCGAAGCCACACAGACAAATGAGGGCGTCGTTCCTCCCACTCCGGTACAAGTAGCGAAATGGAGATCGATCGGGATCCATTAGCGCAGCCCTAGGAATGATGTTTCTCATTAGGGCGTCACGTTCTCGGGCAGCTTCCTGTTCTGCTTCTTCGTCCTCATCGAGTTCTAGGAGGATGAGAAGGAGGATGAGGTCGTCGTAGTCCATGGTCACGATATTTGATGCCAAGTGCCAATTTGATGCCAACAAAGGCGAAACCATGGAGGTGGGGGGGGGGGGGGGGGAATTCAGCAAAGATTATATACGGCAATGAAGATTATATAAGACAGACCTTTTGTGTTCCCGCTGTTATGTTTTATGTTTTGCTATTATGTTTTATGTTTCAAAGAGTTTCAGTGGTATGAGCAGTCATAAACATAAACATAACATAAAGAGGCAAAAACTTTGTGTTTATGTTTTATGTTATGTTTATGATAAAAACATTTCAGTAAGGACCCATTAACGAAGACGAGGCGAGTGCGCTCGACTACAATTTTGACTTTGGTCGCGACAAGACTATTTTCGATGGATCGTCTCCGGCCCGTCATTCGGATCACAGTCCCATTATTGCCATTGTCTCCTTTGTGCCAGAGGTTGTGACACCCGCGCCCGTCGCGCCGACCATGTCACCCACCCGAACGGTGGTCCCACCCACACGAGCTCCAGTGGTAAAGCCCACACCCGCTCCAGTCTTGAAACCACGTGATTCTTCGGGCAAGAAGGAAAAGAAGCAAGGAAAGAAGGATGATGACTCTGGCAAGAAGGAGGGAAAGAAGGATGATGACTCTGGTAAGAAGGAGGGAAAGAAGGATGACAGTTCTTACGGAAAAAATAAGTATGGATCATGGTACCACTAAGACTACTACAGAAGAGATAAGGACGGCGAAGAAAAACGGCAAACACTTAACTGGAAAAAGCATCCAGGGCCTTTATGTATCTCCAACGAGTGAAAGGAAAGGTGCTCGATCGGTTTGAATGTAATAGGTAGTTATTTTGAAATCTGCAAACCAGTCAGGTCTAGTACATGTTGCTGCTGGCGAAAAGACAAGAGGGACATGAATGGCTTTTCTGGAATCTCTGTGTGTTTCTTCGGATGGGAGTTCTTTTGGGGAACAATCCATTCAGTTGTAGATGGGTCAAAGCTCGATTCCTTGTTGGTGTGCCGTCATGTCATTGTAGGTCCCCTCTTTCGAAAGAGTATATGACAAGTCAATGGCATCATGGTCGCCGTGTCTGTGGTTCCGTGTGTCTGTCCGTCACCTACAAGTACATTAGGCGGAGCACGCATGCCCATTCCTTTCGGAAGAACGAGCCGGACGAGGGTACCACTACAAACCGCACTTTTCCCGAATTCGATCGCCACAAAAGAAAAATGGCTCCCTCCCTGCTATGGTGCTCCATCTTGATGCAAGTACACACTTAAACACTGAAACACTTTCAAGTACGAGGAGCGGTCTCATCTGGCACCAATGCCAGTTCGGGATGCAATAATCGCTAATCGATCATAACACGGAATCCACACACAGAATCCGTGAATGGCTGTTCAGTTCTCGGCTACTGCTGCTACCGCCGCAAAAGATCGTGTGCAGAACCACAGAGGGGCCCCTCCTACCGAAATCTTCGTGAAACTCTTAGTATTGCTTTGAAAACGTTGTATTACGGCAACTGGTACAATACGGGATGCATCTTTTGAACATGAGATTTTGGTATCCCATTCCGATGCCACCAACGACGCAGGAGGGACAAATAAAGGTGATGGAAAGGATAAGATAATGTGAGCGGTAGAGACAATTCCAAGGAAAACAAAGAGAACCACATGTTGATGGGGGAAGAGCCTTTCAAGAATGACGCCGAACCAGTTTCCGTGTCCAATACTCCATGAAATTTGATGTTCAGCTGCGTCATTCGCCATCGATTGATGCATTGCTTTTTCTGTTGGAACCTCGTTTGTGTGTCATAATGACCATGTCGTTAGCAAGCCCTTTGGCTGTCACCGGTATATTGCTCTCGAGCATAGTTGTCCCTCAAGGATTGACTCACCCTTTTCTGTCATAGAAGTGGGGGAATACGAGGCATGACACCACATACGCATGAGCAAAGAACCACTCGAGAGGAATTATGAGAAGTCACAGGAAAAATACTTGCAACCCCCAGACGTTATAGAATCCAGTTCCTTAGTCGTTGTTGTTGTAACAAACAGTGCAACAGCGAGAAGACATCTGTATCGGACACCTATTTAATCATTATTTTCTTAGGAGGCCTTTCGTGGTACCATCCTCTAGCTAGGTCCAATAGCGAGGTCCAATAGCGATCGCTATCACGACGTGTGCGCTGGAAGCTCTATGTATCTCTCGCCAATCCCGAGTCACGCTCACCGCACCATCGTTGCGCGACTGCTTTCGGCATGCACACCCTTGCTCACTTTTTGGAAAATTCAACACAGCGCAAGAACCCACTGGCGGAAACGAGCCTTGTTACCGCATCCAAACATAATCACTACAACTGTCCTATCAACAGTTACCATGGCCTCCCTCCCATTTCCTCCTCATGGAAGCTATGTGATCGCATTTGATCTTGTTGGTGCTGAATATTTGAATTTGGACAGATACACGCTCTTGACTGCTGCTGGTGACGATCAAGAGCAGGTGGCCGCCAATTGGCGACCTGGCGATTGGTGTGGAATTGGTTCTGTTGGTAAATGGCCACAAACTGTTGGAGTTCCCTTTGCATTGGCCGATGATTCTGTTGTGGACGTTTCCCGTAACGGACAAGAAGATCCGTTTGAAGGGGACAATCAAGGCATTATTGATTCCACCAATACCTTGGGGACGGATCGATTCTTTGGCATTGTCGATACTGTGAATGATCGGAATGAAGCCCCCATTGGTGCTATGGATCCTCTACCGGATGGAACGTGCATGGCCACTTGGGAATTTGACATTTACGGCTACTCCGATTTGGTATTAGCCATTGACATGGCCGCCATGGGAAATTTTAATGAGGATGATGACCAGTGGACTTGGAGCTATAGTGTGGACGGTGGGGCAAATGAGGCTGTATTTCAGAGCTCAGTCGTTGAGAGCACAAGTGCCGGCGCTCGCCCAACTAACACTTACCAAATGGATGATGATGATATTGTCGTTCTTATCGACCCCATGGCTTTTAATGGAGTTGTCTTGGATGACAACTTTCGAACCTTGCAGGCTCCATTGGCTGGTGTTCATGGATATACGTTGACCCTCACCTTGTCTGGTGCAATGGATGGAGAGTCGGCAGTGGCTTTTCGCAACATTCAAATTGCCGGAAAGGAAAAAAAGAGCAAGAAATCCAAGAAAAAGAAATCCAAGGTTTGCGATGAGTACCAAAATTAGCTGAGCAATTATCCAAATGCAAGAGAACAAGGACAAGAACCCAACACAGTTTATCTGAATACCTTTCTTTGGTGACCAGCATTGATTGGCCTCCACTCTGTGATATTCGTTTCGTTGCATTTATAGGCGTCTGATAATAGCATATTAATCATTTCTATTTAACTTCACAACCCAGCATGGTCATGACTTTAGACAGAGCATTTTTCTCTTGCCAGCTCCTGGAGCAGGCATTTAGTAGCTTTGATACTGCATCGTCGCCACGAGCTGGGCAAACAAGTTGCAGGCTTGAGAATAGTTGCAGCACGAATCTCGTAGTTCGGTACGATAGTCATCGAGAAGAAGACTGTCGTCATCGTCGTCGTCCTCCTCGTCCTCCAATAGCACGGTGGACGACGAAAAGCTGGTCAACGAATGACCCGAGAGATTGGTTGTAGGAATGGTACAACCACTGCTGTTGCAAGTGTTGTTGCTGCCAAGGACCAGTCCAGCCATGTCATCCTCGGATGAGGACGATGAGACAGATGTGGCATCTTCTTCTTCGTCTTCATCGACTTCCTGTTCCTTGTCTTGTCCGTCTTGCGTGTGGTCCTCCACGGACTTAATGACAAATGGACTTGCAACCGCAGCAGTAGTAGCACAAGAAGAAGAAGGAGATGTGGTCCACAAGCCTTGTTTGTATTCTTCTTGAATTTCGGCCACCACTTGACCAATCATTTCTCGTCGATGCAACACGTCTTGTTTAATGTTGGCCAAGACCATGACTTCCAATCCCAAAAATCGTTCCCACCATACGGGCGCTTCTTCTTGTTCTTGTTTTTCTTCTTGTTCTTGTGGTTTTGCCGTGTTGGAGGCCTCCGACTCTGCGACCCGTGCTTGCTGCTGCTGCTGCTGCTGCTGCGAGGATAATGGGGACGTGTAGGGATTGTCGTGGCACGATTCTTCCCACAAGGGTTGGGCACTGTCCAAGACAAAGTCAATGCGAGAGGCTTCGTGATACAAGCGTTGCAATTGTGTGGCACAGGCATGAAATTGCAATTGCGACCAATCCAGGTTACTCGCAGTCTTGTGGTGGTCCTCCTCCACCTCTGTCGTCATATCGTTGTTTCTGGACACACCATCCTCATCACGATGACGACGTCGCCGTTGTCGTCGTTCTTGTTTGCGTTGTTCTCGTTGCTCTTGTTGGAGTTTTTGAAATTGCAAAAAGGCCAATTGAAATTGTTTTTGGGCGTGCACAATATCCCGTCGTCGTTCCAGACGAAAGGCTTGATAATCCGATCGTTCGTACCATTGCACAGAGGCCAAGGAGGGGCTGTTGTCGTCGTTGCGTTCCTCCTTTTCCTCCTCCTTGGTACGGTCCTCACGCACAGTACTGTCCTGGAACCAATGTGTGGGTGGATCGTATTCTTGATTGTACCGTTCATTGAATCGAACGCGACGGCGACATTCACGGCGCAACAAAGAAGAAGAAGAAGAAGACGATGATGATGATGATGAATAAGAAGAAAAAGAAGATCTGGGCAGGGATGTCAGAGACGGAGTACCTTCCTCATCATTCATTGTAGTACTGTTGGTCGAATGGTGCGAGGACGAGGACAAGTTTGTCAAGGGAAACAACCACCAATCCAACGAGGTACGACTGCTTCGACTGCTGTTGCTATCATAACATTCGTTTCCGTTCGTATCCGAAACATTGGGCTTCCAGCAGGGGCTTGCCCAAAGGGCGTGATTCAAAAGCGACCTAGAGGTTTCTACGGATGACGTTGGAAGATGGAACTAAACTAGAGGAGTAATACGCATAGAGGTAGAAGTCTCTCGAGAACATCTTTGGGTCAAACTAGATTTCGAAAGAAACACATGCAGTATAGTATTCATTACACTTTTTTCTTGAAACTAGATTCGTGTACGCGACAATAACAATCAGCAACCAATAACAGCTTGACACACGAACAACTACAGGATAGATCGCGGCAACCAATCATACTCTTAGAGAATGGTTGTCTCCCCAATACCAGCCGCATGGCGATCGTCCTCCTCCTCCTTGCCCCATTCATCATCATCGTCATCGTCATCATCGTCGTCGTCCTCATCCAATGGTGGAGGCCAATGAAACACTCGTGAAAACACTGTTTTCGACGACACGTCGGTTCCATGAAGCAGCACATCTGCATCTTTGGTGAGATCGTAGTAATCCAATGGCCGATCGGGATCGGTACCACCAATCTTTTCCGGATCAATGCCCTTGACCTTGTACGCCAACAGGGGGTACGAAAAGACGGACGACTGCACTTGCGGTGTGTACAAGGTTGTGGAGGGAACTTCACTGAAGTTAATGTTTTGATTGTCCCCCACGGGTTTGTACCGTCCGCGAAACTGATGGACCAGGGCACGGATGCGGGCATGTCCAATTTTGAGCAAGACCAACACAATGACGGCAATCGACGTCCATCCCCAAAGACGTGTCATGGTTTCCTGATCGTCTGTCATCCATTCTCCATCGTCCCGTTGAAATTCGGCAATAAAGGGGAACCTGCTCTCGTCGCGGTCGTATTCCCAAAAGTTTTGGAGACAAAATCGATAGGCTTGGTCCGTCTCCTGGACTCGGACAATGGTATCGGAAGAAGAGGACGAGGCATCACTGTTGCTGTCGGTGGTGGGTTGCAGGAGCCAGGTTCCCACCACTTCAGAATCCACCGTCGAATCTTGGGCGCACAAATTGTCAAAGGGGAATCCGGACCAATAATACGAGGCCAGTACCGCCATGACCACGACAGTCAAGGGGAAAAAGTAATTGCGACTAAACTTGGCCATTTTGGTACCCAAATGAGGGGCGCGTTTCCAGGTGCGCATCAAACTAAACTTGTCGGTAAAGTAGGTAATCAAGAGGGCCACTGAACACAAAAAGAGAGCGGCAGGATAAATGGTATAGTACCACAAGGCCAAGAGCAAGAGTTTGGTCATGTTGGTGTATCGTTCCGCCAATTCGAATTCCGCTCCCTGCATACACGTGTTCATGGCATCTTGGTTCTTGGCCCGAGGAGCGAGGAAATGACGCTTGAAATGACCGCCAAAGTCTGTGCATCACAATGTCGTGAAAAACGCAACACAAAAGAGAATACATCATGAGAACGAGTAGAACCAAATGACATCATGTTAGGTCATTCTGTGGTACGTACCAGCCAGTTGAATCCCATTGGAGGTGACAATATCGGCAAAAAAGAGTGCATACACATGAGGAATGGTCCCGCCATCTTCATCCAAGGTTTTGGTAAAGGGTGTAATAATGGAGACATGGACGGCCGTATTGACAAAGCGAAAGGCGGCAATCTTGAAATAGAGGGATCGTTGTTTGCTTCCCTCGGACGCGTGCTTTTCAAACGAGGTCATGAACTTGGCCAAGGTGGGGAACAGCACATTGGTCAAGGCCACCAAAAAGGCCGAGGCGACAATGGAACTATCGTGGACCTTACCAATGACAAAGGCATTGAGAATAATGAGACCCAAGGATACCAAGGTGGTAATGCCTTGTTGTTTGATTCGATTCCACGTGGTTTCATTCAAATCTTGCCATCGAATGGTATTGGGTTCATCCGGTTCCTTGACATGCAACACTTGTTTGCCCCGAAACAAGAAGGGATTGTTCATTTGCGGACTGTTGCTGGAAGGCAAGGCGGCCGAGTTGTTGCGCTTGACATGATGTTTCCCCACGGTCAAGGCGGACAAAATGGCGCGTTGCGAGGCCTCGGTTTCCAACGTGACAAAAATTTTGGTGGCCGGGTACGCCTGTTGGGCCAGACCTTGAATTTTGGCCGTCAAGACGACGAGACGGGCAAAGTATTCGGGAATGCCGGGCCAAATCACGTGGGCCCACAAGGATTGCAAGACGGTACGATGGCGTTCCAGTTTGGCCGCGACACGGGCCAAGGTCAAGGAATCCAGGGCTGTGCCCGGATCGACCAAGAATTCCAAACGACGCAACACTTCCCGGCGTTCGACGAGGCATCGGACCAACAAGTCATTGTCCACGGCAATGGTACAAGCCGTGACATGCGGACGACGCGGACGGTGACGACTGTGACCACGTGGTTTACGACGAGTGGGACGAGTTTCGCCTTCATCCGACTGCGGTTGTTCTTCGTCGTCGTCCTTGTCGTCGTCTTGGTCGTCCAAGGATGAATGATTTTCGTGCGTAAAAAAGGCTTCTTGTTCAAAATAGTCTTGCCATTCCTTGGGATCCGTGGCATTGCCGGGTGGATTCTTGACGACAATGGAATAATCTTGCGCCGTTTGTTCATCTTCATCAAAGGTAATTTCCATGGCAGACAAGTACTTGTTGACGAGGTAGAGGCCCACGACAATGAGCAGCAAGGTCAAGTAATTGGACACTCCCGTTTCCCCTACGCTATCAATGGCCACACAATTGTTGCGCAAGGCAAACGTCGTGGTTTGCATCGATCCATTGGCGCCACCCACCTTGGTGGCGGTGGTGACCAATCGGTCACTGGCAAAGTAGGTGGAGGTACAATCGGGACAGGGCACCCAGGTGGTATCGGTACAAATGGCCGATCCTTGCAAGACGGGTCGCAACGACTCATAGGCATCCTCTGCTTGGGCTGTATTGGATGGATTGTGATAGTCGCTGCTGGCATAGTATTGCAAATTGGGCCAATTCAATAGGCCCACCAACAACATGAGAATGCCAATGGCCCGCACGGCCGAAAAGTACAGGCCCATACCCAAGCCCCAATCGCCCAATTGGGCATGCGGTGTGGCACACCACCAGGGCGAATACAATTTGGTCGGTAAGTAATGTTCATTGGCATCGGCCCGATCCAAGCCAGCACTTTTATTATTGCAACACGAGGCATTTTTACTTGTCGAAGACGAGGGTGACACAATGTAACGAGCCAAGGCGACATGTTCAAAGTCTATGGTGTCGTAGAACCACAACCACAACCACAAGAACAAGAACCACAACCACAAGAACAAGAACAACACACGACAAGAAAAGTCCACAACTGTGAGGATCCCAATGCATTGTAACTGCATTGTATGAAACAAAACAAGGGGTATACGTACAGGCCCATGCTTTTTCCAACGAGGGCAGTTCCTGGGTCGCCTTGGTAAAGGGATGGGCATCGCTCGGGGTGGGAGTATCGGGTCGTTTGGTCGTGGACGAATGCGTCGTGCGGGTACTGCGCGTCGAGGCTGTCGTCGCATGATGAACCACGCCGCGTGGCGAAGAGGGACTTGTCGTGGTGGTGGTGCGTGGGGGAGTTCCCGTGGCGACACTGGCCGAGGCCAGAGAGACGGAAATGGAGGAAAAGGAAGCCCCATCGTCGCCATGACTGTGATGCGTTCCTCGATGCATGAGGCGCGCTTGTTCCGGTCGCTGTGACGGTCGACCAGGACTGCGACGCACCGGTGCGGGTGATATGGAACTATTGGACGAGGATGCCACGAGACCCAGCAATTCATCGGGCGTGGTGGCGGTCGGCCGGGCCCGGGGATTGTACCAGGGTGTATCGAGCAAATGCAAGGCCCACCGTCGTCCCCACGTCATGTCCTGCTTGCGATCGTCGCGACAAAAATCCAATTTGCGCAACGTTTGCAAATACCGGGTACTGTACCGAGACGTGTAGCGATGCAAGGATCCCGCCAAGTCGCCCGGTTGTCGCTGTGGAAGGGGATTGCGATTGACAAACTGTCGAACCGTGCGATTGTCCTGGTCGGGATAATACAAGGCCCGTTCCCCGTGGGGTCGATATTGCCATTCCTTTTGCGTGCGGGCACTACTCTTGTGAGACACGACCGATACATTGTCGGAATCCATCCTCATGGTCGTACCGGCCGTAGGAGTGGTGGTGGGAAATTGATCCGTTTCTTCTTCGTCGTCGTCTTGTTCGTCTACTCCTTGGACTTGTTCTACCTTGTTGTCGTCGTCAGGATGGTCATCCACAAACCGATCTTGCTTGTCTTCTTGTTTTCCTTGGTGCGGGTCCTCTGTTGTTCCTCCTCCTGGCAGAGACGGTGGTTCATCGTGAAACCGGGTCGAATCGCCCGAGACGAGACTCTGCTGTTCGACCGGTTCCGAGGGTTCCTCACGGTCGTCGTCGTCCTTGTCGTGGTCGTCGTAGGGCTGCGTTTGCCCCAACAAGTAGTGCGTGTTGTTGCTACTACTTTTGTTGCGGGTGGCTCGCAAATGTTCGTCTTCATCGTCCGTGGTAATCTCGCCGGTATCCTCCTCCTCCAACAAGGCGTCTTGGTCTTGCTGTTCTTTTTCGTTGCGTGCGGGTGCATCGTGGTTCTCCTCCATGGTGGGACGATCCATGTCGTCCTGGTCGTTGGCGTGGGCCGCGGAAAAGAGCGTCGAATGTGGATCCATTCAGTCTCAGTCTCTTTCTCTTTCTTTGCCAAAAAAAGACTTTTTTGTTTCTCCTCTCGTTTGTGTGTGCCAGTGTGTGTTTGGATTCAACACTTTGCACTCTACGGAGAGAAGCGATCCAATTCAATCCTTGTCGTCGTCGTCGTCCAGTCCGAATCAATCAATCAATCAATCAATCACACGGTGGTCGTCGTGCACACCTCTTTGGATCGATCCACTTGCATCCAGCAAAAAAGAGGTGTGGCGGTGTGGTTGTCTTTCTTGGTTGGCTACCAACAAAAACACAGTAATAGGAGAAACAAACGATTGTTGTTGAGAGAGCGAGAGTCACAAGCCGAAGGCTCTCTTTTACAAATGCAATGGGAAGAGAGGTTTGCCCTACACGATATTTTGAGAAGAAGATGTCGTTGAGTTTGTTTGGATTTTTTGGTTGGTGCCGTGTGCCGTGTCGTGTCCTCTTTCTGGCTGGGCGCTCTCCTTTTTTTGAAAAAATTCTCCCTTGGTGGTCCCCCAAATTTCAACCGTTGCGTTCTTGGGGGAGCACGGTTTGGATTTTTTGTTTTTTGGGATTCCGAGTCTCGGACGATGGACTGACGGACTCAATGGGTTTCGGAGGTTCCGGGACTTCTGGCTACCACAGCTACCTCTAGAGACTACTCTATATATAGCTCTAGGATCCATTTTCTAGCTCGCTCCTCGGCAATCCTCGACTTGCTTTGAAACGAATCCCCTTTTTATTCTTGGAATGCCTGCCTCTAGTATCTCTCTATATCGTGTTGTTCTATTACCTAGACGGTGTGAAAGGACACGGACGACGATTGTCCTCTTCCATTGGTTATTCTTGGTAGTGTGTGCCTCGTTCCCCTCGAATGGTTTGGAATGCTCGATTGGTTGGTTGGTTGGTTGGTTGGTTGGTTGGTTGGTTGGTTGGTTGGTTGGTTGGTTGGTTGGTTGGTTGGTTGGTTGGTTGGTTTCTTTTTGTCATTCACCACCAGTATGGACCGAGGAATTTGGTCTCCTTGTCCTCCACAACTACTACTACTACTACTACGATTCACCGTCGTGACCACAACAAAAAGCATGTGGAACGATACTACAGTCTGTCTTGGACGACGGGTCGCTCGATCGACAAGAAGGCCCACGAAAGCCTCTCCATGGTACAAGTGTCCCATAAAAAGAACAAAAACCACCAAGGGACACGGACTGGTATGTGTCCATCCAAAGCTGTGTTCTTGCTGGGACACTGCATAATAGGAAACGACACGAAAGTGACGACAAGGTTCATCTCACTCCATGGATATATAAGAAGAAAAGCAATCCTGGTGGTCACCTTGTCTGGTAGTAGAATTGGTACGTGACGAATGCCATTCTTCTCATTATTTGTTGTTGGTGTTGTTGTTGTTGTGTCAAGCACGCATGGTTGAAAACCACCACCACCTCAACAACACCCAAACACAAACTTGCTTGGGGAACAGCAGTATTCTATATCGTTTGGTTGGGATTCCAGTGAGTTTTTCATCCTGATTGGCGAGGAAACGTTGAGGCTCTAGAGTACTGGACTCGTCTCTATGTGGGAGTAGTAGCCGTTCCCAGCGGCACCCAACAGTCTCGTCCCCTTGTTGTTGTTGTTGTTGTTGTTGTTTTGAAATCATTCGATTGGTACTACTACTACCTGGATGGTGAAGGAGCAGTTTTCGATGGATTCCTGTTGCTCCGGCACCTGGAGTCGTTCCTTTTGTGCTTCTTTTTGTCGAAAGAGGCTGATTTTCTTGTTGGATCCAAAGCTACTGGCCTTTTTCCTTGGTGAGACTGTTGTGCATTGTGATGAGGAGGACCTGATGCGTTTCCCCGAGTCCTACCGATAAAGTTTTATTATTATTTTCTCCAGCCATGGACCAGCCCCAAACAAGGCATGTATACGGACATGTGATCCAACAAGACACTGTCGCCCAACTCGAAAGAACGACTTGTGTGTTGTGTGTGTCTTTTTTGTTTTTTGTCGGGTGGTTTGAGTGTCCTTTGCACCTCTGTGGAAATTGAAGCCTCGCCCGGCGTGAATGACTCCGAGTTGTCCGCGCATGCCAGTCACGTGGTCATTGCGCATTATTTAATGGGCCTGTTCAGCGAAACCAAAGCTGCTCACAATCTTCACAGATCGGGAGGAATAAGATGGTGTCTTGCCGATCCTTTCTGATTGCGTACCTGTTCGGTCGGTCCTGGGGATACCATACCATTACTCGAAACGATCTGGTGAAAGCAGCAGCTGCACAACAAGACTTGACCGAAGAAGAACATTCCTCGTCGTTGTTGCACCTCTTTTCGGCCGAGGAAGAACCTCCCAAAGAGTTGGCCCCTGGTGAGATTGTGCCATTGGTGCGACGCGATACGCAGCAACTTGTGGACCAGGAAACCTCGCTCATTGGTTTGCCACCCGAACTGGCCCACGTCTTTCAAGACTATGTCCAAGAATCCGGCCTCGTGCGAGTGGTGGACCAATTGCTCTATTCGAGGCCCATTACCGAGACCGAAGAAGGTCTCATTCAATTGAAAGATGGAACTACGTGGATCGTTCGAACCTCCAACAACTTGAATTCAGAAGGAGACATGATTTGGATTGATCCAGGGGATGAATGGACCTTTGAAGTCATGTTGAGTTTCTTTCGCAAGGCTGGCTTTGACACGATTTTGGAAACCTTGGGTGAAGCATATGGTAGCCAAAGCTTGTCGCTCATCCGATCGTCTTTTATTGCGATATCTTAATTCAATGGAACCAACATACATATCGATAACGACGATTTGGACGGAAGCTTTTACAATGTACTCTTCCCCATTGTCATTCCAACCTCGGGTGGCATGCTTCAAGTGGCCGATCGTGAAACGTGGCACGACGTGGGCATAGAGTTTCGATACGATCAAGGAGTCGTCTTGGGCGCCATTTCACCCCATGGAACGGGCAAGGCAAACTACCGTCCCGAACGACAATTCCGAATGGCGGTGAGTACGTACATTGCGGACATTAATGAGGATACGGCGGAATACTTGGATGAGGATACGGCCTCCTTTCCTCCCTCGTACATGCCATACTACTTGTCCCAAATGGAACGTCATTGGAAGAGAAATGACCACACAGTCAGTCTCAACAATGACAAGGGTCGCCGTCCCTTTGTGCTACAGGATGACACACCATTGCAATGCTCCGAGTGGCTGAAAGAAGAAGAAGATGGTGAACCATGTACTGATATGGAGGTTCGAAGCATATGTATCAAAAGCTGCCAGGTTCTTCTCGAAACTGAAGAGTACTAAGAGAAACTGGAAACTCTGTTGAACCCGTCCCACGAGACGCAAGTAGTGGAAAATGAGTTCTAGGTAGTTGCATCGATACTAGGTAGTAGAATTTGGTTGGTTTCGCTGCGTCGAAGCAATGAGGTGCCTCGAACTTGGAATAAACATAGAAACATGTTCTATCGATTCAATCGATAGAACAATCGATTCGATTGCTTTTTACGGGACGAAGCAGTCTTATCAACCACAACAAAACACCGATTCTGGAGCGCTCCATACCGCATAGGCTCTTTTCCTTTGAGACTGCCCATATCACGAGGACGAATGAAACAATTGCACACTTGGCATGATATACTCCTATAACGTGACGTTGGGCACTAGACTCGTCTTGGTGGTGGTCATATCATTGCAATCATCAGAGTAGAGCTTTCCAGATTTTTATATGACGGTAGTGCGACTATAGAGCGATCAGTTTGGTCGACATGCAGACGGAACGACAAGCTACCCCCCAGTCCACAGTACATGTAGAGACATCTCTCTGACGATGGCGATGAGTCGTTCTTTGTGCGTTCTGTCCCCATCTGCTATCTAGGCGGAACTTCCGATGCAACCTGCAGAACGGAACACCCAGATTGTTGAATGTTGAATAGCCAGAAGAGTGGATGCTCATGGAATCGAACAACAAGAACAAAGGCTCCGACAATCGAACCGTCGTCAAGAGACTCGGAACAACAAGCGATTCACAGAGAGCCTTTCCTGAGTTATCATGGACGAAACACCGCCACAACGGCAAGAAACGGATCGGGCGAATACCCGCAAGCATTGAACGACAGCAGCAGGAGGAGGATGAGAAACAGGCCAAGATTGCGAGGCACCGGGGACGCTATTACCTCAAGTCTAGTTCCTTAGGTATAGCTGTGACTGTCATGGTCGTTTCCATTATGCTTCTTCTTCTATGGAGGCACTCTTCTACCAGGTCGAAACCACCACAAACCTCACAACAACAACAACAACAACAACAACAGCCCCAGATGCTTCGATTGCCAATAGAACGTCCGACAAATAGTACGCTCGCAAGAAAGGTTCATTCCCCACCAAAACCATCACGGGTATTTCCAAGGGTGATTCAAATAGTGTCCACTCCAGACAGTCTTCCATACTCGCCACCACCACCACAAGTCGAGAACGACTTATCAAACCATAGACTGGTACGACCCATGACAAGTGTGACAAAGCAACAACTGCTGGAAAATTCAAAAGACTATGAGGATCAGTCCGTATCATTTCCGGAAACTGAATCCTGCAAATTTCAATATCCTTGGCAACTCGATTCCAAACCGAATTGCAATGCGATCCATGAACTGGGCATGAGTGTAGGTTCGTCACCCTTCCATCTCGGTATCTTATCCATGTCTATGATCAATCATGGATATCGACGCGATGTGTGGAGCGTACAGTTCCATTCCCATGCCGCCAATAATGACCATGAAAACAACACTGTTGTGGAACAGGTTGTTCTCAAGACACAACGAGCCAAACACATGTTTTCACCGCGGAACTTGGATCGAAATCGCCTCGACGCCATGATCATGGAACACTTGACAGTGTCACCTTGGATATTGGACATTTACGTCTTTTGTGCTTCGTCTGGAATCTATGAGTTTGCCTCCCAGGGTTCCATGGATGACATTATTTTCTCCAACAAAAAGAGGACAGTGAACGAAACAAAGTCAACAACAACAATCCCTACAGACTTTGTGCGATACGGTACGTACGTTTTCACCAGTGACAGCACTCTCAGAAATCAATCTGAATCATTGTCATGATTTCCAGCTATTCAAGCAACCTTGGGAGTGTCGGCACTTCACAACATTGACAAGGAGGGACGAGCATCGGTCGTTCACACCGATTTGGCAACCTCCCAATTTGTTGTTGTGGACGATGGAAGAGTCAAGCTCAATGATTTCAATCGTGGTCAGTTTCTTCGTTGGAATCCAGAAACACAAGAGATTTGTCCATTTACCTATTCCTTGAATGGTGGAATTGATCGATCGCCGGAAGAATATGGCTACTTGCCAGAGACAGAGAAGGTGAGTCTCACTGGTATTCCCCTACACGGTATATCTGGATTCTTTTGTTACTGAACCACATGCCATACTCTATAGGTTGATGTATATGCCCTTGGAAACCTTTTCTACATACTTCTGACTCGCCAACGACAATTTGAGAACGTGAAAGACCATCATGAGGTCGGAAAGATGGTACTGAACGGTCAACGACCGGAACTTCCTTCCCGAATCTCGCAAAGCACAGACCCAATCGTTGTGGCTCTCAGTAGGTGAAATGACACTTGTGGATGCTGTGGGACCACCATTTGCTTCGACCGCTGCTGACTTGTGTTTTTTTTTTCTTCCTACTCTCGTTTCTGTGTGATTGACCAGTCGAGGCCATGCACATGTGCCATGAACAGGATCCCCAGAAACGGGCGTCCGCACGACAAGTGGAGACTTTTCTCAAGGAAAGGATCCGACGTCTTCTTCCTGGAAAGCTGGAGGAATGGGGGATCCACAGCTAAATCTCTTGAAGATACGATAACACCGACAAAGTTATACGGAGTGTTGGACAAGACCCGAAAGCCATCGATACGCTTTTACTAGGAAGAGGAAATCGGAAGCGATAGCTAGCGAATCGGTTCCAATCTCGAGGAATGTCGTCCGCAGAGATGAGTCCGATCCTGCAAAAAGAAGAGATCGAAATTGATATCAACAGCATGTCTTGTTGCATCGTGACGGACTACAGTTTGGATCGCTGTTGTCGTTGCTGATATTCTTGTCGAATGGCTGTTTGCAACACTTGAACCAACCATTGGATTTGAGCCGTCGTATTGTGTACATGGAGGACGATTCGAATGCGTTCTTGTCCCGCTGGAACGGTCGGAGCTTTAATGGGAAACAATTGAATGTGGCCTTGCGACTGCCGTGCGACGCGTTGACAAAAGCTGGTACAGGCCGTCGCTCCACCCGCAATCCTCAAGGCTTGAATAGGACTATTGGACGGTTGCAACCACACGAGTCGTTCCTTTGCTGGTGGCTGTGATTGGGACTTTTTTTTGGGTAACAACGACGACTGAGCGCCCTCTTGTTCTTGGTCCTCCAAGATGGGAATCAAGAGTGATCGAAACATGGTAATTTTGTCTTGCAATTGTTCTTGAAGTGATACATTGCGAGACTCTGTTGTGGTCATGGTTTCATAGGCGACTTGAATCGTCACCAGACTGTGCAAGGGTAGGGCCGTGGAATAAATGAGGGGATAGGCAAAATTGATCCAATATTCCTTGAGCTTTGTGTCATGAGTCGCACACAAGACTGCTCCATGACACCCGGCGGCCTTGCCAAAGGTAAAGACACTGGCGAGCAAGGCTGGATGACGTTCCAAATTCAAGGCGGCCAAGACGCCTGTCCCCCGAATGGGCACCTCCTTTCGTTGAGTGGTGGTGGTTGTTGCCTTGATGGATGGTGCGGATCGTCCAAAGACTCCCAATCCATGGGCTTCGTCAACGACCATCATGGTCTGATACTCTTGTGCGACTTCAAGAAATTCCGCCAAGGGAGCGACATCGCCATCCATACTATACACACTTTCCACCACAATGATAATCGTCGTCGTTCTCGGTTGTTGCTTGTTGCCATCCTCCTCTTCTTGCTGGCGAATGCGTTCCAGTTTGGCGCGTAAATCTGAAACGCTATTGTGATGAAAGGATTGCGACCACTTTGGGGGTGAGGATTCTCCTCCTCCTTCTTGTTTAGAAGCCGGTTGTTGCTGTTGTTGTTGTGTCTGCCACAATCGCAACCCCATGTGAATGGAATTATGTACCAGTTCATCGTACAAGACAATTTGACAGGGCAAGGTGGACAAGAGTGACAAATTGGCATCGTACCCTGAGTTGCAAATCAAGGCCGCCGAGCAATTGTGCATTGATTTGAGGGAATCTTCCAATTCGTGAACGGCTCGTGAATCGCCCGATAACAACCGAGATCCAGTGGAACCCGTAAGGGGTGGTGCCGTAGCATCTAGAGTGTCGTTCTGTTGTAGCCTTGCCACTGCTTGCTTATATCGAGCTTCGACCGCATGATATTGTCCTTCACTGTGTGCCAAGCCCAAATAATCATTGCTCGAAAAATCAATGCGTTGTAGTCTTTTTCTTCTGGTGGAATTTCTCTTGGTAGAGATTGCCGATATCCCATCAATGTCATTTTCTTGCGTTTGTTCTTTTTGCTGATGCAAACGTCTCATGGTTCCCTTGTCTTGTCGTCGTTGCAAGGCCTGTTGAATGACCTGTCGAAACGGCTCTTGCAGATTCACACTTGCTATTGCTGTACTGGAATCATCATTGGGTGATTGTGGCAGTCCTTCATCCTGCCTGTCGTGCAAGGGCCTCATTGATGGTTGCAATAGTAGTTTTCTCGGTTGTTGCTATTCTCTCTTGCTTGACAATCCATACTGCATCATGCCGAATGACGACGATGCACCGAAATATCTCTTTGGGGTGTTTTTGAGATGACTCTGATGCGACCTTAATGCGACCAATTGAGGTCGATGGACAGACAGAGCGCCGGTCGGCGTCACCCAGGGGCCAGGGGTGCGTGCGGCGTGCGGCGTGCGGCAACATCTCAAATGAATGGGTCGGATGGCGGTCTCATTTTTTGGTTCCGCCGGAGCCCTGGAAGAAGTATGGTCTTCTTCGCTGGTGAAGCTCTCTCTCCTATTGGGACAAAACAGACGACAACCATGGATAAATGACAAGCCATTATGACTATTGATTATTGCGCTCGAAGACTTCCTGATTCTCCCAATGCAGAAGCTTTTCCTCTCCTCTATAGATGGTGTTTGACTCTCCGACTTGTTGGCCTGTTGGGACCTTGGTCGGTCAAAGGGTCGTCTCTGAGGTCTAACGCGATAGTCGTTGACGGACTGGCTCGCTCTATACGCGATATACACATGGTTCTGCGACTATACTTTATACTTCAACAACAACTACTACTTCGTTTGCGCAATCCCACCATCACACACTCTCTCGTTTGGTGTTTCTGGTTGTAAAGGTAGAGATATACAACCACTTGAGATCATTCTTATAATTTACTGTACGCTGGAGCTCGTTCTTGGACGGGAGGAGTTTGCTTCGCGGCATTCTGCTCTTCCACCGAGACGAGACGTCGAATGTCACTCAAGTGAACCTTGTCCAACACCTCCCCATCCTCAAATTCTACTGTGTACAACCATGTTCCTCGACGGTAATAGTACTGCTTCGTGTCTGGATGAGTGCGATCAAAGTGGGCAGCAATCACGACACAATCTTCAAACTCCCACTGGTCTTGCTCCTTGCCAGCTGTTTTAAAACGGACTTGAATGATTTCTCCCACCAAGGAGGGTGGATAAAAGCGCCGAACCTTGCCCACTTCGAATTCCTTAAAAACGGTTGGGATATCCATGCGGTAATAAGCATCGGCATAGACATCGGTAATCACACCCATGTACCAATATTCGCCTTGTCGAATTTGTGCAATCGAACCGGATACCAACCAGGCATTTCTCAAAGGTTCTCGGATTGGTGTCTTGAAGGGGTTGGACATGCGAGCCACCATGGAAACCGGAGAGGGTGACACGGCATGACGACTGCCCAATGCAATCTCTTGTTCTGGAATCATTGGCACGACAAACCGCCGTTGTCCAACTGTCAAGGTCGTTTTCGTGGGAAACGATGTTTCGTCCATCGTATCCAAGGCGGAACAATCAGGGGTTACCTGCAAATGATCCGGCATGGGACGAACCATGGATGACAATGCAGATGCAGACGACGACGACGACGACGATTGGGCCGACTCTGTCGATGGCTTGGTAAGGAGATACTGAGTCGAGGCTTGATTGGCTGTTTCTATGGCTGTCGTCCGGAGCCGTTCTTGAAGTTGCAGTAAGGTTGGTACAGCATATCGATAGGCCATGGCCGTGGTTCGATACACGCCAAACCGCCATTCCGACAACAAGGGTTCCATGGTTTCGCGGAGCAACCGATGCAAGACGGGATACATTGCACGACTTACGAGTCGATGCGACACAAACTCCAAGGATTGTGTGTGACTCTGGAGCATCCATCGGCCACCCCGTCCTTGTTGCAAAAATCGTGCGGGTTCTCCCGTGTCTTGCCCATGACGCAGTGTCTGATATATCCAATTCGCCACGGTGTCACGTACCATCCAGACCATGGCCGAAGGGTTGCGCCCCACACCACGGTCGTGGACAGCAAAGGCTTCCACGAGTCGATTCAACTGACGATTGCCATAATGTCCCTGGTCAATCAAATCCTTGACAATGCCCAAATAATGCGATCCGCCCAGTCGATACTCGAGCAAGACATCGGAGCGTGTGGGAAAGGTCGACCAACCCTTGCTGACAATATCGGTAAAGTTTGCCTCATTGTTCAAGACGGATGTGTACAAGCGATGTTGGCGAATGTTGCGGGCCCACAAGGTACCATCCACATGGTGACGCGCCGCCGACCAGCCGGAATAGACCACCACGACCATGACACTGACCTGAAGAATACCGCGTTGCCATCCACGCGTCGGTTTCTTGTTCTTGTTGTTGTTATTGGCACTGGTGCCACTTCCTCCCAAGAGCGTATAGACCAGGACATAGAGGACCATGGCACTGGCTGCGCACATGGAGGTAAACTGATGGACTCGTTTCAGAGTGGCTTGAAAGTAAATCATCCAGGCCAATTCATGGCCCAATTCCTCTTCTGTCAAGTGCTTGGGATGCAACCATTGGGGTACAAAGGGCAAGAGTTTGCCTTCTTCTTGCCTTTCCTCCAAATAATCGGCATTGTAAAAATTTTCATCGTTGGTGATGCGAAAGGCCAAATTGGCCAAATAATCGTAGCCCCACTCAGCCTTGTTGAGTTTGGCATTGTACAAACCGTAGGAACGCAACCAATTCCAAGGAAATTGCATATAGGTGGACGCCTGTTGCAAATCCTTCCACGTATGACCCTGTCATAAAAGTAGAACAAACCAAAATGGACGGACATGGGGTCAGGGATTGAGAGAAAGACAGAGAGAGTCCAAGTCGAACCAACCAATCCAATACTACCTACCCACGAATCATGTCACAGGCACATGGTGGAGCCTTGGGAAATTTGTCGCGATTCGGGGTGATGGTATCGAGGTTGCGGTGTGAAGGTCAAGATCAGCATGACCCGATCCACTCCGTTGGGATCGTTGTGGGCCGGTCCGCGATGAAAGGAATTCATACTCATGAGCAAGGCATCACCGGCACGCCAATAGCCGGTCGTGGGATCCACCATTGGATAGCCGTGTGTTTCGCACAGGCTTTGATGATCGCCGCGACTGCAATAGTGCAAGCCGGGACAAACGCCCGTGGCACCCATGACGGCGGTCGTATTTTGCAATTGGACAAAAATACTCCACAAGGGATTAAAAGCTCGTCCATATTGCAAGGCGGAGGTCTCGGGACTGACATCTTTGTGATACTCTTGATCCGTGGCACCGTATGTGGCTGTAATGGCCGTCAATTCCACCAGGGCAGGATCCGGTCCCATGACTTGACGTACCAATTCCCTACAAGAACGACACAGAGAATCGAGAAACGACAAAACCAACAAAGAAAGACATGCGCACAACCATACACAAGACCAGTAGCAAGAAAGTGCAACAAGGAAAGTAAGAGTCTTTGGTCATTGTTGTCAGGCAAAACAACAGAACCCCCAACGGCACATTCTCGGCGCTCTCTCCAGACAAGCAGGACGACATCACCCCTTGCGCACAGATTGCACAACACAACACAATACAACACAACACTTGACACTCTCTATACGTACGTCAATTGCGGGTGATTGGTCAATTCCATGACGGCTTGTGCGACAATGGGCACGGTCGTATCCAATCCAAAACTGTACCGATGCTCGTTTTCCAAGACAGAGTAGGTTTTGCCAATCTCTTGATTGCGTTGTAACACATGATTGCGCAAGCCTCGCATGGTGTTTTCGGAGATTGTCGATCGAACCATACTAAAGCCATGTTGCAATTGATGGTGATAATAATAGGAGCCGTGAGGATCCATGGAACAACGGCCAGTCGTTCTTGTCGGCAGGGGCGGCGGCAAGAACAAGTCGGCCGGATTCTGTGTGGAAATTTCGGCGGCCGTACAGGAACGGGGATAATAGGTGGATTCGTACGCTTGTCGATCTTTGGTCCACCAGGCGGCCCGCAATTGCGGTTCCCAATACTGTGTGGCCACATGATGCATCCACGATGTGATGGCCACCGTCACAAACGTCCCCCACACGACGACATCCAACACTCGCCAGGCCAACCAGGAAGCGGCAGTAGTGGTGGTGTTCTTCTGGTTGCAAGGAGACGCAGCAGCCGCGGCTATCGTCGTTGTCGTTGTGGCCGTGACGGCCATTCGAGCCGACGGTTCGACCAACATGCTTGTTCTTCTTCTTCTCTTGCTTCCTCTTGTGCTTCTTCTGCTTCTTGGAAAGACTGTGTTGTGCTTCTCGCGCTCACTCCACAACGCTCGTCGTTGTCCTCGTCTCTCTCTATCTTTTCTCTTGGTTGGTGGAAAGATCCACTTTGGATTGGAACAATTGCACCTCTATCTTCCTTCTTTTCCCCAACACAAAATCCTGCCCCAAGCAGTCGCACTACGAGTATATTAGTTGCACGGTATTGACCCCAACCACAACCCCCAACCCCCACCAACCCCCACCCAGTCATACTCGTATATCTATTGTACGGTGCAGCCGGCATTCCTCCGACCTCCGACACAAGACTACTCTTTGCACTCCCAGTCGGAGGTTTTCGTTCACCAGCGAAGGTCACCGGATGGACTCGATGACCTCATTTTTTGTATTATGGAAATGGAACATGGAGAAAGTACTCAATCTCCTCTATTGGGAAAAACCAGGCGACAACCACCTGGATACTGGTAAATGGCAAGCCCCAATATCCCTCGGTATCAGTGTCCACTGCTTAGCTGTTTTTTGTCTGTGCCACCTTTACAGGTTCCCAAGTGGACACAGACAGCATTTTTCGTTTTTCGTCTGTCTGTCTAACCATTAAAATTCCTCAGGGTTGAAGCAAGGCCAGCGTGCAAGTGACAGTTGACGGTTGGTGGTTGTCCTCGCCGGGTCACCACGATTCACATTAAGGCATCCATCATCATCTCGACACCTGTCACAAAAACCCAAAACCGAGCCAAATGCTTGACCATAACGGGGGTGAGGTGAGAACAATGGATGGATCATGCTGGACTGAACCGTTTCTCTCTATTGCTGCTTATTACTTATCTTGTTGTCTCTTTTCCCTTTTTCTCACGCATCACTGCTTCAGCTGTCTTTCCTATTGTTCTTGCATGATCCTTTACTTTTGTCTCATTTCGTACGAGTAGATGACAAGCCGCCAGATGTCAACTGGAATATCTTTTCCTTGTCGTAATCGTTTGTTGTTTGATTGTTTTTTGGCTACCGTCATATGCTCTATAGGATAGATTATTCTCTCTCGTCTCTCATCATAGCGTCATTCTCAATCATTTCTCAACGCTGTTGTTTTTGCATCAAATAGATGGGAAGCCATCTTGCCACACCCTACTGACCAATTATCATATCCTACCTAGGTAGTCGACACAGAGTGCTCAAAGTGAGCGGTACAAGCTTGTGAGAGCTGTTCTGTTGCGTTTTCATAGCGAAACTGAGGGTCATCGTCGTGCTCACAACAAAGAACAAAGCTGCAACGAATTCACGAATTCACAAGGCTCAAAAGTCTCATGGATGACAAGCACTGGCGTTCTACTACTAGTAAATAAACAAAAGAATGTCTAGAGTATAGAGTTTTTTTAATGCAATCAAAGTTATGGCGCTCAGCAAAAACCAGTCATTTCTGTTCGACAAGAATGAACAATGGCAAGTAATGAGCTGCCCAGCGACTAAACAGATGAGTAGCGTCTCCCACGAGCAGAGCAAACAAAAGTGGCAAGTGGCAGTGAGCATGAGTGATGTCATTGACAACATGGCAATTGGCAATGGATCAAGCTCACCTGGAAAGCCAGTAACATTCGTAAGTAGTAAGTACGATGTGCTTTGGCAAAAGAAAAGAGAATGTGAGCTTGCCCCGAATTATGCAACAACCAACCGTCATCCACGCAGGGGACACTTGTTGGGCTTGCGTCCGTTTCGAACGTCGAAAAATTCAGCTGGGCATGCGTGCCAATTTGCAATTTGATAATTTCTATTTGCATCAAAAGCGAAAAATGCTGTCTGTGTCCACTTGGGAACCTGTGAAGGTGGCACAGACAAAAAACAGCTAAGCAGTGGACACTGATACCGAGGGTTATCTCGTAGGATGACCGGTGGATGAGCAATAATTGGTGGCCTCACAAAGATTTCAAGGAGGCCCAAAGATCTTTTCTATCTTTTCAAACTTTTAAGACCCCGCAGAACCACTGCGTTTGACATTCACACAATTTTGCAAAGCTCATTTTTGCATACCAGTTCCTCCAAGACAAAACAAGTCGAGCACAAGAAGATCATCATGAGTCTCTTTCCTGTTCGTTTTGGTTTCAAGATGTTGTCCTTCATGGCGGTCGTTGTTCTCGTGGCCCTTGTTGTCGATGCTCAACAGATGCATGTCCGTCTTCCCCAGAAGCGCCTTCTCGAGTCCTCGACGACTGCCCATGCCGGCTTGGATGCTGAAGATTCCATGATGGATGCTCTTCCCTCCTCGCAGGAACGAGATCTGTCCTCGCAGAAGGCACGAGAATTGCCAATCGGCGATGGCAAGAAGGGTAAGGGCAAGAAGGGTAGTGGCTGCTTGGAAGCGTGTTGACGATACTAGGAATGGACACCGACGACCTTTCGTAAGTGTAAGTGAGCCATCTAATAACAGAATTCGAACGATGTCAATCACAACAGTGCTCCAACGTCAGGTTGGTCATTTAAAGTAATTTAAAACGTGAATCAAATTCTTGGAATGTTTGTTAGGCCATCACTTATTCTTACTTGACCCATTTGTGGATTCTTACTTGACCCATTTGTGGTTGTGGTGGCACCACAGCTGTGCTCATGTTACTTTCTGGTTCTCGTTGTCTTGTGAGCTCTTGCGAGGAATTGGAGCCTGGTGGAGGCTCGGCGAACGTGGATCCCCAAGAGAACGAGGCTCTCTCTACCTCTACTAGAGAATAGTAGAAAAAGAAGAAATGTGGAGGAACAATCGAATGGCCTCCACTCGCTAGACTTGTTTTTCGGAAGGAATCCCCTGTTCTTGGAATGGCGAGCCTCGAGCAATCGTAGTCTTCTATCTAGTAGACTGTAAAAGGACGCCACAAAACGGACGATTGTCCTCTCGTTTGCCGTATCAAAGGATCCGGAATATGGCTTGGACACGTTGGTATTGTGGTACAGTTTCAATTCTCTTGTTCGTTGGCGTTTCTTGGAACTCTCATGTACAGCAGAATGTCGTTTCGGTCCTCGTCCTCATCATCACTAACTATATCAATGGATTCACAACATGACGACGACGACGACAAGGAAACGCATGGAACGATTGGTCGCTCTAGCAAGTGTTGGAAGTTCCCAATTGCCGCCGGGCGCAATCGGAACCTGGGGGAATCTTCCAAGTGCAACAGGTCATTTTCCTGACGCACATCACTTGGCACTTATCAACTGACGTCCCTCCAACGTCAGTCCATTCGCACCCATAGCGTAACATGACCATACCCTTATACAATAGTAGAGCTTTCCAGATTTTTACACGACTGTAGTGCGACTATAGAGCGATCAGTTTGGTCGACATGCAGAAGGAACGACAAGCTACCCCCCAGTCCACAGTACATGTAGAGACATCTCTCTGACGATGGCGATGGGTCGTTCTTTGTGCGTTCTGTCCCCATCTGCTATCTAGGCGGAACTTCCGATGCAACCTGCAGAACGGAACACCCAGATTGTTGAATGTTGAATAGCCAGAAGAGTGGATGCTCATGGAATCGAGCAACAAGAACAAAGGCTCCGGCAATCGAACCGTCGTCAAGAGACTCGGAACAAGGAGCGATTCACAGAGAGCCTTTCCTAAGTTATCATGGACGAAACACCGCCACAACGGCAAGAAACGGCTCGGGCGAATACCCACAAGCATTGAACGACAGCAGCAGGAGGAGGATGAGAAACAGGCCAAGATTGCGAGGCACCGGGGACGCTATTACCTCAAGTCTAGTTCCTTAGGTATAGCTGTAACTGTCATGGTCGTTTCCATTATGCTTCTTCTTCTTTGGAGGCACTCTTCTACCGGCTCGAAACCACCACAAGTCTCCCAACAACAACAACAACAACAGCCCCAGATGCTACGATTGCCAATAGAACGACCGACAAATAGTACGCTCGCAAGAAAGGTTCATTCCCCACCAAAACCATCACGGGTATTTCCAAGGGTGATTCAAATAGTGTCCACTCCAGACAGTCTTCCATACTCGCCACCACAACAAGTCGAGAACGACCTACCAAGCCAAAGACTGGTACGACCCATGACAAGTGTAACAAAGCAACAAATGCTGGAAAATTCAAAAGACTATGAGGATCAGTCCGTATCATTTCCGGAAACTGAATCCTGTAAATTTCAATATCCTTGGCAACTCGATTCCAAACCGAATTGCAATGCGATCCATGAACTGGGCATGAGTGTAGGTTCGTCACCTTTCCATCTCGGTATCTTATCCATGTCTATGATCAATCATGGATATCGACGCGATGTTTGGAGCGTACAATTCCATTCCCATGCCGCCAATAATGACCATAAAAACAATACTGCTGTGGAACAGGTTGTTCTCAAGACGCAACGAGCCAAACACATGTTTTCACCGCGGAACTTGGATCGAAATCGCCTCGACGCCATGGTCATGGAACACTTGACAGTGTCACCTTGGATATTGGACATTTACGTCTTTTGTGCATCTTCTGGAATCTATGAGTTTGCCTCCCAGGGTTCCATGGATGACATTATTTTCTCCAACAAAAAGGAGACAGTGAACGAAACAAAGTCAGTAACCACAATCCCTACAGACTTTGTGCGATACGGTACGTATGTTTTCACCAATGACAGCACTCTCAGAAATCATCCTCAATCATTGTCATGATATCCAGCTATTCAAGCAACCTTGGGAGTGTCGGCTCTTCACAATATTGACAAGGAGGGACGAGCATCGGTCGTTCACACCGATTTGGCAACCTCCCAGTTTGTCGTTGTGGACGATGGGAGAGTCAAGCTCAATGATTTTAATCGTGGTCAGTTTCTTCGTTGGAATCCAGAAACACAAGAAGTTTGTCCCTTTACCTATGAGCTGAATGGTGGAATTGAGCGATCGCCGGAAGAATACGGCTACTTGCCAGAGACGGAGAAGGTGAGTCTCACGTGTCTCCCCCTATACGGTATATATTTGGATTCTTTTGTTTCTGAATCATGTGCCATACTCTAATATAGGTTGATGTGTATGCCCTTGGAAACCTTTTCTATATACTTCTGACTCGCCAACGACAATTCGAGAACGTGAAAGACCATCACGAGGTCGGAAAGATGGTACTGAACGGTCAACGACCGGAACTTCCTGCCCGAATCTCGCAAAGCACAGACCCAATCACAGACCCAATCGTTTTGACTCTCAGTAGGTGAAATGACACTTGTGGATGCTGTTTGGCTCGCGCGCTACTCACTTGTGGTTTTCTTGGCGTGGTTTCTCGGCGATTGAAAATTCGAGGCAATGCACATGTGCCATGAACAGGATCCCCAGAAACGGGCGAGCGCACGACAAGTGGAGACTTTTCTCAAGGAAAAGATCCGACTTCTCCTTCCTGGGAAGCTGGAGGAATGGGGGATCCACAGCTAAATCTCTTGAAGATACGATAGCACCGACAAAGTTGTACGGAGTGTGGGACAAGACCCGAGACCCATCGATACGCTTTTACTAGGAAGAGGAAATCGGAAACGATAGCGCTAGCGAATCGGTTCCAATCTCGAGGAATGTCGTCCGCAGAGATGAGTCCGATCCTGCAAAAGAAGAGATCGAAATTGATATCAACAGCATGTCTTGTTGCATCGTGACGGACTACAGTTTGGATCGCTGTTGTTGTCGTTGTTGCTGATATTCTTGTCGAATGGTTGTTTGTAACACTTGAACCAACCATTGGATTTGAGCCGTCGTATTGTGTACATGGAGGACGATTCGAATGCGTTCTTGTCCGGCCGGAACGGTCGGAGCTTTGATGGGAAACAATTGAATGTGGCCTTGCGACTGACGTGCGACGCGTTGACAAAAGGTGGTACAGGCCGTCGCTCCACCGGCAATCCTCAAGGCTTGAATGGGACTGTTGGACGGTTGCAACCACACGAGTCGTTCCTTTGCTTGTGGTGGTGATTGGAACTTTGTGTTGGGTAACAACGACGACTGAGCGCCCTCTTGTTCTTGGTCCTCCAAGATGGGAATCAAGAGTGATCGAAACATGGTAATTTTGTCTTGCAATTGCTCTTGAAGTGATACATTGCGAGACCCTATTGTGGTCATGGTTTCATAGGCGACTTGAATCGTCACCAGACTGTGCAAGGGTAGGGCCGTGGAATAAATGAGGGGATAGGCAAAATTGATCCAATATTCCTTGAGCTTTGTGTCATGAGTCGCACACAAGACTGCTCCATGACACCCGGCGGTCTTGCCAAAGGTAAAGACACTGGCGAGCAAGGCTCGATGACGTTCCAAATTCAAGGCGGCCAAGACGCCTGTCCCCCGAACGGGCACCTCCTTTCGTTGAGTGGTGGTGGTTGTTGCCTTGATGGATGGTGCGGATCGTCCAAAGACTCCCAATCCATGGGCTTCGTCAACGACCATCATGGCCTGATACTCTTGTGCGACTTCAAGAAATTCCGCCAAGGGAGCGACATCGCCATCCATACTATACACACTTTCCACCACAATGATAATCGTCGTCGTTCTCGGTTGTTGCTTGTTGCCATCCTCCTCTTCTTGCTGGCGAATGCGTTCCAGTTTGGCGCGTAAATCTGAAACGCTATTGTGACCAAAGGATTGCGACCACTTTGGGGGTGAGGATTCTCCTCCTCCTTCTTGTTTAGAAGCCGGTTGTTGCTGTTGTTGTTGTGTCTGCCACAATCGCAACCCCATGTGAATGGAATTATGTACCAGTTCATCGTACAAGACAATTTGACAGGGCAAGGTGGACAACAGTGACAAATTGGCATCGTACCCAGAGTTACAAATCAAGGCTGCCGAGCAATTGTGCATTGATTTGAGGGAATCTTCCAACTCGTGAACGGCTCGTGAATCGCCCGATAACAACCGAGATCCAGTGGAACCCGTAAGGGGTGGTGCCGTAGCACCTAGAGTGTCGTTCTGTTGTAGCCTTGCCACTGCTTGCTTATATCGAGCTTCGACCGCATGATATTGTCCTTCACTGTGTGCCAAGCCCAAATAATCATTGCTCGAAAAATCAATGCGTTGTAGTCTTTTTCTTCTTATGGAAATTCTCTTGGTAGTGATTGTCGAATCTTCCTCATTTCCGTCGTCTAGTGCTTGATCTTGTTGCTGAGGCAAACGTCTCAGGGTTCCCTTGTCTTGTCGTCGTTGCAAGGCCTGTTGAATGACCTGTCGAAACGGCTCTTGCAGATTCACACTTGCTTTTGCTGTACTGGAATCATCATTGGGTGATTGTGGCAGTCCTTCATCCTGCCTGTCGTGCAAGGGCCTCATTGATGGTTGCAATAGTAGTTTTCTCGGTTGTGGCTATTCTCTCTTGCTTGACAATCCATACTGCATCATGCCGAATGACGACGATGCACCGAAAGATCTCTTTGGGGTGTTTTTGAGATGACTCTGATGCGACCCTAATGCGACCTATTAAGGTCGATGGACAGACAGAGCGCCGGTCGGCGTCACCCAGGGGCCAGGGGTGCGTGCGGCGTGCGGCGTGCGGCAACATCTCCAATGAATGTCGGATGGCGGTCTCATTTTTTGGTTCCGCCGGAGCCCTGGAAGAAGAATGGTCTTCTTCGCTGGTGAAGCTCTCTCTCCTATTGGGACAAAACAGACGACAACCATGGATAAATGACAAGCCATTATGACTATTGATTATTGCGCTCGAAGATCTCCCAATGCAGAAGCTTTTCCTCTCCTCTATAGATGGTGTTTGACTCTCCGACTTGTTGGCCTGTTGGGACCTTGGTCGGTCAAAGGGTCGTCTCTGAGGTCTAACGCGATAGTCGTTGACGGACTGGCTCGCTCTATACGCGACACACACACATGGTTCTGCGACTATACTTTATACTTCAACAACTACTACTTCGTTTGCGCAATCCCACCATCACACACTCTCTCGTTTGGTGTTTCTCGTTGAGATACACAACCAATGGAGATCATTCTTATAATTTACTGTACGCCGGAGCACGTTCTTGAAAGGGAGGAGTTTGCTTCGCGGCATGCTGCTCTTCCGCCGAGACGAGACGTCGAATGTCACTCAAGTGAACCTTGTTCAACACCTCCCCATCCTCAAATTCTACTGTGTACAACCATGTTCCTCGACGGTAATAGTACTGCTTCGTATCTGGATGAGTGCGATCAAAGTGGGAAGCAATCACGACACAATCTTCAAACTCCCACTGGTCTTGCTCCTTGCCAGCTGTTTTAAAACGGACTTGAATGATTTCTCCCACCAAGGAGGGTGGATAAAAGCGCCGAACCTTGCCCACTTCGAATTCCTTAAAAACGGTTGGGATATCCATGCGGTAATAAGCATCGGCATAGACATCGGTAATCACACCCATGTACCAATATTCGCCTTGTCGAATTTGTGCAATCGAACCGGATACCAACCAGGCATTTCTCAAAGGTTCTCGGATGGGTGTCTTGAATGGGTTGGACATGCGAGCCACCATGGAAACCGGAGAGGGTGACACGGCATTACGACTGCCCAATGCAATCTCTTGTTCTGGAATCCTTGGCACGACAAACCGCCGTTGTCCAACTGTCAAGGTCGTTTTCGTGGGAAACGATGTTTCGTCCATCGTATCCAAGGCGGAACAATCAGGGGTTACCTGCAAATGATCCGGCATGGGACGAACCAAGGATGACGATGTAGATGCAGACGACGACGACGACGACGACGATTTAGCGGACACTGTCGATGGCTTGGTAAGGAGATACTGAGTCGAGGCTTGATCGGCTGTTTCCATGGCTGTCGTCCGGAGCCGTTCTTGAAGTTGCAGTAAGGTTGGTACAGCATGTCGATAGGCCATGGCCGTGGTTCGATACACGCCAAACCGCCATTCCGACAACAAGGGTGCCAGCGCGGAGCAATCGATGCAAGACGGGATACATTGCACGACTTACGAGTCGATGCGACACAAACTCCAAGGATTGTGTGTGACTCTGGAGCATCCATCGGCCACCCCGTCCTTGTTGCAAAAATCGTGCGGGTTCTCCCGTGTCTTGTCCATGACGCAGTGTCTGATATATCCAATTCGCCACGGCGTCGCGTACCATCCAGACCATGGCCGAAGGGTTGCGCCCCACACTACGGTCGTGGACAGCAAAGGCTTCCACGAGTCGATTCAACTGACGATTGCCATAATGTCCCTGGTCAATCAAATCCTTGACAATGCCCAAATAATGCGATCCGCCCAGTCGATACTCGAGCAAGACATCGGAGCGTGTGGGAAAAGTCGACCAACCCTTGCTGACAATATCGGTAAAGTTTGCCTCATTGTTCAAGACGGATGTGTACAAGCGATGTTGGCGAATGTTGCGGGCCCACAAGGTACCATCCACATGGTGACGCGCCGCCGACCAGCCGGAATAGACCACCACGGCCATGACACTGACCTGAAGAATGCCGCGTTGCCATCCACGCGTCGGTTTCTTCTTCTTGTTGTTGTTCTTGGCACTGGTGCCACTTCCTCCCAAGAGCGTATAGACCAGGACATAGAGGACCATGGCACTGGCTGCGCACATGGAGGTAAACTGATGGACTCGTTTCAAAGTGGCTTGAAAGTAAATCATCCAGGCCAATTCATGGCCCAATTCCTCTTCTGTCAAGTGTTTGGGATGCAACCATTGGGGTACAAAGGGCAAGAGTTTGCCTTCTTCTTGCCTTTCCTCCAAATAATCGGCATTGTAAAAATTTTCATCGTTGGTGATGCGAAAGGCCAAATTGGCCAAATAATCGTAGCCCCACTCAGCCTTGTTGAGTTTGGCATTGTACAAACCGTAGGAACGCAACCAATTCCAAGGAAATTGCATATAGGTCGAAGCCTGTTGCAAATCCTTCCACGTATGACCCTGTCATAAAAGTAGAACGAACCAAAATGATGGACGGACATGGAAACACAGGGGGGTCAGAGATTGAGAGAAAGATAGAGAGAGTCCAAGTCGAACCAACCAATCCAAATACTACCTACCCACGAATCATGTCGCAGGCACATGGTGGAGCCTTGGGAAATTTGTCGCGATTCGGGGTGATGGTGTCGAGGTTGCGGTGTGAAGGTCAAGATAAGCATGACCCGATCCACTCCGTTGGGATCGTTGTGGGCCGGTCCGCGATGAAAGGAATTCATACTCATGAGCAAGGCATCGCCGGCACGCCAATAGCCGGTCGTGGGATCCACCATTGGATAGCCGTGTGTTTCGCACAGGCTTGCATGATCGCCGCGACTGCAATAGTGCAAGCCGGGACAAACGCCCGTGGCACCCATGACGGCGGTCGTATTTTGCAATTGGACAAAAATACTCCACAAGGGATCAAAGGCTCGTCCATATTGCAAGGCGGAGGTCTCGGGACTGACATCTTTGTGATACTCTTGATCCGTGGCACCGTATGTGGCTGTAATGGCCGTCAATTCCACCAGGGCAGGATCCGGTCCCATGACTTGACGTACCAATTCCCTACAAGAACAACACAGAGAATCGAGAAACGACAAAACCAACAAAGAAAGACATGCGCACAACCATACACAAGACCAGTAGCAAGAAAGTGCAACAAGGAAAGTGAGAGTCTTTGGTCATTGTTGTCAGGCAAAACAACAGAACCCCCAACGACACATTCTCGGCGCTCTCTCCAGACAAGCAGGACGACATCACCCCTTGCGCACAGATTGCACAACACAATACAACACAACACTTGACACTCTCTCTATACGTACGTCAATTGCGGGTGATTGGTCAATTCCATGACGGCTTGTGCGACAATGGGCACGGTCGTATCCAATCCAAAACTGTACCGATGCTCGTTTTCCAAGACAGAGTAGGTTTTGCCAATCTCTTGATTGCGTTGTAACACATGATTGCGCAAGCCTCGCATGGTTTTTTCGGAGATTGTCGATCGAACCATAGTAAAGCCATGTTGCAATTGATGGTGATAATAATAGGAGCGATGAGGATCCATGGAACGGCCAGTCGTTCTTGTCGGCAGGGGCGGCGGCAAGAACAAGTCGGCCGGATCTGTGTGGAAATTTCGTCGGCCGTACAGGAACGGGGATAATAGGTGGATTCGTACGCTTGTCGATCTTTGGTCCACCAGGCGGCTCGCAATTGCGGTTCCCAATACTGTGTGGCCACATGATGCATCCACGACGTGACGGCCACCGTCACAAACGTGCCCCACACGACGACATCCAAGACTCGCCAGGCCAACCACGAAACTGTGTTGTTGTTGGTCGTAGTGTTGTTCTTTTGGTTGGAAGGAGACGCAGCAGCCGCGGCTATCGTCGTTATCGTTGTGGCCGTGGCGGCCATTCGAGTCGATGGTTCGACCAACATGCTTGTTCTTCTTCTTCTTGTGCTTCTTCTTGTGCTTCTTGGAAAGACTGTGTTGTGCTTCTCGCGCTCACTCCACAACGCTCGTCGTTGTCCTCGTCTCTCTCTATCTTTTCTCTTGGTTGGTGGAAAGATCCACTTTGGATTGGAACAATTGCACCTCTATCTTCCTTCTTTTCCCCAACACAAAATCCTGCCCCAAGCAGTCGCACTACGAGTATATTAGTTGCACGGTATTGACCCCCAACCCCAACCCCCAACCCCCACCAACCCCCACCCAGTCATACGGGGTCCGGGGGACGAAAAATTCCACCACGATGGATAATACTAAGGGGGTATGTTATCGGGCGCGCGGAGCATGGGCGAAGCATGGATATGGGGGGAGCAATGCATGCTCCACGATGCATGCTCCGCGCGTCTATATTATCGGTGGGCGGATGCAGAGATGCGGAGCATGCGCGGCGCGCGCGCTCAAAATCCTCGACCGTCACGGAAACGCGTATGGGTCGCCTTAAGTATGGAATCGAAAAGGAAGGAGAAGAGCAACTTTGGGAAGACGATGGCAAGCAAAGGGGTGGTTTCCGGACACAATAATCATTCCCTTTATAGACTACTTATCATTTAGAGTATCCATTGGATATTTCACCTGTTGTTCTGTTGGCCCTACGAGCTCATGTGGGAAAGACACGTCAATTTCCATGCTCTATGGAAACACAACCTCCACCATGAGGATGGAAAAGACTCCTAAAGAGCAAGGCAGCAACAGTTGGCCGACTATATGTACTTGTTTACAATATTAGTGCCTAGATAGACTCTGTCATCGCTTTTGTCCATGACAAATCCATCATCGGAAGACTTCGACTGTTTGACGCATTGAGTGTGTGGTGTGTGGGCGCGTGATTTTGCTTCCAACCATGCTCCACCCGCACTCTTCCTCCGCATGTAAATTTTGCGGAGGAAAGCCCTATATCCGGGTTGGTTTGGCCTTTCTCCGCCCATATCATGCTCCGCACATGCTCCACGCGCCCGATAATATACCCCCTAACCCCATATCAGACTATGAAAGTAGTTCGTCTCACATTTTTATACTAGAGTACGATATTATTGTAGGAGCGGGAAGTAGTAATTACCAAAAATTCGTGCGAATCGCGCGAAAACGAGCGGGGCGAGCCAACCAAGGAAGAAAAGGGCACCATGAAAAACCGACACGACGAAACCAACGGAACGAGAAAGGAAACAGAACGACCAAAGCAGAGGCAAAGGAAAATGAAGAAGAAAAAAGATTGTGTGAGAATGGGAAATGCAACAATCAATCAGAGAAGAGTGTGTAGCAGCTACTTACAGTAGTAGTGACTACCGTGGACGAATGGAAGACTGCCTGTGGAACAGAAGCACAAAGTTGAGGAAAACGAAACACAAACAAACAAAAACAGGATGAGACTCACCAATCAAACCACTACTCAGGTTTCTTTCATTGATCAATCCTTCTTCTTCTTTTCATGGTTGGATGAAGAAGCATCCATGGGAGATTGGCCCATGAACTGGAAAGGCTGTTGATGAGCCATGTTGGGTTGCATCGTCATGGTCATAGGGGCAACCAAGCCATTCATGGGCATGTTATTCATGGGCGTGCTGTTCATGGGTATGGTGTTCATGGGCATGGTATTCATGGGCATCATACCATTCATGCCATAAGGGAAAATGGATTGGGCCATCATGGGTTGCTGTTGCATCGGAAAGGGGGGTTGGCAAAATTGTTGTTGCATCATGTACGGCTGCTGAGGCTGCATCATCATTGGCTGAGGTTGCTGTAAAATCACCTGACCGGGTTGTTGTGTAACAAAACCATACGAAGGAGCGCCATTGACAGCCTGTGGCTGTACCTTCGGTTTGGGAGACACAGACGAAGATGGCAAAGCCGATGAAGAGAACGGTGAATTTTCCAGCAGAGGCGGAATCGCTTTAGCAGTCGGTTTCGAATCGGCCTCCAAACCAGTTGCATTCAATGTATCACAATTCGGTGGCGGCGTTGATTTGTGTGGCTCGATGGCGTTGGTGGCGGGGGTTGCAACGGCAGATTCTGTTGCATCGACAGAATTCTGTTTCTTGGCAACTGAAGAAACAAAGAAGAACGAGTTAGACACAAATCGCAACAAGCAACAATCAAACAAAAGTACTTACCAGTTGGAGATGTGGGCAAGGTGGAAGACCCTTTGTACCAGTTGGCCTTGACGGCCTTGGAGAACGTCGACGACGTAAACTCCTGGTACTTGAAGCTGGCACGATCCGTTTTGTGCCGTCCGAACTTGTTCACCAAAATTTGAGGAACTCCGGATTCTGCCACGTTTGAGATACCAGTACGACGACCAGTGCGGGAAGTGGCCTTCTGCCACTGTTCGTGGCCGCACCTCCGGAACTAGATCTTCGCGTTTTGATTGGCCCAGTTCTTGCCCAACTGACCAGACGGACGCATGGGGGGAGTGACGTTGTGACCTAACTTTCAGGCTTTCTCGTATTCTTCTTTGGCAGCCTTGCTTGTGTCCGGAACCATTTTCGTGCCAGCCCTCCAGTCGTCCCCGCGAGGACGAGACTCGCGCTCTTTCTGCGAAGCAATATTGAGAAAGAGCGGGCCTTTCCATCCTCTCGGCAATCCGCGATCAATCCAGTGCTTCAGGAGTTTGTAGGTACTCCACTCGTCGTTTGGATCGTCTACAATAAGATTTACTACGAGATCTTCGTCATCACGAAGAGTCGGCTTCGCCCAAGTCAGACCCGACGTCTTCTCTCGGTCGCATTCCTTCAGTTGGAATGCCGGCAACTCAGCCAATTCTTCACCGTAGGAATCCGACAGGGCCGGAATGTGAATCACTTCGTCCGCTTTCAATAAGTAGGTCTACAAATAAAACACGAATGAGTGAGAGACGTTTCAATAACAATCAACGACAACAAGTAGCGACTGACCTCCCCACCACGCGTTCCAGTCAGGCGAGAAACCTTGTAGACCACACAACGTAGACAGTCTTCGGGGATGTTGATCCAGTCAATCGGAGCATCGGCTTGCGTTCAGAAAAGTTCTTCGTCGTTCATACAAACCATCGCCTTGTTCGGACGACGTCCATAGTCTGGATCTTTTTCGGCTTCCACCCGAAAGATGTCTGCGCACTGTGCCAAAAAAGATCCTTTCGTCGAACGCAAATCAGGTACAGAGTACTCAATACCGTTGCTTCGAAAGACGGCAAAGCATTGATCAACAAACTTCTTGATCACAGCAGGTTGGTACACCTTGCCTTTTTTCGCTTTCAAAGTACTCACAAAAAGCGACATTGCCAGGTTCAGGGTATTTTCCTTCTCGGGAATCTTCGTTCCTCGGAGCAAGAGGAAGAAACGAAGAGTAAACTTCTTGGGGTTCGTCGGATCGGGCAAGAGGTGGACCAGGATGTCCAGTTCGTGGTGTTGCTGAAGAGTCTGATGGAAGCGTTTGAAGTTCTGCTTCTTTTCCCGTTCGTAGCTCTTGGTGTTCAGCGACGAGTTGCAAAGAGCCCCAGTGTTCGGGCCGAGCGCATCCTTGGACAACAAGGCATAGCGCGAAAGAGCGGCAAGGTCGTTCGGGCGGTCGTGGAGACTGGGCACGGTATTGGAGGTCTGGTGCACCATCATGATCTTGTTGGTCGCCTCGTCGACGACCAGATCGGTCCGCGACGAAAAAGCAGCGGCGATGACGTCCAACGATGGAGGAATCAGGTGGGAGGACAGTCGGAGCTCCATGACCTGACGCATGGGAGAGCTCACCATGTCAGGAAGAGAATCCACAACAACGGTGGTAGGCTCTTCGTTCCTGACACAAAACAATCAACCGGCTAGAGCAGAACGAATGCAACATGACACGCAACAAACAACGAGCAAACCAACAATGATGAACGCGACAATCAACATACCTGATGGCCAACGAGTTGGGTTGTTGGGTTCCGGTTGTGTTGGTGGAAGCCGCGGCAGCTTCGGGAAGGTTGGGATGAACACCAGGTCGTGGCTCCAACGGAGGGCGGCGTCCCCTGTGAACAACAAAACAATCAACGAGTTAGCAAAGAACGAAATCGATGCAACAATCAAGAAGCCACCAAGCAACAATCAACAGACTTACCCTTGTTCTGGTCGAGCAATGCTGATCGAGAGAGGAATGGAGGTGGAAGGGTCATCCACACCTTCCGTTGCACACGAGGGCCATTTGTTGCCCGCAATCGTCGTCGTCGGCGGAGGTGTGATGTTCTCCTTCTCCGATGTGGTAGTGGTTGCCGCCGCTGCGGCTCGGCGGGTCGTCTGTCGAGTCTTCATCATGGTCTTCCTCACAGTGGTGCTTTTCAATTTCATAATCCGAGGAAAAGTGACAAGTGAGAGAAGGATTCAAATCCGTTGAGCCTGGAAACGCTAAGTGCGACCAGGAAGAAAGCGACGGAAAAGGAAGACCACCATGGCCAAAAATCATCTTCCCGGCCATCAAACAGCCTCAACAATGCAACAATCAAACAAAAAACTTACCATCGATAGCCCTTTTTGAGGATCCAAGGGTCACTGGAGAGACTGTGCTCCTCAGACTCTCCAGTGCACTCGAGGACCCTCGGAACGTACTCGTGGTTCCAGTTCCACATGTTGTCATCCTCGAAGAGAAACATCATCGAGGTGGAGGAATCCGACGAGCTGGATGAGTCATTCTCCTCACTACTAGTTACTAAGTCTATAACATTCATGGTTCAAAACACTGGTTTAGGTAGGATGGAGCCGTCGAAAGCACAATCTCATGGTCTTCCTTCCTTCCTGATTTTCGAGAACGAGAGGGAAGGAACGTCGACGAGATCGGGGGGCCTAAGTAATCATCTAAGGAGGGAAATGGGCCCTGGCGCTTGATTTCCACCCCCAAAAGCGAATTTCTAGAAAAAATTCGCCGAATTAAAATTTTTTATGCGCAGTTTATTTTTATATGCGCAGTTTTTAACTATAATCCTGCTTTTCCAACTAAATCTGCAAATCTAGGTCTAACAATGCACATTTCTCTAGCTAGTTCTAGAGATCGAGCTGACTATCACGCGCATGCCACAATTTTAATGCGCACAAGCCCGCGATCAAACCACGAATAACGCGCGCCACACTCCGATAATGCGCACTACAACTATCTGGCGCGCTCGACCCCCCCGAGACGCGCATGACGCAACCCTCATGCGCAAGCGTCTGTCCCCTCACCTTTGAATCACGAATTTCCACTCCCACCACATCACACAGCAGCTGCCAGAAAGACTGACGCACATGGATGTCCCAAAGAAAACTGAACAACTTAGCATACTAGTCATTCAACAATCAACGACCACCAGAATCGATGCTCATTCATCTCCCTCCACCTCCACCCAACACACCACAACAAACAACAACAACAGCAGCAGCAGCAACAACAACAACCGATCACCGAACGCTATCGAGATTCCCCTGTTCAATCCCATTATCTATCCAGCTTCTTTCATCAACCTAACAGCTCTGCCATTCCAATCACGCTACAATTAAAGCGGCTTGGGGCATCTGTCTGATTGTTTCTTGGTTCCTTTTCAGCCACCTTTTTGTTGCTTGCTTTCTCTCTGCCGAGATTCCCTTTTCAATCCTTTCACCTATCCAACTTCTTTCATCAACCTAACAGCTCTGCCATTCCAATCACGCTACAATTAAAGCGGCTTGGGGCATCTGTCTGATTGTTGCTTGGTTCCTTTTCAGCCACCTTTTTGTTGCTTGCTTCCTCTTCAGCCACCTTCACTCCAAAACCGCTGCACCAGAAGAAGAGGAAGAGGAACTCAAGCACGGCCAGAGCATTCGAGACATTGACACTTGCACTATCTTGCAGCTCTGCCATTCCAATCACGCTACAATGAAAGCGGCTTGGGGCATCTGTCTGATTGTTGCTTGCTTCCTTTCAACCACGACCTTCACTCCAAAACCGCTACAACACTTCACTCCAAAACCGCTGCACCAGAAGAAGAGGAAGAGGAACTCAAGCACGGCCAGAGCATTCGAGACATTGACACTTGCACTATCTTGCAACTCTGCCATTCCAATCACGCTACAACTAAAGCGGCTTGGGGCATCTGTCTGATTGTTGCTTGCTTCCTTTCAACCACGACCTTCACTCCAAAACCGCTACAACAGGAAAACAAGAAGAAGAGGAACCCAAGAAGAAGAACGACCACCAGAGCATTCGAAATATTGTCAACATTTGTCCTATCTTTGACACTTGCACTATCTTGCAGCTCTGCCATTCCAATCACCACGCTACAATTAAAGCGGCTTGGGGCATCTGTCTGATTGTTGCTTGTTTCACTCAGCTCTGTCCTTCACTCCAATCACGCTATTACAATTAAAGCGGTTTCGGGCTATCTGTTAGATTGTTTATCAAGAACCCTCCTGTCCTCGTGATACTCCGACTTGAATAGAACAGACCCAAAGCAAGCAGTGTGACACGGTGGTAGCCAGTTGCTTCTGTTCTATTCTTGTCGCGAGATTGCTTGGACAACCAACCAACCCCTGGTTTTGGAGTAGCAAATTCTGGCACCGATTGTTGGATCACAACGAACAAGACGCTACACATAAAGCGCGTCGTAGTGTATTCCTTCGATTTGGTTGTTGTTTTGTTACCACCAGAGTTCAGGACCAAACCAAAGACGCTACACAATTCAGCGCACACTTTTTACTGTTTAGACAAGTACACAAGGTTGTCTCAAAGACGCTACAATTAAAGCGCTTCCTCGACTACCCTTGTTGTTCTTGTTGTTGAAACAAAGACGCTACACAAAAAGCGCATCGTGACAAGTACAAAATGGCGGGCAACCGCATCAAGGGCCCTCGCTACAAAAACCACCGACCGCCAAGAATCCTGGTGACCCTTCTTCAATGAATGATGAAGTGCGAAACAAAAGAAAGGACGTGTCGACTATGACTGTTTCTGGTACCAATCATACACTTCGAACACACACAAGCGAGGAATCTCACTACACCGGTATTATGCCCATTACATACGAAAGTGTCCTCAATTGGTATGAAAGTGTTTTCCAAGACAAATCAGGAAAATGGACAACAGTGGAGGTACCACATGACGGCCATTATGTGAAGATATTCCTACCAATCTGTTATTTGCCTGCATTCCAAGATATCATCTGTCACTCCGTTCTCTGTTTCACAAGAATTGAGAACGAGATGGATGATGATGACAAGTTGACTCCAATGGTTGCTCGACTATTGTTCAAAAAGACTCTCTACAGTCCTGTTTCCAATATTTGGAATCAGGCATTTGGGACGACAGTTATAGACGGTGCTGAGAATCTGAGACAAACCATTATCAGATTTCTTTCCTCTCATGGCTTAGTCTCTAAGAAGACACGCAAGGGGATCGGTGGGATTGGAGAAGCATTGAAACGATACCTTCTAGATGATTCCTCCCTTTACAGGAAACCGCGTCTCGTACCTGTTGGTAAAATCGCATGGGTTATCGAACATATGGTGGCCATACACCGTTTCATCTCAGAATCGACATCGGACGAGAACATGGACGTGATTTCCAATATCCAAATGGAGAAAGCACTGTTGTATACGATGCCTGACACATGGTTCAAGATGTACCTTGAATAAAGAGATTCTTTGGTACAATATGGAAGAAACGGAGACGATGGCGGTATGTTCTACGATCTACTGCATTATATAGAAAAACAAGAGGTACTGTCTGCCAGGAAATCGAAAGAAATTGCCGTGCAACGTCGGAGTATAGACTCGCCGGCAAAAAAGAGACAGAAGGTCGTCGCTGGTAATGATCCTACTGACGAGAAAAAGGATCAAGTACTACCAACTTCCATTACAACGTCGAACCAAGTCGCCCTCAAATCAGACCGTGTGGAAGAGGTCAGGAAGATTATAAGCGACGACAATGAAAAAACCGCAGACAACGAGGTAAGATGTTCGAGCGACTTGCCAAGAATCGAGAAGGATTAGACAATCTCAAAAATGATTGATCTCTTTGTCTTAGAGACGTTGTGCTTCCATAAACAAGGGAAATGAGGAGACAGGTGATGGTGTGGTACCACCGCCTTTCATTGAAATTCCACACGTTCTTGATCCTATAGTAAACCAGAAGAGAAGAAAAGACTCATGGGACTCGAATGAATCCATCGACAACATTGGTGACGGTTACTTGGACAAGTTCGCGGAAAAACAAACTAACAGAAACAACGAGAACATCAAGTCGGCCATGAAGCTAGCAACCCAGTATGCTAAGAGTATGGGGAAGGACAACACGCATGTCGAAATCAAGACATTATTTAGGTGCACACTATGCATGTCTTACAGTGGGTTGATGAATGACCAGGACCCTACAACGCGTGTTTTGCATATCCCACATAGACATCGTCGGAGAGATCTTTGCTACAACACTTCAAGGACGGGCATGCCGATTGAGTCTTTCTATACTTGTTTGAAATTGATGGTCCATCACAACCATCAGAACCTAGTATATGTTGACAAAGTAACATTTGATGAAGCAAACAGGAACCCATTTCCTAAGAAAATTCCTATGTCATCATGGAGACAACAGGATCCGAACACACTGATATTGGCGATCATTGCCTTGACAACAGCAACTGATGTCAGCGACCCAGCTTTATTGGCTTTCGAAATCGACAAAAAGATACTTCATATCTACGAACCAATACATAATCGATCAGACCAATACTGGGAAGGAACGACGCGTCATGTACTACGGAAATGGGACCTGGTCAATACGTCAAAAGGTGCCCCGCCTGTCAGTCTATGTTATGACCCATCATTAGTGGAAGAAGATGAAACAACACATGATACAAACAAGGAATGTAACAAGTGGCGATATCGCATTGTGAAAATGCCAGAACCTAAGAAGGATACTCCAAAGCCAATGCCACAAGCTATTGTGATCAGAATGCTTGGAAACATAATGAGTAGTCGACCAAACCCGGGTCGGAAAGAAGGTCAGATAGACAAGAGTATGACGATATCCAATTGTTTTTCGAGTAATCAAATACGGTACAATAATGAATTTTCGAGAGGACTAGAGCATGCTGTTGGTGGCAATTCGATTTCTCCTTTGGTGTTGGGACCTGACAATTCCGATGGCAACAGCGACGACGATCCTGTTGAAGTGGGGTTTTCACGTGGTACCGATAAATACGAATACCAGGAGAACGTCGATCTATCTGATGGTGGGTGTTCAGAGACGTGGACTACGGATGGTGACATATTGTTCATACCGTGCCCGAAGGTGGGATTAGAACCCAAGGAGGTGTTACTTGACTCCAAACTTTCCAAGAGAGATATAAATCGATTGCTACCGACCGTTGTATATTGTCCAGATTCTTGTGTATGCTGTCACAGGGCATTGAAAACAGATACAGACAGCGAAGTCTGTACCCTCATCCCATGTGGACATCTGGTTCACGGAAATTGCTTACGAATACGGTTCAAGTATCATAATGTATGGTGTCCCCAGTGTGGACAAAAGATCAAGAGTAACATCCACATGTTTGGTGCGGAGAAGATAGAGGGACACAAGAAAACAGCGGAAGACACTACAACTACGAGCGAGGGATTCCCTGAAGAGGGACATAGGAAAACAGTCGAAGACACTACAACTACAATTGAGGGACGCCCTGAAGAATCATCAAAAAAATCACCCGTGAGTAACAAGCCATCAACACTAGAACAAAGAGGAGTTGAGACAAAATACAAGCCCGAGGTTTGTTCGATTTGTATGACCAGAAAAGTGGATTGCGAACTGTTTCTTTGTAGACATACATTTTGTCGGGAATGTGTTGGAGATTGGATGCAGCGGGGCCACAACACATGTATGGTGTGCAGCCAGGATATTCAAAGTCTATTGTACTTCTGTCCTATGACACGTTCTGTTCAAAGAACATATACTCATCCTTCTGAACACAAAGCAATCTATCAGTCACCAGAGGGTGAGAAGCCTAAATACCAGCAGTGGGGAGGAAATAACTCATCACGTTCCGTTGCAATGCCTGCGAATTGGGGTAACCGGAGTGAGCTGCCTGAAGAAAGACATAGAACAGAGCAAACCCAACATGATAACGAAAGAACCAAGGACAAGAGAGAGAATCCACATGGGCTGTGGGGAGGACGGAATCAGAACAACGTCCTGTCGACAACTCGAAGCCCCAGAACAAATGAGTGGGGTTCGCTACCTGAACATGACAGGCCAGTGTATTGTCAGCATGGACAGAATCGATTCAATGATGATCATCCAGGATCGAGAGGATCTAATACATCGGATTATCATGGGTCTCGTCATTCACATTTCGATCAAGATAACCAACAAACTAGAAGAGGAGTCATTGAACGACAAGACCAACATGGATACCATGATAACCACCAAGACGAGTCTAGAGGGAGAAGAGATCAAATCATGGAAAACACTTACCGGGATAGAAAAAGAAGACATGATAATCAAAATCAATTGTCTAATCGACATTCGATGGTTTGGAGGAGATTCTCTGGATACAACAAACATTCCAGAGAACATACAAGGCACCATTCGGTATATAGAGATAGCCACAATCAATGGTCTAATCGACATCCGATGGATCCGATGGATTGGGAGAGATTCCCTGGATACAACGAACATTCCAGGCACCATTTGTCACTTAGAGACAGTCATCCTGGACACAACGATCATTCTAGGCGTACCCGCCAGAGAGAGCCTAACCGTCCCTCAACTGATAGAGGTAATAGTCAACCAAATCAATCACCTCGTAGAGAGAGAGAAAAGGACATTCATCACACTACAGCGAGTCGTGGAGGGCAGGATGGCCTATCCAAACTTGGTTGGAATTCCAAGGACAATCAGGAGAGGGATGATCGGAACAGACAGAGCGGTCAGAAAGCAACCTCCAGTCACCAAGATGAATGTGGACAAGGAGAAGAGATACAAAGCAGAGATGGCAACGGTTCTACAGACAAACAAAAGGGCAAGGAATGTGGCAAGCAAGAGATTGTTGCTTACGAACAACACGGAAATTCAGGAGAGAACGGGTCTAAGAATGCCAACAACACACCTGACAGTGATAATCCGTCTAGCTGTCACAATGACAGTGTCAACCAAGATGATGCGACACAAACCAAAGAAGGAAAGGATAGTACCGACAAACAAAAAGGTAGCAACAAGAACAACGATGACCAAATGACAAAAAACGACCATAACAAGGGAAGTAGCATCAACACGACAACACAAACGGATCAGCGCATACAAGACGAACGAGGTACGAAGGAGATTCACAAGTCTCCAATACACGGTAATCATGACGATACTGACGAGCAGAATACTTCACCGGAAAGGAAAAGAAAAGAATGTAAGACCATTGGTTCATCCAGGGGACTACCCACGAACAAGCAACGACGACAAGAGGGCCTATCGAAGTTGACACTAACACATGAAACGATGAAGAAGTATAAGAGACGACAGGCTGAGAAACCTAGCCATTTGACGACAAAATTCTCCAAACCAAATGAATCCGATCATACAGAAATGTGTTTTTTTGGAATTCCTGACATGGACAAGGTAGCAAAAAGACTACGCGACTTACTATCACTCTGTCTCAGTAGCAATGATGATCGGAGAATGTTCGGCATCTGCTATACAAAGGTTCTGAAAGACTACGACATCACACCAACAGACCTCCAGACAATCATGGGAAAATTACCTAACATATACGAACAAATGAAAGACATGGTTGGTGAGGTGACGGAAGATCCAGCAAGCCATTGTTGTTTCGAAGACAACAAGCTTCATGTGACAGAATGTGACCCGAAGTTCTTAACAACCCGGTCTCCATGTGCCTTCTTGGTAGAATGTGTACTGAATCGCTGTCAACGACATAAGGGACATCGGAAATACCCCAAAACCGTGTGGTCTGCGTTTGACGATACAATCTTCCATTGTCGCACATCCAAGAAGAACTGTGATGATTGTATGGACCATATTTTCCATGACGTGATCGTTATCATCCCTTTGGCCGGTATTTTTTATACTTCGGCAATGATAATGAATACTGGGTATGCAACATCGGAATGCACTTCATCTTTGGTAGCACTACCTATATCCTGGCTGCGCTTACGACATTCCGACGGCCAACCAAGTGGTGGGGCATTCCTCAAAAAGGTTGTCAAGTGTTGGTGTATTGATTGGACACAAAGTGCAAAGAGAGTTGTCCATGAATGCTACCAAGCGTCTGTTGTCGAAAGTGGTTCTCCACTTTGGGCCCCTGATCATTATACAAGTGAAAAGTCCAGACCAAAAATGACACCAAATGACCAACATTCTCTTAGAGTGTGGTATCGTGAAACACTGCTGAATAAAGCCAGTGCTAACAAGACTGGATGCCGAAAGTACGTCCATGGAGCATTGTATAGAAACCTGTCCCCTCCGCCTGATACTTCGGTCCGTCCGCTCCTGTTTGATGTAAGGGAAACCGGAGAAGATACAACATTCATTGTTCGGACACGTGGGTACGCGGGTAAAAACGAAACCATCAGCCATGTCAAAGTGACAACACTTCAGCAAAATGACAAAAACCTACTTTCATTGTTACACAAGAGGTCATGTCACTTCGCGCAGAGCGGTACACTAGAGAGATCAGCCAATGCAAGGTGTAACCATGGTGATATGGGGACCATGACATCTGTTGGTGTGTGCACAAAAACGGGTGGCAGAAGTACATTCTTTTCTGACAAACTTTTCAAAATATCTCCAAACATGATGAATATATTGCCAAAAATCTGTGGAGGTTTTCGGCGATTCTGTGAGAGGAAATTCCCTGGTGTGTTATCGGCTTTCAGACACCTGGAAACAAACTTCGGTTTGGATGTCCCAAACGAATTGGGAGGAAACGAAAGGGGTGTGTCATCATCCATCATTTTGAGTTGCGATTTGATGAATGCAAGCCACTATGATATTCATGATGCATCAGTGTCCTTTACAATCTGGACAGAAACCAACCCGGGTAGCACCAACAATTGGTATTTCGTCCTTCCCAATGTCCTTATAAAGCATAAGGACAAGACTTATCATGGGCTTTGTATCCGGTTATTCCATGGCATTGCGATTGCATGGGACGGGAGAATCATCAGACATGGAACATCTGTCCATACACACTCCATACCACCGAAAGACAAGAATGTGGGAAATCATACGATTGGTTGGTTTTTTAGCACAAATGCAAGATCTTTGAGTGCTACCGTAACACAAAACGAGGATGACAATTCTCATGAAATTGGAGGCTTGGCGTCGGGCCAGAAATCTAGTGACGAATAGAGATTTCTAATATACAAGACCATGCCCACCTATCAGCAAAACCACTACCTACCATCAATCAATGCCTATGATACCCCAAGGGTCTCTAGAAAATTTGGAACCATTCGAGTTCTAGAAGAATGTCTTTGCTCCATGTCCATAGAATTTTGGGACGACGGCAACACCACACCGGTAGGGTCTATTGCAAGTCTTTTGGTTGATGATAGACAAGTTCAGAGCCTTTACCGTCCATGCAAATGATAACCAAATGGTCTATACGAAAATTTGGAGCCATTCGAGTTCTAGAAGCATGTCATTGTTCCATGTCCATGGAATTTTGCAAAGCCACACCGATAGGTCAGCCCAGCGAGTGAAACGCGACCATGTTGGGAATGATTACACTTATCCTCACAGTATGTGGTAATACTCACAGTGAATAGTATATTGTGACGATTTCTGTACACAAACACGACCGATCGGTTATCCGTGGATCTATTTCCAGTTGAACTCTCGTTCATATGACAGCAGAGGTTTCATAAAAATCCAAAGAAGAAGCAACAAGTACAGGTATTTGCATTCACAGCAAAACAAAGAGAAGGAGACTGCAAACAGAATGGCTGACAATCCAGAGGACCAACCGGAGGATGAATCGGGAGATGAATCGGAGGAAGAAGAATCGGAGGAAGAAGATTTTTATGTTCGGGAACGTAGACGACGACGAGAAATGCGGGCGATCAACGACAGGAACTTGGAAGTGAATGATCGGCCTTGTTACAGGGACGCTGGGAGGATCTTTTTTGATTACGATAATGAAGAAGAAGATGTACCACAAGTCATAGAACAACTCAGAGAAGAGATGCGTGTTGGTCATGAAATCCAGACTGAATTCAAACGGTTAGTTGACGAAATGCTTAGAGGTGAGAAACTCTGTCCATACTGTGTTATCCTTGGTCGTCCCACACCACATCACCAGTGCAATCATGGAAATACTACAGTGGTAACACGTGCGGCATATCTCGATTATTCAGTTATCTGGCAGCAGAATTTTTTGATGCGTTGTAACTTATGTCACCGCCACAGGCATCCAACATTTCATTGTCAGGTGTGTAGGGAATGTTTCCGAATTCCCGAACGCTCAATACCTTTTGGGATTCCACAACCAGATTTGGATTCATGCAGTGTCTGTGTGGAATCTGAGAACAAGCACTTCGTGTGGCAGTTCTGTATGCTTATACGCCATATTGTGGCGCGTACTTTTCAAATAACATCATTTTACGATGGTGTGAACTTTCCCCGTCAAATCACCTGGCCAATGTTTACTATTGTCCGCAGCGTTTGGCTTGAAGAATTGCGATCCCGTTTCTATTTTGATGATAACGATTGTGCCCCATACGATTATGCCCGAGCATCTGATAAAACATGGGCAGTATGGTTGCTTTCGTTGCCTCATTCTACGGCTGGTTTTCGCAACTACATGCCACTCTTTGTCAGGTGCTTCCGTAATTGTCTCGAAAGAATGGCTGAGAGGGCGGAGTTGGAACGTGGAAATATGGATGGTAATGATCATTGACATATATTATAAATCTTGTTATCTGTTCCCAGTTTGCCTTTCGAAGAAGTCGAGAGTTTGTTTAATACAATGGTTTCGATGAAGACATCAAGGCTGTGTAACAATGACGGAAGAACGGCATGTAATTGTAGTATCGACCGAAAGACATGGAGACAAGCCATTTAGACCAGGAGTCTTGGTCAAGAACATGACAAAATGGAGATGTGTACTGAGAAGACTCCATCGGATCTCGCAGTTCGTTGTACATCAACTCTGTTGCGTTTTTGATAATATCCTGTGCATGTTTGGGAATCGTGCCTGGTCCTTTGCAATTGGGCTTCAATTGTGAGTACACCAACGCCCGTCCAGCAATATGACAGAATCGCCAGACGAAGTACTTGTTGCAAGAGTTCCAACAACCATGCGAGAAGACGCATTCTGAATAAGAATTGCATGGCCTTAAGCAAGACTTACACACCAATGGAACCTTGTTTATGTCTGATTCTTCGCGTGTGATATTCATCGAATCATGGATATACAGGGCTTCGGTGCAACAACGTTCATTCCCACCTGAATCACATCCGTTCATGGGCACTCCACAACCATAACAACAATCGGCACATGAGAGAGATTTACCGAAGCGATGCCAACATTTTCCTGTAAGTCTACGATCTGTTGAAAGGTTGTCGGTTACAAAACACCAAGGACAGACTGGCTCTGGGGGAACATCATTGGATCCATAGATTTTATTGACAAGCTCAGTGAACCGAATAACTTCGAGATGCAGCTTATCTCGGTTTGCTCTTGGTTTACACATTGGAGGAGAGTCATGTAATAGCAAGATTGGAATAGTAGATGGATCAGCAACCTTGAGCTTCTTCTTATATGGGTTTGGGATCAACTGATACGATGGGCGCTTGATTGGTGGAAGTTTCTTCTCTTCTTCTTCCTTGGTATCAAGCTTCGAAGAAGGAAGTGGATGACATTTGATTATTGATTTGGACGCAGGCGGTGGCTTCTTGTCATGTTCACCGTCGCAAGTTTTCGGGGTTGGAGAGTGCGTTTTGACCATGGGGGTCTCTATTTCCTCTAGCTTGTATGGGTTGATCATCATTTCTTCATTAGATGGAGGTATCTTTGTGACTGGAAAGTTTGGTTTGACCACCAAGGGTAGAACTGTTTTCTTCCTCGATTTGTATGGGTTGATCATTGTTTGAAGAGGAGTAGAATAGCCTTACTGACTGAAGACTGAGGATGACTTTTGGAAAACGATGGAAAGTATCTACTATTTCATCCAATTTGTGTGTGACACTCTGAGTTGAATTGGTCGGCTCGCGTACGGTTGGGGGGGGAGATTAGGAGGGGAGTGCTGGTATGTGACAACCCCCCATAGAGGCAAATTATGATCATGAGGTCGAATTGCTAACGGATTGTTTCAATCTTTCTTTCATTTCATTACAGCGTTTCTCGAGATTGTCACGGGCACTTTCATTGAATTCGGAAGCCCATTCTTTGATGTTGCGTACGGCCCAGACATTGTCACTAAAGTTTCTCAAATTACGACTGTCTTCTTGGAGTAAATCTTTTTCAAGTGAAGAATGGAAATATGTTGGGATAGAATCACGGTCTTGAATCATTTCTGGGTTCTCATCCACTACACCAACAACCTCAACAATATTCCGGAGTGGAACCATGACAATTTCAGCTATTCGATGTAGGTCAAAACGCTTACGCCATTTTTGAAAGAGAACGGATGATTTCTTGATATCAGCTGCACTCCGTACATATGTCGTTCGGAGAAGGACATGGGTCATCTCGGGTGAAGTTGAAGGTTGACATACCGGTGATGGTTGTATTTGTATGTGGTCTGTTCGAGTAATGGGTATTTGAATGAAGCATATCGTTTGACATAGGATGGTATCAAATTCTCCGAGAGGTTGGTTGTATACCTCATCAAGAGGTTTCCTTTTTTTCTTTGGAACTTTAGCCATCACCCAATCTCTCCATGGCCCCTCGCTTTGATAATTTGGATGAGCCCGTATATTTCCTATCCTGGGGTCTTCGAACTTAAGTTCTGTGCTCCCGAACAATTCCAGTGTGGTTGAAGTCTCATTTGTTGGATCATCACTCATCCCGTCTAAATGATGAAAAAAGCGTTTGTAATGTAATCGAAAGAAGTGATTACAAAACTGTGGCAATGTCATGTCATGATTTGTTTTGGAATGGAATTCGATATTCACTGATACCACATCCTCCTCGTGTGGTGCTGCTGTCAATCGCCTGTGTACGCTACTCGTCTGGTTTCGGTTTGATCCGTCTTGTTCTTTTCTGGTCGTGCCTGGAACTTGAATCGACATACCCAATGGAGACGGAAGATCCTTGTCTATTTCATTTGATGACTGGTCTTGATTATCACCAGAGGTATGAACGTTCGTGTGAGGTACTGGAATCAAACATTTTTCTCTGGTCATGGATACTACTATGACCGTTCCACGGCTATTCGAGGTTGATGTGGTAGGGAGTTGGTTTTGGGATCCCTTTTTTCTCCTTATTTCATAAGGCGACTTCCCTTCCTGGAGAAAGGTGACATGATCTTCTTCAAGATCTGTTGCTTCCTGCAGCATTTCCAAGCTTTGCATCCACCAGATATTTTCTGCAAGTTGCGACTCAAAAATTCCTTTTCCACGTTTCTGTACCGTTTTTGCATTCAATTTCACAATTTCCTTATGATTACTTTCCTCTGACTCCACATCAAGCAGTCGTGCTGGTCCAAAATTCTGAATCTGTTGTATAATGTGTATGAGATTGTGGAATTTTGGTATCATCCACCCGTTGGACATCAATTTGCCTTTTTTATCGAGCCTGGGTGCATATCTCCTGATGCCATCCATCAAAATCCGCACTGATTCGAGAGACTTGGATGCTGTTGTTTGTCCTTCTTGTGAGTCTGGGTCTGTTTCCCAGAATGTATCCATACGAATCCAGCTGTTGAAACACAAAAGAGTCTCGAATAGATGCAGGAAGTCTATGTATGGTTCCCGCTCATCAACATCCCAGATAGACCTGTAAGCAACTGGGTCATCATCAAAAACAGTTTCAGCTGTGATATCAATGTCAACACTATCATCATCATCAAGACGTGTAAGTTCGTACTCTTCATCTTTTGGAGTATCATCCTCATTGTCAGCAATAGGTTCACTTGTCTCTTGCACTTGATCCAAGTCCGCTTGACATGTCTTGTTGGTGGTTTTGGATGTTTGCTTTGCTTGTCGTTTTTTCCATTCCGCAACCACCTTGTTCCATTTCTTTGCCATATTCTTCGCGAATATAAGGCGACCTCTGGCAGTGGCACATAGAGCTGCTGAAGCAAACATGATCCCAACCCACTCATTGGCAGTTACTTTTGACAGGTTACTGATCCCGGTCGAGAATGATGTTCCGGGATATCCAAGTTTCGATGAATACGAGAATACAGTCTGTCTACTTGCCCGAAAGATTGAATTGTAGACATAATCAAACATGGCCCGTTCAGTTTTTGTCATCAACGTGAAAAAGTCAATCATGATGTATCTCATTATCCCAGATTTCAATGTATGAAGAACATCACAACTACTGGCCGAGAAAATCCCATGTTCAGAATTGGTTCCTTCACCCAGGTAAACCTTGGAAAAACAAAGATCGACTGCATATTGTCCCATGTCATGCAATTGGGTTTTTGCAGCTGACACAAGGGTATTGACCCCTCCATCTCTGTTATTTTCTTGACTTACTTGCGATGTGCTCAAACAGGTAGGAACAGTCAAAGTCGAAAATGTATCATTGTCTCTCTCTTGGTAATCAACATCCTGTTCAGTCAGTTTTTCTCGATTTTCATTAAGACCCAATGCATTTAAGCACATTTTGTATGTACTTGCAGCATTGATATAAGAACATTCATGCCATGGGTATCTGCTATCCCTTGGTTTAATGTTGCAACACCATGATAGTCTTCCAACACTTGGATGATGCGAGGCATACCGACCTGCAAGGTTATCCTGAGACTTCCCGTCTCCTTTGACAACAATCATTGGCAATATCAAACGGACAACTTTGATAATCCCATGGAGGCGTAGTTTCATCCATAAACCTTCCTGTTTTTGGATACTGACGAGACCTTCGAGGATCTTAGTCAATTGAGCATGATAATTTCGGCAAGGAGTCCCTTTATCGAGGATATGTTTTGCCGCCGATGATTTTCTTTCCATGTCTGTAATAGTCCCAAGGATGATCTGTCGCCTTGCTTTCCTCATTTGTGTTTCCGTTAGAAAAGATGGCACCATTACAACAGGCTCCGATGTATATCTTCCATCCCCTGTTGCATGTGTTTTGTCCATATAATAGACAAGACCAACCACGAAGGCATCTGGATCATCTCTATATTTTTCCACTGTTTTCCGAAATACTTCTCCGTCTTGTATATTTTGGATGTGCTTGTTTGGAACATATGGACGATACGGATCGTCATCATCGAGGATCGTATTTTCTTTCTTGGTTGCATCGGGATCTTGTAATACACGCTGTAGTTGACTGATCAAATCAAATACTGGTGTTGTTATTGATTTCTCACTCTCTGGTACAACCACACCCTGTTTTTGGGTGAATTCCATTGGTACCGGGAAAAATTTGGCCTTGGGATAATTGAAACCTTTGGAAGAAAACTTTTCGATGAACGTTTTCCTCTTTGAATGGTTGTCCAGGAAGAACCCAGGACCGCATCTTGAGTATGTGTCACTCGACCATGCCAGAATCGAATTGTACAAATATTTGGGGCAACCAGCTTTCCGAAGTAACATCATAAGTGAGACCAAGGCTGCATCGTGTTTATGAAGTTTCAATTGCTTCCCATCTCTATCGAGGAACGCAGGAAAATCAACCGGGCACTCCTTGCTGTTGCGCAGAATAATATTATCTGTATCACCAGGTACATAGTATGCTTTTGGTGGGTCAGCATGCGGAATAGTGGTTTCATCGTCCATGATATCAATATTCATTGGATCAGCATTCATATTACTGGCACAATCATTGTTGTCATCGCCAACATTTGGCCATTTCCTTTGGGTGTTCATTTTCAATTCACAAACTGTTTCGTGACGGCTGATTCCTCTTGCATCGAAACGTGATTGACAGAAACGACACACTTGAAAGGATATGAAGGACTCCTCTTGTTGGCTTGTATTTGAGCATCTCTTTCGCAACTTCTTTTTTACTTTACGACGCTGGCCCATGATGGTACGATGCTGGTGGTTTTAGATTTTGGTTTGTAATGAAAAATGCTCTGTAATTGATTTCTGCAAATTGAGACATCGGTGGTCAATCTTGTGGCATATATCAGAATTTCTCCGCATTGGGTGGATCGGCCGACGTTGGTGCATAAAAGCGACTGAAAATCGCTTATGTACATGAACGGATCATAATATTTTCAAACGGTCGTGTGTATTTACTTAATCCAATCCAGCCTGCCGGGTTAGATACCAACGGTGATAGCAGCGATTGGAATTCAAACACTGTGTCAATGCCGAGGATACCGACACTGTCGACATTAGAAAGGAAATGACAATCATTCAAACCCATGCACCAATGTTCCATCTGACAAGTATGATGTACTTGAAACCACCTATGCTCATCTTCATACGTTCTCTAAAGGACCATCGTTCAAACACGGAGTTTATGATTCAAACATGGAGCATTCCAGCGTTTGAATTTGAATGGTTGTCCATCAGAGTTCTTGTTGTCACCCTGCTCTTGTTCACATCCTTGTCATAAATCAGACGGAGCATCCAAGATAAACGATGGCAGGAGTCACCACCAGTTATGCAGCTCCAACGACGCGTCGACCCTTAGCAGTCCGAAATGCAAACTATGGAAGTAATCAGAAAGAGGTTGAACGACAACAAAGAAGCATCTTGGCAGCAGTGGCAACAAGAAATAAAGAGAATCTTCCTTACAAGGACGGGACAATTACAAACAAAGATGCTCTTATTGCAGCAGCCAATGGAGGTTTAGTACTCCAAGAAGATAGTTCTGATGACGAGGAAGAAGAGGAACAGATCTCGATGAACAACAATCAAGCACAAGCACAAGAAGGCACAACTGTGGAAGGGAGTGGTAATCTTTTGGAGCAGGCAACAAATTCAGAAAGAGATGGAGCCAATGTGACTTCAGCAGATGATAGCAATAATGAACAGGGTGGGCTGAGAACACAACCATCATCTGGTTTTGCGCAACCAACAAACACGGCAGTTAATAACATGGAGGAGGACGACGTCGGTGTAAATATTCTCACTGGACCTGAAATGCAACGAGCATTGCAGAATATGAGCAATGGACCCAGTGAGTATGATGGAGATGATTTTGATCCTAATGAGAGACATTTTCCTGCTGGAGGACTTGTCAGTAAGTTGTTAGATGCACAAAATGGAGGAGGACAATTTGTCGGTGAGACGGCTCTAATGACGGGGGTGTTTGTGGGTTGAATGCATCAGGTGATACCTTTGCTAACGACGTTTCTTCCCTTTCGGATATGTCGTCATCTTCATCATCTACTTTGCTAACAACAGGGCCTGATCAGGCGATGGAAACTCTTCTACAAGACGATATTCAAAATCAGTTGGCACAGGAAACACAGAAAACAACAGTACACCATAATCAATCATCTTGCCCGACAAGTACGATTGTAACATCCACTACACACAAAGGTTCTGTCGAAAAGGACAAGAATAAAAAGCAAAAGCCGAAGAAAAAGCCTGAGGTGGTATCGGAGAAGTTCTTTGATACATTTGTTCGGAAGGTGGCATGGCGTTATGTCAAGTATTTCTCCATGTCCGAAGATACTAAGGCAGATCCGAATGGTCTTTGGGGGAAGTATGGCAAAACATATTTTGCTGAGCACTATTTCAAAGGCAAAGGCATTACGGATGCAAAACAACAAGAGGAGTGGTGGATTGAACATTCACCTTATATGCTTGACAAGTTCCGAAGCAAACGATCAAATGTTCTGGCTTCCATGCGAAAAGCATTTATAAGTAAGTGTCAATCGAAGAGTGAATGTGTTGGTTCATCATGTCGTCTTCTCATAAAGAGATGTGAGATAATTTGTTGCTGAATCTAGAACATGTGGGTCTTGATCTATGGCGTGACAGTAATTTCCAGCGGAGGTATCCATGCCTTTTGAACGACTGTGAAGACTTTGGGCCAATGCCTACCCTGGAAGAATTTCTGTTATTGAGAGGAGAGAAGTGTGACAACTATGCCTATTCATATCTCTTGCAATTGTTTGGTCCATGTGTCTATGGTGAGAATATGCATAAAACCGTGATTGATTTCAATTTTGGTGACCACACTGAGCAGCAGGGAAAGGAACATTGCGAAAAGGCCTTGAAGTTATTCACTTCAAGTGACGAGGCATTCATATTGACCATCCTTGTGGATTGCTGGGATGTGTGGACTCACATGGGCAAGACCACTTTCAAGGCGAGACTATTTGAATTAAATCCAAGGTGGTACAATGAAAATGGTGTTGATCAAATGATTGATACATCCTCAGCAAGGTATCCTCGCTTCAAATATTCAGGCAGTTGGAACTCAAGTCGATGTATGAATGAGGATGGTATGGACTATTTTGAGGATATGGAAGAGAAAATCGCTCGTGAAGACAGAGCAGGCGACCGCGGTATCTGGTTCATGATGTTTCTCAATGGGCAATATCGCTCTCGAATGGGGTATGCAGATGATGATGCTGTGACAAGGCCTTCTAAAAGGCCACGAAAACGGTCGTGGCAGTGATTGATCAGAGTGACAATTGGTTTCATTTCATATACTACTCCTATATAGCTACATGTATTGTGTTCCATTCATTCGCTGGTTGTTAGTGGGAGTGTGTGCATGGTGTTAGTTCAATGCACTGTGTTCAACTTGCTTGCACTTGATGCTGGAGTAATGCGCATGATGGTGATGTGACACAATCAAGGATGAGTGCATACATAGGAGGGTATGTGATGAGTGTTGGTTCTTGACTGTGCATGAAGGTGGAGGGATGTGATGACTATTGGTTCTTGACTGTGCATGGTGTTGAAGTTGGTGAAATGTGGGTCATGCGCTTGCTGGTTCTGGAAAGCACATTTTTAGTAATAACGTGAGGAAGGGCCATGCGCATGTTCTTGTAGGTGTGTGCATGTTCTTGTAGGTGTGCGCATGTTCTTGTAGGTGTGCGCGTGTCCTGCGCGCGGATGATTCTAGTAGGATGCGCTTAGGGGTGCTTTCTTATCGATAATTAAACCGCCATAAACTGGCGTACCGTTCCTTCCTTAGATGATAGTCACAACGGATGGTTTGAAATCTTGCTACTAGTGCCCCTGTCGTAGGCTGTCTCAGCGACATTTCTGGTAATGTCTAGTTTGTTAAATGGACCCGGGTGAGACTCACTACTTTCATAGTCTGATAGGGAGTAAGTTTATGAACTCCCTATGCCTGGCCGTCCCTTCTCGTCGGGCGCCCTACTTGTCGGGAGAATTCCTCGTCGGGAACACTTCTCGACGGGCATGCGCCCTCCTCGACGTGTTCCCTCCTCGTCATTCTACCCTCCGCGCCGGGCGACCCTCCTCAAAAGGGACTAGACATAGGGAGTTCTTAATACTACGGACACAGCGCACGATCAGGTATGTGTCAGTTGTCCAGAAAGCGGGCTGGCGCGCGCCCGCGCGCAAGACGAAAATTCCTTGGATGCAACACGGGGTATCGTTGAAAACCATGGTGCTTCAGAGGTCGGTTCGAAACCCTAAACATGTACCTTTTTCCATTCGAAACCTTACAATCGTCCCTATGACTATGGTTTGACTGGTTGTTACCTTTCGAATGGAAAAAGGTACATGTTCTGACCTTCATTTTCTACTTGATATTGTGCACAAGGTGTGGTGCGTTGGGTGGGATGGTTGGGTGGAGTGTTGCGTCCCGTCCCATCGTATCGATCGAAACGCAGAAGTAATAAAATTGTGCATACGCTAAAGTGTTGTATTTCTAGCTATTAGACCAGTCGTCATGAATGTCCAGCTCCTGCTGCTGCGTTTCCATAAAGTCGAAGGACAGGTTGCTGTCTACACCGTACGAGGATGAACTAGAAGCTGACACATTGCTGACACGGCGGTCACTGGTGAGATACCTTCCAAAGACTGACGCATTGATGGGCAATTTGTGATTCGCGTTGTTGCTCTCGTTCGTCTCGTTTGTCTTGTTGCTCTCGTTGCCCTTGTTCGTCGTGTCGCTCTCGTTGCCCCTGTTGCTCTCAATGGTCGTGTTACCCTTGTTGCTCTCGTTGGTCGTGTTGTTCTCGTTGCTCTCGTTGGTCGTGTTGTTCTCGTTGCTCTCGTTGGTCGTGTTGCCCTTGTTGCTCTCGTTGGTTGTGTTGCTCTCGTTGGTCTTGTTGATCTTGTTGGTCTTGTTGCCCTTGTTGCTCTTGCTCGTTTTGGTGATTGCTGGAAGAGAGAGAGGTTGTTTGGTTGTCTTGCCCTTCACCTCAGCCAGCCCTTCCCCAGAATGCGACTTGTTGCCTCAGATGCGAGTACTGCGACGACAATTGTTGATGTACGTCGACATGTTTGGTTGTTGGTTTTGTGTTTGCACTTAGCACATCGGTTCTTTGTGGTCGATGATTAAAACATGGCTCGCCTGCTCTCTGCTGACGCGCTGGAAGTGTTTTCCGTTGGAAAGTGGCGCGTACACGATTTGTTGTATATCTTCTCAAGAGGGCTGTTTACGAGCATCAAGGTGTGCAAGTATACCGGCTTATTGTTGGTTTGAACAGCTCCATCGTTCCACAAATCGTTCACGAGTTTCGGTTGACAGACAAGAGGAAAGCAAAAAGGTAAGCCCACAACACTGGTTTGGTTCTTGGAACGGTGTTTTTTTATACTCACCACCTTTTTCAGTACCATGGACACCAGCAACAAGCAGCTAGAGGACGAAGCAATCAACCAACCAACCAGTGTCCTTCACCTCCCCAACGGTTTTATGGTGCTTCACGATGACAAGAGAAAGCTTCGGACGATCGGGGAGACTTTAACAATCTTTGGAGTGGACAATGTGGTGGTTTTCCTCAAGGCAACGAACACGATCAAGGATGGGGACAGTCGCAGTTTATGTTTTTAGCACCAGTCGCGTTTCCAAATTTGTACTTGTGTTTTTGAAATATTGAATTTGCACGACTGGCAGTTTGTGTTGCATGACCCAATGATATAAGCCTACATGTCGGAATCCGCGCATGCATAACGCGCAGGATGGGCTTTGGCGCCACAGAACGCCGGGCCACTCGCCGTTTGTGTCTACGACACTCATGTTTTGCTAACTAACCTATGACACAACAAACAACAAATGAGATAACTATCGTCCATTTGAATCAAGCTGTGCGTTGCAAGATAGCAGATCAATTCCTGGAAACCAAAGCGAGGAATCAAAATGAGGAACTCAAGATCACTTTGTTTACTCTATAGCTTTAATCATTATATCGATACAGGAGTTTTTGCAACGCAAAAGACTTCTAGGTTGGTGTGGAGACTTGATCAATCTCCACCCCGACTACGCGGTATTCCCCTAGCTATTAGTATACCCAGTGTATGCTAGTGACTCTGACAGGTTATTACGCCCAAATTACAGCCTAACCCGCTACCGTTTCCTCTGTTCTAGCCCAACGACCATCATCGTCGGACTACCCCTTCTCGAGATTTTTGACAGGCCAACAAGCTGTCTACCCCAAGCGACGATTCGCCATCAACTCTAGGGAGCCACTTCTCCTTTGAGCCAATTGAAGAAGAAATCCTCTTCAACAGTTCCAGTTCTCACGGAAACGCCTCGGACACCTCCAGTATGGCAAGTTCTGAAACTACACCCAAGCCCACTTTCAAGCCACCCAAGCCCACAATGGGCGATCTTGTTCAACTCGACGAGTACAAGTGGGCGGCTTGGACCGGCGGAAAGCCTCTCCCCACCTGGAAAGGACTCGACCCAACCGCCAAAACCTACCCTGCAACTCCTCACCAACGACGATTCGGCAAAGACATCACCGGATTCGAGACTCGCTGCAGTGGATTGTCAATTCGTTACAAAAAGGGAGACAACCTCCACGAATTTATGAAGCGTCTCAACGACATCTTCGTACTCCGAGGTCTCGACACCATCTGCTACCTCGCCGATCCAGCCAACCCAGAAGAGATGCGACACATTGTCAATGAGCACACTCGCTTTAACCTCAAGCTTGTGCAGAAGGCAGCCCCTGTGCACTGCGCCAACTTCGACCCATATGATTCAGAGAACGACACCGCTGCACGCATGTGTCTCCTCGACTCTGTCGAACTGAAGATTCGCAAGATGTTAGAAACAAAGACGAACACAACGGACTCCTTTCTCGTTACCTGGATGACTTTTATTAACCTTCTCCAATCTGACTCGGTTCAGAAATACGATGCTCTATCCGCCAAGATCGCAAGCCGAACCCCATTCATGTATCCAGGGCAGAACATCTCTGAAATGGCTGCACACATGAAGGCAGATTGTGAGGATCTGTTTGCATCAGGATTTTACAAACAAACACTTACCTTGTCCGTTCTCCAAGCCTTTGCACTCGCAAATGGAGATCCCCTGTATAACCTTGGATTGTTGAATCTGTACCCACAAGTTCAGCAACGAATTCTCGAGATTCGATACATGACGGAACAAGACCAACAAGATACTCTTGATAAAGAAGGACTCTCTTTTGCCCACATCTGTGACAAAGCCGAAGCTCTGTACATGGATGCCATGAACCTCAAGAAATGGCCAGCTTCCACCCACAACAAAGACTCCAAGACACCTCCTGCAGCCTTTGCCAACCTCTCGGAAGTACAAGCCATGGCCCTTCGTCAACACATGGGCGACACCCCCTTGTCGAAAGGAGCATGTCTAATTTGTGGCAGTTTCGACCACTGGGCGAAAGATTGTCCCCACAAAAGTTCCAAGCAAGCTTCCGGACCACGCGCACACTCGCGCGGTGGCAGTCGCGGATCTCTCAACCAGAAACCCAAGGGAAACTCCAATCGCACCTCCAGAAGCAACAACAAGACAACCATCAAATCAAACTCGGGATCCTCCGTCAACTGGAAGTACCAAGCACCCTCCCAAGGACAGTCCGAAACGAAGACAGTCGAAGGGAAAACTTGGTACTGGTGCGCCCACTGTGGCCGATGGACCGGCACCCACTCCACGGCACAGCACTCGGATGACTACAAGGGGCACTCCAAGTCCAACAAGAAAACATCCAACCCTGGCGGAATCACAGCCCCTCAGGCAAACATGATCTCCCTAGATCTTGATGCTGGCGCCTGGGCAGCACGATTTCCCGTCCGAAACCTCCTCTCAGTCGAAGATTTTGACTCTGTCGCTCCTGATCAAACCCAAGACGACATCGACAGCATGCCATCCATCCCTGACTCGTTCTGGGACACGTTCTCCGCATCGGGCCCCGAAGATGATGATGATAATGTGTCGATTGTTGTTTCAGAGGGAGAAGAACGTCGAGACACCACACAAAACGAGTCTCTCCTCAACAACACCGTTGAAACCACCGACATGTTGTTGGATACGAGACCGGTTGATTGTTGCGACGACTCCAAATCCAACGATGCAAGCGATGAAAGCTCCGCAACCACAGAACCGCCTCCACTGATTCCACGCTTTCAAGACGACGAAAAAGAGGATCCAGACTTGGCCTCTCTGTTCAGGAACGTCGATTCCGACCAAACCGACGAATCGGTCGAACTCCCACCTCTCGTTCCACGACCAATCACACCCTATGGCCTTCATCAAGCTCCGGCAACATTTCGTCCCCTCACATTCATTGACCCTGACGACCTCTCAATCGCAGAATCATCGGACGAAGAAGAAGACAACGATCCAAACGCCCCAAACCGAGATTTGATGGCTCTTCCACCCAACATCCGACAAGCCTTCATCCAAGCTGCAACGGATGAACTACGCCGCGTCATGAACCTGCACCGCATTGTTCATCCACCAGAAGACTCCTACGACGAAGCTACCGAGACAGGTGACACCGCAAGCACCACCGACAACGATGCAGCCGACAGAGAAAATGACCAAGACGATGAAGACGAAGATGACGAAGAGGAAGAAGATGAAGACACCGACGACGACGACCCAAATGGAGACGCCGACGACGAAGCAGATGACAACGATCACGATGATGACAACAACGACGGAGCCTGCCCACCTACGATGGCAAACGAAACAAACAACGAGAGTGAGACAGATGAAGAACAAGATCCAGCACCCGAACCACCGGACATCGACTTTACCGTAGATCTAAATAAACTGAATCTCACTGCCAAAGTGGCAACCATCAACTCACCTTGGAAAGAGTACAACAACTCAAATGTCGGCGAAACTGAACGAACCGACGACACCTGGTATGACTTCTATGAAGCAACATTCACATTCGACAAGAATGCAGATCCACAGAACACTGACATCCACACGAAAATTCCGTCAGACTGTCCAGTGAATCAAGAACAAGACCAAAAAGCACCGCCCAACTTCCATGAACAAGACCAAGCAACACCTGATAGGAAGATGCCGGCAATTCAAGACGATGAAGTATCCCCCATTGAGTGGGAAACGCCTCCCAGTACTAACAGTGCACTCTCGCCCAACAGCCTAGATCTGTCGTTCATCACCCCAACACGACTCTTCCACGCGCCGGGCGAGCCCTCAGCCCCCAAGAAACGTCCCTCCTCTCCCATTATTCCCTTCGCAACTCGTCAAAGGCAAATGATGGGAGAAGACGACCCAGCCATCCGTCAAGACCACATTGAGAGCCTAGTGGAGCACTTTATCCACACACACACAGCCTATCACAAAGAAGAAAATCCACGTTTGAAGAAGACTTTAGAACAACAACTACCTTCTCTCCAACAGAAACTGAAGGAAGCACTAACCGCTCTCCAACTAGACGAGCAAGTACATCACAGCCGTCTCAGCATGGAAACACCAAGTCTGAGCAGTACCCTGCACACAGCATGGGAGTTGGCCACCATCTCCGACTATGGCGCCATCATCATCAAGCAGAACAAACAAGGACTCCCTGGTCATGCCATGGACATCAAAATCAATCCAAATGACATCACCCCGGACTCCCACGACGAACATCTGACCAACCTGCCCAGCAAACCAGCCGCCCATGTCGCGACCACCAAGTTTACGACAAAACCGAAACGAAAGAAAAAGAAACCACTCCGTCTGAACCTTCCTTCTAATCCCAATCGTCATCAATTCTTCCCACCACTGACTTCTACAAGATCACTGATGATAACCATGAAGCAAGGCGCTCTCACCGGTTTGCTCGGCACTGGTTTGTTGTATATTGGTCCACATCTGGCTCCAAGAAAGGCACTCCCATACCTCCTTTCCTGTCTTGGAGGCGCTACAGCTGCTTTGCAGATTGTTCACTCTTTGTCGCGTCCCCTCCACTCACCCGTGGATTGTCTCACCCACCGGTTGATTGTCACATGTCTTCCACCAAACTCTGGCATGTCCTTGGTCCGCTCTGTTGGACGATGGCTGCGATCAGCACTCGGTCTCTGTACCACATCATAGGGAGAATACCAGCCAACCCATGCCATTGCTGTGGCACCGAAACCTCGCTCCCACCACGACCGACACCGATCTCACCCAAAGTCCAAACCACGGAAACCAAAACATCGACGAAACCGTAAGAAACACAAACGAGACAGGACAAACAAGACAACGATTAGACCACTGCAAGGACCACAGCCACTTCCATCACTCATGAGCACCACCACCATACAGGCACATGCTTACACCATGAGCCAAAATCTGGCGCTCCAAGCTGCAATCAATCATCCACGAAAATTTCAGTCAGAAATGGAAGACAAACAAGCTTTTCTCCTCATTTGGGATTCAGGCGCAAGTGTCTCCATCACGAACGACAAGAGCGATTTCATTCCAAACAAAGTGAGGGACGTACCTCCTGACTATCAGGTCCAAGGTTTGGTCGAAGGAGCACAAGTCGAAAGCCAAGGAGTCGTGGAATGGTACATCAAAGACGTCCATGGACGGCTAAGATGCATCGAACTCCTTGCTCTGTACATACCCGCAGCTGGCTGTCGGCTTCTCAGTACAAGCAGCCTCTTACAACGATACCAAGGGGAAACCATAAAAATCGAACCACAAGGACTCAAACTCAGCGGTGTGAGAAACGACCCTGCTCGAAGACCAATAAAAGTCGAAATCGAAGCCGAAAGCAACTTACCGAAAAGCATCTGCTACCACCGACTAGGAGTGAACCGTTCAGTCTCTGCATTCGTTGCCACTGTCACCACAGTCGACGAACGAAACATAAACCTCTCAGCACCACAAAAGGTCTGGAGCCAATGGCACATCCGGCTTGGACATGCACCCTTCCGCGTCGTCCAGTTTGTTCTCCGCTCTGGTGTATTGTCGAATGATGAGTCGTCACGACGACTCCACACTGCCGTCTGCAAACTGACAACTCCTCCGTTGTGTGCCGCTTGTCTTTATGGAAAACAAAAGACCAGGCACTCCCCAGGACAGAAAACCGTCAAAATACAAGACAAAGAAGGAGCCCTGAAAAAGAACCACCTTTTTCCCGGTCAACAAGTTTCAGCAGACCACTTCATCTGCTCGACAAAAGGACGCCTCTACACATCAAAAGGTAAAACCAAAGAAGAAGCAATGCTTAGCGGTGGATGCATTTTCGTAGACCACGCAAGTGGATACATCGATGTATCTATGCAAACTCACCTTAACACCCACCAAACACTAAAAGCAAAAACAGAATACGAACAACGATGTCAGAACCAAGGAGTGATCATTCAACAATATCACACAGACAATGGCACCGCCTTCACCTCGAAGAAATACACCGAGCACCTGCAAGCCTTTCAGCAAGTAACAAGCTTTGCCGGTGTAGGCGCACACCACCACAATGGCGTGGCAGAGCGCAGCATCCAAACCATCATGTCCATGGCAAGGACCATGATGTTACACGCCGCCACCCATTGGCCCGAAGTTGCAGACCCAACTCTTTGGCCCATGGCCGTCGACCATGCTGTTTTCATCTACAACCGACTCCCCAAGATTGAAACAGGAATTTCCCCCATCGACCTCTTCACCAAGACAAGATGGGAGCAACGCCGCTTCCACGATCTTCATGTCTGGGGTGCACCGGCATATGTTCTGAACAAAACAATACAAGACGGTAAGAAATTACCACGATGGAAGCCAAGAAGTCAACGCTGCATGTTTGTTGGATTCTCCCAACAACATGCACTCACCGCTCCACTCGTACTTAACCTCGACACGGGCACAATCTCACCGGAATACCACGTTGTCTTTGACGACTGGTTTGCAACAGTGGCAGCAACCAACGAAAACTCCCACTCACCACATGCAACAGTTGACCAAATCTTCGCAAACATGGACAACATTCTGCACTCACCAGGATACGACGATCCATCAGCAGACGACGATTCTCCGAATGACGCGCCCGAAGCCACTGCCTCCGAACTCACCAAAAACAAGATCTTTGAGGCCATGGAAAACGCGACCCCTCCTGTTCCACTGGAATACGACACCCCTGCCGTCCCACCAACTTCAACCACGGCTGCCCCTCCCTTGCCCCACCCAGTCAGTACTCCACGTCCAGTGTCTGCCCCACCCAGTGTTCCGTCGTCGCCTGCCGATGCTCCGTCGCGCATGTCGACCAATCCTCCTCCCACCACTTTGGCTGCACCGCACAAAATCCCTCCCCTTTCCCTTGAAGATGATTGGACCATGCCCACGGAGCAGAGGGAGAGTACACCAACACAGGCTCCTCCTGCCCCCAAATCACAACCACCTGAACACAAGCCACAGAGGGAGCCAACCAAACAGAGGGAGCCATCCAACCAGAGGGAGCATGCCTCTCCAGCCCCTCGTCGATCCGGCCGAAACCGACGCTCACCCAATCGTCTCGTCGAATCCATGGACCCCACACACAAGTCCTACCTTGCCCACGTCGATACTCTTGACAACCTACCCTTTCAAGCCACAATTGGACTCTTCAAGGCAACCATCGTAGACCCCGACACTCTGAGCTACGACCAAGCGTTGAAAGATGCAGACCTTCTTCACTGGCGCAAGGCAGCAAAACAAGAAATTGATGAGCTAACAGAAAAAGAGACATGGATTGAAGAGCCACAGTCGGCTGCCAAAACCAAGATTCTACCAGGCACATGGGTTTTCAAACGAAAACGCCACGCCGATGGAACAATCAAGAAGCACAAAGGACGCTACTGCGTGAGAGGCGACCTTCAAGAACAAGCACCAGACGCCTATTCACCAGTTGTAAATTGGGCAATCATCCAAATTTGCATGATCTACGCCCTAAGTCAACAATGGGTAATGGTATGCATAGACTTCAGCAATGCCTTCGTCCAGGCAAAACTCAAGGAACCCATCTGGATCCACATACCACCTGGTTTCAAGTCAACCCGCTCAGAACCCACCTGCCTACGTCTACTGAAGAGTCTCTACGGTTTGACCATTGCCCCTAGATTATGGTATGAAAAACTCATTGAAGCTCTTTTGGAAGATGGTTTCAAGAAAAGCGACTATGACGAATGTTTCTTCATGAAACCAGACATGCTTCTCTTTATTTGGGTGGATGATTGTGGCATCGTTGCACCCACCATGACTCTTGTGGATGCATTCATTGAACGACTGAAAACAAAAGGTTTCGAATTGTCAAAAGACTCCGATTTCGCAGAATACCTGGGAATCGATTTCAAGCGGAACAAGGACGAGATTGTAATGACTCAACCCGGCTTAATCAAGCGCATCCTCCAAACCACAAAGATGGAAGACTGCAACGGAAATTGGACCCCTGCAGCGCAGATTGGATTGGGAAGTGATCCCAACGGCCCTCCCATGAAAGACAATTGGAACTATCGGTCAGTGGTTGGTATGTTGTTGTATCTCTCCACCAACACACGGCCAGATATAACGTTTGCCGTGAGCCAAGTGGCACGTTTTTCCAATGATCCAAAACAATCGCACGCTCAAGCCGTCAAAGCCATCATCCAATATCTCTCACGGACCATCGACAACGGCACCATCTTTCGCCCAAGCAAAGATTATCGGCTTGATTGTTATGTCGATGCAGACTTCATGGGTCTGCACGGCCGAGAACCAGAAGATGATCCAACAAGCGCCAAGTCCCGAACTGGGTATATCATCTTCTTCGGGGGAAGTCCTCTGGTTTGGAAATCTCAATTGCAAAGCGAAATTGCAACAAGCACCTTTCACTCCGAATACGTGGCTCTGTCTCAAGCCATGCGAGTTGTAGTCTGGTTGCAAGAAGTCTTGAACGAGTTAAACTCTTGTGTGAGAATCAATCCAAGTGTGCCACAGATTACTGCAGAAGTCCATGAGGACAACAATAGTGCTTACCTTGTGGCCACCAACCAACGTCTCACCTCTCGATCTCGCTCGCTAAACAACAAGTGGCACTGGTTTTGGTCCCAGGTGAAAGCCACAAACGCAACCATTGTGTCCTCGAAATCCAATATGGAAGATCGAACGATTACGATTTCCAAAATCGACACCAAGTTGCAACGGGCCGACATCCTCACGAAAGGTCTGGCTCGAGAAACCTTTGAGACCATCCGAAAACTAAATCAAGGATGGTGACCTGTGACACCAAGCCCAAGAGGGAGAGTCGCAGTTTATGTTTTTAGCACCAGTCGCGTTTCCAAATTTGTACTTGTGTTTTTGAAATATTGAATTTGCACGACTGGCAGTTTGTGTTGCATGACCCAATGATATAAGCCTACATGTCGGAATCCGCGCATGCATAACGCGCAGGATGGGCTTTGGCGCCACAGAACGCCGGGCCACTCGCCGTTTGTGTCTACGACACTCATGTTTTGCTAACTAACCTATGACACAACAAACAACAAATGAGATAACTATCGTCCATTTGAATCAAGCTGTGCGTTGCAAGATAGCAGATCAATTCCTGGAAACCAAAGCGAAGAATCAAAATGAGGAACTCAAGATCACTTTGTTTACTCTATAGCTTTAATCATTATATCGATACAGGAGTTTTTGCAACGCAAAAGACTTCTAGGTTGGTGTGGAGACTTGATCAATCTCCACCCCGACTACGCGGTATTCCCCTAGCTATTAGTATACCCAGTGTATGCTAGTGACTCTGACAGGGACCATGGGAAACTCCTGGTTGACCGTGGAGTTCTACTACTACAGCGCTCCTTGACAGAGAGCTACAAAACAAGAGTATCTATCCGTGCCTTCGATCGTTCTAAACTTGATGACACATTGCCAGACCTGGTCATTCCAGCTAGCTCGATCGACCAGATCAAGTACAAACGTGTGAAATCCCTCAGTGGATCAATGGTGAAAGGTGTCATCACGATCAAGACACAATACTCACTCAATACACAAATGACGTTGGAGCCCATGACCATTACTATCAAGTTGAGCCTTGGTGGCTGCGATTCGTTCCGGACTCTCTACAACGAAGCACTTTTGCAGTGGCCCAATACCTAATTAAAAAACAGTTGTAGAAATAACAACGTACTAGCAAGCCGCATTTCCACAATGAGAGCAAAAACTTTCCCAGTACTTAGTCCATCCTCTATCACTCATCGTATTGCTCCATGGGTGCAAAAGTACAGGAGATGAATTAGTTGTTGTTGTGGAAGAATCATTCATTACAGCAGAGAATAATACTATCATAGTTTATACCAAGATCCTAATTTCTACCAGGTTGCACACTGTGTCGATGAAACAACGGTACGTACCACACAAGATGAGACCATGTACTCCAGGAGAGTGCAAAGAACGATCCACACAGACTTTTGGCAGCTCCTACAACATATTCTTCTTGGGGTTGTTTGGAAGCAAATCTGTTCCAAGTGTTTCTCCCATGGTATAAGAACGGTGGTGAAAAGGAGATTCTTCCGTAATTGCGAATGATAGACTCACGCGCAGAATGATTTGTGTTTCAGGATCCCCATGTAGAATCAAGGTTTTTTCTAGGTAGCAATGTGTTTCAAATTAATGTACAACAGACTCTGCAGTTCTGTGGTGCCTGCACACATGTCCAGCACACTGTTTTCTTTTTTCCCCAAGAAGGAGACGACAACAACCAAGTCGTTGTAGAAAGGTCCAACCTTGCTACCACGACGCATTCTCGTGTCCTGGTCGAGTCGTCGTCCTCATTACAGTCAGTCCCTCCCCTCTAGTCGAAACCATTGCTTGTTCTTCTTCTTGTTCTTAGACGTGCATGGACTGGTCCATGCTTCGTTTCCGGACATGTCGTCGTTCTCGTCGGCATCGACTGCTTTCGGCTCCAGGAGGCCGTTGGGCCAATTGGGCATTGGCAATGTAAAAGGAAAAGAGTCGAGAGGGCAAACTAATGCGTTCGCACTGGACTCGAATCCATTCGTCACTCGACAATGATGACGACGACATGTCCTGTGGTGGTACTTGGGAATCGCCGTACTGATGATGAAAGGCCGAAGGGGGTGCCATGGTACTTGTCGTCGTTGTACCACCACCCGAAACAGAACTAGGCGGTGGACTGGATAACAGGGGATGCGACACGAAGGGCCTTGTCGGTGATGACGCGACGACGAGTGCGATGTGACGTGTGGGGGTGACGAGGACGACCAACGGTTGGTCGATGTCGTTGGAGTCGTGTTGTTGTGATTGTCGAGTACCAATTGCCGCAATTGCCGCAATTGTTGCAATCGTTGGGCCTTGTCGTGACGGAGTGGCTTTGTCCATCGTTCCAATCCCAACCATACATCATAATGACTGAAAGCCACCAAGCCTTGTTGATCGGCAAAGACATGCAGGGATACGTCGTGGTATCGTCCAGGTCACTCTGACAACACGCCTTGTGTAATTGCTGCAAGACGCGGGAAAAGGACGTCACTTGATGTGGTGGTTGGTCCTCTGGATGATTTGGCTGCGGCTGCTCCATGGAGGATGGTTGGTGGTTTATCGTTTTGTGCCGTTGCAGTGTGGGGAAGATGGTTCCATCGAAGGAGTCGGACAGTCGTGTTCTTCTGGGTCGTTCTCCTGGTTGTTTCTTGCACAACTGTTTGGGTTTTGGAGTATAGGTAGTCGATACGGGAGTGTCCACGACCGACAAAACTGTTGTTCCTCAGGTTTTGGTGCAGAGTCTGTGACGAGAAAACTTGGAAAACTACCTAGCACACCTTTTCTTCAATCATTCTTCTTCATGTGGTTGTGATTCCAATCTCCCCGTCAGAGCGGCCACCAATTGTTTGGCATGGGCTGGTTCCAAGAGTCCAAATACGACCATGGTGTTGGTGATGGTACCAACATGGTCCGTGTGTGGAGAATTGTCCTTCTTCTTGCTATCCTTGTCGTTGGTGGTGGCTGTATGTTCCAACATGCAATCGGCACAGACTTGCGCCGCAACGTGAATCGCCACGTCGACGGGAAATCCTCGTGCACCTGCACCCACCAAGGGCACGGCCAATCGATTCAATCATTCTTCTTCATGTGGTTGTGATTCAAATCTCCCCGTCAGAGCGGCCACCACTTGTTTGGCATGGGCTGGTTCCAAGAGTCCAAATACGACCATGGTGTTGGTGATGGTACCAACATGGTTGCCGTGTGTGTAGAATTGTCCTTCTTCTTGCTATCCTTGTCGTTGGTGGTGGCTGTATGTTCCAACATCCAATCGGCACAGACTTGCGCCGCAACGTGAATCGCCACGTCGACGGGAAATCCTCGTGCACCGGCACCCACCAAGAGCACGGCCAATCGATTCAATCATTCTTCTTCATGTGGTTGTGATTCAAATCTCCCCGTCAGAGCGGCCACCACTTGTTTGGCATGGGCTGGTTCCAAGAGTCCAAATACGACCGTGGTGTAGGTGATGGTACCAACATGGTCCGTGTGTGGAGAATTGTCCTTCTTCTTGCTATCCTTGTCGTTGGTGGTGGCTGTATGTTCCAACATCCAATCGGCACAGACTTGCGCCGCAACGTGAATCGCCACGTCGACGGAAAATCCTCGTGCACCGGCACCCACCAAGGGCACGGCCAATCGAATTTCCTTATTGTTGTGGTTGTTCTGGTTGGTGGAATGGTGGTGATGATTCAAGGCCGATTGCTGGGCGAGACGCTGTTCCGGCTGGTCGTGATGCCGACAAAAAGGCGGTGCAGTATGCCAAATGGCGGCAGAGTGGTGGAGCAAGGCGTCGCAGGCCTGCGTGGTTTCTACCACGTGTCCCATGGGACACGCCTCGACCATGGGACGTTGGGACGACGACGACGACGATTGAGTAGGAGTGGTCGTGGAAGTAGTGTGGTGGTCCGGTTTCTCGCCCCAGAATCCACTGGATTGTCGCACATGCGCTTGTAGTTGATGCCACTGACAGGCGGCTCGCAATTTCCATCCTCCCAATTGATGGACGAGGCCATCAATGACGGACACGGCATACATCATGCCCGATCCCACTTCCATGCCACCCCACGCACTGACATGGCCCAAGGGTTGCCAATCCTTGTGCATGGTTTTATGTCGGAAGCTGGCACGGGACCTCCTCGCGGAAAATAGGGAAATTGCGACAACCCCGACAATTGCGGATTGGCCGGATTGAGCAACATGCTACACTGCGCCAACAACTGTTGGCCAAAACAGGTTACAATGCAAGGGGTGGTCCAAACTTCAATGCCACGACGATTAGGTTGAGTGGTTTTGCTTGCTGGTTTGGAGAAGGTGGTGGTGGTGGTATCATTGTCCAGGGGCAGTGGATACCGCCAAACTCGTTGCGGCATTCGGTGGGCCGATCCATGATAGTACAAGAGGGCTTTGCTCATGTGGTTCGTCGTGACAAAAGTGCCAACATGACATCGCGGGCTTGCAATGCCATGCGTTCAGCGGTTCGCAATCGAATGCGTTTGGATCCCAAGACAATGCAATCACATTCGGCCGCATAGACTTGATTGGAAGCGGCTCGACTGGGAATCTCCAAAACCAAATTTTTATTAACAATTGCTGCACGAGATTAATCGCTTCGGCATGCATGCCCTCCAAGACTTTGTCCGCCGACTATTCGGATACGGCCACAATCGATGACGACAAGCAAAAGACGAGGCAGTGGCCTCTGGTTCGGGAGTGGTACGATCCAATGGTGGTGGTGGCGCCTTGGCAGTGGATGGTAGTGATGCCTTTTTCTGCTTGTTGGTCGTCGTCTTGTTTTTCGTAGTGTGGGTTTGACGCATGGTTTGTTTGAGTCTGCGATCTGCGACATTTGGACAAGACAATATCCACGTCGAAAGCAATGGAAGGAACAGGTCGACGGCGACTGTTGGTCTTGTTTGGTGGCTGGTTGCTGTTGTTTTGTTGCTGGAAGAGGAAGCAGTAGTGGAACTACGGGGACGTCGAATCATTCTCGTCGAAGTAGCACAATTGTCGTTGTCGTCGTCCTGGGTCGTTGTGCTTGAGGCTGCCGATGAGTTGCGTTTTCGAGGAGAGGCACAGATCCAGGTTTTCCACCCTTCTCTTCCATGTTGGTGTTGTCGTTCTTGTTGTCGTCGGTGGTTGGCATCTCTTGCGTGTCGATTCGTCGTGTCGTGGCTTATATGAAAGATGTCTGCTTTGTGTCTCGCTGGATGCAATATTGAGTCCTACACTAGTCGTTGGAAGCATATTTGAACCATTAGTTTCCGCACATGAAGATCTGAAATCGACCGAACAACCGAACATTTCACAAAATTTGCGATCATGCCAAGAGGGTTAACAGAATCAAGAAAGAGGCTTTCCATTATTAGACAAGCCTTTGAGCTTGTTTCATCCAGCAATGTGGAATGCCAAGAAAAGTGGTTTGTTGAACACCACTGGGCAAGAATTGTTGAGCGGGAGCTGTTTGGTATCCCTTCTCCCTACTCAATTCCTCCGATCACCATCAGGAAGGCTCTATGTGGCTTTGGTGGGTTACCATCAGGAGTATTCAAGAAAACCTACAATCCACCAACTAATCCACTTACAGGAGAAAGGAACAGCACGGAGCTTAGTTATTTCTATGTTGGCAAGGCAACAACAAGATTTCAGATTGAAGCTGCAGTTCCTATCCAGCTCAGCACGAAGAAGCTACCGATGCACCGAAGCCGACTGCGTGAATTGGGAGATTCATTAAAACCATTGTTGTCAACAACCAGGAAAGCACAACAATCCAGCAAACGTGCAACGCCAGCTGAGGACCCTGCAGCCAAGAGTAAGAGGCGACGTGTTTCATGGGCGCCTGATGCACTGTTGCGGGAGGCACAAGAAGCAGAAGAAACGCCTTGTCGGGGATCTGACCATGAAGCTGAACGAGATGGAATTTCTGAAACAACACCACTTTGCGGAGAAGTTGTGCCTTTCCAGAATGTGGCTGACATGGATGAGACACCATGCATGAGGATTGCTGGTTCTGTTTTTGGCAAGCGCAAAGGACAAGAGTATGTTCGACGACGACAGCAACAAGATGCTAATGGATGGTGGTCAAATCAAGACGTTGAGTCCAACAGACCCATTGGTAGATCCCTCCTACATACACTGCACATAACATACCATTTGTTTAAGCATTGATTACCATATTCACATCTATACCACTGAATAATATTCTCGCTCACCACCGATCCGCGAAATGGCTTATTCAGAATGTGCTTTTGCCTATTCACATCAACATGTTACTTAATCAAACTCTATTCACTACAGTAAAACTTATTCAGAATCGACTTATTAAATCAGTATCTCCTATTCAAATTGTTATTCAACAATATCAATATTATTCAATGGTATTATTCTGAATTGGACACAAATTGTCGTCAACTTTTATTCAAAAGGGTCATGTTGAACACGGTATTACTCACCGATGAACTGTTGAATAAGACACCCAATTCCAAATTTCTAACAAAGTTTTACACTTCGACACAAAACTTGACACGAAGACCATGCTGATCGCCGTCTCTACAAGGATGGTTTTCAAAGCACCACACACGTTTTTCTGTCTACAAACCTGCACACCAAAAGTCTATAAGGTAAACTGACAACCACAATTTATTTCTTAGATGAATCTTTTGTTGATCTACGCGTATGTCGTGTTCGAGCTACACTAGTCTCTCCACTCTCTGCGACAAGGACCGAATAACATGCTGCACAATACGCGAAATCACATGAGTGGTCATGTTTCTTCGCATTGGGACAACACATAACCGGGTTCCTCGAATTCACCTTGATTCCACCATCGATACCAAACATCTTGTTACAACACAATCGCTGGCACTGTTTTGGCCAATGTGGATTATGCATATAATATGATGGCGTAAAATACGATGATACGTCTTCTGGCACAAAACCGGATAAAACTGTATGGTCACACTTCGCTTCTCCCTGAAATAAGAATCACACCGGTTAGATATTACCCTCCCACAACTGAAATGATTTTTTCTCTTACCTTATTCTCGGAAGATAAATTCTTTTCACCATTACCACTGTTTTTGCCATTTGCATCTCCATGTCCTTGTTCCTGTGGAACCTCAACACATGGTCAGTTAATCAATTTCTGTAACAACACATGATATACCAGTGTGTTTTCGTTCCTTACCTCCTCATTACTCTCTTTCTGCTTCTCCGGACTAACAATTATCATGGTTTCAACGACATGATTCTGAATCCTTGGACCTTGTTGGGCAACAGTTCGTTTGACAACTCTGTTCCCCCCTTCCTTCCTGTTCTTCTTATTTTGTCGTGTATTCTTTGCTGGCGAATCTTCCATGCGTGCCCTTTTTGCTACATCAACACCTGAATCTCTGCTCTCCTGGCTTGTATCATTCCTTGTTGTGTTCTCACATGGTAGAGAAGTACTCCTGCTCCCCCCGGATGTCGTTGTTCCAGTCATAATATGTTCTGGTAGAGTAGCACTCCTATTCATACTCTGTTTTGGTAGAGTAGCACTCCTACTCACCCCGTCCATGTTCCTGCTCTTGTCCTTTTGGAGGTTGGTAACGAACGGCTGACCTTCGTTGCCCCCGTCCTTCCTGTTCTTCTTATTTTGTCGTGTATTCTTTGCTGGCGAATCTTCCAAACGTGCCCGTTTTGCTATATCAACCCGGGAATCTCTGCTCTCCCGGTTTGTATCATTCCTTGTCGTGTTGTCATATGGTAGAGTAGCACTCCTGCTCCCCCCGGATTGACCCGTTCGTGATGATGGAGTATCATTGTTACTCATACTTCCATTCTTTTGCACAAACAACACAGAATAGTAATTAGAATTGAACAACCAAATGGAAGAGTAGTTTTTTTTCTTACCTGTGAATCATCATGGGCATTCGAGTTTATCATACCCAGCACAGACTGAGGTGCTTTATTTTTTTTCATAGATTGCATGACACCCAACGGGACGACTGTCTCACAATCTGTGTTTTGAATGGCCATTTCTACCTCATTTCCAACGGCGTCTTCCATACCTGGAGAAAAGAGTGGTTGACTCATCAAATCTGCAACTTCCACGACGGAAGTATCACAATCTGGTCCCTCATTTTCAGCAACTTCATTCCCATGGCATACATTGCTTTCTGTAGTATTAGGTGGGGCCTTTTTGGCTCTCTTCTTGGTATTCTTATTGATTGAGCATTCACCCTCAATATGGGCGTATAGCTCCGTCAGAAAAGAATCATCCACGTTCACACCCAACTTATCGTAAAGAAAGTTTCGTGTTTTTTCCATGCTCTCCTGATTGCAATTAATAAACAACGACCAACATGAGAAGACTTAGAACAGACTTAAAAGGATAATTGTTTCGGCAAAAACTTACCTGGTTCGGACCTTCATCATTCATTCGATCGTCCATTGTTTTACGTGTAACCACATAGTACATCTCTCTTGGCTTGAACCAATATTTCACATATTTGTTCTCGTTTGATTGCCCCTCTGTAAGAGAGACACTCCACCCTGCCTTTTTCAACATTGGGATCATTAAGCCCCCAACAGTCTGTGACTTGGCAGACCTCCCCACAGCAGAAAAGCCACCTCTATCCGTCGGACTGTTTCTTGTTCTCTTGTTGTTTTCGTTAAACTGTGGTTTGGTTTGCTTCAACAAATACATCTTGTTCTTATACAGCCACTCATCGATCACAGTAGCCAACCACGAACGATCTCGGTGAAATTTATGAACCAATTCATATACCGCTTGTTTATTATCCTCGTTGTAGGGAAGGTGAATCAGATAGTCACGGATATCGGATAACGTAACTGGGTGTGACGACCTTCCAGACATCAAGATATTCTTCTGGCGTGCAACTTGACGAAAACCATCTTTGAGTTTGCTTACAACAAAGGTTCGTAAACTGTCTCGCGTTGCCTGAATTTCCAACAACATTGCCCGACCATCAGGCATGCTCCTGTCGCTCAAACCATCCGTTCGACGATTTTTTCGATACGGCCATAGTCGTTCTGCTTCCTCTTCTGTATTTGGATTACATCCAGTCAGCGGGTGGAAATAGTCCTTTGGATATGGGAGAAAATCCGCCGGTACTAAGTACTGATGAGCTGATGGAACATCGTAACTGACCGCACCAGTATTGTTCTCAGAATCACGTTGCACCGATCCGTTCACTCTCTCGTCGATTCTGGCTGCCACCCGATGCAGTGGATTGCTTTCCGCTGTCACACCAACTTCCATCGTCGTTACAAGATACCCTGTTGATACTGATTAAGCACTTTTGCCGTGGTCCACAGTGTGGAAGTACAACCTTTCTACCCAACGGAATGACTTTCTACCAACCAGGCAGACTCCCTTATCCGTGACCGGCCTTGCTCTAGAAATAAATATTTGAATTTTTACTAAATACGTACTTGAAATATCTATATTGAATATTCCAATGCTCAGTGACTGATCATGCGTCCACTTCCCTGCAACCCTCACTCTTTTCTTCATAGTCAAATAAATGAAACCCCGGCATGCGTCTTTTACCCACGCCAGCACACCCATGTCACATTCAAATTCAAGCGTCAATCACGAATTGCATCTGGTCCGTGATTCACTGACTAATAAGATCACGACTAGAGTCAAGATCACGATTACCACTGGTCGCTCTTTCCAGTCGCTAAAAATGAGTGTGGATGGAAACCTTGCGCCATGGACGACAAATCGTATCCATTTTTTCATTGAAGTGGATGTGGAGCACCGAATCATCCCTGTTTGCCTTTGCGCACCTCAAAGCTAAATTTTGGCATCGATGGACAGAACTTTCCAGTGCCCTAAGTGTTGCCAAAGTACCCCAATTAGCCTCCATCCCAATGGTCCAACCAATTACTGCAACGGTTTGTACCACGGCAGGTGTCAGAATGAATGTTGTTCTAATGCCAAAATTCCATTTTGGGTATGTCTTCCATGTCTGAACCATCAGGTGGCGCACACTGGTGGAGAGAAGGGCTATATACCTCAATGGAAGGCCCTAAATCGACATGCACAGTCGAAATTTCATCGAAATGCCATGCAAAAATGGTTGGATACAACCAATATTCCCGGTTCCCATTGTCCTTCTCATGGCAACAACACTATTTTTCAAGGGGAAGATGAGGAGTACGAAATGGGAGACACGGAAGAGGCCCAAAATGGTTGTTTCGATCCACTCAACGGAAGAGACTCTGCGCCCAACCAAGATACACCGCTATTGTCATCACTATCGGAAGACACCCTGAGATCAATGGGCTTCGCTGATGGCTCAAAATCTCCCTCCTTCATATGGCAAAACATGAGAGCCAATGGTCATGGATTAAAGTACCTAACTTCAAAAGCCTTTGGACTTCAGCCGGATGAAGTAACTTGGGAAGAGGCACAATTTTCTGTTCTCATGTCGTCGCTGTTGATTGAGCTATCGGGAAACCAACGCCGTTTGTTGGCCAACATCCTATTACTGGCAGGGAATGCTCCAAACCCTTCCCTGTCAATTTTCAAACAGACAAGATTGCCCACGTCGGTTGAGGATTTTGACAGATTCTATCTAAAAGGCAAAAACTCTTTCATGCAAAATCTGCCAATTCCAGTCGTTCGGAAAACACCAGATGGTCTGCATTCCTATGTTTCTCTTGTGGATTTGGTAGCTAATGAATTTGGGAAAGCCCAGGAGTTCGACGACTTGAAAATTTCCGCTCGGATCGTTTTGGACGACTACGACCGTGTCCCTAACGTGGCGGCTACACCCCATGGTCGCAAAGTATTACTTGAGTTACAAGAATCGCCATCACAAGATTCACAACAAGATCAATGTGAGTTGCATCTCTGGTTACGGGAGTGGAGAGATGATTTCGACCCCAATAACACGAAATCCTCCCGTAACCAGGTTTGGGTGAATACATTTACGCTTGGTTCTTGTGATTCTAACCACAATAGTGGAGCAACAACTTATTTCATGGGACTTGGAGCTAAGGGCGACGACCATTCATCAGTGGAAAAGGCACTCTTAGATGAAATGCAAAAATTCAATGCGGCTGGTCATAAACTCTTTCACGGTGGATTGAAGCGAATCGTGCATGTAAAACTCGGTAAACTTGTAACTGGAATCGATCGCCCCGAACGCACGTCCATGTTTGGAGTAGGAGACCACAATGGAACTTACTCTGTATGCTGGGGTGTGGCAACGAAAGTGGACGAGCTACAGAAAGAAAACAAACTACCCGCTTGTTCCAAATGTCGACGGAAACGACTAAATCATCTGGGGATTATGAAACAAGGTCAGGATTCAAACAACAATCAAGGCTGTATATCCGACTGTCAAAACTGGAATTTGTTTGAACCAGGCTTCAAATTTGCTACACCGAAGAACTATCCAACAATATATGACAAGTCCTCAGGTGCTCCTAGACCACCAAACCTAAGGCCAATCTTTAGTAAGGAAGATACTTCTGACAAGCGAAACCACCCTACCCAACATGGAAACACGAGGGTAATCAAGCAGGATGGTAAACGACAACGCAAGGATACATCTGTGGATCCACAAAATTATCTTACATCTGTGGAACTAAGTATTCCATGGCTGAAGCAGGCAGTTATCTTCGCCCATCACAACGTCCGAACAACCAATCCGAAGCAAGGAAGGTCGTCTAGGAGTTATTGGACAAAAGGCAATTTGAGTGCATACCTACGGACTTGTGGTTGTACCAATAAACTGATCGATCAAGTTTACCTGTCGGCCAAGAATGGAGATCAAGTACCAATATTCCCTGAATCATGGCGTGACTCTTCAGGTATGCAAAGGTGCCATTATGCACCTATGCATATGGTTTTCTTGGGGACCATGAAGACTGTCCTAGAGTTAATATTTGCGTGGATGAGTCGTCACGAATCTCTTGCCACAATGGGAAAACAATTGAACAAGTATCTAACAGACATAAAACTGCTTCGATGTTCGCGATTTTTTGCAGCACAACCTCTATCAACATCAAGTTGGGGAACTGGTACTTGGGTCAGTGAGAATTATCTTTTCTCAGCAAGGTTCCTTAAGTTTTTGTTAACTTTACCATGTTTCTCCAACCACAGAATGTTACGTCGGGAAGGAATTCAAAAAGAGCTCAAGGTTGTAAGACGATTCATTGATTCCTTAACCGTCGCCATTTCATGGCTCATGTTGAACCAGAAGACAATTGCTAACCTGCAACAGGTGGTCGAGGTGTATTTGGATTGTCTATATGACATGGAGAACATCGAGTATGTCGCAAGTCAAGATGATTCTTCATTAGACGATACGTCCTCGACAAATAAGAAGATGAACAACATCATGAAGAGTAACTCCTTGGGATTGTTAGCTGTAACGAGGTTTCATAATGAAATGGGACCTGCCACACTTCATTGGGAAGGTGGCTTCGCAGGCGAACGGAAGATCCAGCAAGTGAAACCAGCATTGTCTATTAAGAGGGCAACTGTTGATTGGACGAAGCTTACGCTAATGCGCATGTACCAACATGATGCGTTGCATTATTTACAAGACCTTGCAGATTTGCCTACCAAATCTGGCAGAAACAGGTTGATGGACGGAATAATTAAAGTTTATTCCCGGGAAGATTATGGACCAGACAAACTAGAGATACAGAGAAGACCAATTTCTTGTATCATCGGAAAGGATGGGTTGTCTGTTCATATTGTTGTTCGGGATAGGACTACTTTGCAGCTACGAAAGGTCATATTTGATGACCGACAGGGAACCATGGTTGCCTGTATGTGCTGGGTGGCACCGGTCAAGTTAGCACCAGTGTCGGTGATATATGATTCAATGGATGATCTGTTAAATAGTTCTGACTACCGAGAAGCTGGTTTATTACTCCCAATCATGGAAGAAGAATCAAGGGAATATAAGAACCAGTTCTTTTCTATCGGAAGTTCATGGTCACAGCGACTGGAAACAGGAGATTATAGTATTCCTCAGCTACAGGGACGATTATATGGTGATTGGCTTTAACTAGTTCTCGTTTGTTGGCATTCGTAAGTTATCCGGTAGCAAGGCCCATGCTTGAACTCTTGTAGAAAGCTTCTGTGTTTTGCAAAGAAATCCCTTTGTCTTTAGAAGGCTTAGAACGTTTGTTGTTCGTCGCATATTGAAATTTGGTTGGTTAATCACTTCTGTATGGAAGAATTTGGAACTTTTCCAATCATGGATTGAGGCGGCATCGATTAGGAACAGTATCACGGTATAGAGCGCTTGACGGTCGTCTTCAATATCATCTTGCTTGATGAATGGTGAACACGTCGTCCAATTTAAAATATCTGACATGGTTTTCTGGTTGACGATTTCTTTGTTCCAAGTGGGCTCGGAATTCGTTCGGATGAAGTCGATTGGAGTATTGTTTAACAAAGGGAGGAGTCTGTTCTTTGTACCCTGTCTAATCCCTTGAAGGCGACGAGGAACAAATATGACAAGTCCTTCACCCCAATCATCCCCTGATGCGTTGTTGGGTAGGATTTTCTGCAAAACCTTTTGTCGGCGTGAGTTGATTTGTGATAGGCGTAGTACTACCTCTTTGAAGTAACGATAGGGCTCTGTGACATCAATAGTCGTAGAGGCACCACGAACGCCCATCAAGGCACGTTGTTCAGAGAGTACAGAACGATACGACGAACCACATAGAACCATACCGCATTGAAACCACTTGCCCATTGTTATATAAGCCACGCGACTGGTGAATTGTTTGGGTTTGGTAATCGTCAAAAGCATCGATTGACATCGACCTCCGGTCAGAATTTCATCCACAATGATGTAGAAACCGTGGCGTTTGGAAATAGCTGCGATGATAGATAAAGCGCGGTCACTTAGGACACTGCCATTTGAGGCCAGCATCAGCTCCAAGAATAGTGTTGTAATGGGCTCACAGATGCACGTCTGGTATATACAACGGGCATGTAGAACACGGAGGCATTCATCTTCGTAAATTGCCAAGGTATCTGGAGAAATAGTACCGGGGATGTGGTATGGGAGGGGAATTGTATGTTGCTTGGCAAACTTGGAAATATCTTCAGATTCTGGGTGTGCAACAAAGGATGGTCCGTCGTTGATCTGGAACGTCGTTGTGGTCCAAGACTGTAGTGGTCCTTGGTCTCCTGCTACGTAGCTGCCACAGGCGACGAGGACCGTAGAGTTGTTTCCTTGACAAAGACTGGTGATAGCATAGAGATTGGCGTCAGAGCCGTTTGGTGTCAACTTCTCAAACGAAAATCTTCCTTGCGTGACGTCGACGATCGAATGTTTCAGCGCTTCGCCAGTTTGGTAATCATCTTCACTGAAGGCAGTGTTGTACTTCCTCTTGTACATCGATTGGTCTATTAACACAAACGTCTTGCCCCAGTTATTTGCAAGATCATCCGACATGGTTTTCCATTAAGGGACAGAGATAATCAGGGAAGGGTCGTAGCAACTTGGAGATGTGATGTAGTAGGTCAATGGTGGAGGTTGCTCCATTTGACATACGAAAGCATTGGTAGACCACAAGATGTTGTGCTTGTTGGTGTCTTCGGAGAAGTAATTGGTTCCGAATGTCTTGGCGAGGGTCTCGCGGGGAGATTGTGAGCGTGCCGGGGTAGAAGAATGCGCGCATTTCGGTTTATAATAATTAAAGGCACCTTGTCCGGCGTGGCATATGAGGAACTGTTGGTAGCTATTGGTACGTTGGTGGAAATGAGTTTGGAAATTTGAAGTTCTAAAACTATATCTACAAAATGAAAGGAATTTAAAATTCCATAGAGTGGGAGATCTACTCTATGAAGGGAGACTGCGAATGACCGTCTACAATATGAAATGAAATAAGATCTATAATCTGAAATAATAGAAAGTTTCAAATTCCATAGAGTAGGAGATATACTCTATGGAGGGAGACGGCAAAGAAATGATTTGAATATAGAACGCAAGCCTCTCTATAATTTGAATGTGTGTGTATCTGGTGCGCAATCATCACCCACACGTCTAATACATCGTTTAGCAGCACAACTTCTTGTTTTCCTCTGTGCACAAAGCAAAAGGAGAAGAGGTAAACTGTATTGGAGAGAACACCGTGAAAGTGTCCGTGGATATCAACATGAAGAAAACATCCAACAAATCATGGAACATTGATTACTTCTCCAGGATGGCGGAAATCCCTGAGAAGATCCCAACAAAAATCGTATATTTCTTGGCTCTGTCTGAAACGGATCGAAAGAAAGGCTTTGAGTTTTTGTTGGCCACAATGGTGACAGCATTGGGAGATTCTCGAAAGAAGTCCGATAACAAGGAATTAAAAAAGGAGGAGGACCGTGTTTATGGCTTACCGACATTCGTATCTTCAATGAGTGGTGGTGTTAACAAGTGTGGTGATGGGATGTTGCTCGTGCAGCGCCAGTTTTATAACGTGGGATTTAATCCCAAAGCGGAGTCCCAAATCCAGTTGGGAAGCGACTTTCGGGTTCGGAGTGCGTTTCTGATTGTGGTGGGAAACAAGGTTGTGGGAAAGTTTCAGATGCTGCATCGGGAGATCTTCCATATCGAGGAAGACGGTTGTATGACGATCAAGTATTGTGATAAGTGTGATCCAGAAGATTATCCCAGGGAAATCTTCAAAATGTTAAACGTGAATGTGGAGAATGCCTTTGTGGCAACGACTTTGTACGGTGTGGATGAAAATGGGCGTCCTGCAAACGATACGCTTGCGATCTGTACGACAGATAACAAAATGTAGACACTATGTGATTTGTATTGCTGTATGTAGTCCCTCTCATCTCTCGTCAACCTTTTGTTCCTTCATTTATCATCACAAAGCTTTTTTTCTCTCTCTCTCCTCATCTCTCTCGTCGCGTATGTGTCTCGTCGTCTTTTTCTGTGTTGCAATCTTTATTCACAATGATAGATTTGAATAAATCTTCTTAAACAGAATGTTTCGTTGCTTTACTCAAATACGGTAGGATTGCATTGAATGTTGATAATTCAGAAGATAGTGTTCTGATTACGACAGTGATCAGTATGGATTGCGGAATAGAGCCCTTAATCAAACTGTAATGGTGATTAAAAATTACGAGATAAAAAAAGAGAGTAATCAGTAGCAAAAATTCTGAATAAAAATAAAACAACAGGGAAAACTGTTGTTCAGTAGCAAAGTGATGTGCAGTGTACGTTGGTTGTTCCAATTGAAAAAATGACCAAAGCAGGAACAAGCAACAATGCTAATCATGGTCTAGAGGTATATGTCGAATGCATCAGGCGTATACTGAATCAATATCCAGAATTGGAGGTGAATTGCAACGCTCTGAAACGGCAAGACCAAGAACGTTCGCCCGCAGAAACTATCGCAAGCGGAGTAAGGAAGTTTCTTGATATTCATAAAGGGGAGGGCACACGTCCTGGACAAATCCATGATGCTGTACGTGCTGTTGCAACAGCTGCGGTTCTTGATGCTGATAACGCACCTTTCCGTTCCAGACTCTACCAGTGTTTGGGACTACCAGCCCGGGGGACTCAGTTGATTAGAAAGGCATTTGAAAGTGCCAGAGTCATGACAGAAAAAAATGAAATATTCCAATGTCATGACCGTACAACACGTTCTGATTGCTATGTTGATGAGGCACACAGCCTGGTTAATGATTACGTGCATGATGAGGTGCACAACGGCACACGCATCGACACAGACTCTGCACGAGTCGTCAAGATTATGGTGAATGGGGTGGCAGAACGCCATCCCCTTCGGATCTTCAATGATCCACTGTGGCATGATCGTTACATGACATTTACAAGGTTGGACTTGTACAAAACGTGGATGCAACGAAACCCAGACAAAACAATATCAGAAACAGTTTTTCGCACAAACTGTTGCAAGTGTTGCAAAGCCCCGAAAGAACAGTCATGTGTGAACCTGCACACAAGTGCACTCAATGAGTACGTGATTGCACTGAAGAATGCAATCACGGAGAACCCTCATCTACAAGATGAGCTTGACACATGTGACTGCCCAACTCACCGCGCATTTTGAGAAGATGAGGACAACCTTCAGGGACGCGGTTTATTGTTGGAACAAGCTCTATGGAAAAGAAGCTTTGACCTTGTGTTGTCGACGTGCTGTGGGCTGGAGGCACAACCAATGCTTCGCTGTAATCCCTGTGATCCCCATGCCATGGCACCGAAGATGATCCCATGGCATTGTACACACAATAGTTGCCAAAATTGTGGTGTCAGGAACAAGTACAAGCAGTTCATCCATTGTTCAGCTTTGTTGAATTCATCTTTGAGAGTTGCTGCAAAAGAATGGGTATATGCCCCGCAAAGTGGCACAGACGCCAAAGGAAAACAAAATACTCAGATAGAGCTAGCTGATGTAGAATTGTCAGTCGGGGATCTGGTTCAGAAATTGGAGCACCAGTTGGAAATATGCCGAACGCACGAAGCTGAAGCAGAATGGATCAACCGATGTCGTCTCACTGATATCAAGACAGTGGAGCCAGGGACAGCCGTTGTGCTCACTGATTTTTCAGCTACAGTGGATCTGCGTGCTGCCCAAACTGATAACAGCTCTGTGGACAACCATGCCGTCCTTGATATCTTCATGGTCTTGCACTCTGCTCGAACGGTTCCCATCATTGTTAGCGACACTGGGGAAACAGAAGATGTATGGACCTGCACAGTGGAATGCTTCTACTTTTTTGGCCCTTCAATGTCAAAGGGCAAAAAGAACAACCATGTGTTCCACAATGCCTGTCTCGACCAGGTGCAGAGGTACCTTGCTCCGATCCAGGTTGCTGTAATATGGTCGGACAATTGTGCCTCACAGTACAAGTGTAAGCACAATTTTCATTCACTGGCAACTTATGGTGAACGCCATGACTGCAATCCACCCAAACACAGATTCGCAATGAAGTTTCATTTCAAGGGACCACACGATGCGGCAGGGAAGGTTGCAAAAGACAAGATCAGGGAGCTGGAGCTGACGAGGACATCTGAGCATGGGACACGGTGTGCCACAGCACTGGATCGTTTCTACCAGCTGCGGAAAGTTTTGCCAAAAATGAAGGTCAACTGGGACAGCCTTGCCCAAGCCCAGTCAAGAGAGTTTCTCAAGAAAGGCAAGTATGGGATTGACAATCGTCACGTTGGATATGCAACAGACAATTTTGGTGAGTACACCATGCTCCGGGATGCCGGGTACGATCTTGTTGCTTTTACAGACAGGACAAAGCTACCCAACCTGGACTCTGTTTCCGGAAGCAACTCGTTTCATGAAGTTATCGGATCGAAGGACTCAATGTATTCAAAAGAAAAAGAGATAATGGCTGCAACAATGCCATGTTCATGTGTTTGCTGTCGAGGGAAAGTCGTTGGACCCTGCCAGTACCACCATATCCGCCAAACATCTCGGTCAAAGATTAGAGAAAAGGAAGAACTGTCAGAACAAGAACAGCAAGAACAGAAACGAGTCCGAGCAGAGGAGTTAAGTCGGATGGAAGCCCTGTAACCTTCAATTGAGCAGGTCATGGAGGGGGTCCCAATCACTGTTACCACACTGAGGGCCAAGTGCCAACAGTTCAAGTTACCACTATCAGGAAAAAAGTTGGACTTGATCCAACGACTGGTGGATTGTTGGGAGAACCAGAAACATGTGCCGCTTGAAAGCCAACCACTGCCTGCCACAGACCTTCCAGTCGATGAAGATCAACTCATGGATGAGCCCTGAATGAACCTGGTCCAAGTGGTGGTGCTGGTGGTCGCACCTGTTTCTGGTTCGATCGACAGCTGGGTCCGTTTGCGACGACAACGGCGTTCTTGTGGTTGGGGAGTTGTCGTGGTTGAAGCAGTGTTGGGGAGTTGTCTTGGTTGAAGCAGTGTTTGGTTGTTGGTTGTGGAAAGCGGCTAATGGATGAAACGACCCTTTGTTGCTCTTGTTGGTGCTGTCGATCCAAGACAAAAGGTTTTGACACTGGTCGTTTCGATTTCCTTCACACATCTTCGACCATTAACCACGCTCTAAATTGTGAGGAGCCTGAGCATACATGTCGTCGTTGTTGTCGCCGTTCTGTTGTGGTTGGTTTTGCACAAATTGAATCAATCCGGCAATGGTGGCCGTGGCAATGGCATGATCACGAGCCAACTGAGGTCGTGAATCCATCGCAAAAGACGAGGCCACACATGACCAGTGTGATACCGAGCAAGGCTATGTCATTTGAGACTTCCCACGACAGAGAGGCTTGCAAATTGGTCGAGACAAACTCAAAAAGATACAACAGACCCCGCCCTGTCGGACAAACAACGAGAGGACTTGGACCAAACGACGGGCCGTGAAGGATCCACCCAAGGCGACTTGGGCGACATGCGAAAAGGTTTGCAAGGATGGAACCTCGTGGTGGTCGGAAGCGGAGGAGGACGAGGAGGACGAGGCGGTGGAAATTTCTCGTCCCAAGGCTCGTTGAGTCCCATGCAACGAGGATTCCGTGCTGGATCCCGACGTGTCATGGGGAGGATTCACAGCTGCGGCTGCCATTGTCGTCGATTCGCTAACATGGGATGATTGCGGTAGCGGCAAGGTGTCGTAATGGCAGACTTGTTTCAACCAGGCTTGACACATGCTGTAAATGCCTTGGGTACAAATGAGGGCAAACAAGGCCAGTGCCGGTCCATACGAAGCCAACGTCGTCGCAGACGACGATCCATTTCCAGCCATTAACGCAAAGGCATGGGGCAAATCCAAACAACCCGGTCCCAAATTGCTCTTGATCAAGGCCATGCGAGCGTGTATGGGATACAATGGAGGTAGAGGTTCTGCTGTTGCCGAGTCTGACTCGTGGTGGTTTGGTTCCGCGTTGCCAGTAGTTTCCAATGGGTCTTCTCGTGGCAACAAGGATGATGGTGCTGATGCTGCTGGTTGGGCATTGGGAATGGACTGATAGTGAGAAGACGGAGAGGATTGAGGTGGTCGAGCGTGTATGGGATACAATGGAGGTAGAGGTTCTGCTGTTGCCGAGTCTGACTCGTGGTGGTTTGGTTCCGCGTTGCCAGTAGTTTCCAATGGGTCTTCTCGTGGCAACAAGGATGATGGTGCTGATGCTGCTGGTTGGGCATTGGGAATGGACTGATAGTGAGAAGACGGAGAGGATTGAGGTGGTCGAGCGTGTATGGGATACAATGGAGGTAGAGGTTCTGCTGTTGCCGAGTCTGACTCGTGGTGGTTTGGTTCCGCGTTGCCAGTAGTTTCCAATGGGTCTTCTCGTGGCAACAAGGATGATGGTGCTGATGCTGCTGGTTGGGCATTGGGAATGGACTGATAGTGAGAAGACGGAGAGGATTGAGGTGGTCGAGCGTGTATGGGATACAATGGAGGTAGAGGTTCTGCTGTTGCCGAGTCTGACTCGTGGTGGTTTGGTTCCGCGTTGCCAGTAGTTTCCAATGGGTCTTCTCGTGGCAACGAGGATGATGGTGCTGATGCTGCTGGTTGGGCATTGGGAATGGACTGATAGTGAGAAGACGGAGAGGATTGAGGTGGTCGAGCGTGTATGGGATACAATGGAGGTAGAGGTTCTGCTGTTGCCGAGTCTGACTCGTGGTGGTTTGGTTCCGCGTTGCCAGTAGTTTCCAACGGGTCTTCTCGTGGCAACGAGGATGATGGTGCTGATGCTGCTGGTTGGGCATTGGGAATGGATTGATAGTGAGAAGACGGAGAGGATTGAGGTGGTGGCGGCTGCGTCGATTCGATAGTTGTTGTCGTTGTTGAAACACTTCGTCATGATTGCTTGGCTATTTGGTTGTGGTACCATCCATTCTTGCAAGCGTCCCTTGGAGCTTCCGATTTGGATCGGAGGCTGGATCGACTTCTTGGTTGGCCGCCGTTGGAGTTGGAGAGGGGCGGGCTCGTTCTATCGTTGCTACTCCTAGGAATCACTCTCTAGAGAGGAGACTAGGAGTAAAGTTAACTCCTAAAATGTGTCCCGAACAAAACAACAAAACCACAACCAATGTAGAGTCTACCACCTATGACTCGATACATGAGGAATTGCCACTCGATCTGTTCAAGACGACGGTGACGAGGCACTGCTCGTCGTTTGTTGCTCTTGCTCATATGGTCGCACTAGGTATGCTTGTCACTCGATAGCCAGTCCCTTGGTTTTTGAGAAAGTCTATAGGAGCACTCTGTTCTTCCACATCAAACAAGTTACGAGCTTGTCTCGTGGAAATCGTTGATAATATTTTCTTGCCAAAAAGTTGGCGAATCAGGGACGGGATGTCATGGACTTGCTATGGAGGATCTGGAATCGACCACATGGTGTGGACAAACCCATTGGCGACAAAGAAACAAATAATACTAAACTTCTTCCAGAACTTTCGATACCCTTGAATCGGTCCGACCAGGATGCCGACTCGACCGAAACGTTTGACAATCATGGCGCTTTTGCATGCACCAACGGCGTTGCCATGGTTACGCATCTTGCCGTTTCGTTTCCCCTCTAGTACCTGTGTGAAATGACGTGCATAGGCAACGTGATGCAACGCAAATGACAACCCATTGCCATATTCACATCAAATAATTCATTCCAGCATTATGGTCAAAAAAACCCACAGACTCGTGCCACTCTTGGATTTGATCAATCGCGATGTCAATGCGGGCGGGTTCATTGAATTGAATGGTACCGAACGCATTGCGCGGGGAGACTTTGTCGATGCTCATGTCTCCTATACCCATCAACATCAACACAATCATCCATCGAGCAAACTGTTTAAAAATCATACCGACCATGTCCGAGGGACCTTTGTGGTACGGAGACTTCGACACGGACAACCTCGACCTCTGCGCAAGGGTCAGGAACTTTAGGCCATCTACAATGTTCCCCTGTACACACCGCTGGATTGGTTTATCCTCTTGGGATTTTGTCCCCCCGAACGATGGGCCTCGTGGCAAAAGGTGGACCCCGTCTTGCCCCGCGTCCGCAGAGATCCATGTTCTTCGTGGCCGGCCGTGGCGCGGGACGAGACGGTACACAGGGCCCATTTCAAATTGGCCGGTTTGGACACGCCGGGAGGTGTTTGGATGTACTCCCCAATATCATTGGACAAGCCATCTTCAATCCGATCTGCGTACAAGGCGGCCTTGACAATTTCCGCCGACCAGCCTTCGACATCCATGGCCAATTCATGCCGCATGGCTTCAAGGGCATCCAGCATTTGGGGCCGCAGGGAACGGGAATACCCACACGTGGGTTCGTCCGGAAGCGATAAGAGGTAGGGATACCATTTCGAATACCGACCCAATCCTCGTTCATGGGCCAAGAGCAGTGTGAGGAGGGCGGCATCGTCCAAGGTATGAAAATTGTGCTTGGTTTGAACCTCGTCGGGGATCAAGGCGGACAAGGTTTCAATCGCGACCGATCGGGTCATTTGATACGACAGGGGAATGCGTAACAAGACTTCTTCTTGTTGATACAATTGCGCGGGCGTTTGTTCCGTCTCGTGGTGGTCCAGTGGTTATTCAAGTGCGAGGCCAGGGTCAGTTCGGCGCCCAACAATTCTTGACATTTTTGGGGATTGTATTTGCGCAAACATTTTTGTCGCACTTGTTTCGTTTTTATCCAACTTCGTTTTTCCGCCGAAGTTCCTGGTTTGCACTGGGTTCGACAGGAATGGTCGGAATCTTGGACCATGCCCAAACCTCGAATGGGACCACTTGGTGCCGGTGAGAGAAATCCCAAATCGGCATGGACATAGCCACCCTTTTCTCGAATCACGGCTTCTCGCAACAAGGCAAATACATGGGCATGGGTGGGATCGGATTCTTCGGGAACCAGCAAGGGGAGGGGATCGTCCGACGATGATTGTTGTTGTTGTGCCGGAGTTGGGTGCGTCGATGCAAAGGGCCACCACCACTGGCGGTTGTTGTAGTTGGTTCGACTGACTGTGGCTCTACCATAGGCTTGTTGTGACGATGACGACGACGACAAGGACAGGACGGAGAGGATGGAATACCAAGTGGGACTGCACCTGGTGGCAACCCATTGAAAGACGGTCGAAGATCGGATCGAATGGAAAGAGAGCGGGTGCTGTTTGTCCTTCCAACAAGCGGGGTCAACGAGCGTGTACCACATCTTGTTGGTCCATGGCAAGCAAGGTAGGATCATTGGGTCGTCGAGTCTCCAGAAGAGGAAAGGGGCACGGAGGTTCGGCATTGAGATGGAGTGTCCTCCCTCCGGATCGTTGTGCTCCACGTTGTTTTGTTACTGTGAATTTCTCTCTGTACTGACAAATTGTCAGTAAACTGAGACTTTAAGCGTAACACTCTAATTAAGCCCCACCACATACCTGATCGTGCGCTGTGTCTACGCTGTCACGGTGGAATTTTTCGTCCCATACTCGTATATCTATTGTACGGTGCAGCCGGCATTCCTCCGACCTCCGACACAAGACTAAGGGCTGGGTAAGCCGATCCATGTTCGGCTAAGTAGGCTCAGTACATTAAGCTACGTAGTACTATTTTCATCACTGTAACAAGTGGGGCGAATGGTCACAAATCGAAAACTTGCTGCCACGAGAAACAATGCAATCCGGAAACCATCGCTCGACAATGGTCGAAGAAATCACCCCCATGGCAATAACTTCCTGAACAATTGAGCCTGCCTGAATCACTTCTAGAATAAGACTCTTTACTACTAGATCAACTATGCTTTCACTTTGATTCAGGCACCCTTGAAAAATGAATGAGTTAGGAAGGTTTTTGGATTACATCACCACAGAAAAATGAGTATACCTTTTGATCCAACGCGACAAATCTTCTGTAGCTGCAGAACACAGTAATACTAGCAAACTCAAACAACTTACAGTAGTAGGATGTTGATGCGATGCATCGGTAAATGCATGCGGCATCAACGGATCTCGCCGTCATCGTGGAGTGTTTTTGCATTTTTTCGGACTTCCTACCATTTCAGGTAATACGTGTACTATGGGATTTTATGTACGCTACGTAGCTTTTGTACTGAACCTACTTAGCCGAACATGGATCGGCTTACCCAGCCCTTACTCTTTGCACTCCCAGTCGGAGGTTTTCGTTCACCAGCGAAGGTCACCGGATGGACTCGATGACCTCATTTTTTGTATTATGGAAATGGAACATGGAGAAAGTACTCAATCTCCTATTGCGATAAAACACCGGTGGATAAGCAATAATTGATGGCCTCCCAAAGATTTCAAGGAGGCCCAAAGATCTTTTGTATCGTTTCAAACTTTTAAGACCCCGCAGAACCACTGCGTCTGACATTCTCACAATTTTGCAAAGCTCAATTTGCATACCAGTTCCTCCAAGACAAAACAAGTCGAGCACAAGAAGATCATCATGAGTCTCTTTCCTGTTCGTTTTGGTTTCAAGATGTTGTCCTTCATGGCGGTCGTTGTTCTCGTGGCCCTTGTTGTCGATGCTCAACAGATGCACGTCCGTCTTCCCCAGAAGCGCCTTCTCGAGTCCTCGACGACTGCCCATGCCGGCTTGGATACTGAAGATTCCATGATGGATGCTCTTCCCTCCTCGCAGGAACGAGATCTCTCCTCGCAGGAGGAACGAGAATTGCCATACGGCAAGAAGGGTGGTGGCAAGGGCAAGATGATGGATGCTCTTCCCTCCTCGCAGGAACGAGATCTGTCCTCGCAGGAGGAACGAGAATTGCCATACGGCAAGAAGAAGGGTAGTGGCAAGGGGGGTAGTGGCAGCACCTAAAGGTAAACTAGTCTAAGTGTAAGTGAGCCATCTAATAACAGAATTCGAACGATGTCAATCACAACAGTGCTCCAACGTCAGGTTGGTCATTTAAAGTAATTTAAACGTGAATCAAATTCTTGGAATGTTTGTTAGGCCATCACGTATTCTTACTTGACCCATTTGTGGATTCTTACTTGACCCATTTGTGTTTGTGGTGGCACCACAGCTGTGCTCATGTTATTTTCTGGTTCTCGTTGTCTTGTGAGCTCTTGCGAGGAATTGGAGCCTGGTGGAGGCTCGGCGAACGTGGATCCAGTAGATAACGAGGCGCCCCAGCGGGGACACGGATCCTCTCCAAAACTCGAAAGAACTCAATGAAGTTTGGATGTGAAGCGCTAAATACGAAACAGGGAATACGAAACAGGGAAACATTCTGAAGTCGAACGAGTACTCCACGGAGAAACAACACCCCATTGCATTCTGCGAGAACAACAAGGAGGAGAACACAGCTACAAAACAGCAAAAGACTGAGAAGTCTGCCATTGAACAGACGATGACTGCCTTGTGCCGCTTTTTCGTGACATTGACAAGCATCTCCTTAGTTCAGCAGTCCTCGTCGATCGAACTCTCCAGGAAAGCGAAAACATAGACTCCTTTTCCGTCTATTGTTGAGCCATTGTGCATACTGCAAACACTGGAATGTCCTCATTTGTTCCTGAGATGGCAGTCATCATCGCCACACCGTACCGCCGCCACACATGGCATTCCTTTTCGTGAAGCGCCACTAGTTAGATTCTGTATTGGTCCACCCTTCGATATACATGACATGAGACTCGATGTGGAACCCAACATGGCTCAGCAGGGAGTCGCAGACATGTCAGCTAACGTCACAGACGGTATGCGATGGTCCGAGTCGAACCGCGTCAGACTCAAAAGCATATTCTGCGTTATTGTTATGTCGATGCGCTGAGCCTGAGCGAGATCCAGTGGAACGTGGAACCCGTTAGGGGTGGTGCCGCAGCAGCTAGATTGTCGTTCTGTTGTAGGCTTGTCACTGCTTGCTTATATCGTCCTTCGACTGCATGATACTGTCCTCCACTGTGCACTGTGTGCCAAGCCCAAATAATCATTGCCCGAAAAATCAATGATTTGTCGTCTTTTCCTTCTAGTGGAATTTCTCTTGGTAGTGATTGTCGAATCTGTTCAAATACTGTACGCAAGGGCCTAACTACACGTGGGGAACAATGGGGGACAGAGACAGAATTCCCATGACACAACACGCCCAACGCATCATTGAACCGCCGCCTCTCACAAATCACAAATCAACAAAGACGAACGACTCATCTCAACATGGGATTTGGACGACGGCTATGTAACACTCATGCCGCTCTAAACAACGACTCCCATAGCCAGAGCAATAACGGTACTGGCTCCTAAGTAAACGGACGCTACTTAGGGAGCCACCAATCTCAGAAGAGGCAGCAAGGTCGTCCATAAACAATTGGGACCGCCAATTTGGTCGATCAACGCACCAATCTACGAGTCAACGCTCAACGCATAAGCAGGAGCGATTCATAGCTTGCACACGATAATCTAGAAACACACAATTTTGCAAAAGAGCTCTTTTTCGTTACTCGACAGTAGTGAAAAACAACACGCTTCCTCTGCGCTGTAAACAGCATCTCTGATCGTCGACCATGGCTTTTGCAATCTCTCCCGCCAACGCCAACGCGAACAACGTAATCAACTTTACGACCGCGGCAGGCTCGAAGTTATACAAGCAAGCGACGACAGGCCTTTTTGATGGCGGAGATCTCTACGACCTCCATGCGGAGGGACTCAAGCTTTTCCTCGATTCGTTTCAAGATCGCATCGTCGAGCAATCTTGGACTAGCACATTCTCCATTCCGGAACATATTGTGGTCCCTCCTGCAGCAGGACCCGCTCCTCCAGCTGCTCCTACTCATCTCCTTACTCAAGCCTACGGACGAGTTTCCCTTCGACAAGTGCGAGACTACGTGGACAGCTTCCTCGGACAGAATCGCATCACGCAGAACTCCTACATGTCCTACATGTGTCTCATGGCATCGTTAAACGAAGAAGCGAGGGCACAAGTCAATCTCCGACGCGACGAATTCATAGTGGATAACAAGGGTGTCGGGCCGTTGCTCCTCAAGGTCATCATTTCCTTGGCTTATGTGGATACCGAAGCGACCGTAATGGTGCTACGCCAGCGTCTGTCGGACCTTCACATCCATATCGCAGACTTCAACGGAGACATTATCAAGTTCAACTCGTACGTGAAAGAAACATTGCAGGGCCTAAGTGCACGTGGGGAACGGACCCTCGACCTCCTCCCAAACCTATTCAAGGCATATGAAACGGTGAACGACGAGAACTTTCTGGAAATGATCAGGCGTCGCAAGAACGCATACGAAGAAGGAGATTCGCCGAACCTAACACCCACGCAACTCATGGATTGGGCACGGCTTAAGTACCAGTCACTAGTAGAAGCCAAGAAATGGCAGTCCCTATCGGAGCGCGACCAGAAGATTATTGCCCTTGAGGCCCAGGTGAAACGCATGGCGAAGGGACGTTCTGCACAAAGCAATGAAGGTAGCACTGGTAGCAACAACAAGACCGGCAAGGCTAAACAGACTAAGGACAAAGAGGGACTCAAAGAAGCTTGGCAAACCACTGGTCCGCCTGAGGGAGATCCAGAAATAAAAGAAGTGAACGGCAAGACCTACTATTGGTGCAAGTGGCACGAGAAATGGTCTCTCAACAAGAACCATACCTCAGCCACTTGCAACGGACGCGGATTGACTGGAGACAAGAAGAAAGCATATGACGCAGCGCACCCGGATACGGGAAAAGAAGGAACCACCCCGGCACTCCGTTTGGCAAATGCCTTGGCTGATCTCCCTGCCCAAGAAGAGTCCTCGGATGAAGAATGACAACCAGACCCGAGGTCACTCCTCGGGCTGTTCACCAAGACTTTCGAACAGCTCATCTATATCTTACTAGCGACTACAACTATTTACTTGTATGTCCTAGTAGGTTATGATGATGAAGCTCCAACTACTACTGCTCCAGCCACGAATGCAAGATGGATCGACTATTTATGGACCACGCTATCGACCATGATGGCCAATAGCCTGGCAATACTTGATGCAGCTATTCCACCACCCAGATCTAGACCAAGGCCAAGATCGCCAGCAACCAGGAGACGACGAAAACAGTGGAACGCGAGCCTCATGAAAGGACTGTGCATGACCACGATACTCGCAGCTCCGGTGGCAAGCAAACTGGTCAAGGCACATTCGGTCCGATTTGACTCGGACAGCAAACCTCTCTTCATCGACAACTGTGCCACAGCATCAATCACCCACGATATCACCGATTGCTTGACATCTCCAACACCAATTCAACGCAAAATAAAGGGAATTGCTGGATTATACAAGACCGAGGTGTACTCCACGACGATCAAATGGGACATCGAAGACGACGATGGGCAAGTATACCGCATTGTGCTCCCCGGGTCATTCTATATTCCATCCACGTCACATCGGCTCCTTTCCCCGCAACACTGGGCACAAGTGGCACGAGATCACCGACCGAAGCCGCATGGCACCCGATGTATCACCACTGACGACACAATTACCCTGGAATGGAACCAAGGAGCGAGCAAACGAACGATTCCGTTGAATCGGCGAGGCACAAATGTGGGAGAGTTCTCCACGGCAACCGGAATGACCCACTACCAAAGCTTTTGTTGTAAAGTCTGTGAAGATGACAACAATCCACCGATTGTTAGTGAGGCAAATGTGATTGAAGACGATGACGACGCTACACAGGAAGACAACGTACCAAGAACAAGTGACGACGAAGGGAGTCTCGAGGACCGGACGGACATGGATGACGAACACAACGAGCAATATTTTCCACATCGAGACACGCCATTGACGACAGATTTTTTATTCGATACGGAAAAAGTGGTGCATGTGATACCAAACGAAGAAGAGGTGCCGCATGAAAGTCCAACAGCTGAACTCCTTCGCACTCACCATCGACTCGGACATTTATCAATGGCAAAGATCCAAACCATGGCACGCCAAGGAGCATTACCAAGGCGACTGGGATCATGTGCAGTTCCAGCATGCACCGCGTGCATGTATGGCAAAGCGACGAAGAAACCATGGCGAGTCAAGGGATCGCAAGGAACTTTAGATACAATGACGCGCCCCGGTCAATGCGTGTCAGTGGACCAGCTCATCTCGAATACGCCTGGCTATATCGCACACATGCGCGGTACTCCCACGCGAGAACGATATCGCGTCGCAACTGTTTTCGTGGATCACTTCTCGGGAATCGGCTATGTACATCTACAGCGGTCTACCTCAGCTACTGATACTATTGAAGCTAAGGAGAGATTCGAGTCATGGGCAGAAACCCATGGGGTAGCTATCCAGCATTATCATGCCGACAATGGGATTTTCGCAGACAATGAGTTTAGAAAAGCAGTCGCGAGCAAAGGCCAGCGACTGACTTTCAGTGGCGTCAACGCTCATTTCCAGAGTGGCATGGCCGAACGTCGGATACGCGATCTACAAGACTCGGCAAGAACTATGCTATTGCATGCACACCGACGATGGCCCACAGCAATCACAACGAACCTATGGCCGTATGCCGTTCGGTATGCATCAGACATGTTTAACGAAGCTCCGTTGAAGAAACATAAAGACAAGACACCGATTGAACTCTTCTCCGGTTCCCCTGTGCGATTCAACATCCGAAATGCACATACCTTCGGATGCCCAAGTTATGTGCTGGATAACGAACTTCAAGCTGGAAAGGGCCTACCAAAGTGGTCCGAACGATCGCGGGTTGGTATCTTCCTGGGTTACTCGGCGCAACATGCAAGGACGGTTGGGCTTATTTTGTCCCTTTCATCGGGCCTATCATCACCACAGTTCCATGTGCACTATGACGACAACTTTGAGACTATCCGTCGTAGTTTTGGAGAAGCCCAACCAATCTCTTATTGGCAACAGCGCGCGGGATTCAGCAAACGGACGAGCGGAACAGCACGACCCAAACGAGCAAAAGCTATCAATCTCGACGCACCCATGAGGGAGGTAGACAATAACGAGGAGATAGTGGACCAAGGTCAGGCTACACCGACAAGAGACGATGAGGGAGATGCCGTACCAAATATCCCTGTGCATGAGGGAGCTGGTCTCCGACGGTCACAAAGGGAGCCAAGACCGACAACACGATATCAAGAATACATGGCAGAACTCGGCGACGACCTAAATCCATTGGGGGAACTAGCTATTGCTCTCCCAGGCATCGTGAGCATGACGGCGCAAGCACAGAAGAATCCTGACGTTATGTATTGGCACGAAGCCATGCAGCAACCAGATCGCCACGAATTTATCAAGGCCGCACAAAAGGAAGTCAGAGATCACACGGAAAATGGATTGTGGGAGATCGTACGGCGAAAAGACATTCCTCCCGGTAGCTATATTACTCGCGCTGTCTGGAGCTGCATGCGGAAGCGCAGGCTAGAGACCGGGGAAATTTACAAGTGGAAATCACGACTAGCTTTTGATGGGTCCGGACAAACAAAGGGGGTCAACTATTGGGAGACCTATGCCCCTGTTGTCCAATGGCCTGTTGTACGATATGTTCTAACTACCGCTCTGGCGCAAGGATGGGCTATTAAACAGGTCGACTACGTCCTAGCGTACACCCAAGCAATGGCCGAGACGGATATGTACATGGAGGCTCCAAAGGCTTTTACCTTCGACACTAAGGGTGAACAAAAGGCCGAAGACTATGTACTCAAAATACGGCGTAATTACTACGGACAGAAGCAAGCAGCACGTGTATGGAACAAACATCTGGTACAACAGCTCGAGAAGGCAGGATTCACACAAAGCTCTCATGACGAATGCCTGTTTTATCACGGCCAAAGCATATACATATTGTATACAGATGACTCAATTCTTACAGGGCCGGATCCAGAAGAACTGAATCGCATCATCGCCAAGTTAGAAGAGATCGGGCTTAAGATGACATATGAAGACGGGGTTGAAGATTTCTTAGGGGTCCATATCACAAAACAGGAATCGGGTCAGATGCATCTATCTCAGACACGCCTAATTGATTCGATTCTCGATGACTTACGATTGCCGGAGGACGCCCAAGGAAAAGACATACCAGCAGCAAGTACAGTAAAGATGCGCTCAGACGACGACGGTGACCCATTCGACGGACACTTCCATTATCGCTCTGTGATTGGGAAGTTGAACTTCCTCGAAAAGAGTACACGACCGGACATTTCGTATGCCGTGCACCAATGCGCGAGATTTGCAGCAAATCCAAAGCAAATACACGGAAGAGCAGTCAAGCAAATCGGACGCTATCTTGCGTCGACCCGTACTCTCGGCATACTACTGAATCCACAAGAAGATACCAACTTCGATGTCTATGCCGATGCGGATTTTTGTGGGAACTTCAATAAAACTGATATGCCCAGGACGGATATGGCACGATCTCGTACCGGCTATATCATCTTCTACGGGGGCTGCCCTATTGTGTGGGCTTCTAAATTACAGACTGAGATTGCTCTTTCCACAACCGAGGCCGAGATCATTAGTCTGTCGACGTCACTACGGACGGTTATCCCACTGATGCATATCACCAAGGAAATGAAAACGCGGGGATACAAGGTCATATCGACGCAACCAAGAGTGCATTGCCGAGCGTTTGAGGACAACAATGGAGCGTTCGAATTAGCTACCGTCCACAAATATCGTCCTCGAACACGCTATCTATGTACAAAACTTTTCCATTTCAAAGAATATGTGGAACAGAAACAGATCACAATACTACCATGTGATACTGAGCAACAAACCGCCGACATCTTCACCAAAGCCTTAGACAAGGATACGTTCGAGCGACATCGCAAATCTATCATGGGCTGGTAGTCCTGGTAGTCCTGACAATACCGCTCTGTGAGGGAGTGTTCAAATACTGTACGCAAGGGCCTAACTACACGTGGGGGACAATGGGGGACAGAGACAGAATTCCCATGACACAACACGCCCAACGCATCATTGAACCGCCGCCTCTCACAAATCACAAATCAACAAAGACGAACGACTCATCTCAACATGGGATTTGGACGACGGCTATGTAACACTCATGCCGCTCTAAACAACGACTCCCATAGCCAGAGCAATAACGGTACTGGCTCCTAAGTAAACGGACGCTACTTAGGGAGCCACCAATCTCAGAAGAGGCAGCAAGGTCGTCCATAAACAATTGGGACCGCCAATTTGGTCGATCAACGCACCAATCTACGAGTCAACGCTCAACGCATAAGCAGGAGCGATTCATAGCTTGCACACGATAATCTAGAAACACACAATTTTGCAAAAGAGCTCTTTTTCGTTACTCGACAGTAGTGAAAAACAACACGAATCTTCCTCATTTCCGTCGTCTTGTGGTTGATCTTGTTGCTGAGGCAAACGTCTCAAGGTAGCGATAGAATACACGATTTGTACAAGCGCTCCCTCTCTCTGGACCGTCCATCCCGATCAAGTTCAAGTGGGACGTCTCTTGGGCAAGGGAGGCTTTGCTTCGGTACTGAGTGTGACCATTCGTCCAACCTCCACCACCACCGCTCTTTCATCTGGTCCGCAACAACAACAACAACAACAAGAGGAGCAACCAGTGGCGAGCGACCAAACGAGTTGTTGCCTGGCACCCGAAGCTTCGCAGCGATCGTCTCGTACCACGGATACCACCCTGTCCCATTCCTTCTCCACAATGGCAACATCCTGTGATTCCAGTGGTGTGTTGGGAACCGCCACCAAACGAGGAAGAAACAGCACCCTGTCCTGTACCACTGCTTCTACTTCTTGTCCTCCCCTTGCAGTTGTCTCGACAAGAGGAAACAAAGACAACGAAAAAGACGACAACAACAAAAGCGACAACAACAACAAGAACTACCAACCACCATTGGCCATGAAGAAACTTCACGACAAGACCTTGGCCAATGAACAAACGGCCACCTTGGCCTTTCAAGATTTGCAAAATGAAGTGCGCATTCTGTCGCACTTGCGTCCTCATCCCCATATCATTTCCTTGGTCGGTCTTTCGCACGACTTTTGGACCCATGCCGAAACGGCCTTTTACTTGCAAGAACAAATGACGGAATCCTTGGATCACACCCTTTCTACGTGGAGGACCAATTCGAGCAGCCGCAAAAGGGTCGTGCCGTTTGGTGGATCGTCCTCCCAAAAAAAGTGTCGATGGATTCAAAGTCATCGCATTCAACACGTGGCCTTGGGTGTGGCCAAGGCCATGGCCTTTTTGCATGCCCAACAAGTCATGTTTCGTGACCTCAAACCAGCCAATGTCGGATTGCGGTTTGACAACCATGAGGGTGATGATCTTGACACTCGAGGCTCCTCGAGTCTCCGATCGTCTTCGATTCGATCCAACAGCCTGCTGCGGTCCTCCTTTACGGCATCCTCCTCGTCGTCGTCATCCTTTCCCAAACAACACCGATCATTCCAAAGAAGAAGCAGCACAAGAACCACCACAACAACATGTACACCGAGCAAGGTATGTTTGTTGGATTTTGGCTTGGCCCGTCATGTCCAACGGCACGACGAACGATGCTTGACGTGGAATGTTGGTACACTCCGATACATGGCCCCCGAAGTAGCGCAAGGACAAGATTACTTTTATCCAGCCGATGTCTATTCCTTTGGAATCTTGTTGTGGGAAGTGTGTTCGTTGGTAAAACCCTATGCCAATCCCAACCAAAACCGAAAACGGGCCCAAACCACCTTGGAATTAACCTCCTTGGTCAAGCACAAGCACAAAACGCCGGCCCATTCTCAAAATCGAATTGCCTCCCCCGCCATTTGAGCCTTGTTGCAAGACTGTTGGCATCCCGTCCCCTGTGCCCGACCCTCCTTTGACACCATTGTCGAACGATTAACGGCCGAAGTGGCAGCCGTGGGGTTGGAACAATGATGGAACCGACCATGGTTTCTATTCCCCAGCCATACTATAGCTACTACTACCGGTTCTAATATATTGTGCTTGGGATATCAACTATCGTACCAGTCGTTACTGCTGTACAAGAGTTTGATGGCACACACAGTCATGATGATGATGATGATGATGATGATGATAGACCGAATACCTAGCTAGGATGCTTCCATTGGCGAAAGAGGAATCCCAACAACCATACAAGCCGTCAAAAACCCTCCAGATCTACCACAAGCGACAACCGAAACTACCTACTACTATACCTAGGTAGCTACTAGATAGACCAATCGACTGCCCATCCTCCGAATCGAATTGCCTCCCCCGCCATTCGAACCTTGTTGCAATACTGTTGGCATCCGGTTACCCGTGCCCGACCCTCCTTTGACACCATTGTCGAGCAATGAACGGCCAAAGTGGTGGCGGTTGGGTTGGAACAATGATGGAACCAACCATGGTTTCTGTTCCACAGCAGTACCTAGTTTCTTCGACTACTATTGACATTGCAACTACCCGTCATGGGATGACGATGATGATGATAGAACTATACCGTAGGATGCTGCTAAACCCTTCCAAGTTCTCGTCCGAGATGCTAGCTAGGTAGACTACGGGCTGTATGTTTGTCTTCCGCGCCGGCCGGGTCCTCCAACTCCCAACGGTCGCTTGGACTCTGACGTGTCCACATGAGAGAGAGGAAAGATACTCCATGCAGTTTTTCAAGGGAATAGTCTATTCTTCCAGCTGCCGCGCCTACCCGCTAGGGATTCACCGCGCTCACACCAAACCTACTTTCTAACGGGGATGCGATTTATATGGTCGCTGAATAAATCCTTTATTATGTGCGACCAGAGATTAAGCCTGCTTGGGGGTAACAAGTAGAAAATCGCAAATCGCTCGCTCCTCCGCTCTTTGATTTGGCCGGATCATTGAACTCTTGTTGTGGTTGTTGCGGTTGGAGAGATTGACCAACTCCACACAGCTTGTTGTTGTTGTTGTTGTTGTTTGTAGGATAGAGATCGCAACAACACAAAGGCAGTATAAGTAGAATCCACAGAATGCATCGAATCCTCCAGTCATCCTCCTCCTCATTATGGAAACAAGGCACTTTCCAACGAATGGTGCGGGCGCCACCCGCTGCACACCAGTGTTGGAAATCCACGGCGGCCGCGGCACCAGCGGCAGCTACCCTGAATGATACTACAAATAAACATCCACAACTGGTCAAGGTTCCCTCATTGCCGCTCCTGGGTTCCTTGTGGTCGTCGCATTCCGGAATTCCGCCCTTTGATCTCACGCGCATTTTGGACTTTTATCCAGCCATGCGTCGTCAGTTTGGCGATTTTTATTCCTTTGGCTTGCCCGGTGTCGGATCGGGTCTGTATGGTACCGTGTATATTCTTCAAGATCCCGTCACCATGGCGCGCTTGTTGCGTCACGAAGGCCAATATCCCAGTGGCGCCGCCCAATCGGCCTTTGGCTTTGGCAAATATTTGAAGGATCGCAACCGCTTGGCCCAACACTTTTTTACCCCGTCCGGTCCCGAATGGAAACGCTTAAGGTCCTTTGTCCAAACCGACTTGTTGAGTCCGGCCAGTGCCCAACGCTACTTGCCGGCCATTTGCGACGCGGCCTGGCTAGCCGCTCGGGGGGCACCGCCCTCGGCGCACGACTTGAACCAGTATTTGAATTGTGCCAGTTTTGACATGTTTAGCAACGTCATGATTGGTCACAATCCGCGCGTCGCCGATCCCACGCACGAGACGGATCCAGTGGATTTGGAATTTTGCGAAACCGTGGCCAAATTTTTACGGCTCAACAATCAAATGACCTTGAGCATTTGGGATGGTATCATGATCAAAACACTGGGCTGGGAAACGGCGCGCTATCGCGACTTTGCCGATACCTTTACCAAGGCCGATGCCATGAGTGCCATCAAAATACAAGCGCTGCTCGACAAACCCGAGACCGAGTGGACCGAATCGGAACGACAATCCTATGCCGTGGCCGCCATGGCGCGCCAACAATCGGAAACGCAAGCCGACAAGCGCGTCACGGTGGAGGATGCCAAGTTTATTGTCCAAGGCCTCTTGACGGCCGGCGTCGATACGACGGGCGGCAATACCACGTGGAAACTCTGGCATTTAGCGCAGTGTCCGCGCGCCCAAGAACGCATTGTCCAGGAACAAGAAGCCTTTTTGGGCCCACAAGCTGCCAAGGGCATTACGCCCGAATCCATTGCGCCGCAGAATGCCCCCTATTTGCATGCCTGCATTCGCGAAAGTCATCGCTTGGCCAATACGTTCATACCCATTCCGCAACGGCGGTTTCCGACCGCCGTGGAGGTGCATGGCCAGACCTTGCCGCCCGGTTCCACCGTGGCCTTGGACAATTATTCCAAGGGCATTGATCCGGATCAAATTGCCCATCCGGGTGACGCGGACTACACCAGTTTGTATGGAAGTGATCCCCTCGACTTTGTGCCCGAACGCTTCTTGGCCCCGGCCGTTCAAGCCCGTCGGGACCATCCTTCGGCTTTGGTCTTGGACCATGCCCTCATGAATGGACCCTTTTCGCAAGGCGCTCGCAAATGTCCCGGCAGTCGCGTCGCGCATTTGGAAACGGCCGCGCTCTTGGCCTCGCTCTGTCTGCAATGGGAATTTGCCCCGGCCCAACCCGTCGCGCATTGGAAACACGTCGACTATGGCTTGGATTCTGTCATCAGCTGTACCGTGCCCGAATTGAAATTTGAACCACGTCAATTCTCCTCCGCCAGGAGCAGCAGTGGAACGACTCCAGCTGCTCCTCCTGCTCCTGCGGCTACCTGTCCTCATGCGGCTGCCGCCAAGGCGGCCTCGGCCTCGTAACACCCAATCACCATCACCACAGTCGTTTCCACCCACCACCGTCACAACCCAGTCCCAACACCAAAGGAATCGGCACCACCTATACCAAAGTACTAATACCTAAAACCGATTTCAGTTCTTGACGTTTTGTTTCGTTTGTCCGTGTGTTTGTTTTGTTTTGTATGTACATATGGTTGGTTTCATGACCCCAAACATGAGTAAAAATCCCAAAGCAAGAGAGCAACGCGAGACACTCGAAACCATTTTGTTGCGTGTGAGTGTGACGTCGTCATGTCACAGAATACCCACTCACATGCAACAAAATGGTTTCGAGTGTCTCGCGTTGCTCTCTTGCTTAGGGATTTTTACTCATGTTTGGGGTCATGAAACCAGATGGATAGAAGTATCCGATTCCCAAACGAGCCAACTCACGCACACAAGTCGGAGGACGACTCGGTAGAATGCAGGTAATATCTACGATCTCGGATTCGTGTTGTTGCATGTTTGGTTTTGTTTTCTTTTGTGTGGTTGGTTCTTCGTAAAGAGGTTTTGTGGCTCATCCAAGAAAACAACACTAAAACTCAAACCTCGGACCATTTGGTCGGCGCGTTGTGGGTTGTGGGTTCTAGGTAGGTAGGTTCTAGGATCTTGGTCTTGGTAGGCGTGATCCTCTAGCTTGGGCTATGTAGGAGTGGTAGCTACCACTGAATCTTCCGGATCGCTTTTGGTAGTTCACCTCAAAATCTGTAGGGTCAGATCACACACTTCAATGACATATTGTAGGAGCAGGCCATTTAGGGAGCGTGGTGCGTGGTGGGAAAGGATCTTTGGGGGGTATGTGCCCTCACAAATATAATAATAATGGTTCTTCCTCCGGCCGATGGGATACGGATACAAACTACGCATTCGAAAGCGAGCTGCCATCGGACTCGCCACTCCCACAAGAGATAATGATGATGATGATGCCTTCCACACATGCCAGAAGAAGAACGTACAGAATTTCTCGTTTTCAGAACCACAAGAGAATTTTTGGGCGGGTGCTGTTTTCGAAGCAACTGCCGTTTTGTTGCGTTGTATTGTATTGCGTTTGGTGTTCCACCAGGATACACGACAGATGGAATAGTTTGACGTTTCTCGACACGGTAGCTAGTACAAGGAAGTTCTCTGCCTGCTCTCGTGTTGCTACTGGAACTGTGATTCTATGATAGTGTGGTTGCAACGACAATAGATGGAATGAAAAAGTAAAAGAAACTACCTTGCCGTTATACTTCATCCTATTCGGAGACAAGACGAGTACAGGACCACCAACACACCAACAAACACACACACACCACAAGTCTTGCTATGGAAGGAAACGAGTCATCTGGGGGCATTGGTATCCGGTCGTTCGTGATCCTTGGCGTGGTGTGTTCTTACCATTACTTGCCTCTATCACTGCTCGTACTCGAGCCCATCATGGCCTTGCCGCCTCCGCAACTGGATCCCATCATCATCATCATCCCTTTGCTGCTGCCTGGGGGACATGTCGGAGGAGATGGTGTGTACAATCTCCGTTCCCCCGGTTGCAGTTTCACCACCCGACGAGGACGATCCAGTCCACGACTCGTCCTAGTAGTAGTCGATCCAGAGGAGGAATCCTCTTGTTCGGGGAGGGATCGAGGAGGGGGAAGCTGCATGGCAGTCGGAAATAGTTCTTGCTGGTAAGGATTCCAAAGAGTGGTGGCGGTGGCGGTTTCCATTTCGTCCCCTTTTTCTTCTTGACGAATTTGTCGTTTCGTCTTGCGAGGCTTGTTGGTTCCGGGTGGTTCGGAAGTATCTTGTGGTTGCTCTTGCTGCAGTTCCTCTTCTTCTTGCTGCTGATGTCGTTTTGGACCAAAAGAGATTCGTCGACCATGCACCAAGCTCGTCGAGTACAAACTCACCAACCATACCAAAACAAGAATCGTCTTCTTGGCGTTGCTCATGGACACCATCTTCTGGCGAGTCTCTGGGTGGTGTTGGTTTTCGTTTGTAGTTGGCCTGGTTCTCTGACAAGACGCAACAATAACAACGACAACAACAACAACAAGAACAAGAACACTCTGTCCCTGGATCAAAGCACAGATTGTGAGATTAGTAGAAAACGAGCGCTAAAAAGGCGGCTGTGATCCCATAAAGATAGGACTACCTAATAGTAGGTAGAAGAAGTCGCCATCATGATAAGAATATAATGTTGGAAGAGAACCGTCAGTGGTCCTCCATGATGTCATGGAAGACGGCGAACAACACAAGGCCATTGCACACAAGAATCATAGAATGGACAGCCAACGGACGGTTCGCATCTTTCGGATTTCGGATTCTCGCGGGCTCTTCCTTGTTAAGCAACGGTGACCAAAAAACGGTCTGTCCGATGCCTCACACGCGGCCGATGGAAAGCCGATTGGATTCCCATTCGGGTTTTAATTCATCGCGTTTTGGAGCTTTGGGTGCGTTTGGGGGGGTACCTTTGTTCGTCCGTCATCCGAAAGGAAAAAAATTGTCCCGTATTTTTTCCCAAAGCGCCAGCCGGGTAATATCGCCAGCCTCCCTTCGATCGTTCGAAATCGACGCACCGGTCACGCCTTGTATTTCTGGCACAAAAGGGCCAGGAATCGTCTCACTTTTCGAGCAACACCACAAAAGACGACCATGAGCACACCAAAAACCAATCCAGCCGTACGAACGACCACAGTGACAACTTTATGGTCAAAACCATCCACCTAGATCACAAGTGAAGGCGGAATGCATCAAAGGAAGGATGACAACATGAAACATGACAATCAACCACTGCAAAGAACAATCAACCACTGCAATGATGAGGCGAAGTTTTGATAGCATCATCATGGGGTGTATAAGCCCAGGAAGGAGGCAGCCTAAACTAGTAGTGGACTATTCTTTTTATCTTTCCCATAGACAAAGTGCCAGGAGCTTGTGTTGATAGTTGATACTCCTAGAGGTGCATTGCACCATGATCCATGATGTGTGTGTATTTCATGGTTTGGTGTGTGTGCGTGATGATTCCGTGAAGCTTGATCCACTACTGCGTAAAGAGTACTCGCTTCTGAAACAGTATAGACTATAGAGTACAAAATGGGCTCGTAGATTTCTCTGTGCACATGTCTCGTCAATCACGGTTTGCATGAGCGCAAGCGGCTACACAATATGGCCAAGCCAGTTATTACAGTTGGCTTGGACGTTATAATAATTTGCTAAATCAAAGGAAATTTGACAGAAGTAATTTTTACATTTTTTAGGAAAATTTGGCAATAACCGTATGGACAGCAGACGGGAGGTACCCCCGCAATCGGAGGGTACCTACGAGACCGACCGACCGACCCACCGACCCACCGACCCACCGACCCACCTACTGTTTGGCTAGAGGAGGGATTCGACAATGGATGAGACATTCTTCATCATAGCAAAGCAACAAGGAAGCGAGAATTGCAGAGAGGATGTCCCCGAGTGCTTCCACTCCTAGCTAGTAGAGTAGAAGAGAGAGAAATATACATAGAATTCCAAGACCAAAACGACAGGCGAATTCGTTTGAAAGCGGGATGACCACGAACTGGTACACCAGAAAAGAGGTGTGTGAGTACGGATTCTTCTAAGAAATGCTATGGCGCACGTAGTGCTTTACAGTCTAACTCCAGGTCACCGAAAAGTAGTACTACAAACATGTTTCCATCGGATATAGTAGATGTGTTTGAAGTTCTTATTTTGTAAATGTCCTGTACTTCCTTCGAGACGCTCTTTGGAGCCTTCCAAACTGCTTGCTTCCTCTCCACGAGGCGGCTGCTCCCGCCACCGTGACTGCTCCTTTCCAGAACAAGGATCCTGCTTCCACACCCCCAATCGCCAATTGCCACATCGTGACCTTGGATCCAACGACAATTCCACCCGAGCCAAAGCCGGCCAAGGATACTGTGACAGAGGGAAGCAACAAGGCTGTCATTACGACACACATGGAGACATTGCCAATGAGTTTCATGTGGCTTCGGGGGTTGCTTGAACCGAAAGTTCCGTGCGTCAAAGGGGGATAAAAGAGATTATAGAAAGGCCGGTCACTGGTCACACTATGCCACCTGCTTGAAAGTACTGACGTATTTAGGTGAAATACGTCAGTTGGAAGCCGTTGTTTGATGACGTGCATAATAGAGGATTCATAGTATCATCCCCCCATGTTCCAAGCACCTGGTAGCCCTATTGAATATTGACATGATTGACCTCTCGGGGGCCATCTTCTTTTTGGTCTACGACTGGCCCAGGTGTTTTCCAGTTTTCCACAAGAAAAGCAAACCCCATCTTTCTGTGTCGGTGACTGGCCTTGCCGAGATGGCGTGGAGACAGGCTCCGGACCATTGACGTCGCCAAGATTATTGTGTTTGTTAGAAAATCTGGAACATACGAAGGTTTACCATAGGGATTTGCCTTCACGTCTACACGACGGCTCCAACAAACTCCACTGTCACCTCTGTTCGTGATTCGTGTGTGCCGAGCATGCTCTGCCATGTTCTCATATGTTGTCGCCGGAGTGCTGTCCAAGGGATGGTCGTCCAGGCCTGTTCTGTATGGAGAATAACCTTCTTGTGCTTTCGATAAGACGACAGTGTTTCGTCAGACGATCTTTACCGGGTGTGTTGGTATACAGAGAGACTAGGACGAGTCGTGGGGTGCATGTTGTGTATCCTGGTGAACAGAGATGGGTTAGAATTCTTGCGAAAGCAAAGGGCCATGATTGGTTTGTGGAGTAGTAAGAGTACCAGTAAAGGCAAGGACGCAATACACGAGCGATCGAGTGCAGCAGCCACTGGGGACAGGGCGGGCATCGTGCCATCCAGACTGCTCTTCTTTTCACACATAGTTCTGATTGCTGTGTGTCTTTTGCGTATAATCGGCATTGTGTGTGGCTCTCTCCATTGACATGTCCCTTATTTCTCTCGTTGTCTAGGACAATTCTAAGGTTACAGCTCTGTCATCGAGGTCATCCTCATCACTTTGACTTTGCTGTCGCATAAAAGCCTTTTGGCGCCTGTCCAAAGCAAAGAAAACCATCAGAAGGACCATCACCACGACCACGATACATATGGCCACACCGGTATTTCGGGTATTGATACCGAGTAACCCGTTAGTTTGGTAGGCACCCGAGCTGTGTTCTACGCATGTCTTCTTGTCCTGAGAAGTGGCACACTCGAGACAAATTGGTGGCACTGATCCAGCTGCAAAGCCGGTGCATATTGCCCTGAATGTTGTATCCAAATTCAAGGAACCGCAGATGACAGCTTGGTTCACAACAAGAAGGGGAATATGACCAACATCCGACGCCCGTTGATCCGCCAATGCCTTCTCCAAAAGTTGGTTTGGTTGATCCTCCGTTGTACCACCAGATTTTTCCATGCACTCATCGACCATATCCTTGTCTACTCCCGCTAATTCCATGGCCTGTTTCACACAGGCTTTATCGCTAAAGACCTTGCCTCCAGACGCAACGGATTCACTATCACAGAGTTCGGTAAAGTGCTTGACATATTCCCACCAAGGCAATCCAATTCCATTGTCCTTGCCATACAAATTCCAGACACAAATTCGACGCAATGCTTCGTTCACTAACTCCATACCAGACTGTGTAGGTAGTTCGTCTCACATTTTTATACTACAGTAGGAATTTTTTGTACGACCGGGAAGTAGTTTCGTGCGAGTCGCGCGGTTTCCCTCTCGTGTGTGACACTTATGTGACACTTTGTGACATGGCTTCCACAATAGCAGCATTCTGTGCATATTGTGCGCGCATGGCGAGACCCCAACGTCCAAGATCCACCAAGATGTCGTATCAGAAACCCCCCACCAACTATGACCCAAACAGTGGCTCATCCTTTGTTAAATATAACCACCAAAATTTCATTCCCAACGACCATCCGATTTTGGTTCTAAACTGCCAATGCAATACCCACTAACTTTGTCATCGGCCAACGGTCCATGACACTATCAATACAACACAATGTTACGTTTTTGTCCGATGACAAAAGTAGGTAATATTCGTCGAGATACAACGGGTCCAATTGGCACCTTTCACACACAAACGAAATTTTGGGAAAAAAATGCGAGCACAGCACACCCACTCACACGTGCACACCTCTACAGCATTAATTTATATACATCAATGAATAACATACACCAACCTAATCGCCTTTCAATCGTAGTTGAGTCATCAGAAGTACGAACTCCAACCGAGAGAAGTCGACGATGAAACAATGAGGACAGCGCCATTTGAGTCGAGTAATACTTGTATTATTACTTATCCTATCCTCGTTGAATGCCAAAACAGAAGCCCCCGAAGAACTACGCAAAGAAGAGGCAACCCACCGCTTCCACTGAAGGTTCTCGGAAGTCTCGTCGCCTTCGAGAAAAAGAGACGGCATCAGATTCCAACGATGGAGGTGCCAAGGATAGCAGGTTCAAGACGGAAGAAGAAATTCTCGCCGAACTGGCAAAACGCGAAGCGGAGGAAGCCCAGAAGCTCCTTCCATCTCCCAACAAACAGACAAGGACCCGACGCAAAGAATCGAATATCACATGTGAAAAAAACTCTGTTGAGAGAAAGCGGATTGCCCAGATTGTTCTTGATTTTATGGACGAAGACCATGTCCCCTGCTCTGTTTATGGCAGAGACCGCGAGGAACGCTACCCAGGATACACCTTCTGTAGCCAATGCAAAAAGGCAGACGACGAGTCTGGTTTCCGTCCTTCTCACAAGATAAACCGCAAGGCAATAGGCGGTCGATACACCTGTAGATCCAAGCACACAAATTTCTGGCATCCCACATACATCGACCCAAAGAAGAAGAACTCTCCAAAACCACCGCCAATTGATTTGTTTTGTCGACCATGCAATGGCGACAAATTCCATGAGAACGACTCGCAAACGCAAGAAACGACAGAGGAGGAAACGATCAAGGATCATACCTCCACCTCCATCATCCACTCTCGAAAGCATTCTGTACCAGCATCCACAAGGCAAGGATGAAACTAAGAACCCAACCCAAGGGAATGTTCCTCAAGACGATGACGACCTCATTAGTGAGATTGATGAAGACGAATACAACGACGCTGCAAACAAGAAAGAAACTCCACAGTTTCTGTTAAACTTACCTCTTTTCCAGGACCCCCTCAGCCATCACAGCTTTTATGCTCATGATTCTCGAGACCATGCAGTCGATGAAGCCGAGTCGTTTGATGTCGACAATGAAGAATTAGATGACCTGCCCCCATTCGAAAATGCAGAGAGTAAGCAGTCCAGAGATGAGCAAGGCGACTCATCAACAACTGAAGAGACAAGAAATAAGACGTACCTTAGTAGTAATGAAACTCTAGATAATGCTGACGAATCTGCCAACATGGATTCGACACAAGAAGACAACGAAGAAATCACACGTCTCCACAATCAGATCCATTGTTTGGAACAGGATCTGCTACAAGCACATCAAGCTGTGTCTGACTATCGCAAGTCCCTGAAGAAAGTAACCGACGATTTGACCGATTGTAGAAGAAAGCTGAAGAATAGATCAGATGACCTTCGGTATTGGAGGGATAAAGACGCGGAAACAAAAGCGACAAGCAAAGAGATTGATCTCCCCGCCTCTTGCTACGACATCAAGGACCGTGAAAAACTGGTGTCACATATCCGAGAAATCCTCGTATCAAGGACCAGTAGGATGGATGACACGAGTAGAGCAGCAGGAGAATTCTTCCGAGACGTGGCACAACTGTGCCTTGACAAATCCATACACAATGGGCTCATGTTCGAGAATGCATATGGTGTATTTCGTAAATATGTACGCGATTACGTCTTCACACCGTTTAACATTCTACGGAAAATGGATCTCGCAGGTGGCGTCCTAAACCTTGGCGGCATTGAAGTCCTACGACAAGTGGAAAGCAATGGAGTTGCTAATACACACACACTTATCCCAAGTAGTTCTTGTATCCAGGATGTAGCCCAAGAAGTCGAGAAGTTTGGGAGTCTTCTCTGCCCCTACCGACTTTTCCGGCACAAGACCGATGGGTCGGAAGGATTTGCCTTCCGGGCAGCCGATGTTATGGCAGGAATATTAGTGGCAGGCAATTGTCTGTACGGAGACGCTTGTTGGCGGCCCATCCAGTTGGCACAGAGTTTGGACGGCGCTCTTTTCACGAAAAACTTAAGCCATACACTGGGAGGGCTGAAGTTCAACGACATGTCCAACCCTCTTGCCCAATCACGCAACAGTTGTTTTCCGGTTGTGTGTTTGTCGTCCAGAGAGCAAGGGCTTAGTGCGATCGATCTTTCGGAACATGATCGAAGAGATCCGTGAAGCTGCCGTAAAAGTACTTCCCACGAAATTCGGAGTATGGCCGCTCAAAATATGCACTAATTGCGATATGAGTTGCGAGTGGAAGCTACTTGGGCGTGGTGGGGCCGCTCAACAAGTTAACTTCCCTTGTTCGAAATGTACTGTACGAAGTGGAGAACTCCATCTCCCCACAGGACGTGTCGAAGACTGCAGCCTGTGCTCGCAACTAGGACATTCCAAGAAAACAAACTGGGTATGTAGACATCACAAGATGTGTACAAGGGCTCATGTAGACAGTCTACAAAAGGAAGTGGACCACTTCGTCAAGGAGATGCCTAGCATCTACGAGAGTCTAACTGATATATGGGGTGATTCCGAGTTGATTATGCAAGAGGACCCCAGGATGGACCCAACCAAAGTTCAGAAGGAGAACATCAAGTCCATCCATTTTGATCTAGGCAAAGCCGATGTTGCCAAGCGTCTGGAATATGCGAGGTTCATAACCAATGATCTGGTGGTTAGAGAACTAGATGTGCATGGTACACTAGAGCAACGACAACGACGACTCAAGGCCCACCATGTCAAAGAGTGGATTTACTACCAAGCGAAGAAGGTGTTAGATGATTATAAGCAGTCCAAGACTGCTACCGCAATTGTCTATATGATGGACACGGTCCCATGCATTCTCCATATGGAGAATCGCATGGGAATCAAGATTCTTACCATGTGTTTGCGACACGGTCTGGCAAGTGCAAAGGTCAAAGAGTTCGATTGGATGCCTGAAGAATATGACAATTCAGAAATAAAGCGATGTAACCACTTCATCAAGCGAGTCCAAAAATGTATGAACCAGTCCATACTGGGAACGAGTGATATGCCGACGCAGTGGAAAGCACCGTATGAGAAGAAGAAGCGTAAACTTGGAACTATCACTATGGACAACGTCCGCATCCGAAGAATGTTACCCAAGTTTGATGAACTGGTAGATATATGTATCGCAAACCCAGAGAAACGAGTCAAGTGGAAGCAGTGTGTAGCCGACTACGTCATTTCCATGGAACGACTTAACAAGAAAACCAGCATGACAGACAGTGAGATTTTTGACTATCAGCGCAAGGCGGATGAGTTCTTTGCAACTTGGGTGGATTTGTGTGGTGAGAATGGGATAACCAACTACGCACACTTGATAGGTAGTGGTCACGTAATGGAATACCTGATCCACTGGCGCAACCTGTCATCCCACGCTCAACAGGGGTGGGAAGGTGAGTAGTAACCTGCGAAAGCGAAAGAGGTTCTCTTGTTTGTTGAAAATGGCTACTCACCTACACTGTTACAGCATTCAATAGTTTATTTAAGACGTTCTATTTTTCCAGAACACAAAGGGGTGGTAGTACAAATAGGGGAAAGGGTAGGAGGTCCAGACTAGAACCAATGGCGAGATGGTTGCAACGACGCATGGTTTTCATGTGTCGATACGAATACAGTGATATAACAGAAGGTAATGCAAATTGCAGCGAGGACAATGCGCTGGCAAGGAAAACCTGGGTTGCAAAGAATAAGGGTACAATGGAATTTTGTCGCAGAATTCCGGGTACACAAGACAATGGAGGTGGTCAACAGACAGGTAATGAAAGTGGAGGAGCCGGGCAGTCAAGAGATGAGAGTGGAGGTGCTGAGCAGTCGACAAATGAGAATGGAGGTGCTGAGCAGTCGACGAATGAGAATGGAGGTGCTGAGCAGTCGACGAATGAGAATGGAGGTGCTGAGCAGTCGACGAATGAGAATGGAGATGCCGGACAATCAATGGAAGTCACTGTTACTGCTGGACAGTCACCAACGGACAATGGAGCTAGCAATAGAGGTGCGGAACAGCCAAGAGAGGAAAACAAATCGGACGAACAATCGGTAGAAGAATTGGCGGATATTATGGATCTCGATGACTGGGATTTTTTTGAACCTGGTACATGGACACCAATTGACGATGTAGACCAGATGACACATGGAACATCACTTGTTGTAGACCCTGAGGAAGATGAGGATAGTGACGATAACGATGACGAGGACTACTACGATGACAGTGACGATGACGAGGAGGACGACGACGCGTCTTTGGGTACTATGAATGATGATGATGAAGACGAACTAGTTGCAGAAGATGAGTGTGAAACATAGGATGATAAGTATCGAATGTAAACTACTGATAATGGAATGTTAAGCAAACGAAAGGATGTCTTTGAGTAACTCTTCAGCGTCAGTTCGTTGGATAACCAGTGACTCTTTTGGGGATTTACGATTGAACCCCACTCCACCAACACATCGACAGTCAAATTTGACATCAGTTTCCTGGCGGGTGATGGAAGAGACTTCCATGACACTTTCTCCCTTGTACATGTACTGATCGCCAATGTGGATCTTTGACACAGCCTTTGTGTACGAAGGTGGCTTTAAGTTCGTGTCGATTGATGACAGGGAGAAGTCACTTTCACTTGCCAAATCGTTTTGAGACTGTCCTTGGAGTATCTTTTCCAAATTGGGGCATGGAGGGAGGTGTTTGAGATTGCCATCACGGCTCACGGAATATTGATAACGCTCGTACGAAATGGTAAGACGAACATTATAAGGTGAAAATATGAAATCGACGCGTTGGTCCACAATCCGGCGCTTGAATGGAGGTTCCGATGTTTCGTCGGATTCGTGGGGGTTGGAATCTTGAGCACCAGCAACAACTGTGAGGTTTTGCTCGCGTCGTAGCACCAGTCCTGTCCTGCCATCGTCGAGTTTAGGACGTCGTTCGGACAATCCATACGTCGCACTGGGTCCCAATATCATGCGGAGGACATTCAATTCGGATTGGGTCTTGAAACGAAGAACACCGCCATGGAAAGAAATTTTCACCTGTTGCAATGGAAGGAGGATTTAGACAATGGAATGGTGTGAATGTTGTTATGAGGAATGAAGTGGTTCACATGCATGAGCGTGTATTAGAATTCGTACCTTTGATCGTGATAGGGAAGAGTCCAAATGAAAGAAGGACTCAGACAGTGAAATGGGGTGAGTATTCAGGGTAATCAATGTGTTGGCGACTTGAGAGATGAATTGAATACTCTCCATTGCAACGCAACCAATGTTCAAGGAAACCACTTCTCTGTCAGATCCCTGTCCTGAGCGTTTGTTGAGTAATTTGTGAATGCTCTTTCTGATTGTATAGAGGCCATTCCAAATGGCTTCATGTAGGCAACGCTGTGGCTTAAATGTATTGGGTTTGGGTTTGAACTTTGGGTGGTCGTTGATAAAACCCATATGCGCATCATCAGGAAGGGGAACCAGTTCTCGTTTGTCACAGTCCTTGTTCTCCCAATATCGAACAATGTAGACGTTGAAAATACTTGCAGCCCAAGCATTCTTGGGGTGTTCCAGTTCCTTCGGAGTGAAAACAAAAGAAGGATGGATGCACTGAGGTCCTGATGTCTTGCTCATGAACTTGAGCCAGCATAAATCTGCTGATTCGTATAGTTCAGTGTTTTCGCTACCAGGGCCATGGGTAATTGGACGAAAGGAGTGCGACGGTGGGGTTGGGTTGGTCTGGTTCGGTGGTGATTCAAACAAGGGGTAGAATAAACGGCATCGGACAACAATTGATTCCATTGCTTCATCATCTTCATCACGTTGGCGTTCTTCGAGTCGAGCAACATTGTAGTGTGTCCTTGATCCTTTCGTCTTGTGAGAAAGGTACACGAACGATCCGATGCGCAGGTTGTCCTGGATGTTGACGTCGTAGTGCGGAGTCTGATGAAGGGCGAGAGTCCACTCATATTCAGGTGGACGGTCTGACATCGTTGGTTACCCGTGAGTTCTTTCTCTCCGATATTAATGGGCAGATGAGCCGTGGTTGGATTGTTGGGTTTGTCATTTCTTGTTTCACCATCGGAGGTAACGATTAGCATGCTTGGATGGAATGGATGTTGTGGTTCCGAGCGTGGAAACCGGATACGAATTTGGACAGAAATTGTGACATTATATTTAAATACCTTTCGTCCTAGAGAATGTCAGCATGAGAAATAGGTTTTTGGGGTGAGGCAGATACTTAAAAGCGCGAGCCCGTTTTTTGGAGAGCGGGCAGTGCCAAAGAGGTGGGATTGAGCGTTTTGGCTGAAAATAATATACACAGAATGCTGCTATTGCAGGAATTTCTCACTACCTACACAGCTTGATAGGGAGTAAGTTTACTACTTCCCTGTGTCTGGCCGTCCTCTCGCGTCGGGCGCGCCCGGCTTGTCGGGAGAATGACTCGACGGGCAATTGTCTTGTCGGGCGTGCGCCCTCCTCGACCATTGCCCTCCTCGTCATTCTACCCTCCGCGCCGGGCGGTCCCTCCTTGAAAGGACTCGACACCGGGAAGTATTAATACTACTTCTTGCCCAGTGGCACCACTGTTGAGATCCAATTCAACGGAACAATATCGACCATGGTTGATACACAAATCCCCACAAAAGTTTGTTCCATCGTCACCATGACATCCAGCATGTTCACCATCCTCAATGTACATGTGCGGCGTGAAGGAAGCATGATCTTGCAAGGCTTGAACAACACTATGGAAATCTTCATGCAATTCTCTTGTATGACTATCTGCCGGATTTGTCCACAACTCGTACTCCACACGATTATCCGGTGCTGGAACCGAGAAGGACATTTCGACTACGACATGCTCTTTGTTCAGTAAAGCATTTCTGATCGGGTCCGCATCTTCCTTCAACAAGAGAAAGGAGGGAATCGAGACATCAGATCCGGTGCCGTCGTCTGCCATCATAGGCCTTAAAAATAGTGAAACGCCAAGAAAAGAAGAATTTGGACTCCAGGCTGAAGCTTCAAGTACAATGTGCGAAAGAAGTGCAGTTCGCAAAGACCTACACTTCAGATTGACAATATACATCCTGACCATTGGTCTCTTCGTCTTGACACACCTCTCGATCACACAGACAAATGTCGTCGGCAATTAAGACGGCTGACGCACCGGCCTTTTGTCCATTGCGCACTTTTTGCACAAAGGAACAATCACCTCGGTCTATCATCATGATAAAGGGCACAAGCCAATGGGTGGTATCGAGCTGCTCCGCAACGAAATAGCACATTGTATTATTGTTAGCATAATACAATCGTTGTTGAATCGATTCACCGTAGGGTGGGTTGCCGAACATGGCATCTGTATGATCGTATCCACCGGCCTTGTATAACGATTGTGGACGCTGGAGAAACCAAACCAGTACAAGTTGAGACAACACCGACACCAACAGAGGAACCATTCTCAGATTATTGAATCTTCTGTCGTCAGGCGACAACAAAACACACCCACAAATGACCATCTTTCCTTACCAACACATTGAATCTGCTACCAGGTAACGCTTCGGAAAGACAAGAGTGTGGAGCCAGCAGACTGGCGGCCAGTAGGAAACATGCAACGACCGACGATTTCATGGTCGCATTGATGTGTCGTGTCTGATCGCTATTATTTTTGACAAGATCCCCCCCTCCTTGGTGTGTGATCTGTGATGGCGAAGACTCCTTTCGCGTTTCAGTCTGTTTCTTGTTGTCAATTATAATAAACTGGTTAGGAAGACTCCCGCGGAGGATGTGTTGGGTTTTGCTGCGTCGATCCCCCAGAAGGCCGACCCCCCTTTCAATGTAACTATTAACTCTGCTACCTCTACTACCATCCAGCTACCTAGAGGGGCATAAAAACGATGTGGAAGTGGAACGCCGGTTGGACTCCTATTCGGAATTGCTGAGATTCGACGACGACGACGGCGAAAATCTATTGGATCTTTCTTTGAGAGGTGTGTCGTGTCCCTCTATCCTCTCTTGGATTCAACAACTGGAAACCGACAAAGAAAAAGAAAACGACCAAGAAGAGATTCTTCAGTGAAAAAAGAACAGTGTGCTGGGAGGAGGAAATGAACGAGAAGAAGATCCACGACGACGACAAAAACGCCAGCTAGCTATTAGACCAGTTGCGGGGTTCGTATTTCACAGATTCCAGAACTTTGGGTCTCCAATCATCAAGCTAGAGTGCTGTTGCGTTGCGTTGCGTTTGGCGTTAGTGGGAAACATCATATGGATCGGTAACAAATTATGCCGAAGTACGACATGGCACGCCGATTCGATTCCGATCGGATCCTCTCAATAATACCATCTCTCCAGCAAACTGCACATTTCGAATTAACATGATTGCTATATTAGTAGACGATTTCAGATTTGTTATGGCGAGAGCACTGAATCGGAAGAGAGAAGAGCTGAGCAGAACAAGTCTTACAGTATAGTGCACGAACGACTATCATTCAAACCAAATCGTCGATACACTACATCTTAAAATTCCGCAAGGTAGCTACAAGCAAGCGCTCTGGCTACTCTCTTGTCGTTATTGCAACTGTCTGTCACTATAAACGATAGAGTTGTAACGATAGAAGAAAAGCAAGAAACTAACCCTGATACTACATCTTATTCGGAGAGGGGACGAACATAGGAACACAACAAACACACACTAACACAAGCCTTTGGAAGGAAAAAAGCAATCGGGTTCCAACGGCGTCCTCTTGTCCGTCGTGACTGGCAATTGGAGCTTTCAGATTCGACAATGGATGAGACATTCTTCATAACAATGAAGCGATTGACGCAAGTACAAGGATGTTTCCATCGGATATAGTCGATGCGTTTGAAGCTAACAAGAGTGTGATCTTATGACGACTTCTTTTCTTTGACAATGTCCTGCATTTTCTCTTCGAAATGTTCTGTGGAGGCTTCCAAGCTGCTCGCTTCCTCCTCTCCACGAGAACTTGTACTGGATGCTGCGGCAGTGACGGCTCCTCCCGCCACCGTGGCGGCTCCTTTCCAGATACCAGACAGAAACAACCCACTGGCTCCCATACCTTGAAGCTTGGCAAACAAAGAGCCTGCCACCACACCCCCAATCGCCGATTGCCACGCCGCGGCCTTGGATCCAACGACAATTCCACCCGAACCAAAACCGGCCAAGGAAGCTGTGATAGAGGGAAGCAGCAAGGCTGTCACTCCGACACCAATCGTGACATTGCCAATGAGTTTCATGTAGCTTCGGTAGGTCCAACGGTCCGCGTACTCCCTCTCTTTGAGAATGGAGCTATTCGTCTGATCCAATACTGCTTGACCGCCGTTGTCGTCTTCGGCTACCGTTGATGGGTGCTTTCCACAAACCACGTTCTTCGTATCGGGCGGACTGACCTTGTCGAGATTGCGTTGAGACAGGACCATGATTCGAAACTCACGCGGTGCCAAGAGTATTGTGTTCTCGTACGTGACCTTCTTTGCTAGGATGAGTTGTAGTCACGTCTGCATCACGACTCGGAGAAACTACACTGCTATCCCTGTTCGTGTTCTATGTGTACCGAGCGTGGTCGACCATGGTCTGTTACTTTGTTCCCGAGATGGATTCAGTAACATAGAGAGAGAAAAACTTTCGTGCAGTCGCAGCAAAACATTCTTGGTCGCACAGGCTAGTGGGTGCTTGAGCAACAAACACAAAACACCAAAAGAAGATCGCGTGAAACAAGATTAGAAGAAGCATGTCATGGATTAGAATGAGAATGAGAGGACAACGAGAGTGTTTTTGCCGGGAGTTCTCTTGATAACGAGAATACAGAAAGTGGACTTGGGTGAACGGATCGTGGATGGAAGTTCGCCTTGCGCGCAGACGTGCACAGAATTGGGCTCGGAGAAACTTGAAGAACATGCATCCCCCCGGCCAAAACTTCGCCTTCACAAAATCTCAAATCGAAGCACAACGACGGATTGAACCATCACGCTGTTGGCGTTCATAGACATGTCCTTTTTCTGGTCTGAAAAACCCAAACCAAAGTCATCATGGTGGCCCTACTTCTTCTCCTCCCAGAAATGTGAGCAAAAGCCATCACCGTCGCCCTACGGTTATTGTTTCTTTTGTGGAGAAGGACACCGGCAGGATACATATGAGAAATCCTGTGAACAAAGCTACTTTTCGATGAGCAAGCTTGGTAAGGTATCCATGGGTCTAGGAGCGTTGGTCTTTGTACCCTGCGCTGCGGCAGCCATGGCAGGATTTGGTGTCGGTGGAATTCTCGCCGGTTCTGCGGCGGCTGCCTCACAAGCGGCAGGTGGTGCAGTCGCCGCCGGGTCTTGGTTTGCCACTCTGCAAAGCTTGGGAGCCAGCGGCACCTTTGTGTCGGGCATGTACGGAGGGGCCGTGGCCTTGTTGTCGGGCGGAGCCGCCACAGCCATGAGTGGTACAAATAGTGATACCAGCCGCACTCAAGACACACCACCAAGCAAAACAAAAGAGCAAGAGGACGAAGGAATCTTGTCCTATAGTTGTCCGTACTGTAAAAGAGTCCTGACGTGAAACTTGGTGATTGCTTCCATGTGCACCTTCAAAAAAGAACCATTTCTTGAATGCAAATAGAGCCATAAAAGTTATCCTAAATTGAAGAACCATCTTGTCTGTCTTCTCTGTTCTTTCTAACTAGAAGGTGGAACTTGTGGGTGTTGCACGATGAGTGGTTTAGTGATGCTATGCTCTGTAATGACATTCTATTTGTGGGCGAGAATAGCAGCCGCTCGTGATGGACTACTGAATTCGATTGCTCTATAGTTTGTCCACGGAAAAAGTGGGTGCCTGTTTCCCCCAGACTTGTTCGTACAAGACACGACGCGGTGTATTGGCAAAGGGATCGTCTTTACGAGCCTCCAACAAGTCATCCAGTCCCGTGCGTACTTGTTCCTGCAACTGGTCATAGAGTGTTTGACAGGCATTCAAATCCTTGTGATCAATGGCACTGGTATCCATGGCTGGACCAAACAAAAAGTAATTCCGGGCCGGTAGGGTGGGCAAGACCAAATCGGCTTGCAAATCCGTTTCGTTCGTTGCATCCATTCGAGCCGACATTCGGCGGCGACGACTGGCACTCGTACCAGAACCCGTCTCGTCGTCCTTGTTGTCCGTGGGTGAGGTCGTGGCATTGGCCAAGGCGTTCGCCAAGAAGGGAACTCGTTGCAATTGCTCGTAGGTCAAGACGAGTTGGGCACTTTCCGCCATGCCCACGGCACTAAAGGGAACGATCGTGGCGTTGAATTTGACAGCGGTTCGCACAAAGTCCGTCTTGTCGGGCCAAAACAAGGGATAATCCGATCGGCCACCCGTCAAGGCTTCCCGCGCACCACCGGGAAACAACATGGTAGGTTGTCCCGTTTGCATGAGTCGATAATAATTCCGAGGCGATACTTGGACCGCGCCAAAGGTTTGAAAGGCCGCAGTTGGTCCGGCATTGCGATTCGGACCCGTCAATCCGGGAGTGCGACCCAAGAGTTCGGCCGCAAATTCATTCGAGGTGGGAGTAAAGGACACGGGATGGGCCAATCCGCGAGGAAGCCAGCCTTGTTGTTGGTACAATTCCGTCAACAGCAAACCCAAATCCACGGCCAAGAGTTGATGATTGCCCACCAACAAGAGCGGGCGATTGGCCGTAGTAGTACTACTACTACCGGCTTGGCCATTTTGTGCAAAGTGCATCTGAGGCAATTTGGACAATCCTCTCCATCGTTTGCCCTTGGCGTCGGTACTAAAAAAGACGGGACTAAAGGCTCGTTGCAACGGTCGCACTTGTTGTTGCACATAGGTCTCAATTGCTTCGGACGATGGTCGTTTCCAATCCACAATGGGATCGTATCGCTTCTTTTTCTTGGTTGTCTTGGAGGAAGTGGTGGTAATGGTACCCTCTCCTTTCCAGTCCAGGGGATCAATTTGGGAATACAAAATGGCTTCGGTCAAATTCACGGCATTATCCAAGACAAAGTGTCCTCGATTCGGCACTTTGAGGGTTTCGGCGTGGGGAAGGTACTCGGCCGAGGCGAGTCGCGTGGCTTCTTGGGCCGATGGCAAGAGAGCATCTTGTTCGCCCACGACGAGCAAGGTGGGAAGAGGACGCAAGAGGGACCATCGGGGCCGCACAATGGCATCGCCGACATCGACCCATTCCGACACGCGAAACTGCAACACGTCGGCCGGCAATCGCTCTTCGGTAATTTGAAAACTCGCTTGCATGGCTCCCCAATTGTCTTGTAAATCTTGCAAATTGCGAGGCGGAAAAGTCGGTAAGGAGGTAATGGCACTCAAAATTTGTTGGCGTTGTTCGGAATCGGGAATCAAGGCGGCCAAAATCAAACTTCCCACCACGCCGTAGGGTGTCAAATTGTTTTGGTTGTTGTTGTTGTTGTCTTGACTGGAGGACGATGGCAAGGCAGTGAGAAGAGGCACCAAGGCATCCCAATTGGTTTGATCAAACGACGTGGCCGGGTTGACCAAGACCAATCCTTGCAAGTAGGGATTCTTCTGCTTCTTCTGATTAGTCTTGCGTCTGGGTTGTGGTTCCTTGTCTTGGTCGTCACTAGTACTTGTACTACTCGAACCACCATATCGTTGTTCCAATTGGAGGGCCACGGCGGCTGCCACGAGACCGCCACAACTTTCGCCAATCAACGTCACGGGTCGAATATGGTTCTTGGCGTTCGTGGTTGTACTGGATGGACTGGCCAAGTCCACGACAAAGTCGCAAATGTGATTCACCAATTCGCCAAAGGGTGTCCGGTCCTCGGGCAAGACGACCAGGCGCCAACACTCAAAGGTCCGGGCCAAATCGTCGTATTGATGCCGGGCCGCCGACAAGCCATAGCCATCCAACCCGGGAAGAAAGACGGCCAAGGGTTTTTCCGTGTTGGCAGTGGTGTCCTTGTCGTCCTGGTAATAGGAATGGGGATCCATCCAGGTACTGGTGCCATTCCGAGTCGGCGGTGTCACCACACTAAATCGCAACGAGGGTGTCACGTAGCGATTGTACAGGCCCGGTTGTTCCAAATCGACATAGATTTGATTCAACCAATCACTCAAATTGTACGGCGATGTATTGGTGGGAGAATCGTCCATCTCGTCATTGTCGTTGACTTTGTTACTGGTTTCGTCCAGGTTGTTGCCGATAAAAGAGTGGTCCGACACGGTTGCTGGTTCCATCGTAGTAGACTCGGACACGGATGATTGAGAAGATGACGATGATGAGACATTGCTGCTGCTGCTGCTGCTTGTCGCTTTGGTCGTTGTGGTTGTGGTGGTATCGCCATTGGCGACGGTAGCGTTGGAATCGAGCAACACTGTGGTGCGGCTGCGGCTTGGTGGTTCCGCTGGTGGTTCTTCGGGAGATGCCAGCACGAATGTGGTACGACGAACCGCAGGAGGAGTGGTCGTCCAGAAAAGTCGCCGCACCGTTGAGTGTTGTTGTTGTTGTTGTTGTTGTACTCGTGTGTGTGGCCGGTTGTGGTTACTGGCAAACAAAACGGACCAGACCGAAGGGGCGACAACAAAGGACCATAGATGCATGATGCGTTGTGCTTTGCTTGTTCTTTGTTTCGAACTCGGCACGAGAATGGGTCGGATCCAAAGTGTGTGTATAGCGTATAACCTTTCTCTCGCTCCCTCTCTCTTTTTCTCTCTCTGTTTGGTCAATCTTGTGTTCGTTTGGAATGAGTCGACACCAACGAATCAAGCAGTAATCATGGTGGCTATCGCGGAAAGGGGATGGACGACGACATCATGGTCTGCTGGTTTCGGTGGGGACTGACTCATCGCCGCGCGTTGGGTAGGGATACAGAAAGCAACAGCAGAAACGTCGCTTATAGGTCGCTTTTATTTCCGAGGAGCGGATGCGGGACTATAGGTAGACGATTTGAGGTCCCGCTTCGCTATCTATCGTGTGGCTGCTACTATAAGGTTACTACGACCATGATTAGGACTCCCTCTCCTGTGTTGTACGAACAAATGACGAGAAGGACGGATGGGGACCAAAAACAAAAAACAAAAAACCAGAACCCAAACACACACTAGAAAAGCTCGACCTTGATTCGACCCTGGTGCTGGTGTAGTGTCGACGATTGTACCCAGCGAGACGTGTGTCCTGTATCTGGGTAGCACAAACACTATGGAGGTTGCCTGGATCCTTGTCGCGAAGCAAAAAGGAAACCTCCACGCATAAATTGTATACAATCGTCCCCATTTGCTTCACCACCACCACTCACTTGGGTCGTTGTTGTTGTTCTTGTCGTTACCATCACCAAACAAAACAAATATATAAGAAAGGACAAACGACTAATACAAAGTCCCAATCCATGACGACCACCACTTGTAGTAGAAGGATGACATGTCCCATCTGTGGCAAGCCCATGAACAAGATTGCCCATCAAGACAAAACGCGAGAAACACAAGAATTCGATACCACGAATCCAAAGAAGGAGAAGAAGGAGGACTCTCAAGATCCCGACACCCAAGATAAGAATGGAGACGACGACGACGACAAGAAGGATGATAAGGAATGGATGAAAACGGTGGGACGGGCAGCTTTAATTCCCGGTGCTTGTGTCGTTGTTCCCTGTGTCGCTGCCTCAGCCGCAGGATTTGGAGCCAGTGGTATCATGGCTAATTCGGCGGCAGCCGCGTGGCAAGCATCGATTGGGAATATGGCTGCTGGATCGACCTTTGCCAGTCTCCAAAGTATGGGTGCCACCGGAACCTTTGTGACGGGCATGTGGGGAGGTGGAGCCAGCGTCGCCGCGGGCGCAGCCACTGCCGTGGCTGGTAGTCGAAACGGCATAGAAGAAAAAGACCAATCGCAAGAGGAGCAGCAGAGAAACGAGTTCGAGTCTGAAATCTTCACCACGTACACTTGTCCCCATTGTCATGCGACTGTGACGACGGGTGGTGGTTCAGTAGCAGCGTCGAACCGATCTCAGTAGTAGAGAACAATTCAAGAAGAATCGCGCCATTTGATGGTAGTGCACTCAGAGAGGTAGTCCGATCTTCTTCCTCCATTTGGTAAACGACGAAAAGGAAACGCCGAAGAAGCAGGAGACGGAGGATTCCGAGCCCGAAATCTTCACGTACACTTGTCCCCTGTCATGCGATCTAATAAGAACTATCCATACTAATATTTCAAATGAGAATGAGACGATTTGAGGTCGCGCTTCGCTATCGTGTGGCTTCTACCATTATCACTCCGTCTCCCCTGTTATACGAAATAATGAGATAGACTGATGGAGACAGGAACCACAGAGAAACCAAACAAACATGCTTGCTATTAGAAAAGCTCGACCGTTGTAGGAGTGTAACGTACCATCGCGACACGTCCTGTATCGATGTACCACGAAATATTGGTAAAGGTTGCCTTGATCGTCGAAACGAGAACCTTCAAGTATAATTTGTTTCATCCCTGATTGGCTCGTGTGGAGGTACCCGCACGAACTCCCCTATCTACACCGACACACTTTTCTACAATTATTGTTCCGGGGAATGAATTTGTTTGGATCCAGGACCACAGGTTTGCCCACACGTTTGTGCATTCCTTTGGATTCGAGCCGGCGTTTGTTCCGTCCTCTCTCTCTTTTGTAGAGACAGACAGTGAACGCAAAAGCCAGACCTGCACGAAAAAAGCATCCCCGTGAACGACAAACGACGATGCTTTAATTTTTTGGAAACGTGTTGTCTGAACCGTTGTTATGATTCGTGGTGAGGAACCCTTTCTTCTCCATGTACACATCTTGAAGTTTGATTGGTAAATTCTGCAGAACGACCATCGTGCGTCACCCTTTTCTTCAAACAACAAGAGAGAGTTTTTGTCCTCGCTTTCTTCCTTAATTGTTGTTACTGCTGGGTTGGCGGCGCTCGTTGTGTCGTGCCATTGTGAGTTTTTGCTTCGGAAACTCCAAGCTGTGGGTGTCCCTCTCGTCTCTCATTGTTTTCCAATCCGTTTGCTTGAACACTTGAATCGTTGTTACCATCGCCAACCAAAAACTGTAAAGATCCCAAATGACGGCCACTAGGATGACATGTCCCATTTGTGGCAAAACCATGAACAAGACTCTTGACCAAGGAAAATCAGAAGAAACCAAGACTCCAAAGAACAAGAATGAAGACGACAAGCAAAAGAAGGATGACAAGGAATTGATGAAAAAGGTGGGAACGGCAGCTGCAGTTGTCGGTGGGATTGTATTGGTTCCGTGTGCCATTGCCGCCGCAGCAGGATTTGGAGCCGGTGGGATCATTGCTGGTTCGGCGGCGCCTGGCAAGCATCGATTGGGAATGTGGCTGCGGGATCTGCCTTTGCCGGTCTGCAAAGTCTAGGTGCCACCGGAACCTTTGTGACGGGCATGTGGGGAGGAGGTGCGGCCGTTGCCGCAGGTGCGACCGCGGCCGCCAAGGCTGGTAGTCCAAACGACGACGAACAGGAAACGTCGAAGGAAGAGGAGACGGAGGAGTCAGAGCCGGAAATCGTCACGTACACTTGTCCCCATTGTCATGCGACTGTGACAACTAGTGGTGCCTCGACGGCGTCGAAACGATCCCAGCAAAAGAGAACATTCCAAGAAAAAAATCGTATTTTGGGAGTATACTCCATGTAGATAGGAAGTAGTCCGATCTTCTTCCGCTATTGTGGTTACAGTTTCTTTTGTCGTGCAGTGGTAGGGGTTGATGGCGTTGTCGTGGATGCTACACGTTGGACCCGGTTTCGTCCATCTCCACACACACATACACTGTATTAGTGGTTGACATTGTTTCGAAATGTTGTCTGGCGTGTTCTCCATAATGTTTGCAAGTAGCAGAGTGGAATAAGACGATAAGCTGCTGGTGATTGCGTGCGGCCAGACTGTGGTATTGTGAATGGCAAAGCCGATGCACCGCTGGGCAGGTGCTGAACACCAGTAACACCTCGAGAGATGCTGCCAAAATCGACGACATGTGGTTTTTCCTCTTGACCGGGACTCCTCGTGTTCATTATCATGGAGCAAGGCAAACCATCCAAATGCAAAAACAAACCACCGCATAAAAGTCGCTTCTCCGTCGCGTCTGGATCCCTGATCGGTCTTGGAAACGGGACTTCAGCTCTATCGCCCCGACCCAACGATTGAGACAATTTGAGGTCCCGCTTCTCACATACATCCGTCTTTGTGTTGAGGTCCTGGTTCATGATGTAGTCGGACCGTTGAGGTTGCTGGTGTTATTGGTGTTGCGATAACGGCTCGTGACGGGTAGTAGTGTTTTTTGGGGACTCGTTGCTCCCTGTGCATCGCAGTATCTCTTATCATTTCGCTACCACCATCCCCAAGACATATTATGATCATGACGGAGAAAACAATGGCAGGTTCCATTTGTGGCAAGACCATGAACAAAACTGAAAAAACGCAAGTCGAACCCAAAGATCATCATGACAAAAAGGAATGGATGAAAAAGGTGGGAACGGTAGCTGTGGTTGCCGGTGCGTGTGTCTTGGTTCCATGTGTCATTGTCACAGCAGCAGGATTTGGAGCCAGTGGCATTGTGGCCGGAGTCTTGTGTCCTCATCCATCCATGGGCAATGTCTATGTCGAACCTGGATGGCCCCATGTACTTCAAAGTTTGGTGGATGCCAGGGGAACCTTTGTGACTGGTTTCTGGGCAGGGGCAATGGCTGTGATTGCAGGTATTGTCGCAGCAACTGCGGCTGGTCGAACAAAGGAGCCAAATGAGTCGACCGAGCGGCAAGCGGAGGACCGTGAGGATAATGTCAAACCCTCAAACGCATTGTCGTTACATCAGTCTTGAGAGCCGTGTGCTATGGTTGTCCCCAGTGTCCTGCAACAACGTTTGTCGACTGGTGAAGATGCATGTTGCTGTGCTGCATCGAATCCAATCGGAAACAAGAACAATTCCATTGGCTCTAACTATACTCGACAATACAATAATACAATCGTGGTTCCATGCATTGTTCCTCGTTCCACGGACTGTCTTGTGTTCTGTATAGATATAGAGGTACACCATATACAATACACTTCAGGAACGGCGAGTTTTGCTCCTCTTTCTCCAACAAATCCAAAGCGACAATGATTTGGCAATCGCGAACGAGAAATTGTATCCGACGAAACAATCACGCATAGGTTCATGGTAGTCGATCGGTAGAAGACTGTGGCAACCGGATCGACGTCGTTCCATCAATTCTTCGCGTGGCATTTCTGGATCTTTTTTGTGGCACAGAAGGAGTCGCTTCTCGATCGCGGTCGGGAGAGAACACCCACGAATGAGGACCAGAGCCCCCAGGTCCCCCACGACCAACTAAAATTCTGGAAGCCTTGGATATTGATGAAAGGAGCAAACGTCCGTCGTTTTCGTCAGGACGTGAACATGGCCCGTCAGGTCGAACGAAGGGATGACCAAACTATTCTTTTTATTGCTTCTGTCCACCTTTTAAAAATAGGAGTATGGGTGTCCAAAATCGGTCGTTCTGTCGATCCTGACAGTCGATCAATCCGTCAAGGGTCTAGAGACCTGTACAATTTCCAATGACGCACGAGTACGTTCGATGGAATCCGGAGCAACCAAACACACGATTCCAGGGCTTATAATTTCAAAGGTCGCGAATGGCCTAGGCATTTTTGAATCAGGCACGATTGGATCTTGATCATTCCATAATTTTCGTAGCTACTTTGGAACAGCATCTGGTAGGGGAAGCTCGTCGACCTTCTTTCGTGCTCACGAAGTTTACAGGGCGTCACGAAACCGTCGCGTCGGGCTGTGGGCAATGGGCAACCACAGTGTCACAATTTTTGTTTGCTCCAGCTCCTTTTTTGGATATCTTCTTGCTATATTCGTTCGGAACACCAAAAAAACTACCAATTCCACACACAATCATCACCATGGGCCGCATTACCATGTTTTGTGCCGACGGCTGTCCGCACAGTCGTCGCGTCGAGGCGGCTTTTGCACGGCGGGGCATTCCCTTGGTGCAAATTAGTGCCACCCAACATCCCGACAAGCGAGCCGATATGATTGCTCTCAGTCAGGGTCGTCGATCAACACCGCAAGTCTTTTTCAATACCCGTCATGTCGGAGGCGTCGATGAAACCTTGGCCGTCCTGCACGAATGGGATGGAACGGACCATTGTGAGACAGTCCAGGATAACAAGAAGAAGAAGATCAATAAGAGCAAAAAGGAGGAGCAGCAGGAAAAACGAGTCGTCTATCAATCGGCCTATCAACGGTTTCAACAAGAAATTGAACAACAGTTTGATCCCTCCAATCCACGCTTTCAAATTCCTCAACACTCTCCTGAAACTGTCGTGGATCTGGGACCTCCCCGAGGCACTGAGGAATATTCCATTGTCCTACCAACTAGTACTCGTACTACAAAAGAAGACGGTCCGCAGCAACAAACGCCAAACAACAAAAACAAGAAAATGACCGTGTTGGAAATGACGAATTGCTCAAGGACCTATTGCCCATACAAGACGTTACCAAGGGATGGACTGTGCATCGCAATATTTTTACGGGGGAACAAGCGACGCGAGCTCTGCAAGCACACTTTGACATTTCACTAGCACAAGCCGTTCAATTGGGCACCCACTTGTTGGAACAACAGGTGATTATGCCCGATGTTAGAATTCTCACCGTCTATGGTGGTTAGATTCTACATCTCATCGATTCCCCATGTCACATAGCCTCGTGCTATCGCATCATGCCCTCTAGCTTCGAGCTATGTTTCCTAGCTTCGCGCTATATCGACCTATATTTCTTCGCAAATCATGAAAAGTGAGAATAGATTGACGAACTCACTCTCAAGACTAAACTGGGTCGTGCGGTATTACAACGGACGTAAATTTGGCCGTTGCTCGGACATTATACTAACGCCCTAAGCGTACGCGCCCGAAATCATCGAACGCGCCCAAGCGACATCCGAGCGCTATCGGCATCTATCCGACCCAACGGTCTAAGTATCCCAAGCACGACACACGATCACGCGAGACCATATTTCCATTCCCACAATCTCCAAATTGTCAACAAGCTGCGCGCCATGAAAACAACTATGCCAACCCAAAGCAAGAGCTGTTGACCCTGTATATGTTATCCGCCCACATATACATGTCATATACATCACATGAATCAACTCCAACTATTCCAAACCTGTTGCCGCCAAGAACCTATGACACACGACCCTTGGCAGGACCGAACATTTCACGTAGACCTATCGTAGTAATCAACACACAATCTAACAATATCACCATTTATCACATCTTCTTTTGTGTCCCGACTATCCTTCTGATAGACTTCGACTTGCTTGCTTCTCTGACCCTGAGAAGCTTGTATCGGTTGGTGACCTACCTGATTGTCTGCTCTACCGAGCATCAATGTCCCTACGATTCAGAAAGAATTGTAACAGATTAACAGTCTCAAAGCTTATTTCCTTGTGGTTTCATGGATACTAACGAGATTATCACTCCTGTACGACAGATCTATCGAGCCAACCTGCATCCCGGGCAGCCCGATACCCTGGTGCAGCAGGAACTGGTGCCGACGCCGATGGCAGCCAACACATCGGTCAACATCTCCGTCGACAGTTCCAACAGCAACCCATTCGAGACTCCAACCCAGCCTCACGCTCCAATCCCTGCGCCGTTGCTTCGGCCCCCGAGTCCGCCTCGTCGGCTCGTCCCTTCTCGATCCCGTCGTACCACCCGGTTGATTGCTGATCATATCAAGTACTTCCGTCAACCAACTTGTTCGACCTTCGATCCCGAGATCATCCGTGGGGAGACCCAGATCGAACGCCAGTTCCAATCGGTGACCCACATCGTCGACCAAGAAGACATTGACCGTCTGAACGACCAACTTCATCGTTCTCCGAGGCGTCGCCTCATCTTGGCCGCCCTCTCGGGCAACCCCATCCGTACTGTCCACCTCCGCTTCCTAACCTTCGAGAGCCCAACTGGATACTACAATACCATCCACGTCGTGAACACGACGACTTGCCCTCTGCCTCCTAACGTTGTACGCCTAGATAACTACGTTGCCTACATCCACGAGGTCCATACCATCGAGGACCATCGTGCAACTATCTTCCCTTTGCGTACCGAGGTCGAGAACCACCTGGCTGAAGGTGATACCCCTTCTTCTGTTGCTTGTGCTGCTCCATCTGAGCCTGGAAACAACTCTGATTATTCGGAAGAGAGTGGGGATTCGGAGACCGAAGCTTAATTACTCATAGTTAACTCCCGTCCTCTCAAAACCTTTCCAAGACTTAAACTCAACGCACATCCGGGTACCCTTGGTCGCACAACACGCCACACATTCCCGTCAAATCGCGAAAATTCGGCGAAAATTTGTTGAAACTCGGCGAAAATTTGTCGAAATCAACGGAAATTTCCAGGAGTCGCACATCACAACACACATCCGGGTATCACATACGTGGTACATACGTGGCACACGTGGTACATCCGGGTTCACATCACATCACACATTAAATAAACCACATCACACCGCACATTAAATAAACATCGAACCAACCAAATAACACATCACACATTAAATAAACCACATCACACCGCACATTAAATAAACATCGAACCAACCAAATAACACCATGGATCCTCAATCACCCAAGACACCTACGACTCTTAAGGGAGAAGATAACCAAGACAATGTCTCGGACACAGACCTATTTGACCACATCATATTTACTGTCTGCCAATTCTTTACCAAAGAAAGGGCCGACTACTTAATGAAGTGGATGAAATACCATGGTTTTGAGAACATTACCCATGTTATCTCGTATATGCAAACTAATACCGAGGAATCCATGAAGGAACTGACACAATACAAGGTCAACAAACAGACACATGATCTACAAGGCCCCACAAGACAGCAGATCAAGCTCTTGGCTTATTGGGCCATATACAAGACCAATGAAATTCAAGACGAGCTATCCAATAGCGACTGGATGAACCTAACGAGGAAAGAGTTCAACACTTGGAGGATCAACACAGATTTCTCTAAGGGACCACCTAGTCAAGTCCCAGTCTCGCCAATGAAGTCACCGTCATCTGTGAAATCTGTCAGCACAGTTACTGCCGCATCCCAATCTCAACAAGACCTTACAGCATTCAGAAAGGGAACTAAGCGCGATGCAACTGCATATGAGGTATTCAAGGATGAACGATACTACGATTCATTCTGGCGTGTATTCAAGACTACAGCTAAGGCTCAAGGCCTATCCAACGTTCTGAATTTCAAATACACACCACCCCATGATGATGAGTATGCCGAAGAACTTTTTCAAGAGCAACAAGTATTTCTTTACTCTGTTCTTGTCCGTATCATTCAGACTGACCAAGGTCGAGCCTATGTACGTGAACATGAACATGATGAAGATGCGCGTGCCGTATTGCAGAAGTTACACTCTTTGCATACCGAATCCGACCTAGCAAAGCGAGAGGTTCTCCGTTTAACCAACTACATTTCCAATCTACGTCTTGACGACACATGGCGCGGAACAACACATCAATTTCTTCTACACTTTCAAGAGCAGCTACGTTTGCTAGACAATCTAGTGACATTGTCTGATCGCATCCCTGATCATACCAGGATGACCTTCTTCATGCAAGCTGTAGAAAAGGTACCTGATCTCCGCCGAGTCAAGATCTTGGATAATGTGGTGAACACCAAATCCGGTGCAAAATCCCTTTGCTATCAATCATACTTCCGTCTCCTTCTAGATGCAGCTTATGACCATGATCAAGCAACCCAGTCATCTGTTCATAGTCGCCGTTGACATGTCAAACAACATGAATCACTATATGGCCAAGATACAGATGCTGACATAACCTCACAAGATGATATGGAGTATCATGTCCATAACACCACAGCGACATCTGAATCTCCATCCTCTTCGTCCAAGGTTAGTCTACCGCGTGACCTATGGTTCAAACTTTCTGAAGAAGATCGCAAGTTGATCATTGAGTATAACAAGATGATTCAAGCACCTTCATCAACAACACCGAGGAAAGTGCAAACACATGCCCTCGACATTGATCCGGAACCTGATCCTGACCCCAACCAAGTTGCATCTGATGACGACTCACCTGGCGTTGTCCCTGAGCATCCAGATGATTCAGATCCGGTTACACAATTTATCAACCAAGCCATGACGACTGATATCAATCACCCGGCAACTGACCTGACTAGTGTTCTTTCTAACGCCAAGTCCAAGACGAGCAAGAAGGTTACTTTCAAAACCAACATGCATAAACAAGCAGGACATGTTCCACGCTATCTGTTTTCCAGGAAATCTACTTTACCAGGAAATCAATTGATTGACCGTGGTGCTAATGGAGGACTTGCTGGTTCTGACATGCGCATCCTTTCTAAGACTGCCCGCCATATCACTATTGTGGGTATTGATAACCATGAACTTACTGGACTTCCTGTCGTCACATGTGCCGCAAAGTTTGAGATCAATGACGGACCTATTGTCGGCATCTTCAATGAATATGCTTATTATGGAAAGGGCTTATCTATCCATGCTCCTGGTCAATTCGAGCATTTCGGACTTGCTGTTGATGAACGATCTGTTAAAGTTGATGGTAAACAACGCATCACTACACTTGATGGTTGTGCCATACCCCTTCACATCAAGGATGGGTTAGCCTATATCCACTCCTTGGGTATCCCCAGCGACGATGACATGGATACCTTACCTCAGATCATCTTCACGTCACCCGACACATGGGATCCTGGTGTTCTGGACCATTCGTATTCTCCCACACCCTCTGGCAATGATCCTGATTGGAAACACGTCAAGACTGATGGTAGTATGTCAAACCATCCATATGACAACTATGGGGAGTACACTGATCGTGTTGTTTGTAACCTCAATCTCCTTTTGGATCTCCCATACAATCATGGACCCGACGACGCACCCTTCTTTTCTATCTATGCTGACGCAGAAGGTAATGATCCTACACTTCATGCCTCTGTCCACCGTCGTTACCAGGAAGCGTATGACTGGAAGAAGTTCCGTCCATTCTTTGGTTGGCAATCTGAAGATGTTATTGCCGATACGTTCAAGCACACTACACGTAATGGTAGCATTACTTTTGACCACGACACCCTCAAGAAACATTTCAAGGCTCGCAATCCGGTCCTTAATATACCTCGACGTCATGAACCCGTTGCTACTGACTCGGTTTTCTCCGACACCCCTGCTGTTGACCATGGCGGTAAAGTCGCACAAATCTTTGTTGGTCGAGATACTCTGGTTACTGATATCTATGGGATCAAGTCAACCAAACAGTTTGTCAATACTCTTCAGGATAACATCCGGTTTCGTGGTGCCATGGAGACTCTTATCAGTGATGGTGGTTCATCTCTCATCTCTCAAAAGGTCAAAGACATTCTTCGCACTTTGCTTATTGGGGAGTATCGATCTGAACCTTATCATCAACACCAGAATAAGGCTGAAAACCGTTACCAGACCGTTAAACGTATGACCAACGCTCTCATGAATGCCACTGGTTGCCCTGCCAACACCTGGCTTCTTTGCCTTGAGTATGTCTGTGACTTATTGAACCATACGTCATCACCCACCCATTCCGGTCGCACTCCTCTTGAGGCTCTCTCCGGACGCCCACCCGACATTACTCATCTCTTGTTCTTTCCTTTCTGGGATGAGGTTTACTACCGTGTCGACCCCGCTGAACCCAATTCTGGTTCATATCCATCTTCTTCTGATGAGAAACTTGGCCACTGGGTTGGTTTTGCTCACAACGTTGGTGATTCTTTTACTTGGAAGATTCTCACCCAAGATAACCAGATAATCTACCGTTCTGCCGTTCGCCGTGTTGAATCCACTACACCTAACCTACGTGTGGATCGACCTTCAGGGGAGGATTCGTCTGAGAAGGATGACAATGATAAGCAAGCTGACACTGTCTTCATTCGCAGTGATAGTGAAGATCCATCCAAACCAATGCCCACGATCGATTTTGACGACATGATAGGACGCACATTCTTATGCGACACAGAAGAAAATGGGGAGCGACATCGTGCACGTGTCATCAAACGAGTCATTGATCTTAATGAAGAAGCAACGAAACAGGAAGAACGTGTCAAATACATCTACCGAAAGACAAATTCTGATGTTGATGAGATGATATCCTATAATCAACTCATGGAGTATATCGAACGAGATAACCAAGCTCAAACCTCTGGAGATAATCTTTTCAGGTTCAGGGATGTCATTGCCCATCAAGGCCCACTGAACACAACTGATCCAGATTACAAGGGGAGCAAATATAATTTGCTTGTTGATTGGGAAACTGGGGAGACTACCTATGAACCTTATTCACTCATCGCCAATGATGATCCGATCACTGTAGCAATTTATGGAAAGAAACATGGTTTACTCAACGAACCTGGATGGAAGCATTTGAAACGTTATGTCAAAACAAGCAAACGTCTCATTCGAGCAGCCAAACAGTCAAGGATTAAACAAGTTCATCATTCCGTCAAGTATAAGTTTGGATTCCAAGTACCACGCAATTATGAGGAAGCTGTCGCTCTTGATAAACAACATGGCAACACAAAGTGGCAGGATGCAACAGAATTAGAATTGTCACAGATCCAGTCCTACAAGACATTCAAGGATTTTGGGAAAGCCATCTTCATTAAAGGGAAAGTATCCAATGCGCCTGAAGGATATCATAAGATACGTGTACATCTTGTCTTTGACGTAAAACATGATGGACGACATAAAGCAAGACTTGTCGCAGATGGACATCTCACGAAAGAACCTGTTGAGACAATCTATTCAGGTGTTGTTTCCACTTGCAACCTCCGCATTGCCTTATTCCTGGGTACTTTGAATGACTTGGAAATATGGGGAGCAGATATTGGAAATGCATATCTGGAAGCCTTGACAGGGGAGAAAATTTTCATTGTCGCAGGACCTGAATTCAAGGAATTAGAAGGTCACATCCTGATTATATACAAGGCACTTTATGGATTGAAGTCATCAGGCGCACGCTGGCATGATGTCTTATTCGATGTTTTGACAGACATGGGATTTTCACCAAGCAAAGCAGATCCGGATATCTGGATGAAGAAAGCACCTGGAGAAGACTGTTACGAATACATTGCCGTATACGTTGATGACTTAGCCATTATTTCTACTGATCCTGGGAATATCTGCAAGATCCTGAAGGAGAAATACAACTTCAAACTCAAAGGAGATGGACCTATTGATTTCCATTTGGGATGTTGTTACACCAAGGATTCTGATGGAACATTAGTAGCAGATCCAAGACGCTACATTGGTAAGATGATGGACACTTTCGAACGAATCTTCAAGGAGAAACCCAAGAAAGCCAAAACACCTCTTATTGGTGGAGACCATCCTGAATTGGATGATTCTGAGCTCCTTGATGAAGAAGGTACTAGCCATTTCCAAACTCTGATTGGACAACTCCAATGGGTGATCACTATTGGTCGTTTCGACGTCTTCACCGCTACAATGACGCTATCACGCTTTTGCGCTGCTCCGAGGAAAGGACATCTTGATAGAGCCAAGCGTATCTATGGATACCTTGCACATCTCCCAGAAGGCGCAATCAGATTTAGGATTGGAGAGCCTGATTATTCAAGTCTTCCTACCCAAGAATTTGATTGGACTCGCACTGTCTATTCGAATGCAAGTGAACGTATTCCTGAAGACTGCCCAACACCTCTTGGCCGCTATGTTACCACAACTCATTATGTTGATGCCAATCTCATGCATGACATAGTCACTGGTAAATCCGTCACTGCTGTTCTACATTTGTTGAACGGAACACCTATTGACTGGTACAGCAAGAGACAGAGCACGGTGGAAACTGCTACCTATGGATCCGAGTTTGTGGCTGCAAGGACAGCAATAGATCAGATTACAGAATTACGACATTCTCTCCGCTACCTTGGAGTACCTATCCGAGAGCGAAGTTACATGTACGGAGATAACAGATCCGTTGTGCTCAATGCAACCGTTCCTCATTCCATACTATCCAAGAGACACCATCTTCTGTCATACCACCGAGTTTGTGAAGCCATCGCAGCAAAGTATGTTGCATTCTACTGGAAAGATGGAAAGACCAACCCTGCCGATATCCTTAGCAAACATTGGGATTTCGTATCTATTTGGCCCATGCTCAAGCCATTGCTGTTTTGGAAAGGAGAAGTTCAAGATCTCAACAAATCCAATGATGACAAGGCTGAAACGACGAGTTGTGGGGAGTGTTAGAATTCTCACCGTCTATGGTGGTTAGATTCTACATCTCATCGATTCCCCATGTCACATAGCCTCGTGCTATCGCATCATGCCCTCTAGCTTCGAGCTATGTTTCCTAGCTTCGCGCTATATCGACCTATATTTCTTCGCAAATCATGAAAAGTGAGAATAGATTGACGAACTCACTCTCAAGACTAAACTGGGTCGTGCGGTATTACAACGGACGTAAATTTGGCCGTTGCTCGGACATTATACTAACGCCCTAAGCGTACGCGCCCGAAATCATCGAACGCGCCCAAGCGACATCCGAGCGCTATCGGCATCTATCCGACCCAACGGTCTAAGTATCCCAAGCACGACACACGATCACGCGAGACCATATTTCCATTCCCACAATCTCCAAATTGTCAACAAGCTGCGCGCCATGAAAACAACTATGCCAACCCAAAGCAAGAGCTGTTGACCCTGTAGATGTTATCCGCCCACATATACATGTCATATACATCACATGAATCAACTCCAACTATTCCAAACCTGTTGCCGCCAAGAACCTATGACACACGACCCTTGGCAGGACCGAACATTTCACGTAGACCTATCGTAGTAATCAACACACAATCTAACAATATCACCATTTATCACATCTTCTTTTGTGTCCCGACTATCCTTCTGATAGACTTCGACTTGCTTGCTTCTCTGACCCTGAGAAGCTTGTATCGGTTGGTGACCTACCTGATTGTCTGCTCTACCGAGCATCAATGTCCCTACGATTCAGAAAGAATTGTAACACCCGAATCCTCCAACAGTACTACTTCTATTACCAACACGACGACCAGCAACACGGTCCAGAAAAATCATGTCAAACCTGCCGCTGCCATGTTATGGGATGCTTCCTCGACTGCCTTGTATCGGTTGCAATGTCATGCCGAACCAGCTGTATTGAACACGTATCGGATTTGGAAGGAACCGCTGTCCGACAGTCGCCAACCGTTGCAACTCTTGTATCCCTTGACGCAACTCATGACTCGGATCCTCAGTCACATGACCACGGACGATGGTCAAATTGATTACGTGGCGGCCCGAGCACATCCGCTCTATCCCCGGTTTGAAGAAGCCGTCTGTGTCCTCCAACAAGTGAATTTGGCCGACATGGACGATCGAACCAAAACGGTGCGTATAACTACAGTTTACATAGCTGCAGGATTCTAGTCCGAATGGAGCCAGGAACATCTAACATTCTCGTGTTCTCCTTGTCCTTCGTTTCTTGCACAGGCCTTTGGAATTAACGTGTACAATCTCATGATCAAGTACGCGTTGGTCAAGGTGGGAGCCGGTGCTCATGATTTGAGTCGCTTGTACTTTTTCAATCACGTCTCCTTTAATGTCATGTCTACAGTTTTCAAGATTGCGAAAATGGCATTTTGCGCGGCAATCGCAAGGCCCCCTATGCCTTGACGTTCCAATTCCGAGACACAAACGATCCTCGATGGGCCTATAGTGTCACGAACCCCGATTGTCGCATTCATTTTGCCTTGAATTGTGGGGCCCGATGCTGTCCACCCGTCCACTTTTATACGGCCGAACGGTTGGAGCACGAACTCAATTTGGCAGCCGCTGTCTATTGCGAAGACCCGGCCCATGTCTCCTTTTCCATGGCCAGCAACAGCAAAAGCAGTCCGGCGACCAGTGCACCGCTGTCACCGGGACGTGGTTCTGCCAGTTCATCTTCCTCGTCATCCACACCTCGCAGTTTGGAGCTTCGTCTCAACAAGATTTTTGCCTGGTACAAGGTGGACTTTGCCTCCCACAATCGACAGTATGCGGAGCGATTGTTGGAATTTTTGCATGGTGTCAAGAAGCAAGAATTGGAACGTCTCTTGGATACAGCCGAGGCCAAAAAGACGACCATCAAGGTCACCTTTGTCCCCTACGATTGGTCCACGGCCAATGCCAAGCAAGTGGCCACCTTTCATCCTCAACTCATCAAGGCCAAACAACGACGATCTCTCTTTCTTCGCGGTAACAAGAAGAAACCGGTGCAGGGTGGTCGTACCAAGCATCCTCATCACCACCTCAAAGGATCGACAAGAACGACGACGATGCAGATTCCTGGTTCGCCACGATCCATCATTACCGACCACGACGACGACCATTCGTATTCCATGGCCTCCATGTATGAAGATGACAACCATTATGACTCTCCGAATCCTTCAATGGTGGATACAACTTCGGTAGTGTCCTCGTGCATCTATTCTTCGGACTGTAACACCAGTGTGGCTTCGTCGTCGTGTTACTCCTCCTGCTCACCTCAGTCGACTGCTGCTGCTGCTCCCCCCTAAAAGTAGTCCATCAGTGACTTGCGGTGCAGGCCTGGAGTGGGCCAAACGCGCAAAGGCACTGAGAAACAGAAAAACAGAAAGCCACACACTTGTTACATGTGAAATATACGGGTCACGTTCATTTGTTCTTGCAACAACACCTCTGAATGCCTTCAAAAGGGGAACGTCGGGCTTCTACAACGCTCCACAAATCTGTGGGTCAATTCTCAATTCCAGTCTTGAAGAACCAATGAAAGGGCTCCGAATGGCGTCATTCTAAAACTTGAATTGCGAGTCACGGACAGGAAGAGCAACCCGTTATACAAAAGGGATTGCATGACACCTAGTTTGACAGAATTGAGAGATCCAGGAATTACTTCAAGGCTTGTGTCTAAGTATATAAATCATCCGTTTGTGCTCTGATCCTTAGCAAAATGAAAATAATGATTTCAAAATTGTGCATCGAAAAGAAACCATTGTCCATCATAGCAACATGTGTCCAGCCTCATTCTTTACACGAGGCCATTCCATGCGAACGTGTCGTCAATAGATTCTCTCTGTATTGCTATCTTGCATCACACTTGCACGCATCTTCTTCTTTTACTTGGCTTGCTGGGCCACGAGCGACTCAATGAGAGTAATGTACTGTTTCATGGCCTCTTCTTTGCTCGTCCCCTCTACTTTTTTCCAGGCATCGTATTTGGCACGTGCGGTGAGTTGCAAAAAGGAGGGACGCGATCCCTGGACGTTTCCTTCCGTGGCTTGTTTGTACAAGCCATAAATTTGTCCCTTGACATCGTTCGACAAGGAACTGGGCAAATCCGTTCGCGCTTGTTCGGCGGCGGCCTCAAATTTGGATTGCAATTCGGCGTCGGCCATGGTTCCAGAGTGTTTGTATCTTTAAGTGTTTGTTGCTGGGAGAGAAAACAACAAGGGGGTCCAGAGACTTGCAAGGCAAAAGTATTACAATTCCAGATGCGATAAGACGCCGCGAGGAGATCTCCATCCAGCAAAGTGGCGCGTTCACGTTTCACCTACCTCAGATCAAGAATGCCGTTCAGCTGCTCACTTGCGTCGTCAGGGACAATGATGGAGCAGGATGTAATAGGATGATCTATGATCTTACTTCTTGATTTCGTTCGAATGGGATGCAGCATTGGTGCGCGCGGCTGTTCGAAGCATTCAAGGGCGCGAAAGGGTCGCATATTAATAGCAGGAAAATCGGAGGCCGTAAGTGCATCGTACGGCTATGTAAGCTATGCAGGAGGCAGACGCTTGCTCCCTTCTGCTCGCCAGACTCGTGAGTGATCAGTTCACCATCAACTCATCGCCTGTAGTGGAAGGACAACTCAACCTTTTCTAAGCAAAAACAGACTTGTTGCCTCGAGCTGATGGAATGGTTTCATTACATATTACGTCGTCGTCCATGTCATTGAAATACGCTGTGTTTGGGAGTCTAGCTAGAGTAGATGAGTAGAGATCTCCCGGCTGAATTCAAAAGACGTTCACAATCTCTTTTCTTTGAGTTTGGAGCTACTGATGGTCCAGATTCTGTAGACACGAACGAGATTGGAATGGGAGATGATGGGGATTGGAGGTGGACTTTTCTTGTCTGGTTCTTCCGTTCTGTCTAAAAGAGGAAGCTGTGTGACTTGGACAACTCCAAATCGAACCACCGATACCAGCAGTGGGTTCCCCGTTCGATCTCTGCATGCCAAAGACCATACACCACAGGAGTCTGCAATGGCGAACTGAAGTGTGTAGAAATATATACAAGCCGCATCACGAGAGATTCCTCCAATCCCTCTAAAAAATCTTGACAAGAAGAGACCAACCGGAAAGCTCGCCATAGGCTCATGTTCTGCGCTATATCAAATTAGACTATAGCCCTCCGGACCCAAGAAGATGTCGAAAACATGAATAAGGCTATCTCCACCCGGGGCCGCTAAAGGCCCAAAAACCGCTATTGAACTCCACGACGTCCGCTAACCGCTAAACGGCTCCGCTATCCGCTATTTTCGCCGCTATTCGGGGCCCCAAATAGCGGCAAAAATAGCGGATAGCGGAGCAATCGCTATCCGTCGGCATAAATGAAATAACGCATGATGCCAACAGTGTGTTTTTGAATTTTGAATCTCTCGCGTGACCACGTTGTTTGATTCCGCAACTTCCGCGCCCGCCACCCCTTTTTAACCGAATCAACAGAGGGCATATGCGTAATGCGTACGCCCTACGCGCGGTATATCGAGATAGCGGCACTAATAGCGGAGATCGTGTGGAGTTTATTTTCCCTTGGTTCCGCTAAGCCGCTATCCGGATAGCGAGGCCAATCAGAAAGCCCCGACACGTCAGCATAGCGGCGCTCGGGTGGAGATAGCCTAAAACCCATCCGACTTCGAAAATATAGGAGAAGTCCTGAATTTCACCAATATGGGATATTGTTGGTATATCATGCAACTTGTGCTAGTCGCATATTCTGATCTTTGTCCCATATTGTTCGAAAATATTCGAACGACAAGGCCAGGAGCTACGAGCTTGTACATTGTACTACGTATTCAGACTTTACGACTACGAGTAGATGGTATTATGGGCCCTTGGCGTCTTCTTTAGAATGAAATACCGAATACCGAGCAATCTGAACTGTAACTGTAACAAAACTGGGATTGGGCAATACAAAATACAATTCAGTTGTACGCATTTTATCAGACAACAGACAATAATAGAAGATAGAAGTCATTCATCGAAGTTTGGACGTACTCAGGCAATAATTTTCAACACCTAGACCCTTGACACTAGATGATTTTGCTATGCCCTAGTCATGCACCTTAGACCTAGTCATGTTTTTTTGGAGAGGAAACCTTCTTCCTCACAATCCCTTGATGCGATATTGTCAATCCACTTTATGTTGTTCCTTTGATCGATTCTGTCGAAATCCCAACGACCATGGCGCTCCGCAACAAATCTCCCACCTAAGAATCAGCGATATCTCTTTATGGCTTGCACTAATCAAATAGTCATGTTGCAGCGGGCCCCAATAGAAAACGGAGAAGGACAACAGGTGGCTATTATAACTACTAGAGCTTATAGATTGATGGCTTTCGATGCGTTGCTGAAGACGGTATAGCGCCTGTTGTCTAAGCCCAGTAGATGGGCGAACCACGATGCTCCATAGATACCACAGCCACTATGGGGCATTCCCAGAAAGCTGCAGTTTGACATACATCCTTCTTTAGATCATAGCAAAGAATTGAAAACAAAGGCTCTACGGACTTCCTTTGACTTCTTGGCTCGCAAGTGAACATGTCTATTTTGTATTTTGGAGACTCCTACTCGCTCCATTCTTCCCTGTAGCCTACTCCTACTAGTTGTCTCACATAGTCTCTTGGGGCTTGCCGACTTCGATATGGTTTAGAGCGGTGGGTCCAACGTCAACATCACTGGGATAAAAATGACCGAGAATTGTGGACCTTTGGGTTTTCACTGTCTCAAACGACGATCAAGCGTGACACTAACCTGATACTTGGTGTCGTGATCGACAAGGCCCAAGGCTATCGGACGACTTGGGTCGGTGTAAGTGACGACTTGAAGAGTCGCCAGTTGGCATAATGGTCCTAGTTGTTTGCCTGAAGGACAAGCTAGGAGTATTAGGATGATGCTATGCCTTGTCGCTTCTCCCTGGCTACAGGCTACGGGATCTATCTTTTTGTTCGTAGGTACAGTAACTCTGGGGGAAGGGCAACTGAAATGATTCACAATAGAACTACTGTCTCAATACATTTTCATACTACTTACTTATTGCTCATATTATCACAGGATTCATGATTCAGGATGTTTTGAGCTGCAGTACCCCTATAAGAAATTCGGTTGGGACTAGAGTAGGATGTCTAAACTGTGCTGGGGATAGTACCATATAGGAGCAGATATTGTCAATGACTGCGTCTCTATTAGCTTGTTTGTCGTAGTCTCCGATTGATAAAGTTTCTGTCACTTGCCCACATTTCGACCCATTCCAGACATTTTCCTGCGGAACGCTGCATGGAAGGAGCAGTCTTGACGACATACTACGAACAGAAGACCATGGAGGAGGACCGCAAGTTCCTAGGCCAAAGCGAAAACGGTCTTGGGACCCTCAAGGAAGGCATGATGGTTCCAGGTGCCCGTGACAATGATGATGATGACGATGATTCGGTGGCTTCCTCTGTGCCGGAACTCAAGAGTAATATCAGCAGTAATGGACATGAAGCCGAAGAGCACGAAAAGAAGGATAAGGAAGTTCAAGAAGTCAAGAAGAACATTCAGCAAGAAACAAACTTTGTCACGGCGATGCGTCTAATTGTGATTATTACCATGCTCATTGTATCGGCTGCAGTTACGTACGCAACCTATATCTTTCTCGATAGCGAGGAACACGATGAGTTTGAAAGCTCGGTACGTACAGCTGCCTTCTTACCATTAGCTCTCTTATCTTGTATGCCCCGTCTCACTGCCTCGTTTGGTTCTTGTGTCATCAACAGTACGATCAGTTTGCAGCGACTGTGATTGAATCGGCCCAATTTAGTTCCAACGCAATTCGTAACAGCTGTAACGATTTTGGGGACTATGTTACTGCCTCGTCGTTGGCACAAAACGCCCAGTGGCCCTTCTTTACCCTCACCAATTTGGACATTCACGGAGAGAATCTTCGGCAGCAAACCGGTGCTGTCGGGTTCTGGACGATCCATCTCGTGGATACCGAAGAACAACGAGCCAACTGGACGAGCTTTACTATCGCGGATGCCTCCAAGTGGTATGGATCAAACAAGTTCATTCCCATGATCCACCACTTTTCTGATGGAGAAATGGTCACCCAGTATTCCAGAGAATCCGGATATCTACCCGTTTGGCAGCTCGACCCCTTCCCGTCCTACCCTTTGTCAAGCTTGGATCTGGGAGAATCCGAAAGGGTTGTGCACAACACGGAGAAAGTCAAGGAGTTGAAAGAGGGTCTTGTGGCCGACTTCTTTAGTGGTTCTGACGTTCGACCACTTTGGCCCGAAATCGTAAACCGTACCACTGCCCCCGGAGAACCATACTCTGCTTTCTACCAGCCCATTTTTGATTCCTTTGATGAAGAAACGCGAAAAGTGGTCAGTTTGGCGTCCATCTTTTTGCCCTGGGGATCCTATTTTGCCAATCGCTTGCCAGAAAGCGTAAAAGGCTTGCATCTCGTGTTGGAAAATTCATGCAATGCCTCGGTCACATGGGAACTGGAAGGAAACAGGTCCATTTTCTTGGGTAATGAAGACCTCCACGATCGTCGGTACAACGGTTACCGGGTATCCTCAGCGTTCAATACCTACTCAGATGTTGAAAAGGCCAGGGAAATTGGCGTTTGCCTCTATACCATGAACGTCTACCCCACCAAGACCTTTGAAGATCAGTACAAGTCCAACAAGCCAGTCATCTCCACAGTCATTGTGGGTGCTGTGTTTTTGTCCATTGTCGCAGCCTTTTTGGCGTATGATACCTTTCAACGCAAACGAAACATCAAGGTCATTGCGAACGCTGCCAAGTCCAACGCCTTGGTCATGTCCCTCTTTCCCCAGACTCTTCGAGATCGTCTCCTGGGCTCCGGAGACAAGGAGGCCAACTCCAAGAGTACAAGTGCTGTGACGAAACGCAATGGAGGAACCTTCTTGGCGGGAAACAAGGGACAACTCAAAAACTTTTTGGATGGTGCGGACGAAGATGGCCAGTTTGGAGGGAGCGGTGCTTCCGCTCTAGGCATGACCAGCAAATCGATTGCCGATATCTTTTTGGAAACCACGATTTTGTTTGCCGATATTGTCGGTTTCACCGCTTGGTCCTCTATGCGCGAACCCGAACAAGTCTTTACCCTGTTGGAAACGCTCTTTTCGGCCTTGGATAAGTGTGCCAAGCGACGGGGAGTGTACAAGGTGGAAACTGTGGGAGATTGTTATGTGGCCGTCACTGGACTGCCTGAACCTCGCGCAGATCATGCCTTGGCCATGGCCAAGTTTGCCTCGGATACCTTGCTCACATGCCAAGAAGTCGTCAAGCGTTTGGAATTGACCTTGGGTCCCGACACGGGAGAATTGGGCATTCGTATTGGTGTCCATAGCGGACCTGTCACGGCCGGTGTTTTGCGTGGTGATCGTGCCCGATTCCAGTTGTTTGGAGATACCATGAATACAACGGTAAGCAGTATATACTTGTTGGGTATAGTGCTTGTTGGTTTCGTCTATTTTGTTTCCTCACACTATATATATTCGGTTGGATGATACAGGCCCGAATTGAAACGACTGGTCAAAAGAACCGCATTCACTTGTCCAAGGAAACGGCCGATTTGTTGGTTGCCGCCGGTAAGGGTCATTGGATTCAGGCCCGCCAAGAGTTGGTCACAGCCAAGGGCAAGGGAACCTTGCAAACCTATTGGCTCGTCAAGAATAGTGGCGGCATGTCGGCCGGATCCAGCAGTCAACAGACGGATGAAGACAGAAGCAAATCGTGCGCCCAAAAGCCCAATCTCTGGGCCGATGTTCATGTGGCGGATAGCAAGGTGAATCGTCTCATTAATTGGCAAGTGGATTTGTTGTTGGGTGTCTTGAAACAAGTGGTGGCACGACGTCACGCCACTACCGGTGTGGATCCCGCATCCGTGAGCCACTCCAAGAAAAACGCTTCTTTTGAATGGAAACAAGCACCAGGCCAAACCTGTTTGGATGAAGTCCAGGATATTATTCGTTTGCCAGAATTTGATGCGCGTGCCGTGACTCGCAGCAAAGTCCAGGACCCAGAGACTGTGGACTTGGGACCGGAGATTCCCAAACAACTTCGCACGTTCATCAAGACGATTGCCGAAATGTACCGGGCCAATGAGTTTCACAACTTTGAACATGCGTGTCATGTGACCATGTCGGTCAATAAGTTGTTGTCCCGCATTGTCATGCCCAGCGATTTGGCGCCTCTCGATGGTACCATGAAGGACCAACAAGAAAGAAGGTTGAGCAGTGCTAGCACGCACAGTGGTCCTCAAATGTACGGCAAGATGCAATCCACCTTGCACGATCATACGTATGGCATCACATCGGATCCTCTGACGCAATTTGCCTTGGTCTTTTCGGCCTTGATTCACGATGTGGACCACACTGGTGTGCCCAACACGACGCTCATTACGGAAAATAGTACCATGGCAACCTTGTACCGCAACAAGAGTGTGGCCGAACAACATTCGATTGATGTGGCGTGGGATCTCTTGCAACAGCCTGCCTTTCAGGATTTGCGAGCTTGTATTTATGCCACACAAGCGGAATTTCAACGCTTTCGACAATTGGTCGTTCAGGTAGGTGTACTGCGGACTGCGTTTTGTGCAGTGCCCAAAGAGTGTTATGGTTCTCACTCACACATGTCCGGAATTGTGTTCTTTTTTCTGTACTCTATACACAGACGGTCTTGGCGACTGACATTGTGGATAAGGAACTCAAGGAATTGCGCAATGCTCGGTGGGACAGTGCCTTTGCCGATCGAGAACGGGAAGAAGATCCTCGCGATACCGTGAATCGCAAGGCCACGATTGTCATGGAACACTTGATTCAAGCCTCGGATGTGGCCCATACCATGCAGCATTGGTAGGTGACTGGAAGGAGGAACCGGAGAAGCATGCGTGTGATTCGCCATCTCTGCGTATGCGCAATCCAACTCTCATTTGTTATTTCGATGCTCTTCCTTTGGTATTTCTTTTTTCTTTGGTTTCTTCACAGGCACATTTATCGCAAATGGAATGAAAACTTTTTCCGCGAATGCGTGCAAGCCTATCGCGACGGTCGTGCCACTGCGGATCCCGCCAGTTATTGGTACCAGGGAGAATTGGGCTTTTTTGACCATTACATCATTCCCTTGGCCAAAAAGTTGAGAAAGTGCGGCGTCTTTGGTGTCGCCAGTGACGAATATTTGAATTATGCCATGCGCAATCGTCAAGAATGGCAAGATCGTGGTCGAGAAGTCGTGGAAGAAATGATGGCAAATATGGCGCCCCTCTCCTCGAATCATGATACCGAACCGGAAACACAAGGAGGCGATGCCTCGGATGCAACCCCCAACATGCGACCGGGTGTATCCGGCAAGGAGGGAGATTTCAAACCACCGTCGGCTCCCATTGAAGTCTTTCACGATGAAGTGGAAAAGTAAAATAAATGAAATGGGGAAACACCAAGGTCTGAAATGCATGCCGGATGGTCTCATGATTCTCTGCCAATCTCCAGCTGTGTTACCCCTGCTGCTGTGGCACTCAATGGATTCTGGTAGAGACAATCGTACCAATCCTTTAATTCTCGTTCTAGTATACATGTCAATGGATTTTCTGCTTCACAAAGACTGCGTCCCTGTCTGTATAGGTGTACCTAGGAGAAGGTTGGTTGGAGGGAGCGAGACTGACAAAATAGACGTTTGGCGCGATCATGGAAACATGTGTGTTGACTAGACAGCACGTGACTGGCTTGGATTCGCGCAACACGGCCATATAACAATATGCCTTGTATGTGCGCGCCAATGCAACGTACCGTATTGTATTCATCTCATCCTTTCTCTGCCCATCTCGCGGTTGCCCTCCCAATCCATTGGTAAATACAACAGCCGTATGAATCATTCGTCGCTTCTCGTTCTAGATTGCTCTATAGAGCTTTTTGGACTCACAAGGACTGTTTTCTGTGTAGGTAGAAGTACAAACTGCGTTCTGTCCAAGGGAGACGAGACAGAGAGATCCGAATGCCCTCGGTGGTGGTTGTATAGCGAGACTTGGCGGCGATCGTCGAATGGTGTGAGAGAGTATTGATCATCATTTCGCGTCGCGTGCAGCATCTGGCCGGATCGCTGTGGGATGCCATCCGTTGCGAGTCCCGTGCGGGACTTACTCTCGTGATATCTTGCTGCGGGGTCGTGTCGGCGCGCAATCCAGGCCGATGAGCGGCGGACGATTCGGGGGATTTGGCGGGTTCCCCAGAAAAATGAGGGCGGTCCACGAATCAAGCCTGTTTCTCACAATGACAGGAGGTATCTGGCTCGGCACTTTTTGCAAAACCAAAGACTGGCTCTATTTCATTCAATCTATCTTAGGATGAAAGGGGGATCGTGTGGTTCCACGACAAAGAGGACACTGCCACTATGGTCTTCATCCGTTGCCATCGGAAGACATTTCTCACAACGGGCATTTGATAGAGCATTGTGATTCGTTGGACACGATCGGGTACCAATTCACAGCTCAACGAGGGAAACACCAAACGATCCAACTCTAGCTTCTACAAGAATGTCAAAAGAACAGAAGCACTTGTTGTCAAGTGTTCACAATTCACAACTTGGTCAACCAACACACTGCAACCAAAGATACCATTTTCAGTTTCCATCATGACGATTCATCACAGAACCATGAAAGTTGCCAAATTTCAAACCAAACGAGGCCTCGTGGAAGGGCGGGTCACCGATCAATGCCAAAGTGGATTGGAATGCGTGTACGTTCATGAATTTCTACAGAGTTGTTGAACCGACGACTGTTCTTCTCACATGGTTGTCTCTTTCTCTGCTTTCCTCGTTATACTATATATTTACAGCAACGGCGGTCAATGTCGTCAAATGACCGTCACCACTTCCACGGAACTGGACGAACGAGTGGATTTTTGCGATTGTTCCATGGCCTTTGCCATTTACAATGAGGATCCAACGGACGGATCGGGTTACGATTGGATTGACCGTCATGTGGGCAAATTTTGTCAACTCCAAGTCTTGCAAGACGAATATTGTCCCGGATCCAACATTGACAAGGCCCTGTTTTGTGTCAATGACGGCGAGTGTCGGACCGATACAGACGCGATGGATTATCATGCCAATCCCTGTCAGTGTCAACCCGGCTTTACCGGCAAGCATTGCGAATATGCGCCCGAAGAAAACGTGCCCGAAATTTTGGCCACACCTGCACCACCCATTGATTTTGATACCGTTGTTCCGCAAACACCAGCCCCACCTCAAGATCCTCCACAGGAACCGCCGCAAGATCCTCCACAGGAACCGCCGCAAGATCCTCCGCAGGAACCTCCACAGGAACCTCCACAGGAACCTCCGCAGGAACCGCCTCAAGAACCCCCACAAGATCCAACCACGATAGCCACCCAACCGCCACCACCTCCTGCCGATCCAGTAGGTACTAACACCGAGGGCAATCCAGCCTTGACCATTACCAATGCCGAATCATCCTCGGACAACAATAGTCACACGGCAGCCTTGGCCGTCATTTCCTTGGCCGTGGTCGTCATGACCGTGTCGGCCTTTTTGTTGGTGGTGCGATACCGTCGTCGTCGTTATTATGCCCATCAATCGCGAGCCGCTGCGTCGGCCTTTGGTGCTGCGGCCGCGGCCGCCACCTTGCACGCCGAACGGGATGCCGGATCCGACGAAGGGTCCAATCATTCGGGAGGAATCGAAGATCATGCGGATATGGAAGAAATTCACTTTCAAGACGAATACAAACCCCGTCATCGATCGGCCGCGCCCCATATCAAGAGTGCCCGAAAAACCGCCTCCTAATGGAAGACGGGCATGGGCATGTTTTAAAAGAAGAGCGCAACGCAAGCATCCCTTGAATTCTCTCTTGGTCCGTGGCGTTCCCCCTTTTGCACCGTCCTTCCCAACCAGACGTTTCATATTCTCGATTCGATTCTTTCTTCTTTCTATACATATATATATATATATATATAAGTTTGTTTCTCTAGTTTCTATTCTTTCTACTCCCATGCGGAAACCATGGCTCGTTGTACCGAATGCAACATCTGTCTCACGCGCGTTATACCTACTTCTATTAGTTTGATCAAGACTACTCCTGCCAGTCCAACACGGTTGTCTGCTGCTAAAGTTTCGGTCGGCCACCCTTGCATCACAATGGGCCATTCGTGTTGTGTATGTGTCAGTGTCGATCATATGCTATAAATGGAAACGAGGGAATCCTTCTTGAGGTGATGCTTTGCCACCAACCCTCCTATTACACCAAGCTACCTCCATCCCTACCTATCTAGAAGAGAGCATGTAGGACTGCCAATTCATCGCCTAGTGTCCGTGTTCCACACACACACACAGCGAAAGGACGGAACCCAATGCTTTTGGTTCGATTGGTCCAAGAGCATCTTGAACAGAGAAGAGGGAATGAGAGATGTGAGGGATCGAGAATTCATCGGTGGACAGATAGAGGAGAAAAGGCGAAGAATGTCCAACAACAGAGATAGCCCGCATAGCAGCCAGCCCCCAAATCTTGGCAAACGCCGGGCGATCTTCGCAATGCGACAGGAATCGTCACACACAGGTTGGCCGATTGGCCCAATGCCCAATCATCCACCAATCCAAATCAAGACTGGACTGCCACGAGACGAGTGTTCCCCATAATATAGTACAGAGGCTGTAACAACGATCCACACCCCACTCTTGTGGAGCCATGGTTCGGCTCGGAATGCAAAGTGCTACTCGATTATCTGCGTTCTCAATCTTGCTCCAAGGATACGATTGAGGAATCGCCTTTGTGTACCTTTGTTCCGTCGGGCGATCGTGTGCACCCTTTTGTTGGCGCGCCTTGTAGTTAGAATCGCATCCTTCCACGTACAATCACAACATCCACCCGAACCATACCAACGACAACAAGATCTCCAAAAGGGGACTCATGCACACAAACGCACACGAGTTCTCATATAAACTGCCAAGACATTTGTCACAAGGTTATTTTTCATTTCTTCTTGGTGGTCTCTCCGCTCGACCCTCGTTTTGGATTCTGGATTCACCAGCAAGAGAGAGGCAAACCATGAGAACAAGGCGGTGTCATCGTCATCGATTGCTTTCGTGTTGTGGTTGGTTCTGGTGTTGGCTGTCCACAACCGTGTCCCTTCACCACCATCATGTGCAGGCACAAGAGCCTCATGTGGCTTCCACTACTACGACCAGGACACTGCCTCCTCTGGTGCCCTTGGACCCACAAGATGCCAAACACTGGGCGTCCTTGGCGGCTGCGGCTGGCGAACCCTCTTTGTTCGAGGACAAGGCCTCTGTGGCGTCGTCCTCTCCCCATCATCATCGTCCTCTTCGGAATACAGTGTCCAGCACGAGAACCTTGCATTGGCGGAGCAGCAAGCCCACCAGTGCACCGACTCGAGTGCCAACCAGCATGGCACCGACCTTGGCCAATGGTGAAACAACAACCACTCAAATTCCTTTGTTTTGTTCTACCGCCCCCAACGATGGTGGCTTGCAATGTTTGTACGTATGTATCATGTAGGATGATGAGACTGTTCTGTTTGTGTGCGTATGTGTGTGTATTCTATTTCTCTCACGCATCTTCTCCATGGAACGTGTTTGTCGTCTTTGCTGTTGTCTTTCTTACGATTGTTGTATGATTTTAGAAATGGAGGACAGTGTCACGAACCACCACCGGCTGCTGCTACCGATACACGGGCCACGTGCGATTGTTCGTCGGCATGGACCATTTCCAACGCGCAAGACAACAATGATGATTGGGTCCAACAATATGTCGGAATCCAATGTGAATTGGCCGTCCCGTTACCCGCCTATTGTCCCGTCCCCTTGCCCGCCTCGTACGATTATTACTACGATACAACCACCACGTTGCAGGCCCATGAGGAAGATTCGGGAAAGAAAAAGAAATCCAAATCGTACGGCAAGGGCAAGGGCAAAAAGAATTCGTACCATGCGGACAGCGATCCGGATTACTGGAACAACTATTACGCTACCAGTCACAATGGCCCTCGTGCCATTCGGTACGATTGGTTTTGTGTGCAAGGCGGCACCTGTCGAACGGCCCTGGACAATTTTGTCATTCCCGACGACATGACGGCCCAACCCTGTGTGTGTCCACCGGGCGTGACGGGCAAACATTGCGAATTTGCGACCATGACCAATGCATCGTCGCACGTGGAACAGGACACGGCGCAGGGACGATCGTCCAATGGCACCACCACAGCAACGGCACTATACGACGATGATGAATTTTGGGCCTCCTTGCAATCCTCCTCCCCCAACAATGGATCGAAACGCACTCGAGGCGAACTCTTGCTCTTGATTTTCTTGCTCATCACCTTTTCTGCCATTGCCGTCTGTATCGCGGTTCTACTCTTTTCCTGTCATCGTCGACGAAGTCCTCCCTTGACCATTGTCTATCATGAACATTCCTGCAGTGTGGCAGGACTGGCACGAGAACACTGCATTATACCTCCACCAGCAGACCCCGTGTCGGGACGACCCGCACCACCACCGTCTTTGGAGGGCAGCAATCCCATGGTGGTCGTGGCCAATCCAGTCGCCGCAGACCTTCCCAACCCTCCTCCTCGTCCTCCTCATCCGTGGGGCGTCGCCCACAACAATAGCTATACGCTGTCGTCCACCTCGTCGTCCTCGGCGTCACCCAAGGATGATGATAACAATCCCAACGAACAACCATTATCAGCCGATCGATTGGAGGATGAACCCATGACGGTCACTCCACCACCACACGAACAAGCACAGTCTGCTGCCGCCGTGGATCCCATTGTCCTAGTAGGAACCACCACCACAGCCACAGCAACAATACCAGGTGTTCCGTTTTGGAAACCACCGCCCAAACGAGGATTCCAGGGATTTACTCGACCCCAACGACCACGAACCGCCAAACAACACCAACAACAGGCGGCGACTCCTCCCGGTCGTCGCACCACACTCACCTTTCCCAACCACTTTGTGACTACAACACGGAGCCAACCCTCGGTTTCCTCCTTGTCGTCGTGGCCCGAACCTCCTCCTCAGCTCATGACCATGATGGTAGCACCACCCAATGCCACCACCACCACCATGGTGGTGGACCCCTGGCCCAGTGACCCACCCGCCAATCAATCCAATTATAACTATGATGATGATGACGACGCGTATGACAATGGGGGTCTAGTGGAACAAGAACAAGAAGAACACGTCTTTGACGAACACGAACAAGGGGGACACGGGGTTCCGTGGATGGTTGGCGGATCGTAAAAGGTTGGACGCAAACGTTCGTTTTGGGGATGGTCGTGGTCGGTCTCGTCGGTGCTCTTGTAGCCTCGAAACCAGACGTGCGCGTCCGTGTTTTGTAGTATCGCACATATGTGAGTGTGTTGGTGTTGGAGATGGGTGTTCAAGTGTCTCTCTCGCGCGCGCGTTCGACTACAGAAAGAATCCAATAGAGGACCAGACAAGAGTGAGTGGCCCAGGAGAGAGACATGAAAAAAACAAAACCCAAGACGCTCACTCGCAAAAAAAAGGATTCACAACAGTTGTGAACGGTTGTTCATCACATGTGTGTAGTTGAATCGAATATAAGGACACACATGTACGTACGAATATATATATAGAGAGAGAAAGAGGAGGCGCGATTCGATTCGAGGAAACACACAAACACACCCACAGGATGCACCAAAACTACACACACACAAGTCTATATACAAGAGACAATCGTGTGAGGAACCTGGACTCTACTATAGTATTCTGTGCAGCTGCCATTGTTGGTGGCGGTGGTGGTGGTACACACATCCTTCTCATTTTGCTGGTAGACTAAGTAGTAGTAGATATAGAGGTACTTGGGACCACGGCAACAATTGTGTGCGCGCTGGACGACGTTTCTCCACCATGAGAGATTGGTACCGACGGAAAATCATGGTCTCACCCATCACCCACAAGGCTCTCCCTCCATCACGATTCAAAAAGACGATGATGATGATTGTGCGGTTGTTTGCTTCGTTCGTCGTGTCAGCAGGCTGGTCCATTGGGTCAAGAGTTGCGGCAAGTCGTCGTGTCGAAAGAGAGTGCCACATCCACCCCAGACCAATCGATCGGGAATACTGGCCAGGTCGTCACCGACATAGCGGACCGTGTCAAAGCCGGCAATTTGATAGGTGCGTACCAACCGACGATGTTGACGAGGGGCATCGTCAATGGCCAAAAACTCGGCCGTCCGACAGGATTGTTGGACATGACCATGCCAGACACTGGCATAGGCCAACCACAAGCCAATGCCCAAAAAGGAGGATCCCCCCGAAATGAAATTGGTGGATGATTCGGCCTGTTTGACTTGTTGTATGGATGTTCCGTACACGTGCATGGAATCCAAGTGCAAAATACGGCCCCGGCCAAAGCCTTCGATATAACCCAACACGAGACTGGTATTGTGGGCGGCTCGTGCCACGGCCCGAAAGCCAGGTCCCAAAGTAGAAACCGATATCCGTACGCCTTGATCTTGCGCATAGGATTGCAACTCGTCCAAACTCCAATAGGGGGCAGTCTCCAACACGGTGGTTGTCGTGGTGGTTGGTGCCGTGTGTTCTGGTTCGTCGTTGGGTGTACTCCACAGTGGACCGACCACAAACGGAGGCGACGACCATGTCTGCCAATCGTCAGACCATGTTGTTGGTGTTCTTGTTGTTTGTGTCGGCACAAAGGCGGCACTGGTAGTACCAGTGAATCGTCGTTGATGTTGTCGTCGTCTCGAAACAATCGTCGTTCTTTTTGCTTCCACCCAGCCACAACAATTGCCACGATATTTCAAATCGTGTCCTGGCATCCTGCAGACCAGGACAACTAGCAGTAGGATCGCCCTCCAGTAAGAATGGGAGCCAGTGTTGGTCATTTTACTCGGTTCGTGTGTGGTTTGTGGACAACACTCGCGTCGTTTCAGTCTCGCTCTCTTTTTGGTCGTATCACAGTCCTTCTCCTTTTCTTTCGTTCAATCTCTCTCCTTCGCTTCTCTGTCTCTGTTGTTGGATTTGGATCTTCTCGTCGTCGTCGTCGTCGTCGTCGTCGTCGTCGCTCTAGAGCGAGTTGTTGGAGAGATTGAATGAGACAATGAGATGTGCGTTGTTTGACGCTTCTTTGGCTCATGGGTTGGAAGGTCGACGGACAGGCGAAGAAATCAAATGAGTCGCGGATGGGTCATGCGGACAGACGCCTCATTCTTGGGTCGCGCCTCTTTCATTCGGAAGTGACTGACGTACCATCGTCGGTATGCGGGTGCCGCTGCTCCAACGGTTGCGGCGGAGAAGGAATGTCAAGGACACATTGTATATGCCACAACACAAGAACAACAAGAACCAACAAACGCCACGAGAAAAACTCTGGAAGACTACAAAACAAACGAGAACAAGAAGAAGAATGTCAAGACCAACCACCTAATAAGACAAAAGCACATGGATACAGAGGATGTGGAACATTCCAAGGAGTTGTTTGTACCCATTCTGGCTGACTGTCGTAGTGTGGGGGACCCTCGACGACGCATCCGGCTTTTCCAGCAGGGATCTTCCTTCTCCTGGGGGATTGGGAATTCGAACTGCCTGGAACAACAGACTCGAGCTCACAACAACCGTTGCCATGACTCGTCGTCGTCGTCTTGGTCGTACCCATTACCAACGACCCCTCACAAATTCTGGTAGGCTCTGGTCCACTCCAACTGCGGACGACGATTCTTTTACTTCTTCTTGTTGTTGCTCCATTACGGCCGAAATTTCCCAATTCGGGACGACCAATCGAGACGAGGTCCGTCAGTTTCTCGATACCGTCGTGTATCCCACCTCGGATTATGGACGACGCTCTCAATTGAATCAGCAAGATGTGTTACAACCCAAGTCAATGTCACAGTCGTCATCCTTGTCGTGGTCCGCCAATGATCCTCAATTGTCCTATACGTACGGTGAATTTCCCTGGTCCAGCCTGGATGCCATTTTGGACGCCCTGGAGGAACAAGAACCAATAATCCAACAACCGCAGCAACGACGTCGGCTGCACTTTTGCGATGTGGGATCGGGCTGTGGCCGCTTGTGCTTGTATCTCGCCATGACCCGCCCCCACTGGCATGTTTGGGGCATGGAAGCCTCGCAGGCCTTGCACGACGAAGCCATCCAGGCCATTTATCGTGCCCAAAGAGCAGCGCCATGGATTCGGATCCTACCAAATCAAGACCAAGACACTGATGAAACCAAACAAATCAACAAACAACAACAACAACACGATGACCAACAATCCTCTCCTTGTTCTCGATTGACCTTGCAGTGTGGAACGTTGCAACAGGTGGCGGCCGAGTGGTTGCCCCAGTGCGATTTCGTCTTTTGTTATGCCACGGCCTTGGCCAGTCCAGGATTTTGTCCCAGCGTGGCTGGCATGGCCTTGCCCACCGATTGGACGGAATTGTACACACGATTCATTACCAAACCGGGTGCACTCGTCTTGACCATTGATCGTGTGTTGGTACAAGATGAGAATGCAGAGGAGGACCCAAACAACAACAACGACGACGACACTCCACGACACGACGTCACTTCTCGGCCTGTATGGAAACTGCTCAAACGATTGGATGGTTTGTCCAATCGCGAAGTTGGGGACAGCACCTGCTTTGTTCAAACCAAAGGAATCGCTCCTGCGGAACAACAATAACAACCACCATCAACATCATCAGAATGATGATGACAGGACAAGATCCGTTGGTTCCAAATCGAGAGACGGCAAACGACCAAACATGCTTCCAAATCTGTTTTCTAGACATGGAGGGACAGAACCGGACCCTTTGTGGTTCGACTCGTGGCACACCACAACGCATGAGAGGGGTGGTTTGCGATTGCTTTGCGATACACTAACACTCTTCTTGGAGAAAAACAGCGAAATGGAAATGGAGTCCCATTCCAAATAAGAGTCTCCGTACCATGACGAATGGATGAGCATGTTTCTCTTAGGTTACGCAAACTGTGCAATAGAAGATGCAATGAATGTCCGATGCCGTAAACTGTGCAATAGAAGATGCAATGAATGTCCGATGCCGTGTTGTGTAGTATGTTAATCCTTTTGACTGCCATGTGATGGGTTCTCGTCGTTCGCTTACGCAAAATGTGCAAGATGCAATGAATGTGTGTTGTGTATTGTTTAGTATGAATCCTTGACTACTGTGAGATGCTCGTTCGGATGCGCAGAGTGTGCAACAGATGCAATGAATGTGTGTTGTGTGTTGTGTAGTATGAATCCTTGACTGCCATGCGGTTCTGATTTCATTAACCCCGCAACAACTTTTTACCGCCCCTGTACGACATGGTCGCGTAGTAGGATGTCATGCCCATGCCTCTCGAGTAATATCCTCCTCGATTGTAATCCTTCTTGCCCTTGTTGTAGTATCCTCGGTTGCCGTAATGCGGCTGCCTCTTGGACTTTTTGCCACTCCGGGCGGCAAAAATGTCTGTGCTGCCACCATACCAAGTCATTTTCTTTTTCTTCCAACCGTACATCTTGTTGTTGGATGGCTTTGGGAATACGGAGAGGTCGCATAATGCCTGCTTCTAGTTTCCCGATGCATCCGTGACAATCAAGTACGCGTTGCCCGATCCAACCAATGCGTAATCAATACCATTTACGCCGCTCGTTTGTGCACTGGGAGGCCTGGACGAACTTTTGGTATATCTTATGGTCGTTCCGACAGGGTACGGACCAAAAACACGTTTCGATCCCTCGTCTCGAATCTGACACGACAAACTACCATCACAAGTGTCTTGTCCCGTCAGCACAAAGAATCCAGTCGACGCGGCCGCATTTTGCGATTGGGCCAGTTTTTTTCTGGGTCGACAGTTTGCCGTGGGAGGTGTTGAACTGACAACGGAGACCACGATACACTTTGTTACCGTTTGGTCTTGCCCGCTCAAGGCATCGTAAGCAGTGGCTGTGACGCATAAATCTTGTGGATCCAGAGTTACGCTCGCAAACAAACCCCGATTCTCCATCATGTGCGGCATTCTTCGTTGACCAGGGATGGGGCTTGAAGAATTAGCATTTGAAGCGGCAAGATCTAAAGCAACCTCCATGTCGAATGTTTTCAATGCGGGTCCTGGCTGATCACCTGTCGGTACTGTTTCGACTGCTTTGGAGGTTCCCGAACCGAACGAGTATTCGATTCCCTTGAGAGTCGTTCCGATTACATCCTTGGAAATATCGAAGTCGGATGCTTTATCGTAGGTCTTGCAAAGTTCGGGTCTACTTGCGATGGCGGAAAGAGTTCCATTGTCGCAATCATTGCTGCCTCCAGTTCCATTGTCGCAATCATTGCTGCCTCCAAATTCATAGACATAGATGGTAACTGCGGTTTCCTTCACTTTGAGGGAGGTAGCAACAAGATCTTGAGACATTTGACGCCAATAACTGGGAATGTTCCCGCAAAGACCATCCCCCGCGAAGATGATCAAGGTGGTGCTCCCAACAATCGGAGAATCGAGAATCATACTCTGAGCAGCTTGGAGAGCTGTGCGACAATAGGTGTTCTTGGTTGGGTTTGTGTACACTTGTGAAAAGTAATCCATCACTGCGGTCTTGTTAGTTGAAAGCAAACCGCCATTGCTGCTCATTGCCTTTTCATCGAATATAACAATACCCACGTTCAAAGTTGATGGTTGGTCGAAGACCAATTCCGTGTCATTGAGAATCCTTTCTCTCACATCTTTCAAGTAGCGCTGGACACTCCCGCTGTAACCGACTATAAAAAATATAGCTGACATCAGCAACTCCTTGGCCGACGCGAGCAAACCCTAATAGAGAGGTGACGGCTTGGGAGCAGGATTCGTCCAGTGGAATGACGGAGGAGTCAGTTGGAGAAGTCACGCTGACCTCTAGGGCGGCACCGTTGGGAAGACTGACAGTGCGGGTATTGGTGTTGTTCTTGGGATGTGGGAATACAGAGAGGCCACACAGATCTTCCTTCTGGTTTCCAGATGCGTCCGTGACAATCAAGTACGCGTTGCCTGATCCAACCAATGCGTAATCAATACCATTTGCCTTAATCTCTTGTTCACTGGGTGGACTTGACGAACTTTTGGTATACCGAATGGTTGTTCCGATAGAGTAGGGACCAAAGACCCGTTTCGATCCCTCGTCGCGAATCTGACACGACAAACTACCATCGCACGTGTCTTGTCCCTCAAACTTAAAGAATCCAGTCGACGCTGGCGCACCTTGTGATTGGGCCACTTTTTTCTGGGTCGACAGTTTGCTGAGGGAGGTGTTTGATCAACTGCGGAGACCACAAGGCATTGGGTTACCGTTTGATCTTGACCACTCAAGGCATCGGAAGCAGTGGCTGTGACGCATAAATCTTGTGGATCCAGAGTTACGTTAGCAAACAAACTACGATTCTCCAACCTGTTTGGCAATCTTCGTTGACCTGGGATGGGGCTTGATGAAGTAGCATTAGAAGCGGCAAGACCTAAAGCAACCTCCATGTCGAATGTTTTCAACGCGGGTCCTGGCTGATCACCTGTCGGTACTGTTTCGAAAGTCTTGGAAGGACCAGAACCGAGCCTGTATTCGATACCCTTGAGGGTCGTTCCAATCACATTTTTGGCAATGTCAAAGTCGGACGGTTTATCGTAGGTCTTGCATAGTTCGGGTCTAGTTGCGATAACCGAAAGAGTTTTCCCATCGTCACAGTTATGGGTTCCTCCAAATTCATAGACATAGGTCGTAACCGTGGTCCCCTTTTCTTAGAGAGCGGTAGCAACAAGATTTTGAGCAGCTGTTTGTACAGGATCGGGAGGATTGTCACAAGTACCATCTCCAGCGAAAATGACCAAGGTAGTACTGCCGACATTAGGAGAATTGAGAATCATATCACGGGCCGCGTTGAGCGCAATTATACATCCGGTTCCAGATGTCGGATATGTATACTCCTGGGAAAAATAATCCATGATTGCAGTCTTGTCACTTGAAAGTACACCACTGTTGCTGCTCTTTGCTAGGGAGTTGAATATGACAATACCCACATTCAAAGTTGATGGTTGGCCAAACATATATTCCGTGTCATTGAGAATCTTTGCTCTCACCTCTTCCGTTAGCCCGGTGATACTCCCGCTGTAATCGACAATAAAAATGTAGCTGACATCGGCAACTCCTTGGCCGACGCGAGCAAACCCTGATAGAGAGGTGACGGCTTGGGAGCAGGATGCGTCCAGTGGAAGGGCGGAGGAGTTTGTGGGAGAAGTCATGTCGACCTCTAGGGCGGCACCGTTGGAGAGAGTGTGCGTGGTGGCGGCCATGCCTCCGCCAGGACTGGAAGAAAGGACGAGCAGTATCAAGGAGAACTTTTTGATCAATGCCAGTAGAGGAAACATGCAGTGCCGGTGATTCCTCGCTCGGCTGGGTGAATCGGCCATGTTTGATTCGGTCGTTCTTGTTCTTCTGTGTTACAGCGTCCAATTGTAACAAACGTATGGCAGGTATGATATGGTGGTGGTGTCCAGCAGAGCAAAGTCCCCTGACAGACGTACCAATGTATTGTCGTTCGGTCGTTCGTTTGTTGTGGTATGCGACTGTCAGAGGCAAGAAATGCTGTCGTCTATTGTCCAATCTTTCGCCTTACAAGTTGCGATGGTTGTGTATTCGTATGAGTGTCGTGTTGATTTGATTTGAACCTGTTACTCTTTATTTTTCTGAAGAATAAATGAGATCCACATTACAGTCGATGTTGCTGCTGCAGCAAGGTTCAAGGATTGCTTCTCATTCTCTTGGACACTCCAGCTTCTGGTTTGGCTGCTTTTGCTTCTCATCTCCCCCGTCGTTCCACGCACAAGCCTTGTTGTTTCGTCAGGTTCTTGAGTTCTGGTTTCCCCTGACATGATGCTTATGGTATGCAACCTTGGTGGCCTGTAATAGGTGATGTTTCTTCCTATTCTACATTATCATTCTTTTTGGAAACGAGTTCCAACCAGAAAGAGGAATGAGACATGAGACGCGAATCGACGAATTGTGTGAGGCCCGGTGTGTGTGCAACTTTGGCTACACGCAACGGAAGGCCAGTCACCGTTGAACTCTTGCGAACGGATGAAAAACGAACCAACCGAAACCAAAAAAAACGACCATAGCCGACTCTCTTAAATATTCAATCCGAATTGAGTCGTAAACGACCGGTTCAACAGAGAACCAGCAGGAAGCGAAGGAATTGTCGACCTGCTCAACCACCGGCAAAATTCATGGATGGTTGGTTCGGAAAAGACGAGAGCCTTCCACATTCCCCCCCATCACACAATACAGTCCTTCGGACAAGCATGGCGTTGAGCCTGTCCGTTCGCGTTCTTCTTGTGTTGCTGTTCGTGGAGGTTCCTGCCCCATACACTAGAATGGTCCTTGTCAATGCGAAGCCAAAAATCAACATTAAAAAGTGGTTTTGTTTGTTCTTCTTGTGCTTGCTTGGCAATGGCCCATGTACTAGCCTGTATTGTAGGTATTACATCCCGGAAATGGGATGAGAACGTTGGTGCCATTGGATGGTGTGCGAACCAGAAGCATCATCACACACCGACAAAAAATGAGACGCCGAAAATCTGGCGAACCGAAGTTTGAAAGCGACCAATGTCGTTCTAAAGCGACCTCCATCGACACCGGACATGTCGTTCCGACGTCCAACACGACCGAATGAGTCCCATAAGAGATGACCCAGGCGCGACTTCCAATTCGGAAGCTTCTCGTGTCCTCCCGCGGTCGCACATCTGGTAGTCACGATTTTGCCCCCCGTTTTCTCGGTATGCCAAGTGCCAATGGCTTTTGATCTTGATGCGCCTAGAGGAACTCGCTGCATTGGAGTACTTTCTGCCTCCCTATCCCTATATACACCCTCTGACATATCAGAAGGGGGAGAAATCCGTGGTGTACTATGGAGTTCTCCTCTCTCTCTCTGTGCAGGAATGCAGGGCCATCTGTCTTGGATCCACATCCTTGGCTGCTCTGGATGAGTCCGCTAATCACGACTTTTGGTTCGCGTGTCACGATGGCCAATCCATCCAGGCAGTTCTGCAAGGAGATCGGAGAGGTCATAAAATCAGAATTGACTGATCCGAGTTACTCCAGTACGCTATACCATCATGAATTCGTCTTGCAAACTCCAGGTGGCTCTGTTGGCCACAGCCCTCGTTTGGGGTTCCACCCAAGCTTTTCAAGTGTCTCCTATGGTCACAACCGTACCTCGGATTCCTACCTCAAGCACCACCTCCAAGTTGAATGCTCTTCCCCTCGACGAAGTTGCGACTCAAGCCTCCTTGCTCTTGTCCACAACCGGCGAAGCCATGTCCGACTGGACGACAGCCACGGCCGCCACCACCTCCACGTGGATTTCTCAAGCCTCGGCCGTGGCCGCTGCCGCTGCACCGGGTGCCATTGATTTTGGGGTCTGGTTTGCTCCCATTCTCTTTTATTTGCGAGGCTTTCCCCTCACGGCTCAATTTGTCCAAGATTTGGAAAAGATGGATCCCACCGACCCCGACTACGATCCCAGCTTTCAACCCGTGGCACCCCAGTGGGAAAACATTGAAGAAATTCCTGGTGGCAAGGAGGGGGTGTTGCAACACATCAAGTGGGGCAGTCCCAGTTTGGCCATGTACTTGTTGGCTTCCTATGGCTTTTTCCCGGACAAGACAGTGACTTGTTTCTCAAGGCATCGGCCGCTCTCGTAATTCCAGCTGGCTTGACATTGTGCTACTGCTTGTTGGGAGCCTTTCGAGTCTTGGGTGGTTTGTACAAGCAAAATCAACAAACGACGGCTCTGTTATTGCCACCACCCTCATTGTCGTCACGACTCTGCCCTTTTTGCAACTCGTCACATGGGAAATTGAATATGCCCTGCGCTTCTTGATGGATGCCCCCACACAAATCATGTTGCCCGAATTCTTCTTGCAAATTGTCTCCAAGACCAATCTCTTGCTACCACTCTTTGTTGGTCCTCTCACCAACTTGTTTCAATGGGACGTCTTGCCGACAGCCTTTGGCCAAAGTGGTGTCGAGGTTGTGAACAGCATTGTCAATGCCAATGCCTACTTGTTGAAGCCGGCCGGACTGACAACCAGTGTATTGGAATCCATCAATTCCGGTTTGCTCGTCCAAGTCTTGTACGGTTCCTTGGCCATTATCCCCATGTGGGCCGTCTTGACCAATTTTGGCTTTGCCGACGTCAATACGCCCTTTTCGCGATGTGCCTTTTCCAAAGCCTTTTTGGCCATTATCAACAAGGAAAATTGGGCTCAAGAAGGCATTATTGGCATGGTATGGTTTGTTGTTTTCCTTACTAGCGAGTAAAGAAAAGGACTCTTGTTGCAAAATTGTGTGTCTACGATGTTAGGTACTACGTCTTCGTTCCCTACTGTCATCGATGCGTTGAATCGTTGGTGGAGACGTTGTGTCACCAATTTGGGCGACGAGATGTGTTAAGGACGGACCTGCCACCGTTCGTGGGATATCGCAGCCTCTAAGTATCTTCTGATTCACTTAGGGCCATGGACCGTTATGACAATGGTTATGGGATCCTGTCCTTAAGAACGACAATCGTTACATAGGGATTGTCGATCGTTACATAGGCATCGTCGCCTGGATCCATCGTCCGTCTTTTGCGTTTTGTGAAAGGCGGTTCGATGATGCGTTGGGCCTAATGGAGTCATGAGGTTTGCGTCTGCGGTCCCCCAAGGTCCCCATCAGTTACATATGCCCGCATGTACAATATTCGAACACTCCCTCACGCAGCGTGAAAATCTGACTACCAGCCCATAATACGCGTGCGATGCCGCTCGAACGTCTCTTTATCCAGTGCTTTGGTAAAGATATCCGCGGTCTGCAACTCCGTATCGCAAGGGAGGATCGTAATCTCTTTCTTCTCGACATAGGACTTGAAATGAAATAGCTTGGTACAGAGGTATCGCGTGCGTGGTCGATATTTATAGACCGTAGCCAATTCGTAAGCTCCGTTATTGTCTTCAAAAGCTCGACAGTGTACTCTGGGTTGTGTTGACAGAACAGGGAAGCCGAGTGATTTCATCTCTTTCGTAATGTGCATAAGTGGAATGACTGTACGCAATGAAGTAGAGAGGCTGATAATTTCCGCTTCCGTTGTGGACAGTGCAATCTCGGACTGTAATTTTGATGCCCACACTATGGGACAACCTCCATAAAAGATGACATATCCGGAACGGGATCGGGCCATGTCTGATCGTGGTATATCTGTTTTGTTGAAGTTGCCACAAAAATCGGCATCGGCATAAACGTCGAAATTTTCTTTGTCCTGTGGTTTGAGCACTAGTCCTCGTGACCGTGTACCAGCGAGGTAGCGCCCAATCTGCTTTACTGCTCGTCCGTGTACCTGCTTTGGATTCGCGGAAAAGCGTGCACATTGATGTACTGCGTAGGATATATCAGGTCGTGTACTTTTCTCGAGGAAATTCAGTTTCCCGATGACCGAGCGATAGTTGAAGTGTCCATCAAAAGGGTCCCCATCATCATCGGCGCGCATCTTCACTGTGGTTGCTGCCGGCACGTCGCGAGTATTCGTGTCCGCTGGTAATCGCAGATCATCAAGGATAGCGTCGATCAGGCGAGTTTGGGAGAGGTAAAGATGTCCGGTCTCTTGTTTTGTAATATTGACCCCAAGAAAATCTTCTACCCCGTCTTCATATGTAATCTTAAGCCCAATATCCTGCATCTGAGTGATAATGTCGTCGAGTTCTTGTGGATCAGGCCCTGTCAAGATGGAGTCATCTGTGTACAAGATATAGAGGCTGCGTCCTTTGTAGAAGACACATTCATCATGGTCACTCTGTTTGAATCCCACTTGTTCCAATTGCTGTACTAGGTGTTTATTCCAGACACGCGCGGCCTGTTTCTGACCGTAGTAATTCCGTTTAATCTTGAGAACAAAATCTTCGGCTCGTTGTTTTCCGGTCGTGTCGAATGTAAACCCTCTAGGTGCCTCCATGTACATATCAGTTTCCGCCACGGCTTGAGTATAGGCGAGGACATAGTCTATCTGCTTCATCGCCCATCCTTGCGAAATAGCCGTCGTTAAGACATAGCGGACCACAGGCCATTGGACTACGGGAGCATAAGTCTCCCAATAGTTCACTCCTTTGGTCTGTCTTGATCCATCAAATGCCAAGCGTGACTTCCATTTATAGATTTCACCTGTCTGCAGTTTCCGCTTCCGGACACAACTCCATACTGCTCTAGTCACATAGCTACCCGGTGGTATATCTTGTCTTCCCAGAGACCGTTTGCGGTGTGATCCTGGACTTCCTTTTGGGCAGCCTTAATAAATTCCAATCGATCTGGTTGTCGCATGGCTTCGTGCCAATACATGACGTCTGGATTTGCTTGGGCCTGTGCGGTCATGGAGATCAACCCAGGTAACGTCACTGCCAGCTCACCTAGAGGATCTAGGTCGTCCCCCAAGGAATCCATATAGTCTTGATATCGCATAGTTGGTTTGGGTTGTCGTTGTGACCTGCGGACTCCAAAGGCTCCCTCATTTGTCGGCTGGATTAGCTCTTCGTTGTCGATTGGTAACGGAACTATAGGTGGCTCCTCTAGGGTAGAATTGTGATCTACCTCCCTCATTTGTGAGGGTAGTTGTGAGTCACGTGTGTCGGTAGTGTGGTGATCTGGTTGGGACTGACCCCTGGTTTTACCCTTGCGGAACCCGGCCTTCTGCTGCCAGTAGGAAACAGGTTGTGCTTCCCCGAAACTACGTCGCATAGTCTCAAAACGGTCATCATATTGAACATGGAATTGGGGAGAAGATAAACCGGAGGACAATGAGAGAATAAGCCCCACGGTTCTTGAATGTTGGGCAGAGTATCCCAAGAAGATACCAACCCGAGAGCGTTCGGACCATTTGGGAATCCCTTTTCCTGATTGTAGAGCATTGTCTAGGACATAACTTGGACATCCGAATGTGTGCGCATGTCGTAAGTTGAATCGTGCTGGGGAACCAGAGAAGAGTTCCAAAGGCGTCGTTTTCTTATGTTTCGCCATAGGTGCAGAGTTGAAGATATCCGATGCATAGCGTACTGCATAGGGCCAGAGGTTCGGAGTAATAGCAGAGGGCCATCGACGATGTGCATGGAGTAGCATAGTCCGTGCTGAATCTTGTAGGTCCCTTATGCGCCTCTCAGCCATACCGCTCTGAAAATGCGCGTTGACTCCGCTGAACGTCAAGCGCTGTCCTTTGTCTCTCACTGCTTTGCGAAATTGGTTGTCAGCAAAAATGCCGTTGTCTGCATGATAGTGCATGATTGCGACCCCGTGCGTGTCCGCCCATGCTTCGAATCGCTCCTTTGCTTCGATGGTATCTGCAGCCGACGTCGATCGTTGTAGGTGGACGTATCCTATACCAGAGTAGTGGTCCACGAAAACAGTCGCTACCCGATATCTATCGCGTGTTGGAGTACCTCGTAAGTGGGCAATATATCCTGGTGTTGTCGATATTAGTTGGTCGACCGATACACATTGGCCTGGACGAGTCATAACATCCAGTGTACCCCTTGTACCTTTCACTCGCCATGGTTTCTTCGTCGCTTTCCCGTACATACAGGCTGTACATGCTGGAACAGCGCATGAAGCGAGTCGTTTGGGCAATTCACCTCGTCGTGCCATTTCTTGAATCTTAGCAAATGACAGATGGCCGAGTCGATGATGAACGCGTAGGAGTTCGACCGTCGGGTTTTCGATTGGCACTTCTTCTTCATTGGGAATCACATGTACCACTTTTTCATCTTCGAAGAGAAAATCCGTGGTGATGGGCTGATCCCGTTGTGGAAAATACTGTTCGTTGTGCTCGTCATCCATGTCAAATTCTACATCGTTGGAATCTTGTTCGATCTGGGCGCTTGGTGAGTTCTCGTTGATGCTTTCGTCATCCTCGATCAGATTCGCATGACTAACGATCGGTGGATTCTCATCTTCTTCCTCCGGTGTCGCGTGTACTTTGCAGCAGAAAGCATGGAACTTGAGCATACCGTTTGCCGTGTACAGCTGTCCCACGTTCGTCCCTCTTTGATTGAGTGGGATAGTTCTCGTGTATTCACGTTGGTTCCATTCGAGAATGATGTTGTCAGCTGTGGTGATGCAGCGAGTGCCATCTGGATTCGGCTTGTGGTCTTTGGCTACTTGTGCCTAGTGTTGGGGAGAGAAAAGTCTGTTGGAGGTCGATGGTATGTAGAATGATCGAGGCAGGACGAATGTATGGATGGCACCGTTGTCGTCTTCGAAGTGCCATTTGATCGTCGTGGAGTAGATTTCCGTTTTGAACAATCCTGCAATGCCCTTGATCTTTCTTCTTACGGGCTGGATTGCTGTTATGCAGTCGTTGATATCGTTTGTGATAGACGATGTTGCACAGTTGTCAACAAACACGGGCTGGCTATCGGAGTCGAACTTGACTTGATGTGCTGCGGCTGGTTTGCCTGTTATCGGAGCTGCGAGTATTGTTGCCATGCATAACATTCGCATTGTTTGTCTATTCCATCTTGGTTTCCTTGTTTGTCGTCGTATCCTGTTGCTATTGCATGTTGGTGTTAGAAACCATAGCTTAGGCCGCAGACTCGTCTTGTCATCTTGGGAAGGGTTAGCCGACCTAGCATCATCATCACTATATACTAGGACAGACATGTAGAGGATTGTTGTCACTAGTAATAGATAGATGAGCTGCTCGACCGTCTTGTAGAACAGCCCGAGGAATGACCTCGGGTCTCGTTGTCACTCTTCGTCAGAAGATTCTTCTTGGGCCGGTAGATCAGCTAGAGCACTCGCGAGGCGAAGGGCAGGAGTTGTACCATCATTGTTCTTCTCGGCATGAGCTAGATCATAGGCCTTCTTTTTCTCTCCGGTTAAGCCCCGTCCGTTGCACGTGTCGGAAGTGTGTTTCTTGTTGAGTGACCACTTTTCATGCCACTTACACCAATAGTACATTTTTCCGTTAACTTCTTTTACTTCTGGGCCTCCCTCATGTGGCCCAATGGTGAGCCACGATTCTTTTGCTGATTCTTTGGTCTTTTGCTCGCCCTGTTTGGATCCCTTGGTCGTGGACAGCGGGGCTGTTTTTCCTTTCTCCATCTTCTTGACTTTGGCCTCAAGGGCAATAATCTTCTGGTCACGTTCGGACAGAGCCTGCCATTTCTTCGCTTCTACCAGGCCTTGGTATTTGAGACGGGCCCAATCCATGAGTTGCGTCGCCGAGAGATTCGGAGAATCTCCTTCTTCGTATGCGTTCTTTCGACGACGGATCATCTCCAAGAAGTTCTCATCATTCACAGTCTCATAAGCTTTGAAAAGGTTAGGGAGTAAGTCCAGCGTTCGTTCACCGCGGGCATGCAAACCTTGAAGAGTAGCCTTCACATAGGAGTTGAACTTGATGATGTCACCGTTGAAGTCTGCAATATGAATATGCAGATCGGACAAGCGCTGGCGAAGTACCATCACGGTCGCCTCGGTATCCACATACGCGAGGGAAATGATTACTTTGAGAAGGAGTGGACCACTGCCAACGTCGTCGATAATAAAGTCTTCGCGTCGTAGATTTACTTGCGCCTTCGCATCTTCGTTGAGCGACGCCATCAAACACATGTAGGACATATAGGAATTCTGAGAGATCCTGTTCTGTCCGATGAAACTATCGACGTAGGTGCGAACCTGGGCGAGCGAGACGCGACCGTAGGCTTGAGTCAAGAGATGCGTAGGTGCTGGTGGCGGTGCTGGTCCAGCCGCTGGAGGAACCACAATGTGTTCGGGAATGGAAAAGGTGCTGGTCCAAGACTGTTCGACGATCCGATCTTGGAATGAGTCGAGAAACGTCTTCAGCCCTTCCGCGTGGAGATCGTAGAGATCACCACTGTCAAAGAGTCCAGTCGTTGCCTGCTTGTAGAGCTTTGCTCCAGCTGCCGTTGCGAAGTTCACGATGTTGTTCGCGTTTGCGTTAGCGGGAGAGATTGCGAAAGCCATGGCAGACGATGGACGTGTGCTGTCTAAAGCGCAGAGGAAGCGTGTTGTTTTCCTTACTAGCGAGTAAAGAAAAGGACTCTTGTTGCAAAATTGTGTGTCTACGATGTTAGGTACTACGTCTTCGTTCCCTACTGTCATCGATGCGTTGAATCGTTGGTGGAGACGTTGTGTCACCAATTTGGGCGACGAGATGTGTTAAGGACGGACCTGCCACCGTTCGTGGGATATCGCAGCCTCTAAGTATCTTCTGATTCACTTAGGGCCATGGACCGTTATGACAATGGTCATGGGATCCTGTCCTTAAGAACGACAATCGTTACATAGGGATTGTCGATCGTTACATAGGCATCGTCGCCTGGATCCATCGTCCGTCTTTTGCGTTTTGTGAAAGGCGGTTCGATGATGCGTTGGGCCTAATGGAGTCATGAGGTTTGCGTCTGCGGTCCCCCAAGGTCCCCATCAGTTACATATGCCCGCATGTACAATATTCGAACAATGGTTGTACTGGATCCTCTCCTTTCCCTGGTTGCTCTGGGGTGTCGTAATCAATTCCGTCGACAATGTCATCCACTAACCATCCAAAAACAATCAAGGAAGAATCCTGGTTCTTTCCCTTTGTTTGTTGGGCCCAGTCAATGAGGCACATAACGCACATCTACCGCATACAGACGCTCACACAGACACAGACACACGCAACACCATTCTGCCTCACGGAATCCAGTCATACAAAACTAGAGTCGTAATAGAGAGAGAGCAGCGGATTCCTCTTCTTGCAACGATTGTCTAGACTCACACGTGTTGATAGAAAGAGAACACCATTGGTCACTCCCACCATTGTATTAGGACATACATGCAACGCGCTGCACATTGCTGGGTCGATTCCTTCTTCCCTTCATCACCACGGAGCGTATGTTTAGATTTTGACGTAAAAGATCGTCGTAGCCATGTCATTCAGACGTCTTACACGACGGAATGAGTCCCAGATGAATTGACCCACACGCGACTTCCACACGCATTCGGAACCTTCTCTTCTTCACTCGGTCGCACATCTGTTAGTCAGGTTTCTGTGCCTCATGTGTGGGTCTTGTTCCGTTTATGCAGACGAGGCACAACGAAAGCGTATCTTTTGTTTCTATCTCATTCGCGTTCAGATTTCAGATGCTCACTCGCGTTCAAATGTTCAGCGGTATAACAACACACTCGCTCATCACCACCTTATCATCACATATTATTTTATTGTTCCTGATAAGAAGATAGCTTGGCAGAATCAAGAAACAAGGGAAGATCCTCACGACGCTACTATTATCATGGTGTTTGGGATATCCGTGTTATCGCCTGAGCTATGTGGTGTCAAGGTGGAACTGGCGTATCATCAGGCGCAGGCAAATGAATACACTGTAAAGAAGTGGGAACGGAGGAATGGGTTTTGTCCCACTTGCAGTAACCATTGTTACGACGTCGTGGGACGGGGCTTCCTCAAGGGCAAGGAAATTCGCCCCAAGAACCTAAAGGACGAAGATGGAGTTCAGATTGTGTTGAATGGGATATGCATGCTCTGTCAGCGTAAGAAGGAAGAGCAGCAGAGGAAAGAAAAAGAAGAAGAGCGGCAGAGGAAAGAAGAAGAAGAGCAGAGGCGACTCGCCGAAGAAAAGCGACGGGAAGAACAACAAAGACGTCAAGAACAACAACGACTTCATGAACAACGGAAACAAGAGGCGCGGAACTCAAATTATAACGATGGCATGTCAATCACCACCAAGTCCTCCATGAAGAAAAAGATGGCAAAACTCTGGTCTAGATCAAAGAATAGGAGAAGCAGAGAATCTTCGAGACGATGCGATGATTCGATTCCATCCCAGATTGATATCGATGAGGACGAATCGATGGCTTCAGCAACCATAGCGAACGAGACCATTCACACGGAACAAACATCCTCGTCTTCAACTGCGGCCTCGAGTGGTAAGCAGCAATCGTTCCAGTCCACAATGGCTGTCTTACCAATGCCAGGTCTCATCGAGGATGACGAGGCGCCTTCGCATCGATCCGGAATCTGGGCGGATGACTTGGATGATGCCACTGTCATGACCTACACCGACGTCGATTTTGCGACGATTCTCAAATCTCAACGCGATTTTCCAACCAATTTCCAGGTCCAAGAGAAGGCAATCACAGACCTTATCTTTTGTGCACGAATTCAATCTGACTTTGCTACCAATGTCTATCCGAATGGTCTATTTTCTCTTGTGAACGCGATAAAAACGTTTCCCGACAATCGTTTCATTCAATCGGCATCTTGTGCGTTGCTACTGAAGATTATCAATGTAGCAGGATCACAAGCTGTGTCGCAGTACAACGCCAATCTCGATATTCTTGAAACCATCAAACTGGCCGTGGATCGAGCTCGAACCAAGAAGGATGCACCAACGGCCACCAACGGATGTCTCGTACTGACAGCCATGGGTTTCAAAGACTATACGTTCTATGTACATGTCATGAAGGATGGATTGCAAGATGACCATCGCGTTGTACAGGCGTGTCTCTCGGGGATCTATCAACCAAAGTACAACAACTGTTTGGATGGTCGAGATCTTCCCTGTTTTACCACACATGGCTTGGCCCCCATTTGTGAAGTTTTGCATGCCTATCCCTTTTGCTTTGCCATTCAAATGAAGGCGATTCAAATCTTGGTTGCCCACGCCGAGTGTCTCGATTACACGACTAATGAATATTACAATACCAGCGATTGGAACAAAAATAAAACCTCATCTCCACCAGGTTACCGGTTCTATCAGCGATATGGTTGGTCCTCTTGCGCTTATGGTACCAGCAAACAGGAGTACGACAGTTCGAGAAACAAGTATTACCTAATTGCTTACCAGGACCACGTCACAAAAAACGCTTCCGACCTTGCCACGGAGCTGGGCAAGTGTGTCGAAGACCTTGTCTCGACCATGCATACACACCAAGGCATTGAAGCAATTTTTGATGCCGGTTGTCATGCACTCGAGCATTTGCACCGCATTTACAACCATGGATTTCTGGGGCAGTTTGAATTCAAACCATTGGTTACCAAACACAAGGACTCGTACACTTCGGCAACCCATGTGCAGACCGTTGCCCAAATTGTGAGTAGGCCTCTCGTGTCCTTTGGAATTGGGGTATACGAAGCAAAAACGCGACGACAAATTCAGCAAGACGAGGAAGTGAAGAAACAAGAAGAGGAATAGAGACGTCAAATGGAACGGCAGGAAGCAGAATGCAAACGACAAGAAGAGGAATAGAGACGTCTAATGGAACGACAGGAAGCAGAACTCAAACGACAAGAAGAGGAACGGAGACGCCAAATGGAACGACAGCAGTGGCGGGAACGAATGCAACTGCATCAAAGGTGGCAAGAGCAGCATGAAAAAAGACTACGTATGATAAAACAGGAGGACAGGAAAAGGACAACCCAAGTCTTGCTACGTCTTCTTTGTACGATTGCCGTACTTATTTGTTTGGAATGCTTCACCAGGATCCCTCTGTTGTGGTACTCTACTGTGCACCTTCCTGTCTGGTTCTGGAGCCTTGTGTCCTTTCTGACCCGTTGCGTATACCGCGTCTTTCATGCACTTGTTGTTGGACTATGGTTCATCATTACACATCCAATTTGGATGCTGCGTTGTTAGGGACAGTTGTTACCCTTTGCATTCTTGGGTTTTTTGTGCATCACTATTTTGGAGATCTTCGCACCAGGTAGTCGGAATACCCTCTTGCAAATGATACACGAACAACTTTCCAGAAAAACAAATACTTCGAGACAAGCTTAGTACAATATGCGTCAGAGATCGCCAATACGAAGAAGCCAAGTGTAACATATCGCTGCGTCAGTCCATATGAATACCACGAGATTGCATAACAGTAGTGGAATGCTGATTGCCTTAATAACTTGGCTTGGGGATTTCATAGTTCCCTTCTCATTCTGAAGGAAGCGGTTTCCATGACGCTGTTAAGCCATTTCCTGTAATTATTCCAAAATAATGTGTTTTTTTTTAGTATCGCCCACGGCCAACACCGCTCCTCGATTTTCTGTCACAAGAAGAACCTCAAAGTTGCGAATCAAGTTTCCTTTCTCTTGTTCACAACCGGCGAAGCTCCACGTGGATTTCTCAAGCCTCGGTCATGGCCGCTGCGGCATTCTCTTTTAGCAGGATATGGAAACAATGGATCCCAACGACCCCGACTACGACACTCTTTTCCGCACATTCATCCGCCACGACATTCGCAACAACGAGTAGCAGGTAGTCGTCTCGTTGGGGGCGGGCCCCCGTCATTTCTTCCAGTAGGAGGGACGGATTTCCTTCACAGACACAGACACACACACACAAAGTTCCCCGTCTGTCTACCGAAAGGTAGGTGCTGCATGTGATTCTCTTGTGGTGGCCATTGAGGAATTCACTTGTTTCTACTACCATCGAGGAATCAGCAACTGCAACAAGGCTTGATAGGCGGGGAGTTCCCAGACTTCGTCGTAAAAGTAGACGGCATACGACGACTCATCCTTATTGTTGGAAGAAGAATCGTCCTTTGGTGGTTGTCGTCGATACCAAAATTTGGTGCGACCCACGACATTGAGTTGGGGCTTCCAAAAGAGATTGGTAAAATTGCCCACCATGTTCCAGCGCGTTTGAATGTAGCCACCCGCATCATCATTTTCCAAATGCAACTGAATACTGAACAACCGGGATTGCTTGTCGTGCGCGGCTGGAATGAGTGCATTGACAAGGGGTTGCAAATTTTGCACATTTTCCACAAATTGCAGTCGTCCGACAAACTCCAAGGTGGGATCTTGAAAGCGACACGCTTCTTCAAAACATGGCAGATCGATGTGGCCCGTCCACAAGTAGTTGTGCTCTTGATAATCGGCGCGAATGCGCTGCAACAATTCCTCGGGCGAGGTTGGCGGTGGTGGTAGTTGGTCTAAAAGTGTACTGCTACTGTTGCTACTGGTAGTAGTCGTGAATGCCATGTTGGAACTCCTCCTCCCATTGACCCACGAATTGACGAGATTGGTCAAGGAGGAGACCAAGCCTTTGGAGGCGACATCCGTGTCGTCAAACCCCAGTGTTTCCGGGGCCTTGTTGTTCGTGGATGCTGATTCTTGTTGTTCTTGTTGTTGTTGTTGTGGTACATTCCACAGTGGCCCAAGACGACGACCATTCTGTCGTTGTCGTCGTCTTGCAACAGGAACCACGCTGCCTCCCCAACTCTGCACCCAACAACTAGTGGGCCATCCCAGCAGCAGCACTCCTACAAGGACGACCCGAATGCCTCCTTGGTGTCGTCTGCTCACAGTCTTGGGAAACGTTCTGCTGTTAGTACGGCTGCTCATCATCATCCTGAGGAGGAGGAGTCGCTGTCAATCTCAAAACAACGCCGTGAGAGTGAGAAGGAGCGAATCGAAAAATGACGCCGCCATGGGGCGAGGATCGCGATCTTTCGGGTTTGGTGACGTGGTGGCATGCGGAAGAGCGACCACTAAGCGAAACGCGACTCGACTCCGTCGGGTAGAGCTACCCTCCCTCTAGGTAGTATACAATACGAGTTATACTCCTCCTCTATTTGTAGACTAGAGGTATGAGGGCGGACCAATCTCGAGGGGTCTACCTAGGTAAATCATCAACACCACATCGAGGCACCAAACGCATCCTCGGATGATGATGAATAACCACAAAAGACTACTAGCAACGAGGTATAGAGAGTCGAGACTCCTCCTCCTCGAGTAGCCAGCAATACGAACTACAACTACCTCCTCTCCCTCGGGAGGGAGATGGATCGATCGACGACAAGGTTCTCGAAACAAGCATGGATCACAAAAGCTGTCCGATCCGTCTGGTCGTCTCCTTCGCATCCCCATCATTATTTTTTCTTCGGATTCTTGTGGCCTGTGGCCTCGCTTGGATCAACGACACACATACACATACGAGCTCGTATATTATATCATCATGTTTTGGTTTTTGGTGGGATAATCGGAATACGAGTAACAGAGTATCCCATACAAAATTGAGAGAGGCTATGCTCCATGGAAGATGGATTGCATCCGGAAGTTCGGTTGGGTGTCCACAAGAAAATTCCCTCGGGCGTGGATGGTCCCTCACGGGATTCGGATTTAGTTACCCCCGAGCGTAAAATGGAGTCCTGGTGGATCTTGATTCACAGAGAGTGTGCATTGAACCCTTACTCATTCACGAGCAGGACTTGATCTATCGCTCGGAGGTATGGATAGCGTCCGTTTGTGTGTGGATGGTGTCGACTCGACATCCTTTTGCTATTGTAATACTTTCTTTGGCCACTGCAAAAAAATCTCCCACACGTGTGTGTGTGTCGGCTCGTTTGGAATATGGAACGTGTCGATCCAACTCCATGTGTATGTGTGTGGTGTTTGGAACCAACCAAGAAGAATCGTCTATCCAATTGAGCATCTCTGTATGTGCATCCCAAGGTTCTGTGATGGTTGTGGTCGTTGAATTCGAAGCGCCAAAGACGAGAATGAGCACCTCGATTGTGCAGGGGTGGCAGTCGTTCTCCAAACCAATTTCTTCTGGTTCCTCCTAAAAAAACAACACAGAGAGAGATCGAGAGAACACAGAGAGAGACCCACCAATCTTTTGTGTTCCTAGACCAACGGTCCTTGTGGCTGTTCCGTTGGATTCCTTGGTGGTGGTGTTGGAACCATGGACGCCTCCATCGCACCTCCATTGCTAGTAGGAAACGACGACAGTGCCATCCACGAGATTCGCGTGTTGGATCGATCCGAGCTCTGTCTCGGTCCTCGCTTGGGCATTGGAGGATTTGCGGCCGTCTTTCAAGTCACATTGAAGAAGCAAACACAACAGCAACAACCACAACAACAACCATCCTTGCAACAACCACAATCACAATCACAACCACAAGACACTGAACAATCACAACCACACGACACGGAACTGCAACAACCACACCACGACCGTCACAAACAACAGGAGCCGCGCCAGCAGAGGGAGCCACCGTTGGATTTGGAGGAGGAGTCACTACCCAAACCACAACTACAACCACAAGACAACGAACCATGGTCCCCACGAAACGAACCATTCAATCCCTATCATTAATCTCCTTCTCGACAACCATTCCAGGTCACCCACCACCACGAACCGTTGGCAACAGTCCCCGGTGGTCCGTCTCCCATCCTTATTTGCCAACAACCACAAGGATCCACTCCCAAGACGACAACCACTATTTCCTTCTCCTCACCCTTGTCGTCGTCCTTGTCCTGCAATGGTGATGATAATAGCATTATCTCCACTACAACCACCACAGATGCTTATTGGACCGCAACGGAAGAGGAACAACAACAACAAGAACCAGACGAAGCATCCGAGAACAATGGTGGTGATGGTTCCGTGGGATCCTTATCATGCTTGTCCTTTGTGCCTATTTTACGCGAGACCATGCTTGCGACTCCCCAACGAGTACTACGACAAAAGGGGGCTACTCATAGCACTACGAAATGCTGCTATCAATCCTGCACCAACCACCACCACAACCCTGCCACAACAAGAACCAAATAATGGAGAAGAAGAGCAACTCTTTACTACAACAAGAACCACGACACGGACAACCATGACCACCGCCACCACAAGAATACGATATATCAGACCCCTAAGAAACAATGGTCCTATCAACGGTTGATGGAGGAACCGCCAGCCTCTTGCTCCTCTTGGACGACCACGACCACCACCACCACCACCCGTTCGAGGCAATGGCTCTTGGATCCTTCGTATACCAGCACCAGTAGTAGTACTAGCCTTCCAGACTGTACCATGACACCCATGGCCTTGAAACGCTTGCATGCAAAAACTTTGCAGCTCGCACTTCCAGCCGTGGAAGAGGCCTTGCGCGATTTGCACAAGGAAGTGCGCATTCTCGCCCATCTCGCTCGCCAACAAGAATTAGAACAACAACAACAAGAATTAGAAGAACAGGAGCAACCTCCAGACCATTGTCCTCGTCGTCCTCCTCACATTGTGGCCTTGTTGGGGATTTCCTCTACTTTTTGGACGGATCCAGAAACGGCCTTTTTGGTACAAGAACAATTGAGTGAATCCTTGGATCAAACCATTGCTCGATGGAAACGACGACGACACAAGTTGGGGGGCGGTTGCTGCCATGCGACAAGGACGAGCATACTGCCAGGAGTGCGTCCCCATGCTTCGAGTCGACGCGACTCTGGACGATACCGCCCCACAAAGCGTCTTCACTCTCGTTTGTTGGAAATTGCCGTGGGCATGGCTCGTGCCATGGAATTTTTGCATGCCCATGGTATTTTGTTTCGTGATTTGAAACCCGCCAATGTCGGGTTTGGATGGGATGGTCAAGTTCGCTTGTTTGATTTTGGATTGGCCCGAATGGTGGTACCCCGAATACTACACCCACAAGACAAGGAACCGCACCACCAAGACAAGGAAGAGGAAGATTCGGATTCCGAGACACACTCCGAGTCTTGTTTTCGTTTTGAAGAAGAAGTAGAAGAAGATGGTCGACACTGGACCCGTTTTGTCGGAACTCTGCGGTACATGGCACCGGAAATGGCCCGACGAGAAACCTACAGTTTTTCCACCGACGTGTACTCCTTTGGTCAAGTGCTGTGGGAATTGTACACCTGGCAAAAACCACATGCTCACATTACCCGCTCCTACGAGTTGCTTCGTCGCATTCAACAGTCGGGGTATCCTCCTCCTTCACCCAAACGAAACAACCGCACTGGGGTTTCGTACCACCACCAGCCGTGCAGCAGCAGCACTTGTTGTCCGTTGGTTTGGGGCAATCCTGGTGAGTGGAAACTGGCACGGTCCATTTCGTCACCCACCATTCGACATGTCGTGCGGGAATCGTGCCAGGCCGTACCAGCCGCACGACCCTGCTTTGCCACGATTGCTCAACACTTGTTGTTGGAACAAAGCGCGGCGGTCAAGACTAGCAGCAGCTCAATGCAGTAGTAGCTAGTGTGTCAAGGAGACGGCGGACCACAACAAGACAGACATGCGCATATATTTTTTGAACAACAACAAGAACAACAACAACAAGTCATTGGAACACTCCATTTTCGCCTACTTTTGTTTTTTTCTCGTGCGACCACACAAGACCACGGACGCAATCCGTCCACGATACCGATTCGACCAATTCTTGTGTCGCACTCTTTTGTTTTTCGGAAAGCTTTTTTATCATTTAATTTTCTACACAAAGTAGTGTTCCTGTTTTTGGCTATTTCTGGCTATTTACGTTCCGGCCAACAACATGGCCGATTGTGGGTTTGTTGTTTCGCATGGGTCGGTGAGACTTCTGCTTCGTTCCTCCCCTTCGTCCATGGGGCTGGAATCCTGTGGCCATCAACCGAAACTGCGTTGGACGGAACGCCGACGGGCGCTTCGAGTCTTCCGGCTCGCCCCAGACGCGCGCGTCGATCGCACCGAACAGCGACTGCATCCATAGAATGGCATCCCGACGCCACAGAGGTGCAAAAGTCGTCTATCTCTCATCCACAACAATGGTCGCACCTAAAATACACAGACATGGACAGGAATTCTAGGAACGGTCTGGATTAACCATGGCTCCAAGGAACTTCCAGTGTTATCGAAGTTCTCTCTCTACTGGTAGATCTGAGTTTTGTAGTATTCTCCGACACCAACGAGCAAACCCAAGGAACACGCCATTGTTCGTCATCTCAGCTAGACCTACCCTCCAAACTCCCAACCGGCGGCGAAAGATGAAATGGCTCCTGTTCTCGGTTTTGTGGGTGCGTTTTGCGGCCTTTTTTTGTTTTTTGGAATGGCGGAAACAAAGAGCCTAAAAGAAGCGGAAGAGACACCATGTGGTGGACATGGTACCTTGATGCGGTACTCCCGAGACAGGGTCCCTCTCCGTGCCGACGTATCGTTCCGGAAGTGGACGTACTTGTTCAACCTTTTTATTATATTTATTTCGGAAAAGCCAAACTTTAGATAGTCGTTGCTGAGTCGCACCTATTATTTCACTAAGCCAGGGAGTCCGTTGGACGCAACTTTGGAACGGTCCATCAACGTCTCCGACATGAGAGATCCGCGGGGCTGTGCGCCGACGTTGAGACCACCAAGCGTGTTCTGGGTGGTCCTCGCGCGCTCCCATCTTGGAGCTTGGTGAGAGACGGATCGAGCGGGACGATTCTTGGGTAGCTTTTCGACCCTCCGGCTCGGGAGTTGTCATAGCTGGTGTAGATATCGTACAGAATCTTGGCGTGTCCCTCTTGTGGAAGGAGATCTCGGTACGTTCGTTGAGTGGAATAGCTACACCATTGTCTACGTTCGACGATCGAAGGCCATCTAAATCATAGACTTCTAGCGTAGTGTATGCGTGCGCAGTGCGTGTCGATCGTCTAAACTACGAAAATCGATCCAACTGTCTCCATCGTTGTCGCTGTATGTATGCCTCTTTTCTCGGCACGATAGATCCAATTCAATCGTATCATCGTGTTGGGAGCACGCTGCATCAACCTCCACACCACCAAACAGTGTGTTGTTGTGCTTGTTGGTTGTTGGTTGGTTGTTCTCCAGCGGACGGAACGGAGCTTTTCCAGCAGTCGATCCTTTCATCCGCACCTTGTCTTCTATTCCACGGACAAACTCGTGTCGTTGGTAGAGGGGCAATCCACAACAAGAACCACCGAAGCAATTCACCACCAGACGGTCTGATTCACTTGAGCTACGTGTAAGGAGAACGTCGGCTCGGTGGTGGCAACGCAACAATAGGGATCCACAATCCATCCATCTCTTTGCTCTCTTGATTGCCAGAAGCCACACCGTTGGATTCTCTGGTCTGTGTGTGAGTGTGTGAATCCATCCCTCCATCAATCTACTGGACTGGACACCACGACTTGGCCATTGGAGTAACATATTCCTTTGCAAGAATTGCGCGCTTTGGACACGAAATCTTCTTAGAGAATAAAACAGAAGCGAATTCAGGAGTGCCTTGACACGAACGCATCAAGGCAACACTTTCTCGACGGCACAGACAAAAAGCTCTCCCTCTCTCCCCATACATCAACCACAACCACAGTCTCTACCATGACTCGATCGGTGCGGGAGTTGCGAGCGGAAATGGCGGCCGCTGCCGCTTCGGTGATTCCCTTTCATTGTATCATTTGCTTTGATGAATTCAATACCTCGACGCGACCGCCCATGGTCTTGCCCTGTGGTCATACCTATGTGTGTTTGCCCTGTACCAAACGATTGAAACGATGCATGGAATGTCGCGAATCCCTCTTTGTCCCCGAACAAACCATCCGCAACTATTGCACTTCCACCAACACTACCAACAATTCGCGATTTTCGACTCAATTCCCCTCCCAATTTAGCAGCCCCGCGACCCCCACCAAATCTCCCATACCGAATGCCGCCTCCAAAATTCCCTTGCCCATTTGCAAAAATGTCGTCCTCTTGGCCATGATGGAAGCCACGCAACGCATTTCCGACAAGTATATGACAAACCTGGAATCATCGCCCCAGGGAGTCAATCCCACCACGGACTTGCCCTTGGATGTCTCGGCCATTACCCTGGATCCGCAGGAACAACCGGCGCCACCCACACCACCCCTGGTGGTCACACAACCGTCTCCTAGTAGCAAAGCCGTGGAGACACCCCACACGCAAGACGACGAGGAGGATGCCTTTGATGCCGATCGGTTAGTCGCCGGTTTGACCTCCTTTGCCGGTCCCTGTGGAACCTATGCCGTGCGAGACGATGGATTGGTCGTCCTGCCCCAGGATCCACGCAAGACCAAACCACGGCAACCATCAGACGAACGAAAACCCGAGGACCGACCCCATTTGACAAGTTCCAATAGTTTTCCCGATGAAGTCAAGGACGAATTGGAACCACCCTCTCTCTCCCGGTCCACTGCCACACCACCCTGTCTCGTGCGACATCATCCTCCACAACCACGACAGGAAGACAAAGAAGACGAAAAACTACTGGAGGTGGATGGTCCAGCGATGCGTGCTCCAGTACCGTGTCGAGAACCACAAGATCTACCATCACAACCACAAGAAGAAGAACCGCTGATTCTGGTGGATCCTCTTTCTCCTCCCACCTTGTCCCATTCGGCCTCGACCACCCGCGATCCCTACTTGTTGGAATACGGTCAAAAGGTGCAAGTGGTCACCTTTGAAGACGGTGTCGCCACACTGGCCCGTCACGAGGGTTTTATTTTGGCCACCCACCAACAATTGGTCAAGGTGGGACGACCTCTGGAAGAATCGTGTCGATTACAAGGCTTGTTGGAAACGGTCCGGCACGAACGACACGAAATACGCCAAAAGTTGGCCCACCATCAAAAGATGGAAGACGCCTTGCAACAACGGATTGACACGGCCTTGTCCCACGTCCCAACGCATCCCGTCATTTCCGAACCGCCTCCACCCCCACCAGAACCCTTGTCGAGTGCCGATCAAGCGGAACAACAGTCCCCCTTGACCCATCCCACGACACCTCTCAATGCCTTGATTCAACCCAGTTTGCACACGGCTCCGGCCTCGGAACCCTTGCATGGCATGCGACACCACTATGCCTCGGCGACGGCCGGCCACCACCACCACAACACGACGAACACGACTCCGACGGGCGAGTATTTGCCCTGTCCGGCCATTCCCGATTCTCCCGTGAGCATTGACAATGCCGATTTGGATTTGACCCGAAGTATGGAAACGACGCAATCTCATGATCAAGTGGCCTTGACCTATGGATGTGGGACCAATTTTGATTTTTTGACGTCCGACTTTTTGCGGGGCGGGGTCGTCCCCGAACCGGGCCTGTTTATGCATGGACTCATGACGGAATCCTTGGACGACCATGACTCGGCCCGCATGAGACCGGCCACGGCCGCGCGGTTGGAATCCTCGGCCGCGGCCGCGGCGCAACAACACCAACACCAACGAACCCCCGTCACGCAACCTCGACCGCAGTTGCAAAATAGTTATAGCTTTTCGGGCCACAGTCCGGGCGGAGGAGGCGGAGGCAATGGCTATACGACAGTCAACTTTCGATCGGGCTTGTCGGGACATTACGGGTTGAGTACGAGTGGCATGAAAAAGGGATTTGGTTCCGTCCTTCGACAAACGGCCAGTAGTAGTAGCAGTGACAATCGACCCTTTTTGCGCATGCGAGGCGATCATCGGGGAACCACCAGTACACGACGATCCAGACCAAAATTTGCCTAGCCGAATGACGGTTTGCCACTCCTGTTTCATTACTGCATACCAATATACTCTTACGACTCCTACTCCTACTTGAGATAATTTGTTTCATTATTATTAGATTCTCTTTTTGCGCATCTTGGCACACACTTTAATTTCATTTGCGGTACATGCTTCTGGACCGTTTCGCATTTGTTGGAATCGCATCACATCTTTGCCTATCGTCTACGACAATGGGTGAAAAACGCGATTCGTCATCTACCTCCCTACCTAGATAGGTTGGGATTGCACCAACGCGCAGTAGGACCCACTCTATCTAGCTACTACGTACTAGGAGAAGGACCCTGCGTGGTTCCCATCGACACTGTCGGCCTCTATTTTTCGATGCCCCGGTCGCCAGGACCTGGATTCCACGATACACACATGGAGCATTGGTCGAACGTCTCTTGATTTTTCGTTGACAATTAATGGTTGTTGGTAGCAGACTCATTCCGTCATCCATATCTACCCTTGTACACACCATGGACCAGGTGTCAGGATTTGGATGGACATTCCGTGTTTGTCACCCGGCTGGAATTGCTGTGTAGATCCATCCTCGGCCCGATCCAATCTTCCCTCCGTTCGTCTCGTTCCTGGTAGATACCTCTCTAGGTCTTTGTGTTCGTCGTGGTTTCTTTTGGAATGTGGGTTCTTGTCGCTCCTGGAACGACGCCATTGTTCTCGAGATTCTATAAATCTCTTGTTGCAACCGTTGATTGTCTCATTTTTCCGAATGCATCCAACGTACGTACGATTATGGATGCATCTCTCCAAAGTCAAACGATGACGGACGAGACTCTTTGGTTGTTCTGCGTGTCTCTTCTGGCGTGCGTTGGGGCTGTCATTCCCAGGAGTCATTCGTTTCTCGGAAGGGGGCGGGCCGTTGTTGTGGTTAGTATTATTTGGCGCGGCAGTATCTTGTTCGATGCTCGGCACACAAGACTCACAGTTCCCAAAGGTACAGTTTATGCGAGTGTTGTGGATTGGTTCGCCAAACGTCGATCGCTGTTCGAGAGTCACGTGTCCTCTCCAAACAGGAACTGCGCCCATAAGTAAAGGAAAATGTTTGTCCGTATACATTGTTTCAGAGTCAAAGGCGTCTGTACACATTGGTTCCCAGTGGCAAATTTTGCAAGTTGGGAGCCTTTTGTCACGCCAGGCGAGGAATCTTATTTGCGATCCAGTACTTAGGAGCTGTGGGTCGCGCACACGACTCTTGGAACCGATGTCTCGATGCCTCTTCTGTGTTTCGCATAGTAAAGCGGATTTCGATAGTCTTTTGGAGTGTACCATTTCGACACGCCCGCCGGTCCCATGTGCCACATACAAGCTTGTACTATTCGTTCGAGACTGATTGGTTTTTGGCGTGCACTACAGTGCAACAGAATCGCATCCAGCCCCCGACACGGACAACGAACAACGAATGGCGAGAATTCGAGAGATGGATTAGCTCTTCGAAAAAAGACGAAATCAAGACTGGAACGAGCAGCAAACGAGAAGAACAAGCTGCAACCAACAACAACAAGAGATTGTTGTGTCCAAGAGGAGAGAGAGAAAGAAGATACACACCCACACACGGATTGGTGGCGTTGTGGTGTCTCTTTGGAATCTCGAGAGGCGGAGGGTTGTTGCTCGGGGAAACGAACGAGTGGAGGAAGAAGAATCTGTGTACATGGGAAGCAACAACAACACCCGTAGTAGTAGTCGTAGGTTCCAACAACAACAACAACAACAACAACAAGCACCACCACAAGCAACAATCCCCACCACAGCTCTCTCGTAGGAAGGGAAACGAAGTTTCTTTTTTCCCAAACGCTGGTCGTTTGTGTGGACAAACGATACACAGTTGAGGTGGAGGGAAGGATATCCACCACTCTCCGTACTCGATCCAACAAGAACAACAGCCATTCTATTGCTACACATTCACCGCCGGATCATCATCATCATCATTGATAACAACTTCTTGAAGAGCACACACGTGCCAGTTCAAAACGGAGAGAACGAAAGGTGTTTTTTTCTCGAGAGTATAGAAAGGCGCTCCAGTAGTTGTCACTTGCAACACACTCGATTGCAAGAATCGATTCAATCATCATAAGACAATCTGCCTCCAATCCGATTGAATTGAACAGAGCGTCTGCTTCCAAGTTGCGAGTCTCTTTGAGGAGCAAAGTGAATTGTCCAAAGGCCTTTCGGATTGGGACTCGTTGATCGTATCAGCATCATTCTCATCATGCCGGCCCCTGCTTCGGGCAGTGCTTCCCGGACCGCGCAGCAGCCAACGGCCGTGGCGAGTACCGTGGCTTCGGTCGTGTCCTTTCATTGCATTATTTGCTTTGATGAATTTGATACCACCAATCGACCGCCCATGGTCTTGCCCTGCGGTCATACCTATGTCTGTTTGCCCTGTACCAAACGATTGAAACGATGCATGGAATGTCGCAAACCCCTCTTTTGGACGCCCAGTGAAGCGACCCACCACACTTCCAGCAATACCAATACCAATCCTGCGATCCACAGCCATCCTCGCAATAACCATATGCCCCAGTATCAACCGCGCAGTGTTCGAGGCGCCAGTGGAGGAATCTTTCCCTCTCCCCGCTATCGCAGTGCCGGAGCCCAATTGGCGCCGCCACCCCAACCACCAGTCCAAGTCCCCTTGCTCATTCCCAAGAATCTCGTTCTCTTGTCCATGATTGAAGCGACGGAAGAACAACGATGCAAGGCACTGCCATTATCCAAAGATGACGACGAGGAGAATGAAGAAAACAACAAGCATGCCATTCTTCCACCCGAAGGACGTCGCCGGAGATCCTCGCGAGTAAGTATTCCCGATGAAGTGGATGTTTCGATTGCCCACGCACGACGAGGGAGTAGTCGAGAGGACGACGACGACGACGAAGAAGACTTGACGACTGCTCCTTCGGCGTCGTCGGATTTGGGCGACGACGATGCGTTCAAGAATCCGGCCACCCAAGGCAATTCCTTTGAAGAGGACGACGACGACGACGAAGAATTGGATGACGAAACTCAAGGCAAACGGGAACTGGATCGGGTCCTCAAGAGTGTCGAAACCATGACTGGGTCGTGTGGAACCTATGCCGTCAAGGAAAAACAAGGTTTGATTGTCTTGCCCAAGGATCCCCGCAAGAAGCGACACCGACAGCTGCAACGGCAGTTGCAACACTATCAAAAGCCCTACCACAAACCCACCAAAGAGTTGGTCGATGACGCGGCGGTCCTCAAGGAATCCTCTTCGGCCAATTGCTCCGTGAGTTATTGTTCATCGTCCTCCTCGGTGGAACCACCACCACGAGGCGACTCGACCTCCAAGACTCAGCAGCAGCAGCGGGGTAGTGGTGGAAGCAAAGATTTGACGACCTTGCGCATGAGGAAACGACGACTTGAAGAAATTATCCAACGTCGGCGACAAGCAGGATCTCCTTCTTTGGCATCGATCAACAGTGCACCGACCCGAACGGCCCTCTCACAAAAGCAGAAGGAGGAAGATTCCACTCGAAGATCAGAAGAACCAGAAGAAGCACACTCGCATCACTCCATATCTCGACGTCGTGTGTTTGGGACCAAGGACTCGATCGCTGCGGTGGCAGGAGGAATCCCTCGCACAAACAGCAGTGGCAGTCGCTCCTGGACCAAACTTCGATCCGGCGATCGACGAGGCCGAAGCCCCGATCGAAGCGCTGTCAGTCGCCATCGAAGAAGGTCTCCTCGCCCCCCTCCTTCCATTACCAAGACGGCGTCGGCATTGGGAGCCGCGCCGCCCCTTGTCACCCAGGAACCCTTTCGTATCAAGTATGGCCAAACGGTCCAAGCCGTTTCCTTTGTCGATGGCGTTGTGACACTAGCACGAAATCAAGGCTTTATCCTTGCCACGCATTCGCAACTGGTCAAGGTGAAACCGGCCACGGACGAATCCTGTCGGTTGGAAGGATTGTTGGAGACCTTGGCCCGCGACGGTCGTGCGTTGGAGTCCAAGGCTCGGGCCAATTCCAATCTCTGCCGAGCGCTCTATCACAAGATTCAAGTCGTGCAGCAGCGGTCCGAGGACCATGCCGTCGTATCGGAAACGTCCTCTCAAGTGTCATTGAATGCTGCTACTGCAGAAGAAAAAGAAGAAGAAAGGGCATTGGTCTCCCCCGAGACGGCCTCCAAACAAACTGTTGAGGCCCGTGACACGAACCAACCGGAAGACCATGAGTCACCGCCCTTGGCGCTCACGTCGAGTGCCGATCCGACCGATACACAAGCTGCCCCGGTTCCACAAACTCCACCGACGCAATTAATTCAGCCATTGTTGCGGACACCGACGGCACCCAATCGAATGCATCCCACCACGTCGATTGGAGGCCTCATGGGTCTTGCGACAACGACACCACCACAGCAGCATCAAGTAACACCCGATACCCCCAAGACGATTGACAACTCGGACCTGGATCAAGCACATCGCAACAGTGATGACAATCTCAGTCTCATGCCGCCACTTTCCAATACTACCACAAGACAAACACCCGTGGTGGATAATGATCAAGTGGATATCACCTTTGGATGTGTGACCAACTTGCTGTCGACCGGATTCATGTCGGAAAGCACAGATCCAGTGGTACGAGACTTGTTTCTTCCCTTTCCCCGAACCAACGATGATACCAATCCCCAAACGAGCAGCAGCAGTAGTATCCTTCCCAGCCACAACAACAACAATACAGAAGACGAGGATGGGAATGGTCGACGAACACAGTCTCATCCACAACTCCCATCCACACCGTCGACTCCTCGAACGACCATTTCGGGACGCGTCAATACCACACCGGGAAGTACTACCAGCACTCTGATACCAGTCCTGCAGCCCATTTCGTCCTTTGATTCCGCCATCAACTTTCGTACCGGTCTGTCTGGACACAGTGGGTTGGTAGTCTCCTCTTTGAAAAAGAACAAGGCGCATTATTCTCCACAGGCATCCAATCACCATCCAACCAACAGCAACACCCCCAATCACCCTCATGCACAGAACAATCACCACAACAGCAATCAATATTATAGCAATGGACAACCCCGTCGACGAATACGAATGATGGGAGAACATCGTGGTTTGGGCTTTCGGATTGATATGCGACAGGCCATGTCTAGTTGGGGAATCACGACATCGCACAACCATACATAGATTGCACGCGTTCGCTCTTGTAGAGCCTACCAACGAGACAAGCCCTGGGTTCTGTCCGCGAGGGGTCTGCCCTCTCTAGTAGAGGCGACGACGACCACCACCAAGAGCAAGAAGTGAAGACACATCATTGTCCAGCCTCTCGGCCAGTTGCATGCTTCTCACTGGACGACGACACACCAAAGATCAAAGAGAAAACACTACTCCTGGAATGTCCCTCCTATCTGTCTTGGTCATGTTTCGACACGCACCGATGAATTGGTAGGCGGATCTAGAAACGGAGCAGCAGTACATGTCAACAGGCACACCTCGGGTTGCTCATTCTGGAGAAGGGCAACAACCGAGTACTATCTACTCCTAGGTAGTTTGGGGTTTTGATTGCAGTCTCTCTCATGGTACTGTGTGTGTTCCTTGTTGGTAGCGGATAATCTTTCATGTATATAGTTAGTATTAATACTTCCCGGTGTCGAGTCCTTTCAAGGAGGGACCGCCCGGCGCGGAGGGTAGAATGACGAGGAGGGCAATGGTCGAGGAGGGCGCACGCCCGACAAGACAATTGCCCGTCGAGTCATTCTCCCGACAAGCCGGGCGCGCCCGACGCGAGAGGACGGCCAGACACAGGGAAGTAGTAAACTTACTCCCTATCAAGCTGTGTAGGTAGTGAGAAATTCCTGGAAGCCATGTCACAAAGTGTCACACAAGTGTCACACAAGTGTCACACACGAGAGGGAAACCGCGCGACTCGCACGAAACTACTCCCGGTCGTACAAAAAATTCCTACTGTAGTATAAAAATGTGAGACGAACTACCTACACAGTCTGGTATGGAGTTAGTACGTTTCATTTTGTATGATTCCTTCCAAACTGGCTACGTATCCTAGACAGACTGTTTCATTGCCAGACAAGGCATATGTATAAATATGTGAGTGTGTCTCTCTAGAGCATATTTCTCGAATGAAAGGATCGTATTGTGAAACTAGTATACTTTACAATGGGAGTGCCTCATTTGTGTAACTTACTTAATTGCACAAGTAATTGTGTTGGGACAAAATGAGTGCGACAATGAGACCATACAAGGCCAGGGCTTCGGAAAAAATGAGCATAATCAGCATACCCACATAGAGTTTGTTGGCCGATTCGGCGGCATTCTTGTTGGTAAAGACGGGTGCGGCGGCGGCCGCTCCATCATCTGGACCTTCCCCGGCACCACCCGCCGCGGCGGCTTCCAAGGCGGCGGGATCCCAAAACCACTTGTTGCCCTGTTCGGCCGTCAAACCAAAGGCTCGGACCCCGACATCGCCCAAAATACCAATCGTTCCACCGGCGGCCAAACACGACAAGCCACAACACAAACCAGCCGCCAACTACAACCAAGGAACCAACAACAGCAATGCAGCAAAAAATGTCAGTAACAACCAACAAGAGGAAGCAATCATCATCATCCTGCATGTCCTCGCTCTCTGGCTCTCTAGTGTCCATCTCTCGTTCCATATCGTTCTAATACGTACATGTGTATAGGCATTGTAGGTGGAATAGGTATTGGTCCCATCGGCTTGGGAGGGCGGTGCAACGGCTTGAGTAATAATGACGGAAACAATCAAGCCATAAATACCCAAAACACCGGCCATGACAATGGGAACAATCGTCTTGATAATACCAGCCGGATGATCAATGCCCATGTGACACACGCCCAATCCAGCACGCCACGTGCCCCACGCCGATCCCCACGAGGCAAAAATCATACACAGCGAGGCACCCAAATAACCACTGACATGAATGGGAACCGAGGAGATTGCACCGACACACACACAAGAGGGGAAACAGATGGAGCCATTTCGAGAGCAACGCGCATCATGAATGCCAATCGCCCAAGGAAGAGTGTCCAAAAGGGAGCGTACGCATCATAATCAGAAGAGAATGACAGGATGATGATGATGATGATTGTTGTTACAGAATAGTATGTGAATTGGTTTGTGGTCGAGCCAACCAATGCCGAAAAGCAGCACAACATCCCAACACGAGACAAGAGATCGAGAAACAGTGAGAGCAAGAAAACAATGAAATGAATGTGAGAAATGTTGGTATTCCGCTGGTTTCAGTCCTTTTGGCTCCGAATTTTGTTCACGACAACGTACAAGGCCGGCGCCCATGAGGGGCAAGCATCATACCCTTGAATCACTTCTGACATGATGATGATGAATTGTTGTTATGAATGTACTCTATCGAATGAAGCGCAACGAGAACAGAATGAATTTATCAATGCTCTTGGTTTCCTCGTTTCGTACTGGGGTTTTGGCTTTCACTTTGTTGGTTGGTTTGTTGGAATGATGCTCCAACAAAAGAGAACGAGATGACCACGAACGAACCACAACACAACAACCAAAAAGAGAGAGACAAGACGATATAACTATGATGGAGACGAGATTGGCGACGGGAGGAGCGTGTGTGTACAGCATTGGATGGACGGGCGTGGTGTCCGGTGCAACGTTCGTGACACTACCGGGAATACGACCAAAATCAACCGACCAAGCGTCCGAGGATGCCGAGCCTCGAACGAATGCGCGACTATAGCCTTCTCGATGGACCTACCATACGAGTACTACACCTACCTCTCTAGCTAGGTAGAGGTATAGCGCGTCAGGCACATGTCTCAATCTCGATGTGTTCTAGGTTAGATGCATTCGATGGATCTACGGTAGTATTACTATCAGAAGATTTGGTTTGGTGATCCTTGCTCAATATTATGGAAACTCGGTGGACTGTCGTCCACGGAAAAGAGCTGCATCGGTGTCGTCGTCGTGGTTGTTGCATTGTGTTCATGGTGGACCACTCCTTCGATATATTGGATAGAGGTCCACGGTGGTTAGGATACACCTACGATCCCACAGGCATTTTGGTTCCGCAGGGACGTACTTGGTGGTTGCCGGATCGAATACCTGTTGTGTGTTGTGTGTACTTGTGGTTGTGACTGTTGTTAGGCCGCCTTGGGTTTTTTCCAAACGAACCGTTTCACAAAGTAGGCGACAAAGTAATACAAAAAGACGGGGACCATGGCATAGGGTGTCACAAAGGTCCAATAGTCGATCCGATTCCATTTGCAGGGCAATTGCAACACGTGCAAGTCGGACCATGGCACATTTGTTCCACACACAAAGGGGGAAAGGGTCCACAAGTACGTGACCGTCACGAGTTGCAAAATTTGACACAGGGTAATCCACGGAACGAATCGTTTGGGCCAGGGTTTCCAATAATGATGGTACATGAGCGTATGGACAAAGCCATTGAGGAGAACCCCGCACTTTTCACAGGGCAAATTCATGACAAACAAAAACAACCAAAAGGTGGTGGCATGATGGTAGGTATGCAAAAATTGCGGTGGACTGCGACCCAACCAGACCAAAAAGGCCGTGTCGATCCATTCCCAGAGTTTGGACAGGGTAAAGAGCGCCGAAACGGGACGCATCCAAGTCCCCTGGACGCCGGAACAGAGCATGCGATCCAAACTGGTAAAGGAACCATCCTGGATCATAAACGAGAGGGCTGCCGCGCAACTCGCAGCGCTGTAGACAAACAAACTGGCATTGTGCCAATTCCGCCACTCGTGGGTCCGGACAATTTCTTTGGGCGTTTGTGGTTTGGTCGAGGGAAAGTAAATGGGTACCAAATAAAAGTAATACCAGACGGCCAAGGTCACCAATACCACGGTTGGCCAATATCCATCCAGTTGCCATCGAATCGTAAACGGTGGGAGGCCCGGTCCCAATACATGAGCGGCCGCCACTTCCAAATCCATGCGTTCGTACGTGACATCAAACGACGACGAAGAAGAACCCACCATAATGAAACAGAATCTGGATTGTACGTGGAAACGAGGAAAGTCCCAGCTGTCAAGATTGTAAGCACACAATGGCTGGAGATCTTTTTCAACGAACGACGTCCAAGGAGTTCGTCGAATGCAATGCTGATGGAGTGACGACACATGCCAATGGACGGAGGATCATCCTCTCAGTTTTTCTTAAGAATTCATTTGCTCGTGAAGTAAATGCGTATGAATCAGCGACCTATGGGCGACTTGAACAAGACTAGAAAGCTAGCCGTGCTATGAACTAGTATCGCTTCGGACGTGAGAAAGTGACGGGAGACGGGACACCATCCTCCAACCATTGCATTACTTCTACCTATCTCATTCGAGACGAAAGTTGGCCAGGTCCGAGGCAGAACACAACCACCAGGAGGCTCGTTGCCGTGGCTTGATGCCATCACAGATCACACATCTTCTTGGGATCATGATCTTGGAATTCCGTCCATGTCATGGCCAGTTTCCAATCCCACGGAGTTTCCTCCTCGTTCTCCCCACTCGAATACACGCAAACTGAAACTCCAAGACCCCTCCTGCTCTTGTATGCGTACGTGTCATCGATTCTTTTTGCCATGCACCAGGACCGTCTTGGCCAAGGATTCCGGTGACAAATCGGCACGGGTAATGGTTCCCACGACTTGATTGTACCGATTCACCACGGAAAGAAACCGCATTCCCAAGGTGCGAAAGAGTTGGTAGGTACGCTGCAAGTGACAAAGAACACACACGCGCAGTAGAGACAAACAGAATGGTGAGACAAGGGAGCTCCTGACAGAACACGATGCACATACTACTACATGCGCACAAATAATAGTAACGTACTCCAATGGATGCCTTTTGTTGAATGGTAATCGGAGCTGTATTGGCGTAGGGTCGTAGATCCATGAGACAATCTTGGTCTCCATGTCGCAACGAATGCCGTACAATTTGTTGAATGTCGGGATATCGCGGGTGATCCGTCTTTTCGAGTTCGGTCCATTGGACCAACGGAGTAAAGGTTTGACCTTGATACTGAATCACATGAACCTGTGGATTATCAGACAAGCCGCCGCTTGTTGTGGAAGCAGCAGAAGAAGGTTGTGGTCCAAAGGCTCGTTGTTGCAACAAGACACACAATTCATTGCGACCAATCGTGCCAAACAAGACTCCATTGTCTTTGGGATCCACCACGGGAAAGAAGGAATGAGGATAGGACATGAGAGTCGTCACGACATTGCCCACTTTTTCCACGGGACGGAAAAAGACCACCTTGTCACTCATGATTTGTCGGGCAATCAAACTGAGAAAAAAGAAAAAGAAATGAGAATAGGACAAGGCAGAACATGCAACCGACCAACACGACAGCAAGCACACAGCACAGCACACAAGACGCCGCACTCATAACTTCACTTACTCATGATACCGCGGACTGGATTTCAATTCGGCTTCCAAAAAGTGCACCCCGGGCTTGAAATGAATGTGAATGTGATACAAGTCATGATTGAACAATTCGCCAACCAACCGTGCCGTCATGAGCGTCAACATGAGCGGTAGTACGTATTGCTCATTTCCCGTGCACTCCAACAAAATGACAGTCAGGCTAATGGTCATGCGGGCCATACCGCCCAAAACGGCTGCGGCACCCACCAAGGCATAGGTATTGGAAAAGGCCAAAACATCGGCCGTGGTCCGACTGCTCATGCTTCCGCCTTGTTGTTCTCCCAAGGCTAGGACGATGCGAAAGGCTAAATTTCCCAAATACCGTCCCAGTGCGGCTCCACTGAGCAAACTGGGAACAAACAATCCCGAGGGAATGGCAATGCCATAGACGACCACGGCCAGTGAAATGTAGACTCCAAAAAAGAGCAACAGGGTTCCATCCGAAAAGGCGTGTTCGTGCAAATGAAACAAGTGTCGAATCGCGACGCCGGCATCGGTAAAAATCAAAGAAGCCAATTCATTGTAATAACCAGAAGGACAATTGAATTGGACCAATTCTTGTATCAATTCTTCTTCGACGGCCACTTGCGATTCCGTCAATGCCTCAAGGTTGGTTCGAGGAAGGACCGTACATTTCCGCCACACGTAGAGAGGCAAGACAAAGCTCACAATGGAGGTAACGATAGACAAGAAGAGTACTTCGAGGCATCTTCGAAGTGGGTGTCGGACAGGATGAATGTATTGCAGTCGCCATTGAGTCAAGACTTGATTGGTATGATTAAAAACGGCTCCAACCAATCCACCCAAGGCTCCAATCGCCACAAAGCCAAACAATTCATAGACAGCAAAACTGGAAAAGCCTCCTTGTTCGTAAATAAAATTGCCAAAGCTAAAGAGCTTGTCAAATCCCACCTTACCAAACATGGTTCCCAAGGTATTGAGCATGAGGAGACTGGTAAAGGCGACCATGGAACAAAAAAAGGTACGCCAAGTCAAGGAAGGTCCCCAATAACTCGCACCTTCTTCCAAGGCAAACAAAATACCACCAATGGGTGCCGAAAAGGCGGTACAGACACCGGCGGCGGCACCACAGACCACGAGATCACGAACCTTGGTATCATTGCGCAGGGGAGAGGAAGATGATGAATTCGCCCTGGATGTCGTAGTACTGTTGGTGGAGGAGGAAAAGAAGGAATACGAGGATCGCGTCGAGGGGTCATTGTTGTTGTTGTTGTTGATTGATGCCTCTTGTTCGCTGTCGCCGCCTCCTCGTAGATTGGTCCGTGTTGCCAACACTGTCGCAATGACAGCTCCACTGTGTACCATGGGTCCTTCTTTTCCAACGGGAAACCCCGCACTGACACTGGCCGTGACACCAAGGACTTTGGCAATCAAGGTGGAAAGGGCACCGACATTGGGAATATCAATGCCATTTAAAAAGCACTTGACTTCGGGAATTCCCGATCCAGCACTGGTGGGGACCAAATACACGGCAGCTGTGGCGACGACGGCACAGGTGAATTGGATAGTTACAAAAAACCAAAATGCGGGTCCCCACCAGAGGGACGGCTCTGCGGATTGTCCTTCTACGGTTTGCAATTGTCGTGTCAACAAGTCTTGTGTTGTCTCATATTTGAACTCAATCAAGGCACTGGAAACCAAATTGGTGGCATAGGCAACACACCCTTGCAAAATACCCGTCCAGGCAATGATGGAATATCGTCGAAAGGCCTTGAGTTTTCCGGCATTCCAAAACTGACCCCTGTTTAACATTTCCAAATTCCATGGGTTCAATCCAGCAGACAGGAAACGAAAGAAAGAAAGGAAAGCAAGTCATTGTTTTGGATGAGAGAAAAGGCACACCGCAACAACGCACAAGACAACACTTTACCCATGGAGCAAACGCAAACACAAGCGCTGAACTGAATTGGTCCATTTTTGCTTTGATTCGAATACAATATATAAGAGTATAGATTGGACGTACCGTCGTTGAAAATGGTCCAAGGCTGTGTGTCCTCTCCACACATCGGATTCATCCGTGGTGTAGGTCAGTGAAGGCACATGATTGGCCTTGTCGTCGTCGTCATTATCATTGCCATACTTCTTGTGGCGTTTCTGGGGAGAGGAACGTTTGGGTGACACAGTCTGTTGAGGAGAGAAGGAAGGATACCGTTTTGCCAATGGAGGAGAATCTGGATCGTCGTTGTCGTCGTCGTTCCATTTACCACCACTACTCAAGGCTCCAACACTGTCTCTTCTCACTGTAAAGGCGGAGAGGGATGGTCTTCTTCGGGCGGTGGTTGGTTCGCGAGGAGGAGTATTCATGGGTCTCCTAGTTTCACAAACAGCACAAGGCAACGTGAAATTTGGTCCCTACCTAGGTAATAGGTAGCTGGTGTTTTGGTTGTCGTTGTCGATCTTCTTCTCCTCCTCCAAGCACACTGCTCTTGTTCTCACTGCGCAATCGCTTCTGTTTCTTTCTCCGTTTCCAGTTGTGGAATCCAAACGAGGATAGAGAGAATGGACACGGCACCCACCTCAACACAAAAGATCCAAAGTGTTGGAAGGAGGGCTGAGGTTCGTCTTCAACGATCCGGTGCTCTTCTACGGAGGTGCGCTGTGTTTCCTTTAGAAATCACTTGCTATTACTCTCGTTACGTTTTAACTCAATAGAATGAGATCGTTTGACGATCTCCGCGTAGGACGGTTTCGTCCATGACACCTTCTTATCTGGGCATGACACCTTCTTATCTGGGCCACTCAGTACGTTACTGTTTTCTTCCTGCTTGGGATTGTCATTGGGATTTCGTTCATCATTGAGGGTTGACGGCAAGACCGTTCCCTTTGTTGGTCCTTCTTCGTCTCCTTTTTCAACACGCTCCTCCAACATAGGAGCGGTCTTGTCCTTTAGTGTGTTGATGTGCTTATGGCCCAGAAGTACGTCACGAAATTTTCGAAACAGGGCTCCTTGTAATGGTTTGGTATAAAAGTCGGCCAACATTTGTTCCGTTGGACAGTAAAAGATTTCAATATTCTCTTGCTCGACACGATCCTTGATGAAGAAGAAGCGTATGTCAATGTGCCAGGATTGCTTCCCGGCGGACCGCAGTCCATTTTTCTCAAGTCGGATTGCGCTCTGATTATCTTGCGCGAAAGTGCTTTTGACCTCATAACCTTGTTCGGCTAAGAAGCGTTTAGCCCATATGGTGTTGGGTAGGTAGTCACTCGCACCAACAACTTCTGCCTCGGTGGAGCTTTTAGTATTAAGCTTTTGTTTTCGGGACTTCGTCACCAATGCTCCTCGTCCGAGTGACATGACACCACCCGTGTGGCTTTTCATATCGGAGTGGATCGCGTACGATGCGTCGACCCAGGTCACTAAGTTCGTATGATTGACGTCAAAAAGATCCTTCTTGGCTGGAGTTGGTGCCGTGTTGGTGATTGGTTCGTCGAAAGCCGCGATTGCCTCATCGATGTACTGTTCCATTTTTAATTCGACTGTTCCGTCACCCTTGAATGCGATGTTCATGCCTAGGTACGTGTGTTCGTTTCCACGTGTTACCGTCATTTTTTCAAACCGACGTTCCAATTCCTTGATGATGTCCGTCACGACCTCGCTTTGTACGTGTGATATCTTCAAATCATCCACGTACCACGCAATGGTTGCTTGTGTTCCGTTGATCATGGCGTTGGCTACGCACTGTTCGTAGGGGTTAACTTCAAAACCCATTTCTTTCAGTGCACCAAGGAGCATCTCATACCACAGCAGTGCTGACCGAACACAGCCGTATAACGCCTTGTTTAGTCTCACGTAGATCACCTTCTTTCCGTTCTCAAAAGTAACGTATTGTTTATAGTCCTCGTTCATCTTGCAAAAAACATCGACCACAGGTCCCTCTAGCTTCATCAGAACAAAGTCAGGCATGAGTGCCTTCAGATAGGCTCCCGCGATGTCGGCTGTTGCGACGTCCCGACGCTCGATGGCGTCTATCATGAGTGTGAACATTAGTCCGTCGCTAGACAATGCCGGAGACGCGATTGAGCCTTTGTCATATTTGTCGCGTTGTGGGCGTCCGTCGGCACAGCTGCGCCCCTTGATCTTTCCACATCTTTTCTCTTTGATGAGGTTCACAGAACGAAGCGCCTCGCGCTTCTGTTCTCTTGTCAGCTCATGTGCATGTTTGGGATCGAAGACTGCTTGTTCATCCAACTGCAGAAATTCCTTGAGGAGCGCGTCGATGGCTGGTTGTCCGTACCTTTTGATGCCCGCAGCGGCACTCATTTGGGTCAGCATGACCTCGCGCTGTATTTTTTGTGTGGCATTCGCGATGCTGGGGCGGTTTGGCTGAATGTACTTGCTCGTCGCCAAATCCCACGCGTAGTTTTTGTTGATTTCCTTCATTGTTGCTTCGGGCAAGAAGCGGGCTGCAACTTGTGCTAGCGCAAAATGCAGGTATTGATGGTCGTACCTGTGCTCATAGGACCTCTCGCGGTCCGCACGTAGGTTGTAGACACCCGCGTTGTTTTCTTGCGTGGCAGAATCTTCCTGCGCTCCTGACTCTTGCGCTCCTTCTTCTTGCGTGTCTACATTTTCCTGCGGGAACAGGGGTTCGCTATTATTGTCGGCTTCTTCCTCGAGCACTATCTCCATGGTTTCGTCAGCGTTGTCGCTGGCTCCCTCTTCACTCTCGCTCACTTCCGCCACCTCTGCCACTAATGCGTCTTGATCGTTTTGTTCCGGTGGTTGGTGATCGTCATGTACGTTTTCGTCTTGTTGTTGCACGTCGTTTGGTGGTGCTGGGGGCTCATGTACCACTGCCTCGTCTGCCGGCGCGTCTTCTTGTTGTGTCCCAATGTCGCCGTCGTCGGTATCCTCGGCGTCGGCGTCGTCATCGGGGACCTCGTCATTTGGGCCCCATTCAAAAAGTAGGTTTCCACCTGTTATTTCCTTCTGTCGTTGGGCTTGGGCCATCTGGTGCACGCGCTCGATAACGTCGGACGTGATGGGCAGTGGTGTCCACTGGTTTCGTGCCAATTTTCTCCCAGTGGTGAGGGACATGAAATAGTAGCTTCCTTGTTCGTTTCCAGTCGGGTTCAACGCGATGGCACCGGTCGTTCGGGCGGCGTTCGTGTTACTCGGTGTGTTGTCTTCAAACACCTGGGCGTACTGTCCAAACTCGATCTTCATTTTCGAATAGTCCGGGTCAGGCAGACCGGTCACAATCTTGCGTGGACTTTCCGTGGGACTGATACCGCCGAATGCACTGGGAAGCTGGTTAAGCGACTTAATCGCATGTATCACGAGTTCCTTGACCATAATGACTGGGTACCACCTATACGGGAGTCCGTGAACTGTGGAGCGCACACGCTCCTTGATTGTTCGCACGGATCGTTCTACGTCGCCCACGTGATCGTCTTGCGCAGCCACGTTGAGATGGATAGGAAGGAGACGATTCCTGAGCGGTTCGAATTGTAGGTCGGCGTGTAGGTTGCTGACGACGAAACCACGTGTCCGGTACATCTGCAGGATTCCCTGTAGGTCGTTCATGATGTGTGATGCGCTGGGGTTCCCACTGGTGTTCATGGCAGTAATTGTGCGAAATTTGATGTGGCGAGCAATGGTATGAAGGAAAGGAAGGCCTTGTACGAAGAGTACGTCGGCACACAAAGTGAGTTGTCCGTGGGCGTCTTTGATGGAGGGGGAAACCGGAGTCGGGGTTATGCTGGGAACGTGAGTGGATTTACGCTTCGTTGTTTTGCCTTTGAGGGCTGCAACGTCCGGCCCGTAGATGATAAGGGCGCGCTTGGCGTCGTCGGAGGTGACGGGGGAGTTGCGGATGAGGTTGTTCTTGAGGGCGCTTTCGAAATCGCGCTGCGAAGGTCGACCAAGTAGACGATATAGGCGTCGGGCTTGTTGCGCTCCTTCGACCTCGCGGGGGGAGAAAGAAGCGGCGTTGGCCGAAACGGTGGACACAAAGGTGAGGGGCACGGCCGATGGAGCGGCGGTGTCGTGAACGTAAAGGCCACTGTTGACCTCGTGGAACACCAGGGGCGGCTTGTCGGTACGATGGACGAGGAAAGACGCGTCACCAGCGGAGTCCATGGTGACACGACACACGCGACGAACGGCGGCAAGCGACAAGATGTTGGCAATAGAATCCGGATTGAACCAGACGGTGCCGAAATTGGGGACGTCGCCGACGAGATGGGAGGTTTGCGAGCCACCGTTGGTGTGGACTGTCATGGCGTTAGCGCTGGGGCGAATGTTCATGAGGAGAGACCGATTACAAAAAACAGAAACGGTAGACTGGCTGTCCAAGAGCACCCAAGACTTCGGAAGGGAGACGGCAGCTTGTGCAAAACTGAAACCGGACGAGGTCGTGGACTGGAGCAACTGGAGCTCGTCGGGGGAAACTGGACAGCCATTGGCATAATGGCCGAAGCCCTTGCAACGATAACACTTTACGTTTTCGTGCAAAATACCGTCGGTACCAGGAACAGGAAGCCCATTCTGGACGAACTGGAGGCCATCGCTGGTGGCAGGTGCTCCCGAAGACGCTCCGGATGAGGAGGAGGCGTTCTCCGAGGCAGGCTGGGAAGGAGTGGGTACCTTGGGTGGCCGATAACTGACCAGGAGGGAGTATGCACTGGCCAAATCCCTGGGATATTGATCCGTGTTACGACTATGTTGGTTCTCGAGATCAACGAGGAGTCCACCGAAACGCTTTCCGTCGGCATTGTGTAAAAACTGGATTGCAAGGAGCCTATCCTTGGCCGCACGTGCAAATTCGAGTTCACCGGTTAACTCATCGTCCTCTTCTTCCACCATGGTAAGAAGGCCGGGATCGGCGCCAACCTGGCCGCCGTAATGCTCAAGAACATCAACGTTATAGCGAAAATGTTGTAAATAATCGGAAAGGGACTCTCCTGGACCCTGTCGGTAGCTATAGAAATTTGCCAGCGCATCACGCAACGACAAAGGGTAGTAGCGTTTCTCTTCGAAACGGTGACGAATGCCTTTGATCTCCTTGAGGAGCCAGGCACAGTCGTTGCGTCGCTCACGCTCCTTGAACTCGTCCAGACCCTGCAACTTGGCCTTCATTGCTTCCGAACACTGGCCCCAGATTACTGCAAAGATGGCACGAAGATTGCCATTGAGCTCGTGTTGACGAGTTACACAGAGTTGGCATTCCTTTTCGAACATGGCAATGCGGACTCGACTCGTCTCATCTTCAGGGGGTTCCGTGGGTTCCTCAATCGTTGGGTTCTCGAGATCGCGAGTGAGGGTGACCAGGTCGTCAGGGTACTTCAACTCCTTCGCTATATACGCGCCGAGGGCCTCAATCGTCTTCGCGAACTGTCGCTTGTCGTCGCATTCAGCGAATACTTGGAAAACGTGTCCATTCATCGCAGACGTGTCGCCTTTAAACTTCGCCTTGCCCTGACCTCTTGTGCCACCACTTCCACCGTTGTTATTGCGGCGTCCTCGACCACCGCGGCCGTTGCGTCCACCCCGCCGGTTACCGTTACCACCACTAGACGGTTGTCCGCTCGTGGTACTGCCACCGTTCGAGGTCACTCCTTCTGAGGGGGGCGCCTGCGATTGAGGTGATGTACTCATCACGGGCCCTCGTCAACAATGCAACGTTCTTCCTGTCTCGTTGTATGTGTCTACCGGTGTCGGTGTAAATGTAGACCCAGTTTCCCGCTGTCTTGTAAGTCACACCCGTGTGATCCCTTCGGGTGGACACTCCTCCTTCGACCTCTGGTGGTACCGGGTTGAGTATCTCAACAGCGTCGCCTGGGTTAAAACGCTGCACACTGATATTCCGACCCCAAAGACTCTGATCTGCCCGTGGGTGGTGTGGACTAAGTCTTCCTTGTGTGCGGTCAGCACGAGAATCCTCTGCTGTCTCTTCTTGGTGTTGTGGTTCTTGGTTCGTCGCGTTTGGCGTGGTCGGTGATGTGAGTCTCTCTACCTCTCGAAGGGAAGACAGACGATCAAGGAGCACTACTTGCTCAGCGGCTAGCTCTTGGAGACGGAAAAGGATGTCTTCAATGTCGTCGTCTTGTGCAGCCATAAAACGTCAGGGAAACAATGCAATGACGCGTGGGGGTTCAGGGAGTGCCTATGTAATCGATTACCTGGTGCGTCGCTTCTTCTTCGAGCGCTTCTCTGTTACTTTGGCTGCGGGCTTAGCGTCTGGTTCTGCTTTCCGGGCTCGGTTACTTTTGTCCTTATTGGGACTGGTAACGACTTCGACGCTGCTGTCTCCCTGTCCTTCTCTTGATTCGCTCTTCGCTTCAGATTCACCTTGTGTGCTCGCGGGGGCTGCCACGGCAGTGGAGGAGGTTACTGCGGAAGGGTACTGGTATTCCGCACGAGCACGAGCAACTTGGTTGTCGCCTGCGTCGGGACCCTTGAAATAGTCGTCGGTAGAGACTGTTGCGCTTGTGACTCGGTGAGGAGTGCTTCGTCTACTCGACTCACTAGTCAAACCGTCGTCCTCGTCGTCAATGGCGTTTTCAAGCGTTTGATACGCGGCGCCAAGACGTTCTTCGTTTCGCACTTGTGCTTCTCTGTTCGCTTCCAATTCGTTGTGGTATTGGGTGAGAATCCGAGACCGATCTTGGTGGATCCGGGCACGCTGGCGGTGTAGGGATTCGATGACTTGCTTGGCGTATAGGACTCGGAATACTTTGTCTCGTTCCATGCAGGATGCTTCAGGATAGTCTTTTCTATTGAGTTAATGTTGGAAGGAGGGCTGAGGTTCGTCTTCAACGATCCGGTGCTCTTCTACGGAGGTGCGCTGTGTTTCCTTTAGAAATCACTTGCTATTACTCTCGTTACGTTTTAACTCAATAGAATGAGATCGTTTGACGATCTCCGCGTAGGACGGTTTCGTCCATGACACCTTCTTATCTGGGCATGACACCTTCTTATCTGGGCCACTCAGTACGTTACTGTTTTCTTCCTGCTTGGGATTGTCATTGGGATTTCGTTCATCATTGAGGGTTGACGGCAAGACCGTTCCCTTTGTTGGTCCTTCTTCGTCTCCTTTTTCAACACAAAGATTCTTCTCTTTTTTGGTCGTCGTCGAATCCGTCAGAAATATACCGAATGGGAGTCCAAACGGCGTTCCACTTCCACCGGGGTTTTTCATCCGCTATGTGCTGCTTGTGAAGATAAGGGCTGGGGATACCGATCCATGTACATCTAAGTAGGCTCAGTACAAAAGCTACGTAGAGTACATAAAATCACATAGTACACGTCACGCCGGAAATGGTCGGAATTTCAAAAAAATGCAAAAACGCTCGACAATGATGGCGAGATCCGGTGACGCCGTATGCATTCACCCATGCATCGCATAAACATCCAACCACCGTAAGTTCTTTGCCTTTACCTTTGAAATTGTTGTCTGAAATTACAGAAGATTTGCCAAGCTGGCTGAAAAGGTACGCTCATTTTTCTGCAGTGATGAAATCGAACGACCGCCCTAACTCACTCATTTTTCAATGCTGACTCGACCGAATTGAGAGCATAGTCGCTCTAGTAGTTAATAATCTTATTGTAAAAGCGGTCGAGTCAAGCTCTATTATTGAGGAAGTTATGGCCATGGGGGTGATGGCTTCCACCATTGCCAATTTGCATTGTTTCTCGTGGCAGCAAGTTTTCGATTTGAGACTATCCGCCCCACTTGTTACACTGATGAAAATAGTACTGCGTAGCTTAATGTACTGAGCCTACCCTTAGGCCTGTTATGTATTCGATCGCCAACGTTCGCAAACCCGCTTGCGAGTAGCATGCTTGCTCGCAGAGAGATGGGGGAATCCGCGAGGATGGCATCCGAAACGAAGAATACCATACAATGTTATCGAAAGGCATATTGTAGATTGATAGGAGTAGAGGTAAGCCCTCTCGAATGTCAGTGACCATGGGAAACTACGATTACACACACTTCTGAGTACCCAGCGTCTCATTTCAATCCCAACAACATTGAAACCACAATAATAGCATATACGAATTGTAGGAGCCCTTTTTCGGATGGCCGCTCCTCAAGTTCGGTTGGTTGGATCTAGGCCTCGTTCACAAAACACAAAAGCCATTCTCCATTCCAAGAGAAAGCGTCCGGTTTGGTTCACGTGTCCAGTCTCGCATTCGTTGTGGACAACTGTCGTATGGTTCCGAATTGGTATATCCACTTCACAAGGACAAGGACCAAAGGGGAGGGGGGCTCATGTTTCCTCTTGTACGACGACATGTCGAGGACAGCAGCCCAGGAAACAAGAACGAAAGACGCTGTCTAGGTAGGCGAGCTCGTAAGACAAAGCAGAAACGACTCCCGAATCGCAAACACGAGAACGAACCACATCATCATTATCATTCTTCCCAGAACAAAACCAGACAGCCTCGGGCCTCGGGTGGAGTATATTCGATCAAAAAAACCAACCAACCAACCAACCAACCAACCAACCAACCAACCAACCAAGCAACAACGACTTGTTTCACATTCTCGCCCACACTTTTTTGTTTTCAAGGTTCACAACACTCGACGACTTTTGCACCTCGTTCTCTCTTTGTTGCGTGAGCCCTCACTCTTCTTTTCACCTCGACCGCTGCCATACCATGACCATTGTCAGAACAAGACAAACCCAACACCAACCACAAACACAAGCACCACCACGAGACCCACATCCAACAACGACAGCATCCTGCGGTCACCCCACTGCAATTCATGTCAAACCAGAGGAGGATCCGACCACGACACTGAACAAGGACAAACTATGCACACTGGCAGACACGTTTCCATCACCACCACCACATTTGCTTGCCAAAGGAGTCTCACGGTCGAGCAATCCTACGAGCACGAGTCGTCGTCATCGACGACGGCGGCGAGTATGGTTTCAGGAAGCATCCAATCAAGTTGTGTGGTTGGAATCGCCGCCTGTTTCGGACCGGACACCACCCAGTGATTTGTGGTATACACGAGACGATTATCTCCAGTTTCGATCCCAGCGTCGTGTGGATGTGTTTCATTGTCAACAACAATTGCGATACTTGGTGGCCGCAGCTACAACTAGGACGATCCAACAGGAGGACGACGACAAGGATACGACTACTACGACGCACCAAACCCAGGGACCCGGTCCAGCCTTGTCCACGTGGTCCAGGCCACAGCAACAATTGTATACTCTGGCCAAGAGTTTGTACGAATTGTATGAGGCCACCACCAATGTCCAATGTGTCTTGTATACGGCGAATCCCTTGTGGAAGAAACGACGTTCACCCGCACCACCCGTACGGCCGACCACCACCACAGGAGGAGGAGTACCATTCTCCTCCAATCCAGGAGTAATGGGTGGAACCACCACCACCGCCATGGCTCCGCAGCAACCGGAGGGACCAACGACCAAGTCACAGCACAAGGACGACGACCACCACCACAACCAGCAGCCCACCACTCCGACCAAAAACAACAACCATAAGAACAACAACAACAACAATAAGGTTCTTTCCACATTGGAACGCTTTTTGAATCAATCCAAACACAAACAGCCACCACACAACAAACCAGATGCACCACCGTCGCCACCGACATCGCCTCTTCCCTCCAAAGTGTCCAAAAAGACAACGAAGGTGACGACGACAAGTTCCAAACCACCAACACCACCATCCACAACTAGAATGGTGTCGTCCGAAACCATCACTTGTGGCAGTACCACAAGTCCCTCCAACAAGAATCTGGATCCTACTACGTTTACTACTAGAACTAGTGATATTCCGTGGTGGACGCGATTGTTGGGATTGGAAAGTGTCGTGTTGACGGAAATCAAGCAAGACTTGTTGGAACGACGAGACTCGATTTTGCAAGTGGTGGCGGAAATTCAAGACGAACAAGATCAAGGCTTGTGGGAACCCTTGCACGAGGAACGGAGCGTGACCGATGAAGACGACGAAGAAGATGCGACATCCGTCTCGACGACCCTTTCCTCATCGGGGCAATCCGTCTCCTCCCTCTTTTCCTTTTGTTCGTCCTCGTCCGACGGTTCGACCATGAACACCACGACAGCCACGGACGAATACTTGACGGAATTGCGCGATTCCTGTCTCAATTATTCCCAAGCCTGCAACTTGTTTGCCCAATTGTTGGCCCGTGTCCAACTCCAAGACTATCACGACGAGTACTACAGCACCGACCATTGGGATTCCTAATACTAGCTACTAGGAAGGGAGTCGTCCGAAAAAGTGAGGATACAGAGGAGGAGGATGTTGGTGGCAATTCTGGTGGACCTTGTTGTAGTGGATGGACCAAGGAGACGAGATCCAAACAAAGGATGACGACCACGACGACGAAATGTGTCTCGCAAGCTACTGCCATTGTACCATGGAACCTGCCGTAATAAAAGGCTCTACTTGTAAGAATAGTAGAGATAAAAGGCTCTACTTGTAAGAATAGTAGAGATAAAAGGCTCTACTTGTAAGAATAGTAGAGAAAGGTGGTGAAACCCAGTATTGTAGTAGTCGAACAGAAAAGATTCGAAACCAAATGTTGGTGTTCGAGTGTCATGGTTGACACTATACTTGTGATTACCTAGAGGGCTCTGTAGAACCTCCTATTAGAACTAGAAGGATGAGTCGCATGTATTTCCCAAAATTCTAGCAGACACGAGTAGCAATTCCTCAAGCCATAGAGCAACAGTCAGAGGAGAGAGAGAGAGAAGATGCCTATTGCCGAATAACAAGGATAAACAGTGTGTGTTGCTAGTTACAGCCAAGCTCCTCTTTTTATTCAAAAATGTATATGTGCAGTTTTGTAAGTGTACCGACGAATATCCAGAAACGAATCCAAATCAGCGGCATGCGGAGGTGGTGGTGGTGGTTGCGGTCGTTCGGGTCAGTCGTCGTTGTACAACACTGGACACGGCCCCATAGACATCTTCCAAGGCAATGCGTTCGTCCAGGGTCAATTTGCGGTTCAGTACGGTTTCCCAGGCAAAGATTAGGGCCCACAACAAGGGACCTTGTCGTTGAAACACGGACGGGGAAATGCCCCATTGCTGTTCCAACAGGCGGTCGGCCCAATCGTGCAAGAATTCAGTTACAAATTCACGATCCGGTCCCAAGGTTTGAATCAAGACATCCAGGGTTTCCACCACCATGACACTAAATGTCGCATGGACGGGTTGCAACTCAACATTATTCTTATTGTCCTTGTCTTTGGGATTTTGTTGTTGATGATGTTTGGCAAACCATTGTGCTGTTTCCGGTTGCAATTCGAAAAATCTACAAGGATAAACGATAGAGAAAGGAACCACACAGTGTGTGTGAGAAACTTGTCACATTGGTCCATGCAAGGAGTGGAACAATACAACAAGAGAGAGAGACAGAGAGACAGAGAGAGAGAGAGAGAGAGAGAGAGAGAGAGACTTACTTTTGACAGACCAAACGACCAAAGTCTTGATCCAAGTTCTTGGTGCAATACTTGGTCTCGTCCCAGAGTTGGGCCATCTGATGCACCGATGTGTATCGAAGGGGCTTGATCAACAACGACGATTGTTGCTGCTTCTTCACTCTTGTCATGATCATCATGATTGCTTGCTTTTGTGGGTCTTTGACGAGAGAATTGCTTTCGGTTTCGTTTCGGATTTATGACAAATTCGGATTAGGTTGTGTGCCGACCACCAAGGACGACGACCAGAATGGAGCGGCCAAGTATGCCATCATCATGTTTTTGGTGTGAACAAAAAAACGAAAAACGTTCTGATTCGAGAGATATGATGTGGTCTCGAATAATACGCGCTACCGAATATCTTGCTACAATACCACGAAAAATGCGATTCTCATCCCCATAAACGAAACCGGTTGGGTCACACTTTATACTCAACCTGGACAGCTTGTCGCTTGTCCCTGCGAATACTCAAGACAAGTGATCGGGTAGGGTCCATAGTCATGGACGGGGAAGGACAAGACTGAAATATGTCGCGTTCTCATTCTTGAGTCGTGTGTCCAATAAATGATAATTAGGACCGATCGCATTCCGGATTTGGGGGGAACTTGCTTGGGGAATGCTACGAGTATGCTACCAGGGGGATATCGGATGATACAAGCACTCTCTCTAGCAAAACTCTTGAACACAAGTGAGGAGGGTGGGGGAGAAAAGTGATTGATTGCGGTATCCTCTCATCGAGTATTGTACTACCTATGGTTGGTTGTGGACAGGAGGTCTGTTGGCCACGACTGTGTTTCTTTTCGGTACACTTGACTCCAACAATTGGAGCAATGAACATGGCTCTTGCGAGTAGGGAGTTTCCAAAGATGAGAGTCAGAGGATATTAGAATGGCTCTATGGGTTCCGACCTTTCATCTGGAAGAAACCTTGCTGTACTGGCACGGTCTTTTGCAGCTTCAAAGGTGTAGTCAGTCCAAGTTACCGTTTCAAACCAAACATACTGTTTGATAGCGTACGCACATTGGACATGTATTCGACATCTATGATTAGAGCCTTGCTTCGTCCTAGAATGGTCCTGGTATGCCTCCTAGAACTAGGCAAATGGTAGTCATCGTAAGTCGATGCAGTGGTCTCTCAGTTTGTTGCGTTGCTTCGTTCCAATGGTCCTACAGTGCCTCGTGGAACTAGGCCAAGGTCGAGTCGTAGTAGTAGTAGTTATCTTACGTCTATGTTGTGTGGGGTGTAGCAGTTCACTCTGGAACGAAGGATAAAGCACCAAGCAAAACAAGGCACGAGACACGGAAAGGATCCTGTCCCAGTTACATCCTCGTCATTCAAGGCCTTTTTTATGCACGGAGCTCTGGTCGTCCTATGACTCTACAGCTTTTTCCGCATGACAGCTGCCATGGCTCCATAGACTTCTTCCAACGAGTTGCGTTCATTGACGGTGAGCGGTCTCTTGAGCGATTGTTGGAGGGCATAGACCATGGCGTGCAACGGAGCCTTTTCGTGAAAAAACGAGGCCTTGACACCCATTTGGTGCAACCGGGTTCCCACCTTGGCCCAAATGTCTTGCATAAATTCGGGATCCGGTCCCAAGGTTTGAATCAAGGAATCAACCATTTCGTAGCATTTGGACCCGTACTGTCGCATGGTGGCCTCACTCAGCTTTTCCGTCCCCCGTTTGCCCGTACTTTCCGATCGGTACAATTCCATAAATCTGTGACGTGACACAGTGATGACAACAGAGAGAGGATGTGTGAGACGCGGAAACGAACGGCTTCAAGAAAGAGGAATCCAGTACTTGGTGTCCTCGTCCAGTATCACTTACTTTTGGCAGGCTAGCAGTCCGAAATCCGCTTCAAATGTTGGTGAGCTGTACTTGACCGCATCCCATGTTTCGGCAAGCACGTAAACCGATGTGTATCCAAGAGGGTTCATATTGAGAAGTAGATAGTTGGTTGCTTGGAGAATGGCACTCGGAAAAATTATGATGAGACGTGAGACAACCTCTGCACTTGAAGCCCCCGAAGGTTTTCCAACTTCCAAAGTTCGCTGGGCTGGCACCAACCAGCTCCTTCTAGCCTACGTGGAGACATGGTGAGTTCCTTACCGATCGACCTGGCTCGCTGCCAGTTATGTTTGTCCTAAAACTGTATTAGGTCGTATAAGGGGCAATGATGGAACGGGACATTTAGCTCGTCGAAAATCAGAACCTCTATGGAAACCGGACATGGTATGCACGTAGGCAATTGGCCGGGATCTCGGAGTCCGGTAAAAAGAGCCTGAAAAGTTGAGTCCGTTCCTTTGAAATCATGAATGCGGGACAGGAGTGACCGAAAACATTTGACGATTGTTTTGTCAGCTGTCAAATAATATGCTATGGACCCTCGGTAGGAATGGCGCTGCATAATAATATTACGACCCCTACTAGGTAGAGTCAGACAATCAGTACCTACCTACTCCTAGCTAGGAGTAGTAGAGTCTGATAATAGGAGTAGCATAGCAAGCAGTGTCCATGGATAGATGAATCTAAAACTACTTCTCTACTCCTAGGAGTAGGAGTTTATCATAGTGTCTCTCCGATAGGCCAGAAGAAGTTAGAGTGTTACGATAGTGACAAAGTTTTTGTGTTTGTATTGACTAGCTGACGTATTGTGTCAAAGACCCAGTCTGACCTGCTTTCATCAATACTCGCGAGTAATAAGGATACAGTCACGAGTCTGAGGTTGGCCCAACCATTTCCAATAATGAATTATTTGGCCTGCGGTGGTGATCCCCCAAATCAATCTTCAATATAGTGCTTAACGCCATACGTAAGGAACGCGTTTTAAGCCTAACGGATTAGCAAATAAACTACTCCCATAAAACTTTAGCGATATATGGTTTGTGTCCCATAAACTGCTCCCATCTTAACACGATTTGAAAAATTGTCGTTTTAATTTCGAGTACAAATTTATTCATAGTGAGAATTTTTTGTCATTTTAGTCGCTTTTCTCGAACTTGAGCGGCCATCCGCGATGACCATGAGAGACAATGAGGGCGGACAATGAAAATGGCATGGATCATCTTCCAATGATGCCAAACCAGGTCAGAATGGATAAAGGAAAGTCAATTGATCAAGACAGATGGTATGTGGAGGCGAAAGTTGACCAAGGAAAGGTTCAATGTGTCGAAAAAGGGTCAATGCTGTGAAGCAGGCAAAAACATGGTCTGAGAAAGGGAATTGCCGAATGCTCAACAGAGGTGCTGTCAAATCACAAATAAAGACAAAGTCCTATAGTTCATATTATTTTACACCAGAATGGAAGGTCTTGACATTTGCTGTTGGATATTGAGTGTGTGCGTACTGCTCAAAGTTGGGCCATGGTCGATGGGATGAGAAAATCACAAAAATCATCCAAGTTTTGATACACGAAACGACTGTTATAATTTCAAAATCAGTGTAGACTATGATATATGAAAATGTTCAAAATTCCACAAACTATTAGAATTACAAGTGAAAAAGACAATGACGTCTATATTCCAATTAGTAGATGTATTCAAAGTTATGGGAGGAGTGTATATACTGCTCGAATTTATGGGATCAGTATATATACTGCTCCCTTACGTATGGCGTTAACGAAAAGTGAGTCAGAGGTTAGCAGCACGTCACGAATTCTTGTTTGTTGGGACTCCCCTGTCCCCACTAAAACAATGAGCAGATCGTCAACATTGCTCGGTCGACGAGAACCGAGCACAAAAGTGGAAACTGGTAACTGTGAATGGGAGGTGGGAGGCTAATTATTCCTTTCGTTAGCCCCGGTCATTGTTGACGTTGGAGCAGAGAGAGACGATTGACTGTTACTGGTCGTGTTATGTACTCCATGTCCAAGTGAGATGATGAGCATCACAAGCAAGGAAACGCACGTCATGACCCCCAAATGAAAAAAGACTGCTATTCGTACTGCCTTGTAGCAGTAATTGTGGATTCTCGTTTCGACAGACTCGAGAGCGATGGGAGCAAAAACTGTCATCAAAGCTCGTCCACCATTCGCGTATGGATTGGGTATTCTTATTTGTTGGGTCCCGTCCCGTGGTGGGAGTCGTTCTTCTTGTCGTCCACCTTTACAACCACCATTGAATCTGATCGGACCACCATATCCTCATTGCTCCTCCAGGTTGTGTGTGTGAGGAGGGAAACCATGCTGGTCCCCCCGCACACGAGAATCCACACAGTAGTGTACTTCATCTCACACTCTCTCTTTCCCTGGAATTAGTATCCCATTACACTCGAGTTTTTTGGCTGCATGGTTGTTGTGGTTGTTGTTGTTGGTGTTGCTGGGTGTTCCCGACCGAGATATACAAACCAAACTAGACACACGCAAACTGTGGTTGGTACGGCCTCTAGGTATAGGTAGTAGTAGTGCTCTCAGCTTGTATTTGTGTGTTTGTGTTTGAGGGTCTCTCTCTCCTGGTCGTCGTCGTCGTCGTCGTCATGATCCTCCACGGAGAGGATGGACGCATTGTGCGTAGAGGAACGACTCTCTAGTGTGTAGCTAGTGGTGAACAGGCCCACCAGAATTCTTCTCATTATTTCATTCGTCTCCCACGAGAAGAAGGACACCATTGGACTGGCATTCCCGTAGAGCAGGAACCGGACGGGGACCATGGTCCCAGGGATGCGCCACGATCGGTACTCTCTACTAGAGGTACTCCTACCTCCTACTCCGCTCTCTAGCTAGAGCAGCTAGAGCTACTGCTAGTTCTCTCTCAGTGACGTCCTTCCGTCGATCGTTCTCAACCGGTACCCGTACGACATGTTCAGGACATGTCAGAATAGCTACTTCCAACGCCGTTTGCAACGCACGACGAGCGAGACGCAAAACCGCAACAACAACAGTAACAACAACAAGCAGCAAGCTTCCTGCGGCAAGGGCAAGGACCAAACCACCAACAACAAGTCTTTTGGTGGGTGTACGGCCGTGGGAGCACGACTTGGGCTGTCGTAGAAGGCAGCTACCGCACGGACGCTCCTCTAGAGAGGGAGTTCCAACCAACCGTCTTTTGTCCTTCCAATCGATTACCACAACAACAAGTCGTAGCGAGTAGCAGTAGCAGCAGAATCACGATCCGTCCTTCATCCTCATTGATCATCATCATCATGTCGTCCTTTCACGAAGATTTTTTGCGTCGCCAACGAGAGGAAAAACTCAAGTTGCGCGTGTCGCAACGGCAAGCGGCGGAAGCACTGCAAACCTTTCGGAGCACGACCGTCTTGAGCAAGGAAGATGTCGCCCTCAAAAAGCAAAAGGAGGAGGATCGCAAACAAAAATTGGAAGCGCAACAAATGATGGCGAGTTATCGCGTCGAAAATGTTCAAGATGGCTTGGCCGTCCAACACGAACTCAAACTCAAAAAATTGCGACAACAAGATCGCCAACAACAATTGGAATCCCAAGCCTATTTGCACAGTGTCCAAAACAATGAATTTACCAAACCACCCGAAAAGACGACGACTGGCGTCAATCCACCGCAATCGCCGGGACCCGTACCACCGACGGAACGCATGAAACACGACGATGACGATTGGCAGGCGCAACAGGGACATGTCAAGGACAAGGCCGGATTGTTTGCCCATGAGACGGGCATTGTCTCGCCCGAAACCACGCCGGGAGGAAGTTTGAAAAAACCATCCGTCTCGAGTGCCGGCCTGATCCCCGATGCGTCTTCTTCGTCTACCAATTTGCGCACGGAATTTTCCGCCTCCCTGTCGGTTCGAGATTTGGCGGCCAATTTGGATGAATCGGCAGCGGCTCAAGAAGAATCCCTCTTGTCCCAACCCTTGCCGCCACCCCCACAACAAACCTTGGTACCACCACCAGCCCCTCCCTTGGCCGGGGCGGACGACGAGGACGAGGAGAAGAACAAAGAGGATGCCGCATTGCTACCAGCCACAACGAACGATGAGTTGGAGAAGGACACCACGGAACCACCACCACCACAAGAAGAAGAAAAAGTAGTTGTAGAAACCAAAGAAGAACAAGAAACCACTGGCGCCGATACGGATGCGGCTGTTCCTAGGGAACCCACGACGGACGCTGGAGCGACGGAACACTCGGCAACTGCCAAACCCAAAGGGGACGACGAACCAGCTGTGGAACAACAGGAAACCGTAGGAGTCGCCAAGGAGGAGGAAAAGGACGACGACGACAAGGCCGTGACCGAGGATACGACTCCTGAACCCTCTGCAAACAACGAAACAAACGAGGCAACACCTTCGTCTCCGCCAACCGATGCCGAACAAGAACCCAAACCCACTGCCTCCGTGGAACCAGAACCAGCGACTGGACAAGAAGAAGAAGAAGACGAATCACCAAAAGAAGAAGAACCCGAAACGGGAGCCGCCACAGCGGCAGCTGTTGCTGCGACAACTAGTACTACGGCAGCGGCCGTCTCCTCTCCGGCACCAACGGCCGCCAGTCAACTCCAGGAATCCACTCCAGCTGCCACAACCACACCCGGAGCCGTGTCCCATGGGACGGCCACATCTACCTTGACACCCGCCACACCCCTCGAACACGAAGAAGAAGAACGACCCTTGACGGGTCATGCCACGACGGTTCGTTTGGATGTCTTGTTTTCCTTTGGCTTGTTGACCTCGTCCGATCAGCCCTATTTGGACAATTACATGGATGCGGTGGAACAAGTCGTGCAGGAAACCTTGCGACAAGCCACGGTCGCCGCCGAAACGACGCGGTCCTTTCGCAATCGACAACCGGCGACAGACTTGCAAAAGTTGTTGGCTGCCCATGTCCGGTACGATGCCCGCTTTGGACCCTTTGTCCAAGAATACAGCAAGGATGCGACGTACCGCGATCCGGCCAATCGTCCCAATGTCCAACGCATTTTGGTCGTGGCCGCCATTCCTATCTTTTTGACCAATGGGATTAGTATCAAACAAGCCCGACAAGGAATTTGTGCCGGCCTGCAAACCAGTATGCAAAGTGGACACTTTATTGCCCTCGCCAAACAACAACAACCACCATCACGAGGAGGAGGAGGAGGAACCGGAACTTCCAATCGAAGGGGCATGACCAGCCAATAATGAACTCTACCTAAATTTGTGTGTGTGTACCGTAGTTTTACATTGGTTCGAACATTCGGGTACATGTCGTTGTAGATGCAATTTGCATAGGTAGTTTCGATCATTCGAATACACATGTCGTCGTATAGATGTAACTCTGTCATGGCGATGATTCATGGTTCCCTGCGCTCTCTCTATATACTATACGTACAGCAGAGTAGAGGAGCCACCAGAAAGAAAGAAGCAATCTGAAGAAAGGACCACTCCCAACAGGAACTCGTCCTACTCCCACAATGGAACAAGTATATATTATATAAAACACAAGGAATTTATTCAATCTGTAGTTGAAAACAAACTCTTGTTATCATTTCTCCTCTACTCGTATGGCACTCGGACGAGGACTGTGATCCGTGGAACGCTATAAAAGTACACTGGATTCATCATCCTCATCATCATCATCTTGTTGGTAATCATTCACTTTTTCTTGTTCTTGTTGTTGTTCTTGTACTTTCGTCGTAGTGGTCATGATGATTAATAAACACCCGTCGTGTACCGTCCTTGAATTTGCGGCAAGGCACAAAAGCGCTTGACGTAGGCCATGAGTTTGGGATGGGCCTCCAAACACGCAGGATCAATGTGATCGAGGTAGCCGGTCGTAAAACTGCGCAAAAAGGGCACGGCCAAACAATCGGCAATCGTGGGAGTGTCCCCCGGTGTGGCCAACCACTTTCGGTCGGGCGTGGCATCCAACCACGTTTCCAAATATTGACAATACTTGGGGAATTCTTCGGCCATGTACTTTTTGCGCAGCGTTTCAATAATTTGTTTGCCCTCGTCGGTTTTGGACATGCCCACGGCATGGCCGTACCGATCTTCCGGGTACATGGTCAAGTCAAAACAGGCCAAGAACGCGCGTTCCATGTCGTACACGACGGCCAAGACTTCTTCCACTTCGTACAAATAGTCCAGGGGATAGAGTTTCGGGGCATCCGGCTTGGCCCAATGCACGGCAATGTGACGCAACATGGGACCCGTTTGCGTTTTAATGGTCGTGTCATTAATGGTCAAGGCGGGAACTTGGCCATAGGCCGTCTTGGGCTTAAAGGCCAAAAATTCCATGTAATCGGCAAATCGTTCATCTTCAAAGTCGACCCCGGTCTTTTTTTGTTGTTGTGCAATCGAGAGAGTATCTTTTTGTTTCTCTTGCGCAAACGAGGCGCGAGAAAAAGATCCATCGAAGATCGAAAAGACTCGAAGGGAACACGATATTCCAGAAATGACTGCATAGAATGAGCGACTCACCAGCTTTCAAAAACGCGACCAAACACCGGCAACACACCTATATATCTACCTAGGTAGGTAGCTAGAGTTTAGTCCAAGGGAGCCCCATCGACACAAACCAGTCGACAGGTTTCAATGTCAATGGGAGTGTCGGATCCAATGGGAATGCCGCTACCACTGCTTCTGCTAGTAGTACTCTGGGTGATGAGTTGTCGTCGTTGTTGGTGTCGTGTTCGGTCCTGCGGGTTCTTCTTCTTCTTCTTCTTCTTCTTCTTGTGCTGGTGCGATTCTTTTTTGCCCGAATGTCGTCGTTGTTTGGACGTTTTTGTCATGGTTTCTTTTTTGCCCTGGCCCTTTTCCTTTTTACCACTGTGGGACGATTGATCCTTCGTTTTCTTCTTGTTGTTCTTGTTCTTTTTGGGTGAGTCTTTCTCGTTGTCGTCCTTGTCTGGATCCTCCTCGTCCTCATCTTGGTCACAAACGTAATCGCACCCATTGGGTGGTGCCGGTAATCCGGGAGGAACCAGTGGTGGGGGTGGTACCACTGTGATGGGTGTGGAAGCATCTGTATCCCCCAGGGGTGGTAGTAGGATTCGACGGTGAGAAAGGAGGGTCACGACGGCTGCACCATACCGAAACGACTGTAGATCATGGACCGTGTCCCCTCGAGTCTTCGTCGTCGTCTCGGCAGTGTATGGTGGTTCTTGGGAATCCTCCCCCTGGTGGTGGGGTATGGGACTGGTTGCAAACCGAGGAGGACGAGGAGATACTGCATTCGGATGGGTCGCTAATGTGGTCGTTGGGACAGTTCTGGTCCTTCTGGAAAAGGGTTCGTGGTGGTCCTCCTCCTCTGTTGCCGCCGCCAGTGCCAGGGCCATCCCGAGTAGTACTAGTAGTAGTCGTATCATACCTGCATACGAAAACGACGATGACCTTGTTCGTTTCATGGTTGTGGTCATGGTCGGTTTGTGTTCTGTGTGTTTTTTTCGAATTTGAGAGCGAACGCCAACTGCGTTTTGTCGGTTGTTGGTTCGTTGTGCGCGCGTGTTCTCTTTGGGGGTGAGGCCCATTCGCTCACGCGCGCGCGCAAGTCGGCAATCCACCGGACATATGTTGTGTTCTCATGTTTGGAGTCCCCCGAACTTTGTTTCCTCCCGTGCGTGGATCGAATCCCCCCAGCACCGTTCCCCATTCCCATTCGAGAGACGACTCTGTCCACTACAAAAAGAAGCGCCGTGACTCAAAACCTGTCTCTAGATTCCTACCACCAAACTCATTCACAAGGACGGACCAGGAAATCGGACGGATGGACCGTCCAAGTCTCTCTTTCTCGTTCGTCTCGATTCATCAAGCTAGAGAGTGTGTAGAACCAGCTGCAATTGGACTGTCATCTAGTAGTACTACTAAAGAGAGTTACGCCATGCCCATCATGTCCACCCAAAACGCCAGTGTGGTCGTGCAAGTTTCGAAACTAATGCCTGCAGACTCTCACCCACCAGGAAAACCAAGACAAATGGGTGACTCTCCTATCAATCCTGGCGAGTGGATGAGGGGATTGTTTGGCGGCGGGTCGAATCCATGCCATTGCCTGTATGTGGTTTGTCAATGGTGCGTGTCCGTCTTGTTGCGTTTCGCCGTGGAACCATTTCACTCTCTACGAGTAGGGGCCGGGAGGCACAAACGCAGGCGAGATGCCAGTGTCTTTTCTCCTTCCAACAGCAGCAGCATCCTCTTCTTTCGTGTCTTGTCGTCTCTCGTATAGAGTCGCCTTGCATCATCTATAGCTCTTTGACACGGACTGGGTCCGTCTCTCTCCAACTCCCTATACTCTCTCTTTCTCTCTCTCTCTTTTTGCTGTTGTTGTTTGTCATTTCTCATGAAAGGATTGCCGAGACTGGGTCATGATAGGAGTTGCCAAGAGTTGAAGAATCAAGACGAGACGCGCCTCGATTCCATACTGGGCCCTTGACATTGCCCCAAATCCGATTCGAGCCCAAGATTCGAGCTTGGATTTGCTCCGTCTCTTGGTGTTTCTCAGGAGGAGGATTGCCGAGACTGGACCATGATAGGAGTGGACAAGAGTTGAAGAATCAAGACGAGACGCGCCTCGATTCCATACTGGGCCCTTGACATCCCCTTGAATCCGATTCGAGCCACAGGATCGAGCTTGCATTCTCGCTCAGTATCCTTGTTTCTCAGGAGGAGAATTGCCGAGACTGCGTCATTACGAAATGATTGGCCAAGAGTTGGATCAAAACGAGACGCGCCTCAATGCCATAATGGGCCTTGACATCGCCCCGAATCCGATTCGAGCCAAAGGATCGAGCTGCCACGACACTGCCCCAATCGACATAGGAAATGGCAGAGGAGGGCGACGACGTTGTGGTATTGTCTTTGTTGTTGGTAGTGGTGGTGGGCGGTTGTTGGTGGTGTTGCTTCTCGATACTCCTTGATTCAAGGTTTGGACGGCCGGTTGGCGTGGTCCGTGCTCACTAAAAACCGAGGTGCGCCACACAATGCGCAAGTGGGGTTGCCAGGCCACCAAGGTGTGCAGTTCCGTCATGAGACGGTCGACCACGTGTGCCAGGCTTTTACCGGGCACAGGAATCCGACAATCTCCGGGACGCAATTGATGCCAAATGCCCAAGGAAATTATCACTACATCAAACTCGGGCAAAAGAGGAACCCGGTGATGATGTCGTTGGCGAGTGGTGGTGGTGTTGGAAGAAGAAGAAGAAGAAGAAGAAGAAGAAGAAGAAGAAGAAGACTGATTGCTACCGGTTATTGTGGTCGTCGTTGTCGTACTATGGGAGGAGGAGTTGAGTGCCTCGAGTTCGGAACGAAGAAACTTGGAAAGGTCTTGCACACAATTGGCTCGAAGCCACGTCACGTCGGTGGCAGTAGTAGCATTCTTATTGGTGGTCGTATGATTCGTGGAGAGGAGAACTGGCCGTCGACAAACGGTAATTTCGGCATGACTGGCCGACCAACTTCGGTCGGTGCACCGTTCCGTGATGGACCGTCGATTGACATCAATGGAGCGTTCCAATTCCCCAACGGAAATACTGCTGCTATCGTCTGCCGTAGTGTGTGGTGTATGATTGAGAATGGCAAACAAATTCATGGCCGCTCGACGGGCCGTGGAATCGCCAATCCACAACATGCGACGTTCGGCAAAAATGGTTTGCAATTGTGACACACTGTAGAGTTTGTACGGAGCGGGTGGAATCCAATGATTGCCCACCCAGGCACCACCACCATTACCAAGTTTTGGAGTCCCCGACTCTGCTCCCGAGGACGAGCGGTGATCCTCTGGACGGTTCGGCCGGTGGTTGGAACGAACCGCAGGAGCCCAAGAAGAAGAAGAAGAAGGAGAAGAAGAAGGAGCCACAACAGTGGGATGGAGCCAGAGGAGAAACGAGGCCAGCATCCAAAGGGCCATGACACCCAGGACGAGCCAAAGTTTCCAAAACCACCAAGAGCGTCCTTGTCGACCGGTACTGGGAGTCCAGGATTGCTCCATTGTCGTATTCTTTTGTTCTCGTCGGACCCTCTTGTTCGGTTCTTCTTCTTTTTCTTCTTTTTCGACTCGAATCAATCGATCGCCACTGTGCTGGTCGGATGCAAGAATGGCTCTCCCAACCACGCTCTCAATCTCAATCTCTCTCTCTCTTTCTCTATGCGATTCTGTTATCTGAGACAGTACGAGTCTTGATCATCATCATCATCATCTTCTGTCCAACAAGGAAATTATGACACCTTTTGGTTCGATGTAGTGCCATGGTCATGGTCAGTCCTTCCTTCTCCTCGCGACACACACGCCCAACCAATCACACACAGATATACCCCCAGCAGGAAAGAGGGCATGCTCGTTTCGCCCCCTCCCATTTCGAAGGATGAGTCGCCTGTAGATCGCCAAACTATTCCACTGCTTACTGTAGCAGCTATTGGGCTAGTCTATCGATTGAGAAATCCAAGGCGATCTAGTAGAGAGAGTTACGACGACGACGACGAGACAACAACACAAAAGGACACTGCTGCGGAGACAAGGGGACAACGAAACCACTCGCATCGTCGGAACGGTACATTCGTCGTAGAGGGGAACACGCACCAAAACGACGCACGTGGGACACCCGTACCATTGAGAAACCACACAGAGACACACACACACACGCAAACACACACACATACACACACACAGTGGCATGGATGCGCCGCCGGTACACAATCCCAACCACGCACCCGGATGGGTCATGGGAGTCACCCATTTTGCTTGGTTCTTGGTAGAGTCTACAGGCATTCTTCATAGTTTCGAGACCTGCCCGACCACACGGACGTGGAGAGTATTGGCATACCTAACTATATGATTAGTGCTGGATGACAGACCTATTGGATCTGAATCTATACACTATATGTTTTTTATGAATCGAGACAAGAGAGACTTGGACGAACCGTTCCCCGTTTCCCTCGTCCGTCCTTGTGAAGAATGAGTTTGGTAGGAATCTGTACACTTTTCTAGTGCGATACTCGGTGTGGTTCCGTGTGGTTGTCAATCAAGGTCATGGATTTGTTTGAAGGAGGGTTGTGACATTGGTGGCTGTGAGCTGGGATGTTTCCACGTATCCTAGAGTGCCCTCACCCACATCCACGTTCTAAAAGGACAAGAGAAAGTAGTAGTACACAAAAGATGGAGGAACTGTGAGTGCCAGAAGGGGAACCCGACAAAGTATCCTGCAACATGTCGAAAGTAGTACTCACAATGGCATAATGGAAACAATCCACGTCGATAGATCCATATCCAACATGGACGGTTCGGTTCGAATAATGTCTCCGTCCGCATCCGAAATGGTGGCTCGTATACCGCTTTGCGAATCGGAGGGTGGTTTTCCGGTTGCATCACAATAGGCACTATTGTCAATACCAATCCCTTCCATATAAACTTGGGCATGGACGTGACCTTCGGCATTCAAGACAATTCCATGAAATTCGGTTTGCAAGGACGAGGGGTCCATGGCATCATTGGCACCACCTTGAACCGAAATGGCAACATTGGCAATCGTCACATCCACTGTCGGAGCGATCCCTCGATGATCATTCTCGTCTGGAATCAGGACATGAACGGCAATCGCGAAACCATCGTCTGGACGGTCCGGTACCGTAACTTGGATATTTTGAATGTCGAGCGTGTAGGACCAATCGGTGGACACTAGTCCCAAATTCGATCGACCCATGTCCTCCACCCAGCTTACATGGATGCAGGTGGGATCGTTGCTGGTTGGTACATACCTTTCCGCCAGTGTCTGCTGTTCTTCTTCTTCTCCTCCTTGTTTGTGACAGGTCACGTCCATGAGTTGCGTCCCAATCGGCATGGGTCCTGTTACGACAATGCACCCTTGTGTATCAATGTTGTTGCAATGGATATCCTCCATGGTCAATTGCTCCAACACTGTCGTGTCCGTGTCGATCTGAATGGCGCTTGTTCCAATCACATCAAAGTGCGTGTTGGTCACGGTCATGTCGTGAACCAAACTGCCGCCAGCTTGTTGCTGGTTACCAAGCGTTGCGACAATACCATAATTTTCCATGTAGGAAATGGAGACTGCATCAAATTGAATCGAACCGCGTAGCTCACCAAAGGGAGAAGAAGAAATAATGCCCTCGACCTGGTCTACCTGCTGTTCTGCAACCAGAGGGGTACCATAGTCCAGAATGACACCATATTCCATGTAGGAAAAGGACGAGTCGAGGACCTCGAATCGTTCCACTCCACTGCTGGTTGTTTCGTCGTTGGTGTCGTCTTGTTGTTGTTGTTTGGGAGGAGCATGGAGAATTCCAATGCTTCCCTGTACCAACTCGCAATTTCGAATCTGAAGGTTGTTGCTTCGGACCAAAATACCACAGTACTTTGGGAGAGTGCTGCCATACTCCTGTCGTCCTTCGTCGTCTTCTGGTTGCCGGGGAAGATGAATCGTGTAATTTTGACAATCCAGTTCTCGCACAGTCTCGTCCAGTTCCATGAGAAACTGACAGTCGCCCTCAAACAAGGAAGAAGACGAGGCCGTGTGTGGACTCGTCATGTCCCGACACTGGATCGGCCCCGTCACTTGAATCGTTGGCAGGGGGGTGCCGTCCTGGTCCGTACCAAAGGTCTGGCCCTCACACGTCCAACGACTGCAACCAAAAGTGTCTTGGTTAATTTCGGTAGCTGGAGCTTGTTCCTCCTCCTGATGGCAATGAATGGGCACTGGTTCCATCGAGTCCCAATGTTCTGGTTCTGGATGTTGTGGTGGATCCAAACGACGAGTGCCAGAGTTCCCTGCTGCTGTTGCATCATTGTCAACGGTAGGAGTGGAATCCTCACGTCGTGTCGTCGTGGTCGTGGTTGTTGTTGTTGTCGTTGTGGAACGTAGGGACCTCCGGTTGCCTCTCAGTAGCAACGCTGTGGCTCGATTGGTAGTCGACGGCCCCCAAGAAGAAGAAGCAGCTGCCGCCGGATCCACAGGCAGGAACCGAAGACACAGCGTGGTAGGGAGGATGAGGAACAAGAAGAAGAATGTCGACATGATGGTACTGTCCAGAACGGACTTGGGTTGCAATGGTGCTTGGAAAGATAGACCATCAGCGATCACCTAGTTTGGGGGAAAGAATAGTGGCATTCTCCTTGGGGGATGAGGGACAAAAATCCGCCAGGGTACACTATGCATATGTGCGACTCGTACGCGTCCGATTTGGACCAAGGACTGACGCCACTGCATACGAATCGACTACCTCATCTCTGATGTCATGATGTATGGAGTGTACTCCTACTCCCAGTAGGTAGATAGGAGCAGTAGATAGGAGTAGCAGTATTCATTCCAGCTATGCATGTCATCAACCATCACTGCTGATATATTATGATCCTGACAACAAGGCCTTGCCTGGATGCCGTTTTTTGCAGATGTGAGGGTCTGTTTTGGGTTTTCTTGTAGTGTTTTTGTCCTGCACCGCCGTTTCTGGCGGAATGCAATGGTGTTCTCCACACGCCCAAATAGAATTCGTGCTAGAACTCGTGCTCGTGTTCTATCCTTGTTGATTGTCTCCTCATTTCAAAAAGCAGACAAGCAAGCGCTGGGGGCGGGGAGATCGTTCTGGGTCTGCAATCTCGTGTCTTTTGTGCCATGGTCGTGAGCATCCATGGACCTTGTCATATTCATACAGTTTCATGCGTACTTGGTGATGCTCTGTGTTCGAGCGATCTTCGAAGACCATTGAGGGCCTAAAACCTAGCATGCGGTTCTCCCAAAATTACTTTCCATTGTAGTGCAAATACTTCTTATACTTTTCGTTCGATAGTAAAGGATGTCCCGGATAGCAGGTCGTCGAAGTTCCTCGAAGTTCTCATCCAGATCCATCCAAGATCGCAAACGCACGAGGGAAGAGACTTCTTTTGTCGTTTGCTCGCTCTCTGGATGAATCTGGAGAACCACACGAAGAACTCATTGATTCTCATCACCTTTGTTGTTGTGTATGACAAAACAACAATGCACTTGTTATTCGTTCCTTGCTGTGTGGCATTGATTCAATCTCTCTTTCTGACCACCACCAGCAGTAGTACCTCGTCCACAACCACCCCCAGTACAACGTCTCTGTCTTCCACCACCATGAGCAGCAACAGCGACACTCTGGCCAAACTCAAACTCACCTACTTTGACATTGAAGGAGCGGCGGAACCCGTGTAAGTAGTCAGCAGTCGTACGACCATACGGCACTACGGTTCCTCCATCTTGTTCTTGTTTGTGTGCCTTGTTTGGATTGGAGACCCCCTGAAGAGAAACAAGAGCGGCGGCCTTTCTCATGATTCTGATCTTGTCTTTTCTCTTCTCGCTGCGCTGCTGTACCGCATGACGACACTCACAACACAACATACACACAACACAGTCGCTTGGCCTTGGCGCTGGCCGAGGTGGACTATGAGGATGAGCGCATTGCCTTTGCCGACTGGGCCGCCTTGAAACCCACCACACCATATGGGCAATTGCCCCTCTTGACCCTGACCCTGGAAAATGGCAAGGAACACGTGTATACGCAAAGTGCCGCCATGGTGCGCTATGTCGCTCGACAATTTGCCCCCGACATCTTGTATCCCGCCGACTGCTTTTGGGACATGGAACAAGTGCTGGGCGTCTTGGACGATGCCCGCAAAAGTTTGGATCCGGCCTTGTACCTGGCCTTGCGACCGGAACGGTTCGGGTACGAGCCGGGTTTCCAAAAAACAGAACAGGGTCAAGCCTTGATTCAATCGATGCGGACGCAATGGATGACGACGGACTTTCCCAAGTACATGGGCCATTTGCAAGACTGGTTGGACCGGCACGATGGAAAATGGTTGGCCAGTGACGGAGACATGCCGACGATTGTGGATTGCATGGTGGTTCCCTTTTTGCGATTCTTGACCACGGGTACCATGGACCATATTCCACCGAATGCGTTGGCCGAGCAATTTCCCAAACTAGCGCAGTACGTGCAACGATTTTGTGCCTTGCCGCAAATTCAAGGCAAATATACCGATGGCGTGCACTAAAAAACTAGAATACAACCAAACATCCGAAACGCAGGATCGTATGCCAAACGCAGAGGCGGCGGTCCTGCCGCAACAGCGGAGTGTGACGAACGAGATTCCACTGCAAGCTGTGGTGGTGCTGGTTGTTCTCTCTCTCTCTCTTTTTTAGAAAGTACATGGGAGACCTTGACGAAAAAATAGAACCACTATAACAGGTAGTCCAACAGACGTGAGATGAACGATACTAGGACCTAACTCTTTTTTAGAAAGTACATGGGAGACCTTGACGAAAAAATAGAACCACTATAACAGGTAGTCCAACAGACGTGAGATGAACGATACTAGGACCTAACTCGCTCGTCGGATGCGTAGGGAGGGTCGACTTTGGGGCCGAGTTTCGGTCTCGCATCATCCAACGCAAAACTTGGTAGTTGAGCTGGAAAGACTCCCTAGGTTGGTATAGTTGAGCAAAGGAGATACGGATTTTCAATAAAATTGGTTACTCGATCAAAAGTACAAATGAGGTATTTATGTAGGTATGCAGGCATGAATTTAGGGTGACCCAAAATTGTGTAACGGTGGTGATATTCCTCGCATGGTTGAACGATTGTTCAAGACCATGGAGGAAGGGAATAAAAAGACAATTGCGGACGAGAGAATAATGCAGAGTCCGTCTCACGAGTGCCATTGCCAATCAAAAGTAATGCGACTGAATCGTCGTTTAGCTGATAATGGTCTTGATAATGACCTTGCTAATCTCATCGTACACTTCTTCCCAGGCCGCTCGTTCGGCATCGTTCAATTTACGGCGCAAGTATTCCTCGACTGTACCAATGAGGGCCTTGCCCATGAACGGAAAAAAGGCTGGATTGACATTCATGGCCTTGTGTCTCTTGCCAACTGAGTAGGACGAACAGGTCAAGTGAAACAGAAGGAAAAGAGTGAGAGGCATGAAACTTAAAAGGAATAATTGTTGCGGCCTGTTGCTGACTGTATTCGTACCTTGTGTCAAGATTTCCTCAATAAATTCAATGTCCGGTCCCAACATTTGAATGACCGAGTCCATCAAACCAGGAAAAGCCTTGGCATGCACCTCCACATGTGCTTGACCGACGGCTTCGCTCTTGTCAAAGCCAAAGACGGATTTGGTGCGAGGTTCCATGTCAAACATTCTATAGAAGAGGAGATTTGGAAAACAAGAATACGAATCTGAGTAAAATGACAACAACAAACAACAAACCAACAAAACACACGTACTTTTGAACGGCCTTGTGACCAAATTCACTTTCAAACTCCTTCACTTGGAACCGAGCTGCATCCCAAGTCTCCAAGACAAGGGCAATCGATGTGTAGCCAATTTCACGCATGGTTGGATATTGATTTTTTGGAAAAAAAAAACAGAAGAACACGAGATCTGTAGTGTGAAGTCCGGTGATGGTTCGAAATTATGAGAGAGTTGCAGCTCTTGCTTTCTCCTCGACGTCGCTCATTTTCCCAACACGATAGCTGTGGCTGACGTGGCCTGAAACAAGATGACACGTGATATCGGTAGGGGCTTCCAAAGAGTTCCTGTAGTAAGCCACCTACAAGCTTGTAGAGCACGCTTGAAGTGCAGTTTGTGTCTTGGCTGTCCGAAACAGCGTCTCGTGCTTTCTCGTGTCCATCTTCAGATGTCGCCACAACTTTCTTAGCTTGACTATGAAATCCCCATCCGTGTCAGAGGCATTTTTTGTTGGCTTGACACACTGTCATTTGGAAAGGATTTAAACACTACAGCTAGGTTTGAAGCCGATGTCCATTAATATGTCTTATCGTATTTTGATATTTCTCACTGCTCCATTCTGATCCCAGATCTGGTTCTGAGCCTTCGTGATCTCGGTCGAAAGTCACTTGTTTCTGAAGGGCCTACCCCGTAGCTACACCATTAAAAGGGCTTTGGTCTTGAAAAGTGAGAACACTTTGGTCGGATGTGGGACTCAGAGACTGTCAGACGTCAAACGCGACTGATACTCGTGACTCGTATCCATTCATTCGATGTCCACTTCGCGGGCTGTCCCCCCGCTCCATGATTCCGAGTGTCATGGCGCCAGGGCAGTCGGTCGACTTAACCCCAGGCGGTAGAGTGGGTGAGCGCGGCAGCTGGAAGAATAGATTCAAACCTTTTTTTTTCATTCGATGTCCACTTCGAGATTCGGGACGTTGGGCCGCTATTGAAGGAGTATCTAGCAGAAGGATAGACAATAGACATGGGAGGAAAGAGTGCATCGTTGTAGAACATGACTCTACTTCACATTCTATGCAGTCATTGTGAATCAGGAAAGAGTAGTCGTTTGACTTTTGGTCTAATACAGGAATCAAAAAATGTAGCAAAGAGGATCCCGCCATGCCAACCTTTATGGAAGTCACGCGGGAAGAGAAAGTACAGGGAAATGGCAGCAGTAAGATGGTCGGTCAATGGAAGTCAACATACTCCATGAAAAGGGGTTGATCAGTCGTCTACTTGAGACTTGCACGAATCACGCCGCTCAGCGCATTGTAGACTTCATCTAGGGCTCCTCGTTCTTCCTTGGTGAGTTCTCGTTTCATGTTCTTTTCGAGCGAATAGAGGATCGCCTCTAGAGGAGCGCCATGATTGAAAAAGGCGGCGGTCACACCCATGTGTTTCATTCTCGTACCAGCTTGGTTCAAAATTTCTTCCAAAAAGTCGGAATCCGGTCCCAGCATCTGAATAAGAGTGTCGAGAAAATCAAACATGCTCTTGGCCGAAGTGCGCATTCCACCCGCCTTTTCCATGACTTTGCGTCCCTCGGGTTGTCCTTCCAAGAATCTGGTGACAACAGCAAGAAGATTGGACAATGAGAAACAAACACACACGTCACTGACACAAATACACACATAGTCGGTTCGACTTACTTTTCACAGGCCAGGACACCAAAATCTTGTTCAAACGTTTCATTGCCAAATCGAGCAGCGTCCCAAATGTCTCCGACCACGGCAGCGGCGTTGTATCCAATTTCTTTCATGGTGGTAGTTGGGTGGGTGGTTTTGGTGTTGTGTCGCTTGTAGGTGTGGTTGGCAAGGCCAAAAACGAATATAGTGAGCACCTCTGAGATTTTTTGGATTTGCTCTCAACCAGTTTCTACGATCGCATAGGACATAGGACGTCCAAATGCGAACGCATCAAAAGTCCAGGGCCGAGGCATGAGAACTCCGAATTGCAAACGCTGTCACCACTACACTATCATGGAGATGGAATTCACAGTATATCCGCGACCGAATCTCCCAATACATTCAATGGGGGACAACGGGGGATTTGAGACTTATCTTGAATTATGGGTTCTCCGTCTACAAAGAATTATCGTTGGGCCTAGCCTGAGCAAAAGGCCGAGCCACTGGGCCGGATGGAATAATGAATAATATGCATATCGAGCGACTGGTGGACGCGCGAAGGAATCATGAGTTTGAGCAATCAAAAATTCATCACTCTCTATTATTTGTTGGTTGGATCAGATGATCTGATATTACGATTTACGATATGAGAATTGAGATGGCGACTGGCGATGACAACGCCAACGATGCCTCTATGAGTATTCGTTGCTGGTTGGGTTCGTTATATAGTAGTGTATGGGGATCAAAAGTTTTCCCGAAAGTCTCTCAAAAAGCTATCCTAAAACTCCGAACGTCTCTCAAAAAGCTATCCGAAAGTCTTTCATTTGACTTTTTCAGGGCTTCATGGCGAAATGAGAGACATTCGGGAAAACTTTCGTTTTTAGGGATAGGGTTAAACTGAGGAACGCAGATGAAGTGGCATTGACAAGACAGCTAGGGTCATTTTCTTTAAGAAGAGTCAATATGGAAGAGTAATGGAGACATCGACGGTCACTGGATGGTCTGTCCGAATGTCAGTCTAATTTTTGAAAGTTTCTCCGAACGTCTGTCATGAAAGTCCCTCATTTCACTCCTCTCCTTTTTGTTGTGGTCGATAACTCGTGTGAAAAATTCCACATGCAACCAGCCGTGGTTTGCACAGCCTCATTGCAGCTGGTAGAGGCTGTTTGGAGAGTCACAGACGGATGGGTAGTCGAGAGGCGTCAACAAATCGACAGTGCGCCGTTGGAAATGAACCATCCGTTGCCTTGATTTGACATGTTCGGACAACGGGGAACTTGCTTTCGGTGCTTTCAAATGCTTTGGTCATGTCCAATATAAATGTCGCTGTCGCATCAAGGCGCAAAAGAAATATGCTTCGCACGCACCTTCACGAAACAACGCAACAAGCGCTTCGATGAAAATCCTCGTCGTTGCACGCGGTCCCTGAGCTCCGACCATCCCCTCCAGAATAGATCCAGATAGTATCGCATTTCCAGTCAGAGACAACGAAACTGGAGGTGAAGGCCACTCGAGAGAGCTATCCAAGTGCCACAATGGAGGATCCCATACTTTCGTAAACCTTGGTGGCATCCATCCACCAAAATCAGACAAACCTGACCGCCGTCAAACAGTCTGCTTCAACCTCTGCTCTGACTTCAGACTTGATTCGATGATTTGGTTTCGTGCCGCGTCGTTGGAAAATGCGTTGTCCGCCCATTGTGAGAAAGCTGCTCGGGCTGGACCGATTCCGATAGCGAATATTAGTGTATGTGCTTCCGAGTTCATCATCGTTGCAGTGTACACTCTGAGAAATTGTATGCAAGTTCTCTTTCGAGTTCAGTGGGTGTGAGTGTGACGTCCAAGACTGTACACTATAGAAAAATCAGTGCATTTCGTCTTCCGAATTCGATCCACCCACTTCGAGTAGTAGAGTAGACTCTGGAAATTTATATGAGAATTGTCTTCCGAATTCATGCCAGAAACACTGCGTTTCTCTTTTCTTTTGGATCAGTTGTGCTCTCATAAAACCAAAATCCTACAAACCAACAACCAAAATCATACACAAACCAAACACCACAAAACATGATGAAAGCTTTTGCCGTTACCGAATACAAAGCAGTGGGAGACTTGTCTGCACTCCAGCAAGTCGAAATGGACAAGCCCTCTTCGCCGACAGGACATGATCTCCTCATCCGCGTCAAAGCGGTAGCAACCAATCCCATTGATTATAAACGATTGGGAAATCTCGGAAAAGATACTGAACCCTTTGAAGGCACCGAACCCCTCGTCGTGGGGTGGGATGCCGCTGGAATTGTCGAACAAGTTGGAGAGGAATCTTCCTTGTTCCAAGTAGGTGATGAGGTCATGTTTGCCGGTGACTTTTTCCGGTCAGGTGCATTTGCGGAATATTTGTTGGTCGACGAACATTTCGTGGGCCCCAAGCCAGCCAATCTATCCTGGAGTCAAGCTGCCTCGGAACCTCTCACCTCCTTGACCGCTTGGGAAGCCATTTACGATCAACTCAAGGTATCGCCCCACAAGCAAGACAATGCGGGAAAAACCATTCTCATTACCGGAGGAGCCGGTGGTGTGGCCACAGCAGCCATTGCTCTTGCCTCCAAAGTCTTGGGTCTCACTGTGATTGCCACAGCATCCCGCGATGAATCTCGAGACTATGTCCTTCAAATGGGAGCACATCATGTCATTAATCACCGTCAAAACTTGACAACTCAAATCCAAGAGGAGCTTGGAATTAAAGCAGTCGACTATATTTTGCATACAGTGGACTTGACGGAAGATCTATTTACCGATTTTGTCGGTCTCATCAAACCCTTTGGAGGCATTTGTAGTATTTGGCCCTCGGCCACGGTCGATTTGTTTCAACTCTTTTGGAAGTCGGTCAACTTTTCGGCCGCCCTCATGTTCAGTCGGAGCGACAACATGATATCTTGACCCAACTTGCAACGTTGTTGGAGGATGGAACCTTGCCCAGCCGTCAAACCAACCGCCTGGAGCTGACGGCCGACAATTTGCGCAAGGCCTTGGAGATGCATTGTCGTCCACGACGTGTTTTTGAAAACACACTTGGGCTTACTCCACCAGACAGGACGTATGAAAGACATGAGAACATCCTCCCTTTATGGTGCTAGTGGTCCGTGGAGTGGCTTGACGTTGGCCAGTTGTTCGACTCTTGCGGGCGCATGGATCAAGCTTCTCCACACTCAAAGAACAAGAAGACGAAAAGAAGGGCGACCATGACACTTGTTCTCCCACGGCAAAGGAATTGAGACAAATGGCGCAGAGATTGGGAACACATCGACTCGTCCTGGTCTTGTCTTCATTCACATTGGTAGGAGTGATACTAGAGGACTCGGGGCTACAAGTAGCAGCACTGTCACAAGGAGGGAGTGTACGTCCTCGTTGGTTGCAAGTTGCCTTGTTCTCTTGGATAAAGACTGGCTGTGGTGGTGGTGAAGAAGTGGGCAGGGGCAATCGTAGCAGAGAGGTGGTGCTCGTGTTTGTTTCCAAGTCGTCCTTTGGATGGGAGGGAGTGCTGGATTCGGTGGTTTCCACTACTGTGCATACTGGTTGTGGTGGCGTTGCTGTTGCGTCTTCTTCTTTTTCTGCCAGTGGTATGGAGGATTCTTGCCCTTGTTCTAGGTTCCAACGACTCGTATTCCTAGTAGGATGGATCTCGTCGTTGTCGTCGTCGTCATGGTCCTTGGTCGTTTGGTTTGTACTGCTGCTGCTGCTGTTGCTGCTTGGACTGTCATGCTCCTCCTCCTCCAACGGCACAACCAGATCGGAAGGACGGACCGTGTAGGTTGTCTCTCGCAGCACGACCGATTGTAGCAACCACTCGATTTGACGTTTCACCTGGGCGGGGTCCTGTTGTGTGGGCCGTTTGTCATTGCTGCTGTCGTCCGGTTCGTCGTCATTGGTTCGAAACAAGCAGCACCAAGCAAGGCGGTGGGAATCGCACGAATCATAAAGGACCACAGCAATCAAGAGACACACAAAGACACTTCCCAGTACCATGCACAGCCAAAACACAATGGTCCAGAAGGAAACCGTACTGGTCAAGGAAGAAGACGACGAAGATCCCTCGTGGTGCTGGTCCTTGTCGCTGCTGTGGCTGTTGCTAGTGTCTATTCTACCCCGGTCCTCATAAGAGGACAAATCCTCATATGAGGCTACCTTTATCACTCGTCGTCCTACCCCTCCCCACTCACTGAGCACTCACTGAGGAGTAAGTCACTCCCCACACTCCCACTACCTAAGCCCCAAAAATTACTGTACTTCGATTTTTTATTCTAGTGTTGTGTAGGAGTGCGGTACCCGGACTCTGTCCCGCCACGACTCCACGTAAACATGACTCGATAGGTCCCTAGTTGAATCTGTGACATCTTTGACACCGACGTTCTCGGAATTCAGTCCGTCCTTGTCCCGTGTGCAGATGGCTTCTCTGGCCATCGCTCACTTTCCTAGTGTAATTCCTAAAGATCATAATTTTTACGTCCTACCATTATGCATGGGTATGGCACTCTGATCAGATTCCTCAACGCCCTTTTTCCTTCTTCACCATAACACGCCTCCGGCGGCCGACGTTTGTGCAATTCCTTTTGCCCGTCCTTTGATTCCTTTCCTTTCCTTTTCTCACCATTGCATCTCTCCATCATGGCAGACAACACTAATGGGTTCATTACCCTTGTCGATGCACTCCGCTTCCAACGTCGCGTTGATGAGGCTCTGTCCTCCGATTCCTTCTCTTTGCTCAAGCTCAAAGATGACGACGACAAGTATTACGCTAACCTCCTCCCCTTTCGGGAGTCGACGGATGAAGATCCTTGCGATCTCTTTCTTTGGGTCCTCCACTTCGTGGACAAGATTCGCATCTCCGGTCATCCGGACCCCTTCGCCGCTTGTTGCGAGTATTTTCCTCGCTCGGTCACCAGCGTTATCGCTGATCCTTTTCTCGAAGCCTACAACGGTTTGCCTCCAGGCACCAATCTCGATAAAGCCTGTTTCCAAGGTTTGATTGCTGCGGTCTTCGCCCCCCTTGTCCTTGTCAGTGAAGTTAGTGCTTTCCGCACCTTCCTTCTTTCCGGGCCTCGAAAGCCCTCGGACATGACTGTGGATTCGCATTTGCAGTCTCTACGCAAGTTCTCTAATGGTCTCAAGTACCTCAGCTCTGACGCTGCAATCGTCCCCCTCACGGAAGACGAAATCAAACAAGCCTTTTACCAAGGCTCGCCGACTACATGGCGCACGGAATTTCAACAAGCCAATCCTTTGGTGCCGGACATTGTCAATCACTTTGACACGGATGCCCTCTTACAAGCCATGCGTGGATACCAGCGCGCCTCCAAGCAAAAGGCCCTCCTACGTGAGCAACAACAAAATCGTTCGCAGTCTCGTCAAGACCGCTCTCGTCCCCGCGACTCCAACAACAGCGGCAATCGCGATCGTCGCGTGCGCTCTCGCCACTCTCGTGGTGGACTCCGCGGTGGCAGTCGTGACTCCTCACGTGGAGGAAATCGCCTTGGCTCCTCCGACCGTAATGCCTCCTCCGGAGACAATCGTGGCGCCTCCGATGGCAACTCCGATCCCTGTCCGTATCGGACCACGATGGAATCTCATCGCAACCATTCTTGGGCTGATTGCATTTATAATCCTACGGGTCGCAATTTCAATCAAAGCCTTTTTGACGTCATGGTTCAACGTTCTAACCGTTCTACCAGTGGCGGCAACGCCGGAACCAATCCTCCTCAAAGTGGTGGTTCCTCCAATGGCAATAACAACCCACGTGGTGGCTCTTCCGTTCCTCTGCGTGCCACTTGGGGCTCTCGTCCTTCTGCCCCAGGTCGTGGCAGTGATCAACACGCCTCTGACTCTGCTGGTGCCGGTAATGGATGGAATGCCGTTCCTGCCAATCCTCCTGCCGTAGCTCCTCCTCCAGGATGCGTTCCTACCATTCCTGTCGATGCTGAGGGAATCCAGCAGTGGAGCGATCTTCGCAATCCTGAGAAGACGGTCCCCGGTACGTCTCACCTTTCATCTTCCTTTTCATCGTCTCCTGACGATCCGACTCATCACCTGGGCAATTTGTTCTCGCAGCAATGTCAGATCCAAACTGGCCCGCCAACGGCTATGCCGGCAGCGCAATCCATCCCGATGCACCCATCAACAAGGTCATCGACCAGCTCAATAAAATCTATGGGCGCGGAATTGACATTTCCCACATCTACGACCTGTCCACTGAAGGAGGTCTCGCTGCTTACGCCCGCGTCTCTATGTCGTGATGACGCTTTTATAAGCGAGGTGATTGATCCCAATAACGGTTACTTGGATAACCTAGAGTCTTATGATGAGTTCTACTCCCAATTTCCTTCATCTAGTGATGTTCCTTCGTTCGATTCGCCTTCTCGGCCTGAATGCGTTCCACTCACCATCGTCATGGCTCGCCATATTGGCGGTGTTGAAAATACGCTTCCCTTGCGTGCCCTGCTCGACTCAGGCGCTGACAAGACGATTCTTCATTCACGTTGCCTTCAACCAGGCATGATACCGCGGTCTACCGACCGTTCCGTGAACACGACCATGGGAACTCGTTCCGGTGTGTCCGAAATCCTCCTGGAAGACATTGTTCTTCCAGAGTTCTCACGAACCAAACACGTAACCTATCCCTTATGGGTCGATATCTATGATGCTCCCAACAGTCGCTATGATATCATCATCGGTCGCGATTTGCTTCGCCGTCTGGGCGTCCTTCTTGATTTCGAACGAGGAATCTCCTCGTGGGACTCCATTGAAGTCGCTATGCGCGACCGCGAGTCATTCGCGACTGAACATGAGTTCGTCTCACATTTCATCGATCTCTTCGCAGATGATGACGTCCTCGGTGACGATTACCTGCTTGATTCAAATTACAAACAGGCAGATCTCGATGAGCTTCTTGCTCAACAGACTCATCTGACGCCCTCACAACAACAAGATCTTCTTGGTGTGTGGCTGAAATGCGGGCGCATCTTTGACGGCGTCCTGCGTGCCTATCCGGACAAAGAGTTGCATCTCGATCTCATGCCCGATGCCAAACCGGCTCATCATCGTCATTATGCGGTCCCTCGCAATATCCATGACACCTTTAAAAAGGAATTGTTTCGGTTTGTCGATATCGGCATTCTCGAACGAGTTGGTTCCACTGAGTGGGCCGCTCCTCATTTCGCCATTCCTAAAAAGGATGGACGAATCCGAATGATCTCGGACTTTCGTTCGCTTAATGCGCAAATGTATCGCCGCGTCTATCCCTTTCCAAGGATCGAAGATATCCTTCGACGACGCAAAGGCTACAAGTATTTCACAAAACTTGACATCTCTATGTGTTTTCACACTTTCAAACTCGACGAGTTTTCCAGCAATCTTTGCGTTATCACTACGCCTTTTGGCAAATTTCGCTATCGTCGTCTCCCTATGGGAGTTAAGCAATCCCCAGACTTCTGTCAGGAGCTCATGGAAGAAGTCCTCGCTGACTTTCGCGATCACGTCGAGGTCTACATCGACGATATCGGCGTCTTTTCCGACAGTTGGGAAGAACATGTCGAGATTCTCAACAAAGTCCTTCAACGTCTTCAAGACAAGAACTTCTCTATCACTCCTCACAAATGTGAATGGGCCGTGCAGGAAACCGACTTCCTTGGCCATTGGCTCACGCCTACAGGTCTACGACCATGGAAGAAAAAGATTTCCGCGATTCTGACCTTATCGCCTCCTCGCACCATGAAAGAACTACGTTCCTTCATTGGCATGGTTAATTTCTATCGTCACATGTATCCTCAGCGATCCCATCACTTAGCTCCGCTCACAGCCTTGACCGGCAAGAAAACCTTTGAATGGTCCCCGCAATGTCAGAAAGCCTTTGAAAACGTCAAAGCCATGCTTGCGCATGATGCGTTTATCCGCTATCCCGATCACAACATTCCTTTCCACGTCTTTGTGGACGCGTCTGACTATCAGCTCGGCGCTGTTATCATGCAGGAAAACATCCCTGTCGCGTATTTCTCACGCAAGCTCAACCCCGCTCAGCGGAATTACACCACTATGGAAAAGGAGTTACTCTCCATCGTCGAAACCCTCAAGGAGTTCCGCTCTATGTTGCTTGGCTGTGCCGCCTTGCACCTTCATACCGATCACAAAAATCTCACTTATTCCACTCTCAACTCCCAACGAGTCCTTCGTTGGCGTCTCTTTCTCGAAGAATACAATCCCATCTTTCATTATATTCCTGGCCAGGATAACGTCATCGCCGACGCGTTGTCGCGTCTCCCTCTTTCAGAAGAGGAGGAGAAGAGTGTCCCTTCCAAGGTCCCTTCCGACGGTCCCTCGTCTGGACCCCGATCCCTTTTCGATCGTAGCGGCAAACACTCCGTGTTTCAGGTTCCTCGTGCGCCTAATGATGACCCCCGCTTAGCGTCTCGTGACGCGGATTCTCATGAATCCCCTATTTTCATGGACGAAGAGTTGATCGATGTGTATCTTAATCATCCCGCCATTACGGCCAACCAACCCCTACCGGTTGACTATGCTACGATATCTCAGCATCAACAAAACGATGCCGCCTTAATGGCGTTGGTCCAATCCAAACCTGACTATTATCATTTGCAACCCTTTCCTACGGAAAATCCACAATACAACCTTGTCTGTTATCGACAATCGGTTAATGCCCTCTGGCGCATTCGCATTCCCGACTCGCTTCTCGCACATACAGTCAACTGGTATCATCTCGTGCTTAACCACGCCGGTTCCACGCGACTCCGCGATACTATCGCCATGCACATGACGCATCCCCAATTGGGACTCTACTGCGATCAAGCTGTTTCCAGCTGTCCGACCTGTCAACGGTCTAAGATCGTTCATCGACATTACGGAGAATTGCCTCCTCGTGAGGTCCGTGGTAATCCCTGGTCCGACATTGCCGTCGATCTTATCGGCCCCTGGACAGTCAAAGTCCATGGCATGGCCCTAACCTTTCAAGCTCTGACGGTCATTGACACTGTCACCAATTTTTGCGAGATTATCCGCATATACGACAAAACCGCTCGACATGTTGGTCTCCAACTCGAGAATTCATGGCTTTCACGCTATCCTCGCCCTGTTCGTTGCCTTTTCGATCAAGGCGGCGAGTTCATCGGCCATGCGTTTACGCAAGTGCTTCGCAATCATGGCATCAAGCCAGTGCCCCTAACGGTCAAAAATCCACAATCCAATGCCCTATGTGAACGTCTTCATCTGACAATCGGCAATTCATTACGCGCTATCGTTAACTACGAGCCGCCGCAAAACATTGAACAGGCCGCTCTTATGGTCGACACTGCTCTGCAAACCGCTGCATACTCTGCACGCACTGCCATACACGGCAGCCTCAAACATTCTCCCGGCAGTCTTGCGTTCCACCGCGACATGCTGTTCGACATTCCCATCCTTGCGGACATGGAATTGATTCGTCAAAAACGCCAAATCATCGTTGACGAACGAGCTCGACTCGCAAATCGCTCTCGCGTCTTTCATGACTACAAAATTGGAGATCGCGTGCTTATCCGCGCTACCAATCCGGACAAATTGGCACTTCGTACCAGTCCCAATCCTTTCACGATCACGCGTGTCCATTCCAATGGCACCGTGACCATTCAACGTGGTCCCCACGTTACCGAGCGCATCAATATCAGGCGTCTCATCCCTTACCGTGTGTGACATGGGTTTTACTGCCGTTGGCCTCTGGCCATCAAGCTTTCCCATGGCCCGCTCGAACTTCCTAGGTCCGACCAGGGAGAGGTAGAGTGCGGTACCCGGACTCTGTCCCGCCACGACTCCACGTAAACATGACTCGATAGGTCCCTAGTTGAATCTGTGACATCTTTGACACCGACGTTCTCGGAATTCAGTCCGTCCTTGTCCCGTGTGCAGATGGCTTCTCTGGCCATCGCTCACTTTCCTAGTGTAATTCCTAAAGATCATAATTTTTACGTCCTACCATTATGCATGGGTATGGCAAGGAGTTCCCATTGTGTTGGTGCATGCTGCTGTGTTACGTGTTGTCTTGTGTCGCTCGTGGTCGGGTCGCGAGAGGAGTGGGGGATGGAAGATCTAAGTATTCTGTCACACTATTTATGCAAAAAGCACGCCTCGGAGTTTGATTGGCATCCAATAATTGTGAGACAAATGATACTTAGACATTAAGCGTTTTAAATCATCCGATAAAATCGGATGAGGTCACTTAGGTGACGCAGTTATTTAAAAGCAATTAAGATTACCTAGTGCCCTATCGAAAGTAGGGCACGCTCAATTGTATAAAAGTAATTAGGCTCACGACTACTAAGTATCCATTCAGAGAACCGATCACTTAGGAAGACGAAAATTACCAAAGGTGCGCTGGCACGACTCCTCGTGACAAAGGAAGCTAACATACTCTAATAGCCCCGGGGGACTCCTCGTCGCAGGGCGCTCCTCGTGGCTTAACTCCTCGTCGGGCAATAGCTTCTCGTCGTGGACTGCCCCCTCGATCCGCTTATGCGGATCTCACAGGGGCAGTCCACTCCTCGTCGCTATTGCCCTTCTCGGAGTCTTGCCACTCCTCACACCCTAGCTCCTCCTCGTCCACCCTCAGCTATTAAAGTAGACTTACCACTTTCAAAAGAAGAATAGCAAATCAATCATGTACTCCTAAGTGGTTTTAAAGTTCAGATTCGTAATCTCCATACTTGAAAACATACCCCATGATATTCTCATGCTTTAATTTTGATGAGTAGTGACGATACAGTATCAAAAACAGAATTCATCCATGTTGGAGCGATGGTGATTTTCTAAACTGAGTGTTTGGAGGGGATAAAACAGAAGACAATCAACCTGATGAGTGTTATTATCCCTAGTGATGATGGCCAGTTGTCCTTTGCCTGATTGAGGCATCAGATTGAGAGAATTCAGCCAAAACAAGCCTCCATCACCACAGAGGAAAATTCTGAGACCGTACCAGCATTCGACACCAATACAGGGTCAAATGCGGCGTCTGAGCCTCCTGCACCCCAACAGTTCATGTACAGGAAGCACAGACACCTTCAGGGAACCAGGAAAGTGCAGTGGGAAACTCAAATCCGCCAATGTATGTGAAGACAGTTGAACTCCCTCGACAAAATGGTTGGATTTGCCCTACATAAACTGGATGGATGCATTTTCCAACACACGTAGTGTCTTGCCACATAAACATAGAACATAATGGTTGATTGTGGTCTATTACTTTTCTATTTTAGTTGTTCCTTTTTTTGGTAGAACGGCAGATTCCCATGGTTGGGTTACATTTTTTGTCGATAGCTTCGTACAAAAGCTACTGTGGTCTACGTAGATATGATTTTAGTAGGGTTGTCCTCATATGAGGACAAGCGCTGTCCTCATATGAGGACAAACCGGGGTAGAATAGACACTAGGGGAGTGGCCTTGACATACTGGAAGTACTAGTAGCAGGACCAGTAGCATCTGGAGGCCTTTCGCCACCAAAGACGGCATGTTTCTCCAAAGGAGAACGTGTTGCTTTCGTGGTTGGCGGGGCCTTGGTTTCTCGGACAAGAATCCACTCCATGGTCCTTTCGGCAGTTGCCTTCTCATGGTCCACCAGCCGCCAGATGTCGTTTCCGGTACCATTGTGCCGAGTGCAGCTTCGCCTCTTCTTCGTTAGAGGATCTTTGCAGACACAACCGCACAGAGACACGGCAAGATTCTCGTCGGGGACAAGCTGATTACTGTCTGTCTGTCCGTCTTTCGAATCGCGTCGCTATGCGAGCTATGCTCTGTACTTTAGCTCTAGAGGAGTAGTTTGGCACTCCAACTGTGTCTTGGCATTATCCTACCAAAAAGAGGAGGACCCCATGCTGGTTGGCTTGTTTACCAATCTTGATGCCTCGGCAGCCATGATGTATGTGTGTGTTTGGCTGTGCGCGGTTGGAGGGGACCTATTTCGTTTGGTTTTCTCGGGATAGAAAACACTCTGTACCAGCTGCCCAACAAGAACAAGTCCCACCCAACCCATTCACAACGGCCTTTTTATCTATTGTCTAGATAAGATGCCAATATGCCATCCATCCATCTACAGACTACGAGCACACACCAATGTTCGTTTGTGATTTGTACCGATACCAAGGAATATACTGCTTCACTACAAATAGAATAGAAAATGCAGTTTCACGTTGCATCTTGTTCTTCACCGACACCACCAACAACAAGGACACCCATCACACTACCACCAACCATCCTTCATGCCTAGTGTCTGTTGGATTCGTCGGCGTGTGGTTATTGTGTATGTGTGTGTGTGCGTGCCGGGTCCATGTTACAAATGTGACTATACCACCGTATCGAGTTGGGGAACCATTCTCCGACCCTCGACCAATATCATAAATTGTAGTTGTTACAAAAGACTGCAGCATGTCGTATCGACGGCCGCATCGTCCTTCTTGTCGGGAGAAGTCGCCGTGTTGCTCGTATCCTTTGGGTCGTTGTCCTTCATGGCACAAAAGCGTGCGACAGCGCCGTCGACCAGGGCAAAATACTGGCATCCAAAGGCATCCAGCGTGGATTTGGCCACTTCCAATTGATCGGCCGGTCCTTCCAAGTGAATCGAGTCCAATTTAATGATTCCGTCCTCCAAGGCCTTGCCCAAGACGGGTCCCACATTTTCCACATGCGCCACGACTGAGGCTCCATCCACAAAGGCTTCTCGACACACCAACTTGGTGGTGGTCGTCGTATCATCCTCATCTCCTCCTGGTTGTTGGTATTGCGTGAATCCATAATACAAACACTGGTTGGATTCCTTGTCTTGTACAAGTTGAATCATTTGCGTACAAGCCGCTTCCACCTTGTCGGGTTGGAGAATGGTAAAGGTGGGATAGACAATGCAAAAATTTTGGGTGCTGTGGGTGGTTTGCAGGGTCGAATTGGCAAATTCCGTCAAGGTGGTCAAGCCCGAGTCGGTCGGTGTCACGACACTATACAGGCATCCCAAGGCCTCGGTCGACGGTTTGCAAACTTCCAATTCCTCGGCTGGGCCATGCACGACAAAGGAGGTCATTTGAATGACGCCTTGTTCAATCGCGGGACCCAAGATGGGTCCGACATTGGCCATGTGCTCATTGACAGCGGCCCCATTGACATAGGCTTCTCGACAAATGCCATGATTGCCGTCCACAACAAATCCAAAATAGAGACACCCCGGTTCCGTTTTGGTCCGAGCAACGGCCTCCGCAAAGAGTTGTTGAGCCTTGTCGTGGTCCTAAATGGTAAACTGAGGCACGAGCGAACAAAAGGTATTGGGAAGAGGAGCCGCCGTCATGGTGGGTAGGATTGCCAAGGGTTGTTTGTTGGAGAGAAGATTTTACAACAGTTTCGGCCAAGAAAATCTGAGATCCAAAACTCCAAAATGCCTTTGGGAGTTGACGTCGTCGTTTGCCGTGGAGAGTGCAAACACCACAGAACAGTCACTTCCTTGATTATATTCGTACTACTCCTACTCCTACCTCCTCTACCAACAAAGGCTGCCATCTGCCATATGCCAAATCCAAGTGGCAATGAGCAAACAAGCATGTGGTCCATTCTCGACTCGGAACGCGGAAGTGTCTTATTCTCTCTCTTTGTACTCTACACTCTCCCTTAAGCCTTGAGCAGATGGAGGCCATTCTCCATTCTTCTCTGTTGGTTCGTTGTTGCTCGTTGCGACTTCCAAAACAGCAGGAACAGCCGAAACAAAACAGTTCAGACTTTTCAGACAGACAGTCCAGAAAGTGATCCGCGACCGAAGATGGACGGGTGGGCCGACAGACACATCAATCAGTCCTTTAGATCCATCATCGATCGACCGAGTCAAGAGAACGCCACAGGATGAGGGATGTTGATGATCATGATATCCTACTAGGTTCAATGATACACGGGTTCAGAGCGTCTTGGTAAACCAAGCAAACCAAACGATTCATTGGTCGAACCGCAAGCGACCAAATCGAACGAATGAAGAACATGACAATGCCGGATGGAACGAACCGCGAGGATTGGTTGTGGGATGTCGCCTTTGTTTCGGAGGAATCCGTTCGTGATCGTAGGGCGGATGATGAGGATGAGGATGAGGATGATGAAGGGCGATCTCCTACTCACCACGACGACGACCACCACCACCACAAGTGGCAGACGTACACGTTGCCACCGTGTTTCGTTCCATTGGAGGATGCTGCTCCAAACAACAATCATGAGACATGCAGAACCACATTATCATCATTAACAACATGCAGTACAAAGGAGAAGGAGGAGGAGACGAGACGATGCTTGCACTTGGCCGCCTTGCCCTTGTCGGACGGTGTGTGGAGTCCTCTGGGGGCCCAAGCCTGGTATGGCTCGGCCTTGATGGTGGCTTGGTTGTATGCGCTTCCACTCTCCACAACAACAACAACAACAGCAACAGCAACAGCACCACCACCAAGAAACGAAAACAACGACAATGGTGACAACAACAAGGTTCTCAACCAGGCACAAACGGACAATCGATCCGCACAATCAGGAGCAGGAGCAATCGAAATGGATGCCGCGTCCTGGCTGGTTTCGCACCTGCTGCAGCGCATCGTCACACCACTACCAGTGGCTGGGACCGGAACAGTATCGCCTTTCAAAGACGATGCTGTGGTATTGGAATTGGGCAGTGGCGCGTTGGGATTGGTGGGATTGGCCCTGGCGGTACGGCTCGTGCATCATTGTTGTGCTCCTCCTCCTCCTGTTTTGACTGGTTCGGGCGATTTGGAGAGCACGGCTGGTATCCGTGGGACAAGAGTCGATTCGGTATCTACAACAACAAAGAATAAACCAGCCAGGACAACAACTACTACTACAAACACTCCTCCTCCTCATGGTCCTTGCATTCATGTCGTCTTGACCGATTCCGATCCAGATGTGTTGCGGCAATTACAAATCAATGTGAATCGCAATGTGCCATTCGTTCCGTCAAGTACTACTAGTAGAGGTAATGGAACATCCAGGAATGCCACAAATCTCCAACAACAGCAGGAGGAGGAGGAGGAGCAAGAGCAGCCACACAACCAACCATATTCGAACCAGGGGGTCCATGTCTCGGTCGCACGATTGGACTGGAATGAAGTGTCCTCCTGGAGGACCCCGTCCTCACACAACAACAACAATGACCAGAAGACTTCTCTGGTTCCGGATTGGTGGCAAACAACTAGTACTACGACGCGATTGGTGGTGGGATCCGAATTGATTTATTCTCTCGAAACGGCCATGGCCTGTGCCACGTGTGTGCGTACCTTGCTGTCGCAATCGACCATTGAGTCGCCCGTTGTGGCCCTGGTGGTGCAATGCACGTCCCGACCGGGATGGAGCGAATTTGTCAACCAACTGCGCCAATCCACAGCAGTCTCGACCAATGACGACAATGATGACGACGACACGGCCCATCATCCTCCCAACGATTCTACTATGACTACGACGACTACGACAAGAACCAGCCGACCATGGTTGCAGGTCGTGGAACAACCCTTGACCGATTGGGAGTGTCACGGTGTGGCCCAAACCATGGTACCCTGGGGTGGAAGTTTGGATCCTCGCTTTGAGCATGGGCTCTGTCTGGTGACCACCCGGGAAACCCATGAGCAGTTTGCCAAGAAACGACAACAACAAGAAGAAGAACAAGCACAACAAGAAACCGAGCCCTGAAATCGTTTGTTCCGTTCCGTCAAAACAACGATTGTCTTGGTCCCCAGCGCCATGTGTGACTGCTCACTTGGTCCATGCGTCGACCAAGCGCTCCAGGCAATAACAATAAGGGCAACCATGAGAGTTTCGTCCTCCATGGCTCTCAAACATGACACGCGAGTCCCGCAAGTATCGGGAACCCCGGGAACCGAAAGCCAACAGCAGGATCAACATGGCTTCACCCTCTCGTCCTTTTCTCCTTCTGCACAAAAGGGCATATGTCAATCCACCCGTTTTGGCCAAGTCGGATTCGTCCTCGTCGTGGTGCGCCTCTCCTACACATTGTGGTCTGTCAGATTTCGGCCGCAACGTCATTCCTTCCTCCTGTGCCACTGGTACTGGAGTTTGCCAAGAAACGACACAAAGAACAACAACAAGAAACCAAGTCCTGAAACAGGACCCAGCAGTCGTTGTGCGAAACCACACAGGATGTCATGTGTCTTTCGCTGTGTTGGTGCGTCGGTCTGGTTGATGCGCCACGCCATGGCCAGTTTCAATGCCATGAGATTCTTTACAAGCAGACATTTCATCTCTCGATTAAGCCTAATTATAATTCAGAACGGCAGAAGCCTGTCAAGCACTTTTTTGAATGACGTGCGTGAATTGACGCTATGGAATTGACGCCCTGTTGTGTTCTGGGACGAACCAAAACGCCAAGAGACTAGAATAAAAAGACATGGTTGAGACTTACAGATCTTGTGAAACTATATAGTTTTGTTTTTTCTCATGAGAAATCAGTCGCATGATCTTTGTCGGTGACAGATAGAAGTGGAGCTAACGGAACCAATGGGTACTTTGTCCTTGAACGGATAACTTATTTTCGACAACATATTGCTCCCTATGGAGATCATGTAAATCCTCGAAAGCCCAATTCCATTACAACAACGAACAAGACAAACAAGTATCATCCCTCCATTTACCATGGCAGGTATGGGTTGTCGCATTGACATCTTCGAAACCCACTCCTTTCTGAGAATGAAAGCATTCGTTTGGATGCTGCTCACAGAGTCGTCGAAAACACCATGTATTCTTGTCCATTAGTGGTAATGTCGCACAGGAAGGATTGTGAAATCCACCAATCACGGCAACTTGATTGGCAGCATTCACCATACTGCAGCCATTGCGGTAGCTAGTGAATGATCGGAGATTCCACACGCGGCAGCGGTCCGTATCCAAGACTTGCGCCGTTGAATTGCTTCGTCCTCCCACCACCACCAGACATGATCCCACGGCAACCACTGCACAAGAACTTTGTGCATTGGAAAGCACCAAATCAGAATGAGTGATCCAGGTTGACGAAAAAGAAATGAATGGCGAGCCAAGCTCGTTTCTTGTCTCATCATTCTCACAGAGTGTTGCATAATCCAAATACTCTACCGAGTCAAGATGGCCATGCTCGTTATGGCCTCCAACAACAAAGATGCGGGAGCCAACGACCGTGCTGCCACAAAATTGTCGACGAACAGTCATGTATGGCCCGTGGATTACAGTGTGATCCCTGGTATCAACAATCTCAACCGACCATAAGTCTCGCGCTGGCCCCTGTTGCCATCCACCCATTACAACAATGTATCGGTTGTGAACCGCAACAGCACAACATTCTGATCGTCCCATTGATAAGCGACATGTCAATGTCGTCCAATGACTCTCATGCGTGGTTGTTGTTGTCAAAGATGGTTGAAACAAATCATTGGAATCAATTCGTTCGATACAATGCAAACTTGAATCTTGTTGGCTTCCTCCTATTATGTAGACGCCGCCATTGCACACCGCAGCGGCATGTCCATGGCGTTTCTTGTTCATGGGTGGCCCGTCTCGCCACTTCTTGTTTGGGTCTGATAAATCCAATAACAGAACGGAATCAAGCTCGCCTTGACCTGTCTGGTATCCGCCCAACACGACGACAGTTTGTCTCTTGTTGTTGTTATCGTTGTCGTTATTGGGATGATCGAGTACGACCGAAGCATGAAATACACGCCATCCTCCCTCAAGAGGAGGCCAGTCGTTTTCATTCCATTCTGCTGGCTGGACAAGGCCCGACGACCATGCTTGTTCTTGCAATGTCATCTTCGTAGCTCCAAACGTATTTATGAGAGTCGCGAGAGAGAGAGTCCTCACTCATACGCCGGATGCTGTGGTGATGGCCGCTGCTCGAGAGCATCAGACTCAGAATGCTGAGGGGGATCCACCAGAGAAAAGGAAACGGCCTGCTGATCTACTACCATTGCCCACCATCAACGACAAGAATTTTCCTCAAGAAGACAAACGGTACTTTGATCGCAAGTCTTACGTGCGAAAGGACAAGAACCTACCTACTTCCATTTCTTCTCTACAAAGACTCCAACGGAAAGGAAGTTGAGCCACCCACGGAGGATTCAAGTATCACTAGGAACAGCAGCAACATCATTCTACTTCATTACCATCACATATATATCCATTAACTTAGTAATTACGTGTTAGTTTCATCCTTCTTTTATGTCGTTGCCTTGTGTATCCAGTTCGTCGAGGGTGACGACATTTCGTCCAGTTCGTCAGCGGTTCGTCATTCGTCAAACTCGTCACGTCAGGCCGAGGGTCGGTGACGCGACGAACTTGCAACCTTGGATTCGTGATTGCACATTCGTATTGGGCAAGGTCTTCAATGCCAGTCATTCGAAGCGGGCCGCTTGGTCGCAGATGACACTTTCATCCCCCAAAACGGATCATCGGGGTCTCAAGTCTATCACAGCATCATTCGACGCGACAATATCGCTGTGTCTTGCTCATCATCATCACGTTGCCGCAACCCACAGTAGTTCGTTGCTCCTCACAGAATTGACCATGCCTTCCATTGCCCTGCGACGAAAAAGTACTAGTGGGAAATCCAGTTCCGTCGCGATTTGGGCCGTCACCACCGCCGCCTTGGTGGTGGCCTTTTACTCATTTACCAATGACCTTGGTGGGGAGGATTGTTCCCCCCTTGTCAGTGACCCGCAATTGTTGCTGCGTGCTAAGGACGCTGTGGCGGCGACGGTGCCCAAGAAGGCACAAGCTGCGTTTCCTTGGCCGGGCGTACCGGAGGAGAAATTGGGATCGAAACTGGTCCAGATTGGTTCCAACTTTGTTTCCGATTCGCGTAGACTCCTCATTGATGAGCACTTGCAAGAATTCTTGGAGGCGTACGACAACCGGCCCGACAAGACCAACTTGTGTGGCATCCGCATCAACCACGCGTACGCCTTGTTTGTTGCGATCAAACACCTTCAGCCCACGGCCATTATCGAATCGGGCGTCAACGCGGGCATGTCGACGTACATGATGCGGGCCGCCGCCCCCTCGGCCAAACTCTATCCCATTGATCCACTCGACACGCCAATATGCAATCAAAAGACCCGATGGATTGACACTGTCAACGCCGAATATTATACCGGTAAGGAAAAGTTTAAGGACATTGGAGAGATTGATTGGGAGGGAAAGATCCAATCAGGCGAGATTGATCCGGCACGGACCCTCGTCTTTTTGGATGACCACCTCGAAGTCTTTTTTCGCCTCAAATATCTGCACAAGTTTGGCTTTCGACACGTGGTGTTGGAGGACAATTACAAACTGGGCGAGGGTGCGACGCTAAAGGACAAGGCCGGCTGGACTCCCAAACAAATGTTTCGAAAGCCGGACGACATCAACTCCCAGTGGCTTTTTCGTAACCTCATTAGTTATGCGGAATTTCCTCCGTTGGTCCCACCAATCATGGCCAAGGACTTTGAGATCAAGAGAAAAAAGGCGGGCGGGTTTATGCATGCCAAGGATGGCAACACGGACATTGTCGCGCCCTTGTTGCGTCCCGACCTTTCCGAATCCGACCGAAAGATCTACGAGCAGATTTGCAAACATCTAAACGTTGATCCGAACATTCGCGACAATGAATCCTACATGCAACTCATGAATTACAACCAGTTTGCCTACTTTGAGTTGCAACCCATGGCTCCCCAATTCGCCCAGAGCATGTCGTAAGAAGAACACTTCCAATAAACGACAATGCTTTTGGATTCCCAACGTATCGGCTTTTTCCTACGACGATTTTGTCTTTTCCACTTTTGCCAGGGTAGCACTTGTCTTGCTAGGGAGCCGCCATGCGAAACTGTCTGAGGCCTCGGATACGTGCTTGTCAAATGACGAAAGCAAAAGAGCTTGTTTGTCTAATTAGTATTGATGAATCCACGTCGGGGCGAGTGCTCCATCTTCTTCTTTAGTAGATATACTACTAGAATACAGCATACTGCGCATTGTCACGGGCAGTGTACTATCCTTAGCGCTTGCCTTTGGAACGCGGAAGCAACTTTATATAGAGTGAGGACCCTACATGGATAGGAGCTTGCACAATGGTCGTAACAATCATGAGGAGGAATGAGAGGATAGGTTGTCCTTTCTCTCCCAGAACCTCCATTACGAATGGAGGACATCGCTGGCAAGGGAGACAAAAGTCGACACTCAAACCCAATTCATCACGCGACTCGTATAGTCCTATCAATCATTATGAAACACGCCTAAGAGGAAACTGTTCGAGTGGATCGGTTACTCTGGATTGCTTCTGCTTCATACAAAGGCTAAACATGTAAAATGAGGTGCCACTATCTCCTGCGGCGACCAACAGCCCACTTTTCTTTCGCCGTATGGTCTTACTGATTCCCGTGTCCTGCTTGTCCCATTATTGGGTATTAGGTTAGGCTTGTTGTGCCTGAACCAAAGGTGGACCCTGAGGATATTCGTCATCGTCCACCATCTTGTCGTCGTCCATGTTGTTGTTGTTATTGTGGCTCTCTTCCAATGTCAAATCACCCATTTGAGGTTGTTCCTGACTGTCCAGTTGCTTTTGATTGGTCGACTTGGAATAGGTTCGCCAGCCAAACACAGCCAAGCCAATCACGGCCACAATGGCAATCAAGACACCCACAATCAAACCTGCATTGGCATCGTCGTCATTATTGTTCAAGGAATCCTGGCCCGATCGAGTAGGCGCGGGACTGGGAGTTGGGGGCGGTGTGGGAGGATCCGCAATGCAAGCCAAAACTTGTTCACCAAAGCCTGTCGCACAGGCACAGGTTCCATCCGCTTGGAGGACCGCATTGGGAACACACTGGGTACATTTTGTATTGGAAGTGTCGCAATCCAAACACAAACTAGCGGCACAGAGACAGAGTGGCTGCCCTTCGTCTTGGCGTCGAAAATACGTGGCCTTACCAGCCGACAATTGGCCCACAACCGCACGGACACTCAATTCCGACAAGACGTTACGAGGAATGTCGGACCAAATTCCCGGCAACAAGGCCAAGCAAATGGCCAAATAGGTTCCATCGCGCAACCCGACCAAGGCCTTGTCACTTCGCGTCGACGAGTCGCTTTCGTCGGCAATCGCATCTACCACATTGGTGCCGTCGGGCCACAACCAGACTTCCACCTCGGGCCACCAGTCAAACGGTCCGCCAATATAAATCGTAGGAATTGGCGCCGTGGAATCGGCTTGGTTGGTCGTCAACATGGTTCGAGCCTCCCGATGCATATCTTGCCATGAATACATGTCACTGCTGGGCAAAACACCATACATATCATTGGATTCGTACAACGAACAGCTTGGCTCCAAGAATTGCACCGCCGCGGCGCCATCAATGTCAGCCGTGCCCAAATCCACATTGGGACCATACGCATCGGCAGTACCATCCAAGACTGCATTCCAACACTCTTGATGACCCGGCATCAATACATATTCCACTTGCAGTTCGTTTTCTTGCAACCCAAAGCCAACACCCATGGCAGACACGAGACGTGTGACATAGTCGGCAAACACGCCCGTCGGAGGACTGTTCTTGGTGTTCAAGGTGCTCGAAGTCCGATCTTGGCGATGACAGAGTTTGAAGGTTCGAGTGGCAATCACCCTAAGGAGAAAGTGCCTGTCCGTAGGCCTGCGTAGACTCTAGCGTCCCACTGCAGAGCAGCCCCCATCCCACTTTTCCCACTGCAGAACCGCCCTCTGTCCCACTGCAGAAGTGCCCTGTCCCACTGCAGAACAGCCTGCTGTCCCACTGCAGAACAGCCCACTAGAACAGCCCTATTCTAGTCATACCTATGCCCATGCTTATTAGTTAGTCTTAGCTCGACTAGTTTCATTTCCCGTCACTACAAGTGCGACTGGGTCAGATTTTTGTGTGAAATGACCCTTCTTTGGGCCTAATATTTTTTTTGTGAGACGTGATTAGATTTTTTGTCAGATGACTCTTCTATGGGCCTTTTGATGATGGTCTTTAACCCGACACATTGTAACTACTAACTTAATACTATCTACTTGAATGCTTTCTTTGCATATGGATTCCTTGGTAGAGCTGGTCGTGCCACAGATGGTCTGGCTGCTGTGGTTGCATGAGGTGTCTGTGTCACTGTCATGCCCATCCGTTGTTCAACACTCTGACACAGAAAAGCATGAAACGAATGGCTGTCGCATGTTACTTCGGACATGAAATCAGTCATTGCTCTGGATTGTCCATTGGTCTTCCTTGACTCATATACATCGATCATCAGCCGCTTCAATCTTCGTTGTAAAGGACATGCACTGGGATGGTGTTGCTTGTAGCCGCGCCTGCCGAACACATCAAAGCAGTAAAAGCAGGCCTTGTTGCTCAAGACTGTTCGGAAATCGACTCGGCACTGTCCTCTCTGGTGACCTGGCTGACCACAGTTGTGTTACAATTCTTTCTGAATCGTAGGGACATTGATGCTCGGTAGAGCAGACAATCAGGTAGGTCACCAACCGATACAAGCTCCTCAGGGTCAGAGAAGCAAGCAAGTCGTAGTCTATCAAAAGGATAGTCGGGACACAAAAGAAGATGTGATAAATGGTGATATTGTTAGATTGTGTGTTGATTACTACGATAGGTCTACGTGAAATGTTCGGTCCTGCCAAGGGTCATGTGTCATAGTTTCTTGGCGGCAACAGGTTTGGAATAGTTGGAGTCGATTCATGTGATGTATATGACATGTATATGTGTACTCGCCAACATATGCGAGCCATTGGCGGGCTCATATAGATGACAGTGAAGCCCCCACCCAAAGCCAACCCTGCCCATTAACTTACCCTAAAATCTAACATGGAAACACTGTGGTCCAATCGCCGAATTGGATCTTTCCACAATCAACCGACAGAAAAGAGGGAGAGAGACGACGACAAGGACAACGACAACGAACGTCAAGTACAACGACGAGCGCTGTGGAGTGAGGGCGAGAGGAAAGCAGTCGTTCCAACCAACAGAAAACAGAGAAAGAGGAGAGAGAGAGACGACAACAACAACGGCGAGCGTTGTGGGTTGTGGAGTGAAAGCGAGAACCAAAACAAGCATGTTGGTCGAACCGTCAGCTCTCACGTTCGCCACGGCCAGAACGACAACGACGACAGCCACGGCTGCTGCGTCTCCTTCCAACCACCACCAGAACAACCACAATCACAACACCACTACAGGTTCATGGTTGGCCTGGCGATTCTTACAGGTCCTCGTGTTTGGCAGTTTGGTGACCGTGGCCGTCACATCATGGATGCTGCATGTCGCAACGCAGTATTGGGAACCCCAATTGCGCGATGCGTGGTGGACCGAAGATCGAGAAGTGGACGAAGCCACCTATTATGACCGTTGGAGGAGGAGCCGTTTTGGTCCGTCTCTTGGGAATAAGATGTCAATATGCCAATTTCAATGATTCCTTCCGCAACCGCAACCACCCAAAAGGCACCTGGATCTCCCAGAGAATGACACGAGAATGAGAGCACACCAAACGACTGTCGGTTGCGGCGGCGGCGGAGCGATGATATCGAGGACTTTTAAAATTGTGAGAGACACACTTTTTGGAATTCAAACAGAGTCACGCAGGCGTGCTTTCAATTGCTCTCGATAAGTTGTGGATCTGTTCGAACAAGAGATCTATATACACATAGACGGACACTGCAATGCGGGCGTACTCCGAGCTTATGGACCGACGCGTGCTCATCGAATCGAACGGATCACTGAATCGCCTCGCGCACTGCAACGGTCCAGCGCGCGGGGGGATGCGGGACGGCTCTCTGATCTTCGATAGCTAGCTAGAGATTCTATGCTACTCCTGCTATCTACTACTCCTAGGTACAATACGACCCACAGTGGGATTGTTCGACGATGGACGGACTGTCGGTGTGTACCGTTCCAACCATCGTCTTGCAGGAAATCCTTATTCGCTAGGGTTATCCATATAGTAGTGTGGTTGTCGAATGGAACCGAATACTACTACTACTACTATGTTTCCAAGTCATGTGCATAGTTTTAAAACTCTAAGGATATTTCACTTTTTTGGGAGCTTTTAGTACTAGAGACTGTAGAATTTGAACGTGTGCATATGAGCACAAAATCCTATAGTGCCTGTTGCATATGAGCAAGGATTTGTTGCGGATGAGCTGCAATTTGTTATGCTTTTGTTGCGATTGAGCAGTGGCCTTGTCTATGCCCCTTTGACCACTCCCCAAAAGCCGTCATATTCAATATGCTCTATACTGGCCAAATACTTTTCAGAGCTCTGCCAGTTAGGTTTTTGTCTCGCCCTACTCTGCATAGAAGAATCAACGCAAGATTAAATTTCCTTTGGTTTGCTGTACAAAATTTCCTTGTTACTAGAGCTGGGTCAAGCGTCAAGCGCTCAAGCGCTCATGCGCTTGACCTCTCAAACGCTTGAGGAGCTCCAGCGCAGAAAGGGTGTTGCTTGAGAGCTCAAGCGCTCAAGCACCCGGACTACCGGAAAGTCCCTAAACGTAGCAAAAACCCTAAGGATATTTCACTTTTTTGGGAGCTTTTAGTACTAGAGACCGTAGAATTTGAACGTGTGCATATGAGCACAAAATCCTATAGTGCCTGTTGCATATGAGCAAGGATTTGTTGCGGATGAGCTGCAATTTGTTCCCTCGGTATCAGTGTCCACTGCTTAGCTGTTTTTTGTCTGTGCCACTTCCATAGGTTCCCAAGTGGACACAGACAACAAAATTTTCTTTTTTCCGGTTTCCTTGCTAGAAATTCCCTTTACCTGTAATTTAACTCCCTAGAATGACATGCTCGCTAGTTTTGACCGTTGAAGCACCACTGACCAACTCGCTAGTTCTTCTCTCACACTCTCCAAAACAACAAGCACACTACACAGTCTGCACAAAGCACAACCAACAACAAAAAAACCATTGACCCATCCCTCATCTTTGAACAAGCATAACTCTACATTGGTAAGTCAGATTGGAGTCTACTCTTTTGCATTAGAACCGTCTCTAACCCCTCTTTACAACGGTTGTAGACCGCATTCTGGTGAATTGCTACAGAAAAAGTTGTACTGGATTGAGTGGAGTGGTACGACTTTTTTGTCTCTTGGGACTGTCAATCTTTGAACAAGCATAACTCTACATTGGTAAGTCAGATTGGAGTCTACTCTTTTGCATTAGAACCGTCTCTAAGTTGTAGACCGCATTCTGGCGAATTGCTACAGAAAAAGTTGTACTGGATTGAGTGGAGTGGTACGACTTTTTTGTCTCTTGGGACTGTCAATCATAACTCTACATTGGTAAGTCAGATTGGAGTCTACTCTTTTGCATTAGAACCGTCTCTAACCCCTCTTTACAACAGTTGTAGACCGCATTCCGGCGAATTGCTACAGAAAAAATTGTACTGGATTGAGTGGAGTGGTACGACTTTTTTGTCTCTTGGGACTGACCATCTTTGAACAAGCATAACTCTACATTGGTAAGTTGGGTTGTTGTTTGAATGGATGTCACGTATATTGCTCCAACTCCTTGCTTACCTCCTTGCTAACATTTTTTGTTGCACATTGTTCTTTCCAGATTAAAAGAAAAGTTTATTCCTGCTCAAGTCTGTTGTGGTCTTCTTCTAAATGTCTGTTGCCAAAAAAGTTCTTAAGGGTGGCCGATCAGACCCAGCACACTCTATGAGTGTGTGCCATTCCAATGGCAAGGGTCTCACCGCCTTGTCCGTGGATAGATCTTCTTTCCATTGGGCGGGACTGGCAGAAAAGATGGAATCATGTGGCGACGCAAAAGTTCTCAAGGGTGGCCGATCAGACCCAACATGCTCTTCGAGCATGTGTCATGCATCAAATGACAAGGGTCTCACCGCCTTGCGCTTGGATAGATCTTCTATCCATAGGGCGGGACTGAATTCATCGCACACTACAAAGAAGAAAACTGCTTCAAAGTTGATCCGAAACCTTAGCAAGCACAGCTACAAAAAAAACGATTGCTCTGTCACCAACATCATACATACGTTTAAGTCTAACAAGCCTTCTTCACAACGAACACAAGTTGGACAGGTTATATTGCATGGATGCTCCAAGGCAAGATCTAAAACTCAGCGACAGCATCGGAATAAAAAATCAAAGAAGCAGATGGAACTGAAGAAGGTTGACAATGCCTCAAGTGAACACACACTGTCTGAACAAGTTCTTGACAAAAAATGCTGTGTTTTCAAAGATGACGCATCCGAGTCTTTGTTTGTTTCCAACAATCAAACATCTTCTCAGTTGGACTTCATTTCATTGTCATTGTTTCTAACAACTGATGTGGGACAAGGTGGGGCCATGTTTCGTCCACAAAAAGCTGAGCTTCCCGTCTTCCTCAAAACTCCGAGAAACAAGAACCTTACCACCTTTGCTTTCGAAGACAAAGTCATCAAGGTTCTTGGGAAACTTGAGAGTCAGGTAAAGTTCCAACAAAGAGGCAAAAAACGATTTGTGGCACAAGATTCAAACAAATCATCGTATGTAACAGTTGGAATGACGGCAAACCGAGGTGGGAAAGGAATTGTTCCATCCAAGTTACATTTGATGAGCAAGAAAGACTTGAAAACGATGGTCAGGTTTGTCAAGCAGATCGAAGAGGAGTTCTACGCTTGGGCGGACTGGTCCTACATTTTTGGCTTTTCGAATTTCAATAAGATTCAAGACATCCCGACTTTGGGAGTCGATGGAAAGAAATCTACCTTCTTCAGTGCTATATCCTTCGGACGGAATGTTTTCCTAGCAGCTCACAAAGACCAAGACTATGGGTACTCCGTTGTCGTTGCAATGAGTCCTGAAGAATCTGTTCGTCAAAACGAAGAAGTCTTATGCTACTTTGTCTTTCCTGAACTTGGTCACAAAGTTGCTCTTCAAAATCTTGACATCCTGATTTTCAACCCTCAAGAATACCATTGTGTTTCAAAAAAAGTTGTTGATTCAGACGTCTTTGTTCTTTCCTTGTATATGAAAACGTCAGTTGTGGGGAAAAACAATAATGATCTGGGCTCGACTCCAATTGAAGAATGTATTCGTGACTACCTCAAACAAGTGTAAATGACACACAAAAATTCATGTTTCTAATCACATCATTATCTGTTTCTGTAGTAAGTTTGTTGATATGAACTTCGAGAATTGTCGAAGTCGATATTGCTTGAAATAAATTGGTCCATTTCATTTGTCGTCCTGTTGCCCTCAAGTACACGTCTGCGTTTTCTTCCTAAATCACGGGATTGGTTTTGTCGCGCTTCACTTAGAATTGTCATAAGATGTTTCCGAGATGAGCGGCAGTTGAACAAGGGAAGCATATCCTTGAAAAAGGTTATCAAAGCTGACTGCTTTACCTCGTCGGATAATGGCATTTGAAACTGATACTCATTGCAGTCCACTTTATCAGAGTCGACGATCTCCTCCTCCATTGTAGTCTCTTGTGTGAAAGGAAACTCAGTGTCATCTATATCTTCTCCTTCTTTTCCTGTACGATCTCTTTCTATTGGCTGATACTGAGTTGGATATTCCGAGACAGTATAGTTCCAGCATAGAGGAACTGGACTGTTTGCAATTTCTAGGATGTCGTCGATAGTATATTCGGTGCCTGACCAGATATAAGGATAGTCTTCTTCTGTGGAGATGTCTGTTTTCAAACGAAGCCCAATCTGATCCATTTTCTGGAGATCAGCATATGCCTCTGTAAGGGAGGAAAATCCATCAGAATGGGCATAATAACCATATGCAAGATGCCATCGCACATCGATGTCTGAAGTGTCATATTCTGGTTCAATCGCAAATAGATGACGACAAGGGATCCCGTGCCTGTGCATGTAACCACAGGAACACTGTAGATATCCATCATTGTTTACCACTTTCCATGCATTCTTAAACACAGGAGGGCAAAGTGTGCTCGTTCTAAATTCCGACAAGCCACTTATAGAATTTCGGAGAACGTACCATTGGTTGGGGGCATACCTTGCAACAGTGTATTGGGTTCGTTGGCGATATTGTTGGATAACCATGTGACGTGCCATGTTTGAAACACCAGATAAAGCCTTGATATTATGCTTTGAATCATGTCGAATGTATAAAGGAACTTCTGAAAGTTGTCGGGCAAGATTCACTCTTCGATCTTTGGCTGCAAGAGAAGAATGGTTAAGCATTGCGTCGGCTGCCGTAGCCATGCACATGTTTGGTTTCGCTGAGATGTCTGAATTTTTGCATGAACGATTCATTGCTTCTCCCGAATTGTTCATGTATTCATCAAAACATCGGTGATATGTTTTTCTCCAAAAGGCAGTAGAGCTTTCCTGTGGAAGTATTTTCTCTATAATCCATCGCTCGATTTCTGTTAATCCCGTCGGTGTGAAAAACGGCTCCAACACCCCACTCTGAATTTGTTTTAGCAGAAGTCCCTTTGATAACTCATATTGTGTCTCTGTGACGCATGAGCTTCCATCAGACCAACTGTATATCCATCTTTTTATCTCTTTCAAAACTATATGTGACGATGCGTCCAAGCAATAATGATTGTTTATTGAACGTTCAAACGTCTTTTGAACAATGTGATACATACATCGGGATCTTCTAACCAATGGTAGGACTGAGCAACATGCTTCTTCGACTGCATCAAACTCTTGCGCGTCACCATCAGTGACTACTAGGCGAACTCGTTGTAAGTGATCTCTGCCAATCATAGATGGGAGACACTTGAGAAAGACCCATCGATAGAATGCACTTGTTTCATTGGGCATAAAAATCCGACAAACAACAAAGGCTTTACCATTTTGGTCTCTGCCACACATTAAGAGCAATGGTCTTCCTTCATTGTTCGTCTTGTGCGTAGAATCAACAAAAAGAATCTCTGGAAAACGGAGGAACAGGCAATAAGCTTCCATGTCAATCCATGCAGCACCAAGTAAAACACGTTTGGAAGAAACGTCAATTTGGAGATCCTGGTTTATCTCCCTTGAGGCATTTGAAGCGTCTGTTAATGCTTCATTCGATTCAAGGCCAATGTCTTTTGTCTCTTCTTGAAAGTCGTTACTTGTCTTGTGTGTGGACTCAAGAACATCAACATAAGTCATTCTATCTTCAACGTCTGTAATTGATAAGTGTCCATTGGTTGGTGGTCGTCCTTTTGAATGGCGATGGAAAGCCCGACCTTCCTTTCGACAAGAAAGAAAACAATAGCGCAATCTGACATTTGGATCGCTTGCATTCTTCCTCATCCAGTTGATCATCATCGATGCAGTTGAGTGCTCATTGACAGGATTAGACGAATTTTGCAGAAATGAGGGTACCATTTGAAGGCGTTGCATTGATCCCCTCGATATAAGTTCCTGTTTATGCTCAAGCACAAAGTATCGAACAGATCCAGATCCAATTGAAGCATTACCACCACTCTTGATAACAGCTACTGCTGACTCTGATAGATGTCTTGATTTCAGGGAGAGTTCTCCCGGAATGGGTTTCGGATGGTTTGTATGGAATGCATATCCACACCCTTGTTTCAAATAGATGTATCCATCATGTCCTTCACGAATACCAAAGCGTAAAGACACCTTGCATGTTTCCTCAATGTGCAATGGACGACCACTGCAGGTTCCCCTTTGAGACGACTTTCCATCAGGACGTTCATTTGATTTATCACGATGATATGTGTAGGACCGTATCCCAAGTTGAATGCCATCTTCATCAAAATCTTTCGAAGAGTCAATGGGAATACAAAGATCGTTGTCGGTAGCACTTTTGTCAGATGACAGTGCTTTGTTGCGAATAAAAGTGCGGCATCGATAGCAAGATAAAACTCCACTGGAACTTCGAGAGATAAGATTCATACCATGAGCAATTCCAAGTTTCTTCAAGTGACATAAAAGCTTGTTCAAGCCTTCTTTAGTTGGTGGGAATTTGGAAGAGTCAAAAACAATAGGATGTGTCTGTGTCTTGTTGGTAGGTTTGCACCGTGTGGCTTTGTACCTTGACCTATCAGTAAATTGAAAGAGATCAACAGGATTCTCATATCCGATAATGTCACTGCAGAAGAGTTCGGCTTTCCAATTGTTGAGTGCATGAAGCTCGCGATTGAGTCGACTTACTCCGTCGGAAGAATCTGCCGCCATTGTCAAACCACATCAAATCAGCAAAACAGCAGATGAGTAATACAGAGCATGCGATGTGACAAAGTGAGATTTGAATTCAGTGGGATGCTGGGCATGCGTTTGATTCCAACGGGAGGAGGGCTTGCTCGATAGTAATGGAAATTTGATGAAATCAGAAAAATAGAATTGTGAAAAAGAAAATTTTGTTGTCTGTGTCCACTTGGGAACCTATGGAAGTGGCACAGACAAAAAACAGCTAAGCAGTGGACACTGATACCGAGGGTTGTTCCGATTGAGCAGTGGCCTTGTCTATGCCCCTTTGACCACTCCCCAAAAGCAGTCATATTCAATATGCTAGGGTTAGGGTTAGGGTTAGGGTTAGGGTTAGGGTTAGGGTTAGGGTTAGGGTTAGGGTTAGGGTTAGGGTTAGGGTTAGGGTTAGGGTTAGGGTTAGGGTTAGGGTTAGGGTTAGGGTTAGGGTTAGGGTTAGGGTTAGGGTTAGGGTTAGGGTTAGGGTTAGGGTTAGGGTTAGGGTTAGGGTTAGGGTTAGGGTTAGGGTTAGGGTTAGGGTTAGGGTTAGGGTTAGGGTTAGGGTTAGGGTTAGGGTTAGGGTTAGGGTTAGGGTTAGGGTTAGGGTTAGGGTTAGGGTTAGGGTTAGGGTTAGGGTTAGGGTTAGGGTTAGGGTTAGGGTTAGGGTTAGGGTTAGGGTTAGGGTTAGGGTTAGGGTTAGGGTTAGGGTTAGGGTTAGGGTTAGGGTTAGGGTTAGGGTTAGGGTTAGGGTTAGGGTTAGGGTTAGGGTTAGGGTTAGGGTTAGGGTTAGGGTTAGGGTTAGGGTTAGGGTTAGGGTTAGGGTTAGGGTTAGGGTTAGGGTTAGGGTTAGGGTTAGGGTTAGGGTT